>CM065590.1:443961658-445161658 GCA_033119425.1 Bufotes viridis | reverse complement strand
ATTATATTAATTTATAACCATGTTATAAGGGAAAATAATACAGTGAATAGGGGTTGCTCATCCCTATCATCTTCTAGCAACCATGTGTGAAAATCGCATCGCATCTGCACTTGCTTGCGGATGCTTACGATTTTCATGCAGCCCCATTCATTTCTATGGGGCCTGCTTTGTGTGAAAAACGCAGAATATAGAACATGCTGCGATTTTCAGGCAACGCACAAGTGATGCGTGAAAATCACCACTTATCTGCACAGCCGCATTTAAGTGAATGGGTCCGGATTCAGTGCGGGTTCAATGCGTTCACCTCATGCATTGCACCCGCGCGGAATTCTTGCCCGTGTGAAAGGGGCCTTAGACTCCTACTCATACTGACTCTGACTTAGACTGTTCTAAATCCTCCTTCTCTATGGGAGAAGGGAAACCTGTTTATAACTATAATGTAGCACAATAAGTACATTAAATGTCGATAGCACAACTTTACATCCCGTTTTGCAGTGTACCGCTGCTCTGCAGTGGGACGCTGCAGATTAAATTGGGTTTATATGGATAGGGTGGTATTAGAGGTGTGGCTTAATGTAAAAAATTTGCTGTGGTGTGCTAGTCCCATCACTGTTGTTGTCCCTCTTTACATTTTTTAAAAGTTGGGAATGCCATGGTAGGTGTCTGAAAGTTATAGAGGTGTCAGAAGACTGAGAGGCCTGGAGGATGGCAGCGGAGTCTGAAAAGAAGGAGGTGTCCGACAGCTGTGTATTCCGCTCTTCCCACGTAAACACATTCTGGGGAAATTTGAAGTGGAGGCTCAATTCAGTCTTCGCTACTTATGTGTCACTAGCCAGAGCATGAGGCAGTGCCCTCGTATGGTGGTGGTATTTACCTAATTTTCTGGCATTGCTGAGCCCGCCTCAATCATTTATGTAACAGAACAGAATACATTAACAGCTAAAAGTTTAGAGACGGCGAATCTGTCAATAGTTTGTACGGATAAAGTCATGAGATTGCAGGCGGATGCAGCGTCAGCCTCCCGTACACCCAGTTAATGTTACATTTACGCGGCGGATTGTGTGAGATGATATTTAATTTCCAAATAATATCTGCGGCTTTCATCTAGACGATGACACTTGTGTCGCTGTATGTTTTGCTTCTTCCTCCATCAGCTTTTAACTGGTTAGAGCATTAAGCGAGGAGATGAAAGGCACGGGGAGGACGCTGATGTTCTGCCATTGTCTGTGCGTAGCCTTTCTCCAGACAAGTGTTAATATTTCAGCAACCTGCGCTCGTTAAGGGTTCAAACGTTCCTTATGGAGGATTCACACACCGACATTTTGTCACTTGTGAATAAACAGACTTTAAAATCCTGCGTGAAATCCTTGGCTTCTGGCGTTAAACGAGCGGCACTTTATAATACGAAATAAAATAATAATAAGGTGTCACTTATGGAGGAGATCTGAATGCGACAAGTCCTTTACTGCGATACTTAATGGAATATTTATTATCGCTGTCAACTAAGTATCAGATGTGGAAAGGTAAATGTGAACAGTGCCCTGACCTTCTCCGATCACCGGATGCTGCTCATCACAATTGATGTTTGTCCAGTTGACAAAAAATAACTCTATCACCCCTTGTTTCATTAGTTTACACCTGCACAATCCACGCATGATGGCAGTAGGCGCTCTCCAGCCCTCCTGTGAACTCTAATGCAGCCATCAATGGAAAACAATAGTGTTCAGTGATGAAAGTAGGTTTTGCCTTGGTCACATGAAGTTGGCAGGAAGGCTAGAGAGCACCTACTGCTGTCATACATAGGGTGGAGACACACAGGACCAACACCAGGTGTGATGGTGTGGGGTTCCATTAGCTACCATGACCATGCTTGTCTTTTATTCATGGAGGGAACATTGACCAGCCTTCGGTATGTTCAGAACATTGTGGAACTAGTTCTACTACCGTCCACACACTGCCTGCACTACAGACTGCTCTTCAGATCTCTCCCCATCCAGAATGCCTGGGACTGGATGAGATGAAGTATCGCCCATACGCAACTTTGGCTGAACCACAACTCCATGTTGAAAGAGCTTGGAATGATATAACACAGGAGGATATCCAGCATCTGTAGACTGTTACCATACCAGAGTGGCAGCCTGTGTCACAGCAAGGGGAAATGCTACCCAGTATGAACGTATGAAAGTATGAAACCCCCCCCAGGCCACCATGCCACCATAAAGCATGTTAAAAACGGCCGCTAGCATGGGCCCCGCTGTACTCACATCTAATGGAGCGCTCTGATGGGGCCCGGCATGAAGTACAGTGGCAATATCGGGCCCCTTCAGAGCTCAGGAGCTCCCCCTGCTGGCCCCACATTGCACTGCTGGCTGTGGGAGGAGATCTGAAAACCCAGGAATATGCCTTCAGCACAGCCAGCAGCGCGATGAGTGTGGGAGCCTGTCATCAGGGAAGAAGGTAAGTATCTGGTTGTTTTTTTTTTTGTAAGTCTGGGGGCAAGTGGGGAGGATTGATGGGCACAACTAGAGTAAGGGGGCACAAAAGTGGGCATCTCTACTGAGGGGCACCTAATCTGCCATAACTAATTTGAGGGGGCACCTAATCTGGCATAACTACTGTGAGGGGGGCACATATGAAGGCATAACTATGAGGGGGCACATATAAAGGCATAACTACTATGAGGGAGCACGTAATCTGGCATAACCACTGTGAGGGGCACATATCTGGGCATATCTATTTGAGTGGTGCACATAACTGGGCATAAATACTGTGAAGGGCACATAATATGGCATTACTACTGTGAGGGAGAGGGGCACATAATTTGGCATTACTACTGTGAGGAGACACATAATCTGGCATTTCTACTGTGAGGGGACACATAATCTGGCATTACTACTGTGATGGGCACATATTCTGGTCATTACTACTGTGAGGGGGGGGGCACATATTTGGCATTACTACTGTGAGGGGCACATATTTGGCATTACTACTGTGAGGGGATGCATAACTGGGCATAACTACTGTAAGGGGACACATATTTGGCATAACTGCTGTGAGGGGGCACACATCTGGGCATAACTACTTTGAGTGGTGCACATAACTGGGCATAAATACTGTGAAGGGCAAATAATCTGGCATAACTACTGTGAGGGGACACATTATCTGACATAACTACTGTGAAGGGACACATCATCTGGCATAACTGCTGTGAGGGGACACATAATCTGGCATAACTACTGTGAGGGGACACATAATCTGGCATAACTACTGTGAGGGAGCACATAATATGGCATAACTACTGTGAAGGGACACATAATCTGGCATAACTACTGTGAGGGGACACATAATCCGGCATAACTACTGTGAGGGGGCACATATCTGGGCATATTACTGTGAGGGGACACATAATCTGGCATTACTACTTTGAGGGGACACATAATCTGGCATTTCTACTGTGAGGGGACACATAATCTGGCATTACTACTGTGATGGGCACATATTCTGGTCATTACTACTGTGAGGGGGGCACATATTTGGCATTATTACTGTCAGAGGCACATATTTGACATTACTACTGTGAGGGGACGCATAACTGGGCATAACTACTGTAAGGGGACACATATTTGGCATAACTGCTGTGAGGGGGCACATATCTGGGCATAACTACTGTGACAGCAACAAAGGTGGGCATTAGCACTGTGAGGGGCCACAAGGTGGGCATTCGTACAGTGTGGTAGCACTAGATTACCCTGCTATACATTGGCATGGCTCAGTCTTACAGGCCAGCACAGCGCCCCTGCTGGTGATTTCACAGGGGCAGTCACCATCCCTTCCTTATGTGATTATTCTTTTTTTTCTCACCACAGGGACCTTGTTCTGGATCCAGCGGACATCACGCCGACGCCAGCGACACCATGGATGAGGTAGGACCAGATTTTATTAGGACTGGGTGAGTGTAGCCATTGGGCTTAGGGCTCTTTAACACGAGCGGATCCCGTGTGGCTAATCCGCTGCGTGAAAGAGTGCCAAGCCCCGTTCTGGACAGCAGAGACACGGAGTAGTAACATGATTGATAATGCTCCGTGCCTCTCTGTGATATTTTAACTACAAAATCACAGTGAGATAAAGTTGTCACTGTGATTTTGTAGTAAAAAGATCACAGTCAATCATGTTACTGCTCCATGTCTCTGCTGCCTGGAATGGGGCCTTGCATCAGTTTTGCACCGGGGCCCCATGGATTGTGTGTACGCCACTGAACATTGACCAAGCACCTCTAGCAGTTTGTCAGTTTAATCAAAGTTTTTTTTATTTTATGATAGTGTACTCAATACACTGATATGAATACATTGCCAGCATTTAGTGTGAGCTGTAAAATCTTCATAATTACAATCAAAATTAACTTCTCAAGTCCCAGCGGTCTAAAAAAAATCCCTAACAAATCTATTATTATTTTTCACAGAAACTGGTAAAAAGTTATCTATTTTTACAGACTGTCCCGGAATTTCTGGACGGTTGGCAACCCTGTACTCAAGAGCTGCATTCACAATTCTGCTGTTAAATCATGTCATATTCCAGTTACATCTAGGGCTTCATTCAAAGTTCTGCTGTTACATCATGTCGTATACTCTATTCACATTGAATGCTTCATTCACAGTTCTGCTGGTGCATTCTATCATAGGCTGAGTTCACACTTCAGTTATTTGATCAATTATTTCCATCACTTATTGTGAGCTAAAACCAGTAGTGAAGCCTACTCAGCCATAAGGTATAATGGAAAGATATTCACCTGTTCTGTATTTCTGACCCACACCTAGTTTTGGCTCACAATAGCCTTACTGTGCTGTTACCTCCAGAGCAGCATTCACAATTTTGCTGTCACATGATATCTTATACTCAAATAACGGCCAGAGCTGCATTCACAAATCTGCTGGCTGATGCTGGAATCAGTTGACTTCTCTCTAAAATATGCATAGCATTCTCGGAATTATGAAGGACTAATATAAAGTACCTAGTGTATATGCAGCGAGCCCCTGAGGAGGCAGTGCAGAGGATGGGACTGGTAGTGGCTTTGATGAAGTGTTGTACTCCCTCGGGCCGTCGCTTCCTGGGGTTTGGTGCAGTGAATAAGTCATGTAAAGGAACCAGGCAGTGATTATAAAACAGAGAATTTCTTTCTTTACAGAGTGTAAAAAACAAATAGCAGCAGATCGAGCAGCCATTCATATAAAGTGCAATTTCTTCTTGCAGATAATGGGGTATGGTGGCTGTCAATGTGGCAGAAGATGACACTCAGAAGTTTGATAGCTGACAATGTTTCACTCCTGATTCCCTTCCCTATGTATGTACTCTGGCACCTGTGGCTGTTGGTGTCCACTGTATGATGCAGGCTTTTAGCTATGCCGCGGTGGTGTCTTAACGTGTTTCCCATCACCTTACAGTGGAGTTTGCATAGCTTGATCACTCTCCTGACAATAATACATCATAGTTTACAGATGTTCTGTAGCCTTGGATCCTGCAGGCTTTCTGGAGAAGTGGACCTCCTAGATGAGCTGACTGTATGTTTCCCATGGCTCAGAGGAGTGGAAGATGGATTGCATGCTTCCACACTCCTGACTGTCCTCTTTCTAACTACCTAACTAGATCTGCCCCTTCCTTTACAGGACGTCAGATCAGCCCACTCATACCAAGAGGGGGGAATGGGATGATAAGTCCCATTCCTGTTGCCAACCACTGCCAACTGTATGGCATTACATTACATCGCATTACACTGGTCTGGAGTCTGGAGTACTAGATATACACTACTTTTCCCATTATTAAATGCAGAAAACCTATCGGCATGGAACTCTAAGGCAGTAGGAAAATGTGGGATCCCACGGGCTGAGAGCTAACCGGAAAGCAGCAGAACTGTGACTGCATCTCTAGGCTCATAGTAGTGTCAGCATTTGCATGATGACATTAAAATGATGGGAGTTCTCCTCATCCAGAGGGTAGATCTGTTCCAGGTTAGGAGAAATCTCGTGGCTCTGGACCTAAAATTATTGCTAAAACTTCCATTTAGCCGTTTTTCATTCTTTATCTATTACTAGGAAAGCTGAATGACACGAGCAGCAATATTACCCATTCTGACACTTTAAAATACGGTCTGAGCAGATTTCTGCCTGATGTGTCCAGTGATGCGCTAATGATGCACTAATGATACACTAACGCTAATAAACGCGAGCAGTGATATAACAGCATGTGACAAGTCAGTGACTCCTCCATGTCTTTGTACCGGTTGCCCCGTGACCACAGCCATTGCAGTTCTTCTTCTCTTAATGGGGAAGGTCAGATATTTGCATGCATTACACCCAGTGTGAAGTGACTGCATTAAGAGCACTTGACTGAGGACTGAGTGCGGATTTTCAGGGCCACGGCGATGCTCGCCCACAGGCTGCCACTGACTTTCAATGACATTTACAAATGTCACAGAGTATGAAAGGGTTAACAGGACTCCTTGAGAACTACACTGCAGAACAATTCAGACGTCTGGGGGCCCCACAGCTGTTACTGGGGCGTAATAATAAGTCTGCAGTGTTTAGAAGAATAGTTTTTCACGTCAGAATATTCAAGCCCATGAATTCATCCTGAGCTTTCTTGTTCATGAACACAGAAATTAACACAGCAGTGGTAGAGTAATAGCCCCAATAACATTGATTTGACCATAACGAATATTGTAGTCAACCATATTATTAATGCCATGGCCCGGTTGTTAATAGGGTTGGTATTATATAATGTGGTTCATGCTAACAGGGTTACATTGTACTATATGCACTTTATATCCCAAAGGCTATGCATATGGGAGTAAAGGGTTAATTAGCTGGCCCCCAGAAAAAGTTGCCAGGTGTGGCATGTTTCCATCCCTTTAGCTAGGAGATGTACCTGTGTGTAGTTAGTGGTCGGAGTGAGAAACTAGAGTGTGTTGCTGGTATCTATAAGAAGAAACCGCAGTCAAGGTTACGTCAGCCCTGTAGACCTAGAACAGCCAGCAAGAGACTGTAACAAGTACCACACTCTGAGGGAGAGAGAACTGTATCTGTAGTGCCCTAGTGAAAGGGGACTTTGCACTACGTTTTATACAGTTGTTTACACATACTGTTTTATATTATTAAACAGCATTTTATGTGTTTATTGTAATACATCCATTTCATTTGCACTGTATTTGCACTGCAAAAGGGTTAATACACAGCCAGCTAATACTAAGAGACTATAGGACTTTCTACCTATGCACTGAGAAGCTGGTCATTTTTCACAGTTACTATAAGAGAATATGCAGAGCTAGGTTTTGGAGGGAAAAATTACACACAGTTTACATCTGAAAACTACGGAGTAATTCCCATTGACTTGTATTAGGGCTCAATACAAGTGTATGGCAAATTGAATTTGCAACATTGTTTCTGGGATACCCTTTCATTAGGGACCTGCCAGACAACTGAGCCGCACACCCTGGGTCACCAACCTTTTGGAGAGGGTACCAGCCTTCTGTGAGAAAGAGGGACAACTACCTCAGGCATTTCCTCATCAAAGAAACATCCTCTATCAGAATGGAGACTGAAGAAGCCAGCTCAGTGGTTTGCCTGTATTTTATTCACTTGAGTTCCTCCAGTAAAGAAGCACACTTGTTTTTTTGTAAACCCTGACATTTTTTATTTATTTCCCATTGGGGTGTACCAGGCCTTAGCATCACCTCCGAGCAAACTGGCAATCTGTTAAAAGACTACATCCCGCTGCTGGGTGTTGCAGTGATGTAGATAGATCGATAGATAGATAGATAGATAGATAGATAGATAGATAGATAGATAGATAGATAAAGAGAGAGAGAAAGAGAGTTTGCACCCCTTTGGTTGAATTGGAAAACTGTATTGCCAACAGAAGAGGGATTTAGAAAAGGTCTTAATATTAACTCCTCAATCTATCCTATACACAGCTTTTGGAAGACCTGTTTAATTTTAAGAGACTGTCTCTATTTTTAAAGCGCATGTTGCCTGTAAAGTGTCAACCTTAAAGGGAACTCCTCAACTGACAATTGCCTAAACCTGATAAAAGGAATACAATTGTGCCTATTTCTGAGTCATCACTATTGTCATACGAATTAAATGTATCATGTATTGACTGCCTGAAGACAAGTGATTTAGTAAATGTTCAACTGTTTGATAACAACTGACTCCTCATCATTTCTACTACTACACTCTTCATTAGCACCTAACGGTGCTGGCGTCAGGAACACAGGGGCCCAGCCACCAAAGCACCCTAAACAGCAAGTACCATTAAGGGCACCCCAACCAACATCTGGCTGGTGTTCCCTGCAACCGAGAGTGCCCGGGGGGATTCTGTGCTGTCTTCTCACCCACTGCACACCGGCCCCAAGGGACAACTAACCTCGGCACCTCATCACTAGTAAACTCATGCACATCATCCCATAGGGTGTCCCGGTCGCTGCAGGTAGCCCTGTTTCTGCCAACCATACCTTCTCTTGTTGGAATGAATGGCCTAAAACATATGAAAATACACAGTACATATGAAAACAATTGCAGATACGTTCCTAGGACAAGTCATCCTTAGGTTGTGCTAAGAGTCCTCCCTGGAAGCCCGGTGACAGATGCCCGAATACGCAAATCATACTGGCTCCCTCCCAATACTATGGACTGAAAAGAGCATAAGTGCATATATGCAGACCATGTGGTCGAGTGGCATTCTCCTTTTCCTCTGGCAAGTCTTTGGTGGGAGGAGCAGCCACCAAAGGCTTTAGCAAATTGGCGACCCCCTGTGGGATAAACAAGCCCCATGGGCCAGGCATGAGCGTATATTCCACCTGGTCACCTTGATAAAGGCTATGGAAGGCTGATGGTAGATGTGACCTCTTGGAGAGGGGAGAGGAGTGGGGGGACAGGTGTAGTGGTAGTAATAATGGTCATAGTAGCCACTCACAGTCCTCACTTTGGCACTCCCTGGGTTTGCGCAGTGATTGGATGAGCGCACCCTTTTTTTTTTTAGCTCTTCTGGCTAAGGCTACATGCACACAACAGTAAAAAAAAAACGACCATTAAAAATGGACATTTTTAACGGACGTTTTTTTCACTGATGACTTTCTGAGAAACGGACGTTAAAAATGGACTCATTCAATTGTATGGGGGCAGTCTGTCGGTGAAAAATGGACAAGATGGAACATGTTCTATTTTCTGACACCCGTTTTTCACTGACAGTCAAAAAATCTGCCATGTGAATAACCCCATAGACAACCATTGGTCTTAAATTGGACGTGTGATGACCGTTAAAAAATGTACATCACATGTCTGTTTTTCACTGTCGTGTGCATGTAGCCTTAGTGGTTTTCCAGACTGGTGTTAGTTGGGGTGCCCTAGGTGATGAGTTTTGGAGGTGCAAGACAGGGTTTCCAGTACAGTACAATACAAGATGGTACTGTAATAATGCAGGTGTTGATGAAAACAATGATGAGGTCGGTGTTAGTGCACACAGTACACTGTACTTTACTGGAGCAGTTAGGTAGATCATTTACACAGATATTCTCAAATACAAGCACAGTCTTTAGGTAATTTCCTCCAAGATTGTGTGTACAGGAGGCATTTTAGTAGTTAGCTTGCATATCCTCTGTTCTCCAGATTAAGGGGTGCCTTTTCTCTGTCTCCAGATTTATATATCCACAGCACCCTTAAAGGACAACTCCCATGTTTTTTTTTTTTTCAGACTTGCACTTCAAATCCTCCTTTACTAATAAAATTAGTTACATTTTCAGATGCTTAATTTATACAGAAATTGGCATCTTTATTTTCACTTACTGCATTATGTGACTTAGGAAGGACTAACTATTCTGTCATTATATTTATGTCTTTGACAGGAAGCCAGTTTCTCCACTTCCTGTGCAGCCAGGCTGCTTGTCTCCCCCTCAGTCAGCCCCTGGGAGCCATGTCTGAAGCTCTAGGGACTTACTGGGGGTGAGAGAAGTTGCTGCAGCTCAGGCTAGCTAGGGGACAGTGCCCTGTGGGAAGCTCCAGGCCTCCTGCTGGACTCATGTCTAATCTGCTAGGTGTATCAGTATAGCACCTCTTAAAGGGGTTGTCCGGGTTCAGAGCTGAACCTGAACGTACCCCCATTATCACCCAGGCAGCCCTGGGGCTCTCTGTGGGGCTGGCAGGAAGCCCGGTGACGTCAGCGGCTCTGATGGGTGGGCTTTAGCGCTGCTCATTTGTGTAATATGGCTAGGGCAACGCTAAAGCCCGCCCATCAGAGCCGGTGACGTCACCGAGCACACTGCTGGGCTGAAGTTTCCGCAGGGGGCTGCCTTGGTGAAAATGGGGTTATGTTCAGGTTCAGCTCTGAACCTGAGCAACTCCTTAAGCCTCATGCAGACATCTGTGGAGCACGGTCCGTGAAATCCTGTCCTTCTAAAGCGCACGGCGTCATAGTAACCAATAACGCTGTGCGCTTTATGCACGTCGGCAGGCAGGGATTTCACGGACCGTGCTCCATGGATGTCTGATGAGGCTTTATCCGGCATCCTGACTGTGAAGTACACACTGAGGTTACAAAAGAGTCTTATTGTACATAACTGCCAGTGTTGTTCTTGATAAGGCTATGTTCACATGTGCCTTATAATTTCCGTTTTCTACTGCTCTGTAGTTAGAGAAATACAGACTTGGAGCTGACACTGCACACAGTGCTGGATTTTCCCATAGGCCCCTTTCACACGGGCGAGTTTTCCGCGCACTGAATCCTGACCGATTCACTTCTATGGGGCTGTGTACATGAGCTGTGATTTTCACACATCACTTGTTCGTTGAGTGAAAATCGCAGCATGCTCTATATTTCACGCAACGCAGGCCCCATAGAAAAGAGTTGGGGTGCGTGAAAATCGCTAACATCCGTAAGCAAGTCTGGATGCAGTGCGATTCTCACGCATGGTTGCTAGGAGGTGATCGGGATGAGCGACCCCCTATTCACTGTATCATTTTCCCTTATAACATGGTTATAAGGGAAAATAATAGCATTCTTAATACAGAATAACTCCTCTCATTCAGCCGGACGTGTGATGACGTCACTGAAGGTCCTTTTCCAGCCAGGTCCTGCCAGAAGAAGAAAAAAGAAGACGAGACCAGCTGCGTGATCAAGTGGATGAGGTGAGTTAACTTTTTTAAAAATGTAACCCCTCAATGGAAATTTTACTTAGCATTTTGTATTAAGAATGCTATTATACTGTATATTATACTGTATATTATACAGCATGGTGCAGGGATTATACTGTATATTATACTGTATACTATACAGCGTGATGACGGGATTATACTGTATATTATATGCTTGCTTTATAACATCAATATCCGTTATAAAACAGGGAAAAGGTGGGAGTGGATGGTGAGTGGTGATGATGATTCAGTGGTGCAATAGGCCACTTCACTGGATTTGCCCCCCAGGACTAAGGCTGCCAGCCCTTCCCTGCCCCGCTCTCATGCTGCGCCGCCTGAGCACCAGTGGCGTAGGGATCGCCATAGCAGTGGCTATGGGGCCCTACGCCACTGGGGGCCCGCCCGGGACGCCTTCTGTTGATTATTTTTTTATTTACACTAGTGGCCGGTCCGCGGCCCGGGCCTGGCTGTGGAGAAGGAGTCAGGTGGAGGAGGGCAGCAGCCAGCAGAAGATGAGGTAGGTCATGTCACGGTCAGGTGGTGGAGGGGCCGGGACAGGGTGTACCTAAAGTCAAGTGGAGGGAGGAGCAAATGGTCCCGCCGCGGCGCCAGTCAGATTCCCGCTCTCTGGCTGAAACCAGTCTGAGCAGCGCAGCAGTGTCTGACTGAGACTGAGTGTCTCCGAGTCAGTCTCACTGCTGCCTGCTATCCAGCCTGCGCTGTGGGACCGGGTCCTCTTCTCTGCTGAGTCTGCTCGCTCACTGGTGCTGCTCCTGCCTCCTCCCCACTGCCTCCAGTCCTCTGTGCCTGCCTGGCCTGCTATAAAAGTAAGTGAAGTGAAAGAAAGAAAGTGAGCTATCTTAATGATAATCTAATCTGATTCTGTTGATAATGATGATCTGAAATATGAAGTTAAAAGAGCTGCCGGCAGAGCTGAAGTGAAGGAGGGCACCCTCCTTATCATTGCAGGTATGCAGGCAGCTCTTTTAACTTCAAAATTCAGATCATCAGAGTGAATCTCACTAATTACAGCACACACCCCTGTAGTGTCCACCATCAGACAGGGAGGGAAGAAACCCCAGAACTAGAGTGTGCCACTGCACACTGATGATGGTGGACACTACAGGGGTGTGTGCTGTAATTAGTAAGTGAGTCTGATCTTAAGTTAAAAATAGATGCCAGCAGTCTTCTTTTGGGGGCACACTCTAGTTCTGGGGTTTCTTCCCCCTCCCTTATATGACAAACTAAGGCCCCTTTCACATTAGCGTTTTCCTTTCCGTCCTAGAGTTCCGTCCTCGGGGCTCTAGGACGGAAAGATACTAATCAGGATTATCCCCATGCATTCTGAATAGATATAAATCTGTTCAGGATGCATCAGGATGTCCTCAGTTCAGTACTGACACGTTTTTTGGCCACAGCAAAATCCACAGCATGCTGCGGATTTTCCTCCAGCCAGAAATCCTGAAAACAAGCCGCAAGAACGGATCCGGAATTAATGCCCATTGAAAAGCATTAATCCGGATCCAACTTTAAGCTAAACATATCTATGGGAGGCCTAATAGATATGGAGGGGGGGGGGGGGGCTGGGGGCGGCAATTTTTATCTTGCCTAGGGCGGCAAAAATCCTTGCACCGGCCCTGCCTTCTCCACATCAGCATAGAAAGCTTACAATCACTAAGGCTAGTTTCACACTAGCGGCAAGGAACTCCGGCAGGCTGTTCCGGCAGGTGAACAGCCTGTTGGATCCATGCTGCCGCTAGTGCACGTGTGCCCCAGGACTACTGGTCCGGCCCCATTGACTATAATGGGGGCGGGCCGGAGTTCCGGCGGCAGCACGGCAAACATGCCGAGAGGCGGCTGGAATAAAAGTACGACAGCCTCCCGGAGTTCCTTGCCGCTAGTGTGAAAGTACCCTAAGCTGCAAGGTCATGTAACCAGATCAAGTCACATGGGTTACACTTAGCAGATTCATGAAACAACCAGAAAATGCATAGATCCATGTAAGCTATTGTAGCGTAAATTAAACATAATTACATGTGTTTTGATGTTTGGAAGTCTGAAAACAGGGATCACATCACTGGGTGACATCATAAGGTCCTATCAGGATGATAAGAATACAGACTGCCAGGAGGAGGATCAGTGGGAAGAAAAAAAA
This sequence comes from Bufotes viridis, assembly GCA_033119425.1. Classification (NCBI taxonomy): domain Eukaryota; kingdom Metazoa; phylum Chordata; class Amphibia; order Anura; family Bufonidae; genus Bufotes; species Bufotes viridis. The sequence goes on along the minus strand of CM065590.1, from coordinate 445,148,326 downwards.
CATTATGGAAGAAACGCGCACCCTCATTTACACTCTCCCCTTTCAGACAATAGTATTCTGGGACTTGCAACACATGGAGCAATTTTGATAGAGCAGCAGCCTTTTTTTAATAAATATAATAGAGAGAAAAGGCAGATAAAGACAGATCAGCACAGAAAGCAGAAAGGAGACTTGTAGCAGGGATAAAGCAACATTAAGAACTATTTTGACATACTTGTAGACATATCTTTAGGTTTAGAACAGAAAATAGTGGGTGTGCTTTTTTAACATTGTGCAGTCTCTTTCAACAGATGGTCAGTATGTACTTTCAATGTGGTAAGGGCCCTGAGGTATATCATTCCAACCACTATGCAAAAAAGTCAATAGCCCAAATTCAGATGTTACCAGCACTCTTTCCAGCACTCTTCCTTTGTAATCGCCTCTAAACACTCTGTTATATCCAGAAGTTTCTTCCCTCAGGGGTTGGCTCATATACTGTAGCTCTTTTGGTGGCTCTCAGTTTAGTTCTGCAGCTCATTCTACTTGTTGCTGCTTTTTGTTCTAAGGCTACACACAACTTAACTATTTCCCCCTCCAAAGTAAGTGGGTGGAGGAGCCACCATCTAACTACTGATACTAAGGTGCTAGGTTGGCAAGTTAAAGGGATTCTGTCAGCTACTTTTAGGCTATAGAGCTGTGTACAAAATGTGTATATACATTTTCCATAGCTGTGAGTGCTTTTATTCAGTCAATATATATAGTAAAGGATCACTCTCTATCAGGGGGTCGCAATCACAAACTTCTCCTCTGACAACTGGGTTCAAGTCCAAAAAGCGCTTTATTTTGGCTCTTCAGCACCAGAAGTCCTCCCGACTCCGGCCGTTCAAACCTCTTTCCATAGGCATCGCTGGGCCCCCCAAACTTCAGGCTTTACAAAGCCTTGTGGCCCCTCAGCCCTCCTGGCTGAGACCACACAGAGCCTCTCAGGCTTCCTCAGCCTTTCTTCCTCCAAGTCATACACAAAGGGTTATTTTATCCCTCCTTGATTACAGCAGCAGGCCTCACCTAAGATCACCTCCGGCAAAAGACAATACATGTAGTGGAAGGGTGTTGACTGGCAGATCCCACTACCATACCTGTCCCCCAGTCCACATGAAATCCAGCCCAGAACAGCATCTAGACAAAACTGTCTCAGCAAACTACACTTTGCGGAAACCACTGCAGCTTTCTGGATTTCAGTTATCTCACCCAGCTGAGGTATCTGGGTGGGATATACATGGCTCCCAGCACTTATACTGTACACATAACCACTAGATTATATATATATATATATATATATATATATACATATACAGATTAGGCTAGTAAGGAGCCCAAGGGGCTTTTACGAGTGTTTCAGTAGCTCAGCCATGCCTACTGTGAAGGAGCCCAGCACTGCCCCGCATCCTCTGAATCTCCTTCTTGCTTCCCCGACGCCACACAGTTTAAGAGCTGTAATCTTGCGCATGCCAGCTATCGCATGCGCAGTTTGTTCTTTAAGGCCGATACCAGCACAGAGAAGAAACACCTTGCCAGCAACTGACATGTGGCATACTCGCGTATGCGCGAGATTACGGCGCTTCAACTATGTGACGTCAGGGAAGCAAGGAGAAGATTCTGAGGATGCAGGGTGGAGCTGGGCTCCTTCAAAGTGGGCATGCCTGGACCCCTGAAACGTTCGTAATAACCCCTTGGGCTCCATACTAGCCTTACTTGCATATATATAAAATCGTTTTTGGACTGAATAAAAGCACTCACATCTATGAAAAATGTATATTGTAGATGTGCTAGTGGCGATCTAGCAGGACATGTACACAGCTCTATAGGCTAAAACTAGCTGACAGAATCCGTTAAAAAGGGGTAATCCAACCCCTAAAATGCTTGCCCATACGCCTGGGCCCCTAGCGATGCTACGGAGGCTCGTTCCTGTTGCGGCCTGCTATTGGCTGTCTCCGCTCCGCCCATCCGCCCCATGGATGTTTTAGGACCATTTGGGTGTCAGAAGCAATGCGGGAGCCAGGTAAGTACAACCTCTGTGAGGGTCCCGGGCATATGGGAAGGCATTTAGGGGTTGGATAACCATTTTAACCCCCTACTCCCCACATACCACCTTCGTGATACATGGTGCATAATGCTACTACATTAAACCCTTATGAAGTGGGCTACACGCCTCTCTGTACTCTGTGGTGCCAGGGCACCCCTGCCTTCCATTATGCAACGCTTAGAGTGTGACCACACATTAGCACACTCTTTTCCTGAAATACTTTGTGCTGCTGGAGACCCTTCCACTCTATAACTCTCATTCTCTGACCTTCCACAACATTGGCACCAGGGGGCGTAACTACCATAGCGGCAGACTATGCGACTGCTATGGGGCACAGGGCAAGAGGGGGCCCAGTCTTAGTTGGGGTCCTCTCCTCTTCTAACAGAGGAAAACTTGGTCAGGACTCTACCCTCTAAAGGAAGAACTTTTAGCAAATAAAGCAGTGGAAAAATGGCCCAAGGCTAATTGAAAAGGGTTTAGGCAGAAACCCTTCTGTCCTGTGTGGGGGCCTGGTTTGATTCTTGCTAAGGGGCCCTTGCTTCTCTATTTACGCCACTGATTGGTGCAGTCCTTTCCGGAAATACACTGTGCTGCTGAAGGTTTCTAGCATCTATGTGAAGGGGAATGAGACATCTTAGCTTTGTGTTCCTATAGGGCATAAATATGAAGGCCCCTGTGATCCTGACCGGTCATCCCTGTAGACAGTATCAGAATGTAGGAGGCTGCTGCATTTACCTTGAGCTGTCGGTACACTGATCACATACCTCCCAACTTTTGAAAAGAAGGAAGAGGGACATTATGCACTGCAAATTTTTTCTGTACTAGGCCACGCCTCTAACTCCTCCCAAAACACAACTAAAACTGTTAATCCCGTCAAGTCCCCTAAATACCCCCACATAGTAATTATTACCCCCTTATGCGACCACACAGTAGTTATGCCCACATTGTGCATCCTTTACGGTAGTTATGCTCCTCAGATATGTGCCCTCTCACAGTAGTTATGCCCAGCTGTGCCCCCTCACAGTAAAGTAATATGCCCAGCTGTGCCCCCTTCACAGTAAAGTAATATGCCCAGCTGTGCCCCTTCACAGTAAAGTAATATGCCCAGCTGTGCCCCTTTCACAGTAATATGCCCAGCTGTGCCCCCTTCACAGTCAGTAAAAAAATAAAATAAAAAATAAACTCCACATACTCACCTCATTCCCAAGCAGCAGCAGGATGATACACGGATGACGACGGCCCGTCAAGACCTGCAGTGTGGAATGCAGGCAGGGGGAGGAATGATAGAGCACAGAGCGGACAGATGGCTTTCTGCTTCATCATTACAGGCAGCTGTCTCTGCTTCCTATGGAGCAGGACATACCTCCCCGGTACTGGAACCGCGGGATAGCCACTGAAATACAGGACTGTCCCACCGGATCCAGGACAGTTAGGAGGTATGTGATCACCTTACATCTCGTTTCAGTTTTATAGATGGAGATGACACGAAGGGGAAAATATCCTTACTTTACAAGAAGTTTTTCTTTAGATGCTAAACTTTCTTAGACTTGATAAAATTTGAGACTGTCATCCAATATATCTTAATCAAAACAAATCTGTGCCCGCCTACCCGCGCCAAGGTGGTCTCAGTCAGGCAGGTCCTACTCTAAACCTACCTGTGCCGTGTGGGCATCTATATTCAGGAGAGCAGACCCTGCACATATAGTGTGCTGCTCCTAGTTACCTCTGTGTGCACCAAGCAACCGATGAGAGGAGGAGCACGCACACCTATATGTACCACCTAATCAAAGTCGCATGGGGGCAAAAAGTGTACATCTGCATATTTAGTTATCATATCGTTTTGCTAAAGTTTCTTAGACTTGAGCATTATAAAGAGCAAAATTACAGAACTAACCCAGTCTTTAAAGAGGACCTTTCATGGGTCCGGACTTTGTTAACTAAGTAGCAGGACATGTAGAGCGGCACCCAGGGATCTCCCTGCACTTACTATTATATCTGGGCGCCGCTCCGTTCGCCTGCTGTGGCCCCCGTTACCGTCTCCCGAGCTGTATGCTAATTACTACTATCGAAACACCAGGGAGGAGACATCAGGGAGGAGAAAAAAAAACTCACCTCTCCCTGGCTGTGACGCTGTGCGCTGCGATTGGACAGTGCTACAGCCAGGGAGATAGAACGCCCAGAGTGAAAAGCTGATGTCTCCTCCCCATTGCTCCGAGAGTAGTAACTAGCATACAGCGCGGAGACGGTAACGGGGGCCACAGCTGGCGAACGGATCCCTCTACATAGTCCTGCTACTTAGTTAACAAAGTCCGGACCCATGAAAGGTCCTCTTTAAGCATTATCGTAACGGGTATGGATACTTCTGCAAACATGTTATCTTTTTTTCAAAGAATCTAAGAAAAGAAATAAAGTCACCAGTTGTGTTAAAAAGCTACCCTTGGTGTATACATCTCCTGTGCATCCCAGACAACCCCTTTAAGGGCTCTTTCACACGAGTGGATGGTGTGCGGGGAATCCGCTGCGTGAAAGAGTGCCAAGCCGTACTTTGGACAGCAGAGACACGGAGCATTATCAATCCTGTTAATGCTCCACGTCTCTGCTGTCTGGAGCGGGGCTTGGCACTTTTTCAAGCATCAGATTACCCGCATCCGCTCGTGTGAAACAGCTCTAAAGGGGTTATCTAGCAATTAATATTGACGACTCATCCTCAGGATAGGCCATCAATAGTCTGACACCCGGGCTGTTAGAAGAGGCTGGTGCTTTATGAGTGCTGCGGCCTCTTCCTAGGGCATGTGATGTCACCTCACATCGGTCACATGGCCATGTTTCAACTCAGCCTCATTGAAGTGAATGGGGATCAGCTGCAATACCAAGCACAGCCACGGCGCTGTGCTTGGAGAGCTTCCGGGAGTCGGTTGTGCTTACTATACAGCTAAAACAGCAAATTGGGGGGTGCCAGGACTTGGAGCCCCGCTAATGTCATAATGATGACCTAGCTTGAGAATAGGCCATCATTATCCATTCCTGAATGATTTATTCCTTTCAATTTTTTTGACCTTCAGCTGTGACTGTGAGAAGTATTTTGTCAGGATACGTTTTTAGAAACATGGCTATAAATATGGATGTTCTATTCCCTGATAGCAAGCAGAGATCTTAAAAATGGTAAGAGACTGAGTGAAGCTGAGGAACTGAGTTGCAATTCACAGATAATACAGAACATGAGGATATGTCTGGCACAGAATTGGTTTATGTGGTGACGCTGGACGTTAGAATTGTGCACCGGAAGACGTTAATTTATGTAATTAATGCGTGCTGGGCGCAGGGCGGCGGAGCGCTTGCGTGTAATTCCAGCTCAGCAGAAGATGTGTTCCTGCTCTCAGACTCTTATTTATAAATATCTTGAGTATTATTAAGTGGCCGGAGCAGCATGTTCTCTCCCACAAGTTCTCTGCACATTCGGAAATTAGACCCTTTAAGTTCTTTTCATTGGCGCGGAGGGCCGGCATCAGACGACTATTATATATCTTTCTGCTGCTTACCGCGGCCTGTGTGTTTATCTGGATGTTACCAAAGCAAGTCGACAGGGAAGCCTCCTCCTTGCAAATGACTAGTCTGCAGCAGCTACCTCAAGTGCTCCATTTAGGGAGACGATGTTCTCCAAGCCTATAAAGCTTCCACTACCCTAAATTATACCCCGACTGCTGCTTGAGCTAACGCAGCTTACAAGAGAAAAAAACTGCCCCCTTCCCCCTCCATCCCCGCCAAGCTTCAAGTATCTCACTTTATGACCGATGCGGAAGCGTCATCTAATCCTACGCTATTTACCATGGCTGGAGCTTAAACTTTGCCGGAAAGTTTCTCTAGTTTGTGTCATGTGAGCTGTTTAAGAACAAAGTTGCAGTTGCAAGTTAAGGCCTCGTGCACACGAATGTATTTTGTTTCCGTGTCCGTTCCGTTCCGTTTTTTTTGCGGATAGGAAGCAGACCCATTCATTTCAATGGGTCCGCAAAAAATGTGGACAGCACACCGAGTGCTATTCGCATCTGTAAGTTCGTTACGTAGCCCACAAAAAAATATAACGTCCTATTCTTGTCTATTTTAGACATTTTTACAATGGATCCGCAAAACAAAATGGATGGCACACGGATGTCATCCGTTTAGTTTTCTTTGCGGGTGCAAAACACATACGGTTGTGTGCATGTAGCCTAAGAGTATAAAAAGCAATCGCTCAACTAACAATTTCCTAATATAATGTGAACATTGGATTTGGTCCAGCCCCTTCCCATACCCGTTATCACTTTATTTTATTTTTTTACACATCCAGAGCTGCCTTCAGAATACCGGTGAGTACTTCAAGGCTGCTTCTCTGACATGCTAGTGATAGCCTATCCTTAAGATAGATGTTGAAGAATATTTAAAGGGACATGCACACATTCCCTTTAATATGCAATTTTGTCATCTTGCACAGAGCAGACACTAATCGCCTCTGATGTTTGTTCCATATATATATGTGTTCTCTAGCCCGGGAATTAATCAGGACACTGTATTGATTGGTAACTTATCTTGATTGCATGTATATTCCTCCCACCTTCCACCTGCCCACGATAAACCTGCAAGCGAAGAACAGATGGCGTCTTATTGTTCCTCGCGTCTGACTCCTCAGAAGCTTCTCTAATTCTTGTCATTATTACTTTACACATTTCTTTAAAAAATTTAGATGAGCAGCCGGTGTGACTGGTGTCAGGACTTCTGCCAGACAGAGGAAGGCACCCGCCGGGGAAATAGTGTCTGGCCCCTGGGCTGTAACGGATCTCACCCCAGTATTAGCCTCTGTAATACATGCCGACAGAAAGCCAAGCACAAATTGTGGTGATCATGACGTGACATCAATCATTCTCTACAAGTAAAATAAAATATATGTGACCTTGAGACAGTGCAGGTGACACGGCTGTAACTATTGGATATACCAGTAGTCACCCCCCCCCCCTGTTGCCCAGATGCCCCTCTGCTGCATAATAAGACAGAAGTGCTATCAATGGCAAGTCATGGTGTCAGTGTAATACTAATAGGTACTGATTTGGCATTAGCTTAGGCCACTTCCATCAGGCTGGGGGGTAAAAGATCTGGACCACCCCTTTCACAGTCCCCTAGCTCTTTTGAAAGGGACACTTTGCTGCTGTGTCTGATTGGATTTGTATAATAGCCCCAGCAATTGATAAGTGAGGTGCGAGACTCTAGAAGGAGAAGGTGAGATAACGTTTATTTTCTTATTGGGTCATGTATTTTCTGCACACAAATCCGAGGGAGACACTTAGATTTTTGCCTCAGATGTGTTGTGGGTGTGCAGCAGATTCACTCCATGTTTCTATCTGAAAGTGACATGGTACTTATTTATACAGAGGATTTGTTTCGCAGTTTGGACAAAAATGCTTGCAAAATTTTTCCCTAGAATGTGAACGGGGTAAACAGATGTGAAGAAGGGGGTTGTGACATGTGAGTTACCCACTGCCTGTAGGCCACATGCACACAACCATATTTTTGGTCTGCATCTGATCATGCACCGTCCGCATCCGTATATTTGTTCTGCCGCCCCGTAAAGAGGATAGAACATGTCCTATACTTGTCCTTTTTCCAGACAGGGATAGGACATTTCTACAACAGTTTAAAAAGAAATGGAGGCTTGCACATGGCCAGTATCCGTGTTTTGCGGATTCGTGATTTGCAGACCACAAAACATATACAGTTGTGTGTATGAGGCCTAAATGAACACTCCTGAAAATAACAGATATACTATGTATTGCCTGGTGCAAGGTTTGAGGAGGCGGTGTATGTCTTTAAAAACCCATGTCAGGCTCCACTATAGGCCCTTTACTACTGTAAAAAAATGTATCAGTTTTTCCTGCAGTGTTTGTTTAAATGGAACCTGTCAGCAGTTTTGAGAATGCTAACAGCAGACAGCACTAGGAAGAAACTGAGGAAAGCATGACAAACATACCTTTTGCGCAGCTCTTATTATCAGGAGTAGTGAGAATATGAACTTTTAGTCTGCCAGATTCTGATTCTTAAAGGGGTTGTCCCATTACAACAACTTATACCCTATGCACAAGATAGGGGATAAGTGTCTGATCGGCAAGAGTCCAACAGCCAGGGTCCCCCACCTTTCACTAGAACGGGGACCTGTGCTACCTGTAAAATGGACCAGCAGACATACCTGTGTGTCAGTCACTGCATTAAACTCTATGGGACTGCCAGAGATAGCCGAGTACAAGCTCTCAGCTATCTTGGCAGCCCCATAGAGATGAATGGAGCGACAGTGTGCATATGTGACCGCCGCTGGACTCCAGACGATCAGACACCTATCTTCAATCTTGTAGATAATGGAACAATGAAGTGCATTCTGCTCTCTGCATTGGGCTGAGTGACAGCTGTACTGCTACCTGGTTGGATGCTACCACTGCCACTCAGAGCACAGACTCAACTCAGAGAGCACCTCACAGTGGAGTTCTTCCTCCAGCGCAATTTGGCAGAATAAAAAAAGTTCGTATTCACACTACTCATAATGAGAAAAGCTCCACAGAAGATATGTTTCCACTGCTCTCACCAGCCCCTACCTAGTGCTGTCAGCAGTTTAGCACAGCCAAAACTGCTGACAGACTCACTTTAAAGGGGCAGGCAACCATATATTATGATACTTGGTGATGTTGGTAGAGTGGTTTCTTTCTGTCTAAGAAGCTTATAATAAAACCTGTAGTTCACCATCACTGCTGGGCCATAAGTCACTCCTTCATGGCCCTGACCCCATTCTTAAGAACAGCCCCTGCCATCTACCCCCTGGGCTCATGCCTCTCCTCGTTCTCATTTTCCTTCATACATAAAAAGGATAATATTCCTTCTTTTGATACTTTGTTGTGTCAAGATTCAAACAACATAAAATGCAGCGTTTGTTTAATTACGTGTCAGCACCTAGAACATGAGGCTCTAATCTCTGCGGGAGACTGATTAATAAATAGGAGGATTACAGCGCTCAGCCGGATCCCTCCTAAAGTTTAAACTTTCTCCGTTTGAACTAATTTGAATGATTAAGTGTTTAGTTAAAAAAAAAAGAGAAAATAAAAACTATACAATTAATGTTTGTGATATGTGAGCGGTAATTGTCCGACCACTAATGCCCGGCGCTTCACTTGGTGCTGGATGTTAGTGATTGGGCAGATGTAGATGAAGTGGTGGTTGTCTGGATCATTTCAGACACTTCTGGGGTCTCCCTAATGGGATGTACCCTGTTCCGAGTACGTTTTCCACCCACTACAAGTTGTCTTACCTAATGTTCTCTTTCCCCATGTAGTTAAAGGACAGTTGCCAGTAATGGAATAGCCTGTGGGGTCTGAAGTGGATAAATTTCCCTTTTCTGCAGCAGTCACGAAGGTTTGGACCCAACATTATATACCATATCTGCTCTACCTAGTGATACAGTTACACGGTAATCACCTTCGGTCTTTACCACATTAGATGTATCCAATTTCGGCAACTGGGGTTTTTAGACAATGATCACCTGTCATTATCGGGATGAAGGCCTCAGTCTGCAAAGATTGCACCCCTAATTCTTCACTCGGTGTCTGATCCTATGAAAAGCAGATAGGATATGGCTGTATTCCCTATTTTGGGCCCTGTAAGGTACTCCATAAGAAAGGAAGGAAGCATCGAACTTAAGTCCAGCCCTAAAGACCCAATCATTTACTTTAATACAATGTGCCGTAATGACAGACTTGGTAAAACGTTGGCTTCTTGATCAAGCAGTGATAAAATAAATGAAGGATCCACATTCTCAATCTACTTATGATTCTATAATTTTGAAATTTCGTTCTCCTAGCAATTGGCAAAAGAGAACCCATAGTACCCAAAAAATAACTATGCGGCCTAATGCGTATTATGGTTACGTATTCTCCCATAGGAGTCAGTGCCATACACATACGCCTATCAATTAAATTGGGGATACTGTGGAACTGCATTTTTACCATACACTGGAGATTCTCGATTGTCCCAAATCTTGAATTCAGCAGTTCTATTCTCTCTGTCTACCTATGATGCCAAACAGGTGTGTCTACGTGTGTCGGGCCATTAGGCTTTTCCACGGCAGGCCTTTCCTACTTGATCTCTGGTCATTTGCAGCCGCTGTGGCTCAGACAGCAGAATGTTGTGCATGTCCACCTCCTTCTCTCTCTTCTTCTCCTTCCTACGGAGCATGATAAGACAAAGTCAAAATCAATAGTTAATTAACATCACAGCTGCCTAGGAACAAAAGAGAAGAGAAATGATACTGTGTATAAAACAGAGATTGTGTTAAATGTTTGTGGGGCACAATGCAGCCGCCGCTCCTGATAATAGTCCCAATGTGTCCGCAGCTTTGAGAGGCTGATAATTACTTGGTGAACTCTCAAGGTTAGAGAAAGCATTCACCTCATACTCCTTCACTGCTCTCGAGAGCTGAGCAGTGAACTGTACGGAGCAGCAGGTTACCTTTTCATTACATATACTGTACCATTAGCCAGAATATAACTGGTAAGCATGGTTTTAGGGCTGCAGCTATCGACTATTTTGTAATCGAGTATTCTATCGATTAATCCAATGATTAATAGAGCACTCTAATAACAAAAAACTAATTAACCCGTAGGATACCAGCGCCGTATATGTACGGTGCTGGGAACTGGGTCAGAAATCCCAGCGCCGTACAGCTACGGTGTACTGATCGGGGGGTCCAGAAGCTGGCCCGCCCCATCAGCTGCAGCAGTCTGTCAGCCACTGATAGCCGGACCCCTGCTGTATGCGCCGGCATCCGTGAAAACACTGATGCCGCCGCATTAACCCATTCCCTGCCGCGGTCGGCGCTGACCGCTGCATGTGCGGTATCCTGATGGGTCTGCTTGTCCATCGAGTCCCCGCTGCTGTGATGGGGACCCGATTGCTTGGACGGCAGCCCGAGGCCTTCCTCAGGCATCGTGGCTGCCATTCGTGTCAGCCTGTGAGATCCAGCCCACTGGTTCTCACATGCAGGAAGGTAATACACTTACAGCCAATGTATTACAATACAGAAGTATTGTAATGCATTGTAAAGGGGATCAGACCCCCAAAAGTTAAAGTCCCAGAGTGGGACAAAAAAATAAAGTTAAAATAATGTAAAAAAATTTAGTTTTACAAAAAGTTTCATGTAAAAAAAAAGCATCCTTTTCCAAAAATAAAGTTTAAGAAAATTGTAAAAAATAGGGAAAAAGAGAAAAGTACATATTAGGTATCGCCACGTCCATAAAAACATCACATGATCCACCCTGCCAGGTGAATGCCGTAAAAAAAAAAAACTGTGCCAAAACAGCTATTTTACCAAGCGATTAAAAAGGCGTATTTAGCCCAATCAAACCGTCATCTCAACCCGCAATAAATGAGACCCTACCCAGAACAATCGGCAAAAAAATAAAAAAAAATGTCTCTTAGCAAATAGCAACATAAAAACATGTTCAAAAAGGCTTTCACTGTGTAAAACTTAACAAAAATAAAAATGATAGACATATTGGGTATAGTGGCATCAGTAATGACCTGCTCTAAAAAAATATCACATGAGATGGCCCCTCAAGTGAATACTGAAAAAAAATAAAAATAAACTATGCCAAAACAGCCATTTTTGTCACCTTGCCTCACAAAGTGTAATACCAAGCAATCAAAAAGTCTTATGTACCCCAAAATTGTACCAATCAAACCGTCATCTCATCCTGCAAAAAATGAGCCCCCACATAAGACATTGACTTAAAAATTAAAAAATAATGGCACCCATAAACCAATCTATCAAAATCTGCGCTGCAAAAGCCATATGGCGCTCCTTCCGCTCTGAGTCCTGCCATGTGCCCCCAAAACAGTTTACCACCACATATGTGGTGTTGCAGTATTCAGGAGAAAATGGGTAACAAATTATGGGTTGCTTTTTCTCCTGTTACCCCCTTGTGCAAATGAAACATTTGGGGCTAAAGCAGCATCTTTTGGAAGAAATAAAACTTTTCATTTTCACAGCCAAGTGTTTCCAAATTCCTTAAAACGCTTAGAGGGTCAGTGGTCAGTACCCCCCTTAATATATTTTTTAAGAGGTGTAGTTTCCAAAATGGGGTCACTTTTTGATGGTTTCCACTTTAGGGGTACGTCAGGGTCTCTTAAAATATAAAATGGTGCCTAAAAACCATTCTAGAAAAATCTGCCTCCAAAATCCATATGGCGCTCCTTTCCTTCTGATAACTGCCATGTGCCCATAGAGCAGTGTACCGCCACATATGGTGTATTTCTGTAAACTGCAGAATCAGAGTAATATGTATTGAGGTTTATTTTGCTGTTAATCCTTGCTGTGTTGCAAGAAAATTTGATTAACATAAAAAATCTACCAAAAACCTCAAGGGTTAACAGAGTTCGAAACGTATGAGGAATGTTAAGTAATAAATATTTTATGAGGTATCACTTTCTGTTTTAAAAGCAGAGAAATTAAAATTTAGAAAATTGTGAATTTTTCACCATTTTTGGTAAATTTGGTGAAATATATTGACTCAAATTTATGAAGTCATGAAGTACAGTGTGTCACGAGAAAACAATCTCAGAATGGCTTGGATAAGTAAAAGCGTTCCAAAGTTATTACAGTACAACATAAAGTGACACGTCAGATTTGCAAAAATAGGCCTCGGATTTATGGTGAAAAGTGGCTCGGCACTGAAGGGGTTAAAAGAACGCTTTTCTTTATAAAAACTCATCAGCACCCTGTGCCATCAGGTTGCCCTATTCCATCAGACTCCCCCCTAGTGCCATCAGCTGCCCCCTCAATGCCACCAGCTGCCCCCTCAGTACCACCAGCTGCCCCCCCCGTGCCATCAGCTGCCCCCAGTGCCATCAGCTTCCACCCAGTGCCATCAGCTTCCACCCCTAGTGCCATCAGCTGCCGTCCAGTGCCATCAGCTGCCCCCTCAGTGCCATCAACTGCTCCCTCAGTGCCATCAGCTGCTCCCTCAGTGCTATCAGTTTGCCCTCCAGTGCCATCAGCTTGCCCTCTCAGTGCCACCAGCTTGCCCCCCCCCCAGTGCCACCAGCTGCCCCCAGTGTCATCAGGTGCCTCCCAGTGCCACCAGCTGCCCTCCAGTGCCACCATCTCCCCCTCCTAGCCATGTCCCCAGAGCCAGTGAAATAAAATACCTCTCCTGTAGGGGCTCCGCTCCAGAGCTCGTCCATTTACTTCTCCGCGCACTGCACTGTCGTCCTGATGTCACACAGCGGCAGGTCATAGTGCACGCTTTTGTGCACTATGGCAATGTGTCAGGAGGAAAGTGCAGCGCAGTGTGGACCTGCGGGTGACCACGGAGTGGTGAGTAATAGCAAGTGCTTCACTCCCGCTCCGTGGTCACATGACACCAACGAATCCTCGATGCAAAAAATTTGCATTGAGAATTGTTTTGTGTCGAATTACTCGATTCAATCAAGTAATCGTTTCAGCCCTATATGGTTTATGGTTTCAATGGAGACATCGCAAACATCTGAGAATCATCATAATAAGGGTTATGGGTCACTTACTGCCCATTTGTAGCTGTATCAATCTGCATGTATTGACCTCCACCTACTGCTGGATGTTGGCATACAGTTTAGGGGGCAGACTGAGCATTACCAGAAGCTTTGAGAAGTGGATTACTTTCCACTTTGACACTTGGATGGCCAATTGGTATTGGGTAGCAGTTCTGCCACCACCTTTCACGCTTTTATTTTCAGTCCCAGTCTAGGCCTTCTTATGGCATGATCCACTATCTGTGGGATGAGTTGAGCAAGATGCCATCACCTTGTCTTGAGAACAGTGGAAAGAAGTTCCAGTTGGTCAACAGCAGAAACAAGAGTATTCACAATGGGGTCATTGGAGCAGGGAGGGAGAGCAGGGTGGGTACTACGGCAAAGCACCAAGAGTGTATGATAAACCCAGCATCCCAAATTTTACTAAATCTTTAGGCTTTATTTAAATACTCATAAAGTAAATATACAGACTAAACAGAGAATGGCTAGCAAGTTTCACGCTAAAGATTTTACATGATTTTGCATAACTAAATATTCCAGGCATCAATTGCCCCAACAAATGGACCCATGCTAAGCTGTGAGAACAAAGAAGTGGTACTGTGCATCTGTCACATATCACATACAGGCTCGGATCTGGCCCACAGGGGTACAGAGGATTTAGATTTACTGCACTACATACATATATTCAATGTACAGGACCTCAACCAGCCTATGTTTATGTAAAAAACTTGTTAGATTATTTATTATACTTGAATGTATCCATACAGTGGGCCCCCAAAATAAATTTCACTGGTGGGCCTAGGTACCCCAGTCCGACACTGATCACAATCACATATAGGAGAGTCCAAGAGAAGTGTCAGTCATATATCTCATCATGTAGAACTAGAGAAGTAATACAAGGTGCCTTTTAATTGACCAAGCACACAGAACAAGTGAAGTAGTGATACTGTATGCGTTAGGCAGATTTCTTAGCATACAGACCATGAAAAAATATACTATATAGCTGTCAGATAGATATCCCAGCACAAAAGGAAGTGGCAATGTGCAAAATGTTTGTCTTAAGCTGTGACTTTGTGGGAACAATCGGACCACACAATAGCTAAATGTAGAATGTGCTGATTTATTATTGTGAACGGCATCTGATGAGAGATTTGCATTTTGCTTGTCTCTATTTTTATGTGCGAGATGTGTGAACCGCAGTACAACAACACCAGCTCCGGCATCAACACAAGTTCAGAACATCAACAAAAGCCTCAGTTCGGGACTGGATAATCACACAAATACTGGACCTGCTGCAATAACCCCCCAACAGCTGTAATAGTGGCTGAATTAACATTAGGTAGCTCTGGAGCTGTAATTGAATATGACATTTAAAGGACTGTCCAGTTATTCACACAGTACTGACTGCTGTAAATTGCAATCAGATTCTGAGGGAAACTGTAGGAATTTGGAAATTCCCCAAGTATTTGCTTATTCTGTCTATATGGAATGCTGCACAGAAGTACTTCTCTTCTCCTGTATGCTGGGTTTAATTCTTTGTATCTGCTTTGGGCCTCATGCACATCACCGTATGTATTTTGCGGAACAGCCCCTAATGGAACAGTACTATCCTTATCCGTAATGTGGACAATAATAGGACATTTCTTCTTGCGGACCATATGCGGAACCATGGTTCCGCAAAAAAAAAAAAAAACAGAGGTTACTCTGTGTGCATTCTGTTTCCGTATGTCTGTTCTGCAAAAAAAATTAAAACATGTCCACATTACGGACAAGGATAGTACTGTTATATTAGGGGTCGGCTGTTCCAACACGCAAAATATGGAATGCACACGGACGTCATCCGTATTATTTGTGGATCAGTTTTTGCAGACTGCAAAATACATATTATAAGACAGAGTTCAGACTAAGCAGATATGTTTCTACACTCAGAAGTGCATAACCATAAGGCAAATAGAGTAAATAAACTGATTAAAAGATGGCTGCACAATAAATCATAAACTAACAGAAAAAAAGAAAAAAAGGGGCTCATTCCAAAAGTTGGAATGAAGGAAGCTCTTAGCGCACATTTTTGATCAAAAGTATGTCGGGCCCAAGTGCCACTTCACGGCGGCTTCCGCACAAGAGTCCCTAACGCTACAGATACTGCCTCATATGGACTTACCAGTCTCCTTATTTTAGGGCATTGCAGGAACCAGCTAAATTGCTTTTGTGCTGAGAAGTCCCAGGTACTTGGGCGTTGCTCAGTCCAAAAGAGGCGCCACCCTCAATATATACTATAAGACGGAGTTCAGACTAAGCAGATATGTTTCTACACTCAGAAGTGCATAACCATAAGGCAAATAGAGTAAATAAACTGATTAAAAGATGGCTGCACAATAAATCATATTTTTCTATGTATGTTTCTACACTCAGGGAAGCCCTTGTGCGGAAGCCGCCGTGAAGTGGTACTTGGGCCCGACATACTTTTGATCAAAAATGTGCGCTAAGAGCTTCCTTCATTCCAACTTTTGGAATGAGCCCCTTTTTTTCTTTTTTTCTGTTAGTTTATGATTTATTGTGCAGCCATCTTTTAATCAGTTTATTTACTCTATTTGCCTTATGGTTATGCACTTCTGAGTGTAGAAACATATCTGCTTAGTCTGAACTCTGTCTTATAGTATATATTGAGGGTGGCGCCTCTTTTGGACTGAGCAACGCCCAAGTACCTGGGAGTTCTCAGCACAAAAGCAATTTAGCTGGTTCCTGCAATGCCCTAAAATAAGGAGACTGGTAAGTCCATATGAGGCAGTATCTGTAGCGTTAGGGACCCTTGTGCGGAAGCCGCAGTGAAGTGGTACTTGGGCCCGACATACTTTTGATCAAAAATGTGCGCTAAGAGCTTCCTTCATTCCAACTTTTGGAATGAGCCCCTTTTTTTATTTTTTTCTGTTAGTTTATGATTTATTGTGCAGCCATCTTTTAATCAGTTTATTTACTATATTTGCCTTATGGTTATGCACTTCTGAGTGTAGAAACATATCTGCTTAGTCTGAACTCTGTCTTATAGTATATATTGAGGGTGGCGCCTCTTTTGGACTGAGCAACGCCCAAGTACCTGGGACTTCTCAGCACAAAAGCAATTTAGCTGGTTCCTGCAATGCCCTAAAATAAGGAGACTGGTAAGTCCATATGAGGCAGTATCTGCAGCGTTAGGGACCCTTGTGCGGAAGCCGCCGTGAAGTGGTACTTGGGCCCGACATACTTTTGATCAAAAATGTGCGCTAAGAGCTTCCTGCAAAATACATACGGCTGTGTGCATGAGCCCTTATCCTGTATATATAGACACTGCACAGTACCACTTCTCTTGTTCTGTATACTGGGTATAGTTCTCAGTATCTCCTCTAATTCTGTATATATGGACACTGCACAGTACCACTTCTCTTGGCCTGTATACTGGGTGTAATTCTCAGTATCTGCTCTTATTCTGTATATAGGGACACTGCACAGTACCACTTCTCCTGTCCTGTATACGGGGTGTAATACTCAGTATCTGCTCGTATTCTGTATATATGGACACTGCACAGTACCACTTCTCTTGTCCTGTATGCTGGGTGTAATTCTCAGTATCTGCTCTTATTCTGTATATAGGGACACTGCACAGTACCACTTCTCCTGTCCTGTATACGGGGTGTAATACTCAGTATCTGCTCGTATTCTGTATATATGGACACTACACAGTACCACTTCTCTTGTCCTGTATACTGAGTGTAATTCTCAGTATCTGCTCTTATTCTGTATATATGGACACTGCACAGTACCACTTCTCTTGTCCTGTATATGGGGTGTGATTCTCAGTATCTGCTCTTATTCTGTATATATGGACACTGCACAGTACCACTTCTCATGTCCTGTATACTGGGTGTAACTCTCAGTATCTGCTCTTATTCTGTATATATGGACACTGCACAGTACCTCTTCTCTTGTCCTGTATACTGGGTATAGTTCTCAGTATCTGGTCTATTTCTGTATATATGGACACTACACAGTACCGCTTCTCTTGTCCTGTATACTGGGTGTAATTCTCAGTATCTGCTCTTATCCTGTATATATTGTGAGGCAGTGACAGGCCTAATTTTTGAAGGACGGTATGTATCTCTGAGAATGGTGCAGGAAACCTATTAAGGAGATGCATATCGTGGTTTGCTGTGGTGCACCTGAAACGTGCCACCAAAGTATCCAGCCTTGCTGGAGTGGAAGCCAGTAACTAGAGTGTTCACTAAGATAGATAGTAGACACTGTTGCTACCTAGTATAGCTGGTATCAGCTAATCCGGGCCTGGCTTTTACTGGGAATAAGCAAAGTGCTGGGTGGGTGCTTATTACCCACAATCCACTACAGGGTTTATACGTGGCCCATGTCCACAATTGTGTATAAAAGTCAGCAGCATAAGGCAGGGTGTGTCTGTTGTGTGAAAGGCTGCAGATCACACCCTGCAAGGTGCGTGTGAAGCAAACACTAGCCTGTGGGCTAGCCTAAAGGAGCCCTGAGACTGCTTGACTTTATTGTGGATGACATGAACTAATTACTTGTGCCTACTGCGATCTAGCTGAACTGAAATGTAAGTTGTCTGGAACAAGCAATAAACTGTATTGAAGTGACTTTGTTGTGTCCCTGCCTGTCTTTAAAACTGGTCATAGGAGCCCACAGCATTACATATGCAGCGGGCGCCTCCCCCTAGGGCCCTCTATATAACGGACCCAGGTATAGGAATGCTGAGTGGTATATTGAGGCCTAAAATGTCCTTTTAAAATGTGTCACGGTGCTCCTACCTGGATTGAGCTGGACCCCAGGCGTAGGCTCCAAAGCAATAAATAGGGGAATTGAGGGATTGAAGAAAGAATTGAGTCCAGGCCTTATATAAAGTTGAACAACAGCTTTACTTGAATAAATGTTCATCCAAGGCAATTTTCAAACTTGATCTTGGTACCAGCAGGCTTTAGCATGAAAACTGGAAGGCAAACTCATCATTGCTATATCTGTTTCTATCTGGCTCTGCTGTGCTGACAGGCTTGCTTGTATAGCTTTGCTTCTTCTGTATGCTGCACTACACTTGTTAGTCTGGTCTGTCTCTAAATTAGGCCAGGGAACTTTCTTCCTGGCTCCTGAGGCTTTAAGAAATTATATCAAAAAAGACGAAAGTGACTCCTAAAATATAATATTTATTAGTATGCTGATAAAATCATACCCGAATTATAAACAGAATCCCACTTAAAAGGACACGTGAGGTATGGGCAGGGTATGTCGGGTGAGAGGTGTCACGGGGAAGCTGGGCACTGTGCCCAGAGGTAAGGCGGCTATCCCTTCTACTGCCCCTTACTAATCCTATGCCCGAAGGCAACCCCTGATGGTGGGGTCCCCCCGTCCTCGTGCCTACCCTAAATTACCCTTGGCATGACCCTATACCTAACAGTCGTAAATGATAAACAAAAATGTGCAAAATCAAATAATTGATAGCAGTATCAGCCACAATCGGCATATCATATATAGAAAACCAACAAAGGCTTATTTATCTGTATAATTGGATACATATACTTAGCCTCAACGCGTTTCCCCAGCAACCGTGGGTTCATCAGGGGGCAGTTAGGCAGATGATATAGAAAAAGTCCTTGAAATGCACCGTCACAGTAGATACCCAGTTAGTAGAGAACAGGGACACTAATATGGATATTCAGGCCCACGATCATCTAAATGTAAAACACACATGAAAAAGGCAGTCATACCTTCAGATCCATGACAACGAGGCAGAGATACCAGGAACAAGGTAACGAGGTACCAACTTACCCACCTCAATAGACGGACAGTATTCCCAGGGTGGAGGTGACTGATATTGCACCTAGTGACCGAGGGAATCCGCGTCTATTTAACGGTGGAAATCCCTCCCAGCCCTATACTGGTAACCAATGGCAGGCAAGCGGTCATCGAGTGTCATATCCGCTTCCTGCCAATGGAGCGCATAATCTGCGTTCCATATCTCCTTACCGGAAGGTGACGCGATCAACGCCACTTCCGTCGCTTTTGTATACAGCTATCTTCCCGGTATTGCTCCATCCAATAGCCATATATCGCGCTATGTGACGATGTCATTTCCGGTTAATGGAGCATAAATCGGGCGCTCCTTATGATGTAAAAAGAAAGGCTGTCCTCTGTCCTGGAAATCATCAACAGACCAAAGAATTATGTCATAAACTCATTATATAATCATGTGTGTAAAATGGTTTAACTAACTGAGTTTACTTGTTGTGGGTTTAAATATTAGAAAATACGTTAAATAGATATGGTTATTTCGGTTGTTATTGCAGGACTGGCCACGTGATTAATACATGGCCGCCCCCTATCTCACGCGGCATCGAGAATTACCCGATGTAGATAGCCAATTAATCAGTACCGACGATGTGATCGAAGCTCGGGTACAAGCCCAAATATTATTTTCAAAAAAAGGGGAAAAAAAGGAGAAAAGGAGAAAAGAAAAGAAAAAGGAGAAAAGAAAGGGAGATGGTAAAGGAGGTAATCCTGTTCCGGGGGAATTACTCCGTCATATTATAGTCAAGTACAGGAACACCCCCTGTCTATACGTACATCATAAAAAGCACTGGTAGTCAAGTCGTTCATTAAGACCAAAGGGAGACTGGGACCGCATGTTAAATATCCAGTAGGATTCCCTTTGTAGGATCCTGCGGTCCCAGTCTCCCTTCCTGGGTGACGGTGGAACTACCTCCAGGACCGAGAATAGTAATGATCCGGGGTTCCCATCGTGAACCTCCTTCACATGTTGTGCGATGGGAGTGGTTTTTCCCTTCGACACATCATTGATATGTTCAAGTATCCTGGTCCTTAGTTCCCTTTTTGTCTTGCCTATATAGTCCAAGGGACACCGGCATTGGCAAATATAGACAAGACCCCTGGTGCGGCAGTTGACAAAATCTTTAATTTCCTGCCTCTGACCATTAGCAGAACTCCGTACCGATTTTGCGATGTTAATGTACCTGCAGGCTTTACATCGCCCACACTTGAAAAGGCCACAAGGTCTCCGGTCAAGCCAAGATCCTGCCTTTTTGGGGGCCATATAAAAACTCCTCACTAGTCTATCCTGCAGGCTTCTTCCTTTCCGGTATGTGATACTAGGATGGTCGGATATCACCTTCTTTAGGTCAGGGTCCAGATCTAAAATGGACCAGTACTTATTCAGGATCCCCTAATTTCCCGATCACCCGAGTCAAAAGTTGAGATTAACCTAATCTCCTTTGACCGATCCCTATTAGCTGCCTTAGGTATCAGAAGGTTTGTTCTGTCCACAGATGTCGCCTGTCTAAAGGCTTCCCCAAGAATTTTTCTCGGGTATCCTCTCTCAAGAAATCTTTTCTGAAGATTCTTGGCCTCACCCAAGTAGTCATTCAGTGAGGAACAGTTTCGGCGTACCCTAAGGTACTGGCTTTTGGGGATGCTCTTCTTCTGTGCATACGGGTGGTGACTACTCCAGTGCAGTAGGGAGTTAGTTGCTGTGGTTTTTCTGAAAAGGGACGTCGCCAAGCGTTCCCCCTGCTTCATCACTTTAATGTCCAGAAAAGTGATCTGTTTTTCTTCGATTTCATATGTAAATCTGAGACCCACATCGTTCCTATTGAGGTCCTGAATAAACTGAATAAACTCCACTTTTGTGCCCTCCCAGATCAGGAAGATGTCATCTATATACCTGGTCCAGTACAAGATCTTGCTGTTCCACCAGGATTCCTGATCTGGGAAGACCAAGATGTCCTCCCACCAGCCCAGGAAGAGATTTGCATACGATGGGGCACAAGGACTCCCCATCGCAGTCCCCTGAGCTGGTGGAAGTACTTGGAGTTAAAGATAAAGGCATTATGGGTCAAAACAAATCGAAGCAGGGACAGGACAAATTCATTATGTAGGGTAAACTGAACCCCCGAGTTCTCAGGAAATAGGCCACAGCGGAGACCCCTACATCGTGTGGGATGTTACTATATAGCGATTCAACGTCAATGCTGGCTAACCAGCACGACGATTTGATGGATAACGTGTCAATCTTCCGTAGGAAGTCCATTGAGTCGCGGGTATATGAAGGGAGCGCTGTTACAAACTTGCGCAATATCTGGTCTATATATACCCCACTGTTCTGTGTCAGTGAGTCTACCCCCGATATTATGGGGCGTCCTTTTAGAGGAACAGTTCCCTTGTGAATCTTGGGTAGCGTATAGAATGTTGCCAAGACCGGATATTTGGGGAACATAAATCTGTATTCGAGTGGTTGATGACCTTATTTTTCAGGCCATCGTTCAAAATGATCTCTAATTCCTCCATGAACATGTTCGTTGGATCCTCTGATAGATTACAGTACCACTCCCTCTTGTTCAGAATATCACTACACATCTGGAGGTACATTTCATGGTTCATTAAAACAAGGTTACCCCCCTTGTCGGAGGGTTTGATGATAATTGAATCATCCTTCTCCAATGACCTCAAAGCCCTCCATTCATCAGATGTTAGATTGACGGATGGAGAGCGTATATTGGTTAAGTTTTCTATGTCCCTTGTTACCAGGGTTAGGAATATATCTATGTGATCGTAATTATAAGGGGGCGGCATTCTCCTACTTTTAGTGCGTAAGTTTGTAAAAGGGCCCTCACCAACGCCTCTTGTTCCCTCCTCCCACAGTTCCATTAGTAACTCAAGCTGTGGAATATCACCATCCTCAACCCCCAAGCTCAATAGAGTATTTCTGTCGGTGTTAGTCATATATTTGTGCCATTTAAGTTTCCTACAAAATAAATTCATGTCTTTCACCCAAGTAAAAGGGGCAAAATTACTGGTTGGCACAAATGATAGGCCTTTTTTGAGCACTCGAGTTTCAAATACCGACAGGGGTCTTGAGGACAGGTTGATAACCTGGGTCTCATCCTCTGGTATTAAGTTTCCCGCCCCTGTTCCTTAGAGGGTACGGGGTTTTGGCCCGTGGTCTAAAAAAGTCCCTTGTGGGGGTTGGTTGGAAGTTGGTGGTACAAAGGGCAAGGACATAGCAGAGGGTAATACTGGTAAGGAGGAGCCACCTCCTCGCCCGCCACGGTACTGTCCCCTGTTTCCCGCTGCCATCTCCTCTGACCGTATCTCTTATTCCCAGGTTTGTCTTTATGGGCTATGTCCTGTGATTCTGTCTCTGAGAGATCAGATGAGGAAACCTCAGAGGCTGACGGAACTATTCGTGGTGATGTGAAGTTATATGCTCTCTTCTCCCTAAATTCATGTAAATCGCGTAAGAATTGTCTATGTTTTCGCTCTTTGATCTGATTTTGCAGTCTTTCTATTGAGGTTTGGAGGGATGTTTCACGTTGTGTGAACTCTGCCTCCCCTTTGAATTTTAGGGCAGCTTCAATGAGAGCCTGCAAATTATCAGATGTTTTAGCAAAATGTCCCTTCTCCTCCTCAAGTAATAACTGCATCAAATTCAAAGAGCTCTTTGTTAATTCCCCTCCCACTTCTCCAGCAATGATGCCGATTTTATGCGTCCGCTGGAATTAATTTAATTCGCAGGCCTTTGGGAATAATCGACTGGGCAATATAATTTTCCAGGGACTTCACTTCCCACCAAGATTTAACGTTCTCCTTGTAGCCCAAATAAAGTTCTTTAAACACAGTTTTGCAACTGGTGATGGTAATTCCTGGAATCTCCTTTTCAGAAAAGATCTCATTCGCCTCTACATATAGAGCTTCAGTGAATAGGGTACTTTGTAGAAAACTGGCCATCCTATCATTAACAATACTACATAAGTAGAAGGAAAAGTAGCGAAACAAGTTACACTATAGTGTGGGTACACCTTCGAGCTAGGACAAATTATATCAAAAAGACGAAAGTGACTCCTAAAATATAATATTTATTAGTATGCTGATAAAATCATACCCGAATTATAAACAGAATCCCACTTAAAAGGACACGTGAGGTATGGGCAGGGTATGTCGGGTGAGAGGTGTCACGGGAAGCTGGGCACTGTGCCCAGAGGTAAGGCGGCTATCCCTTCTACTGCCCCTTACTAATCCTATGCCCGAAGGCAACCCCTGATGGTGGGGTCCCCCGTCCTCGTGCCTACCCTAAATTACCCTTGGCATGACCCTATACCTAACAGTCGTAAATGATAAACAAAAATGTGCAAAATCAAATAATTGATAGCAGTATCAGCCACAATCGGCATATCATATATAGAAAACCAACAAAGGCTTATTTATCTGTATAATTGGATACATATACTTAGCCCTAACGCGTTTCCCCAGCAACCGTGGGTTCATCAGGGGGCAGTTAGGCAGATGATATAGAAAAAGTCCTTGAAATGCACCGTCACAGTAGATACCCAGTTAGTAGAGAACAGGGACACTAATATGGATATTCAGGCCCACGATCATCTAAATGTAAAACACACATGAAAAAAGGCAGTCATACCTTCAGATCCATGACAACGAGGCAGAGATACCAGGAACAAGGTAACGAGGTACCAACTTACCCACCTCAATAGACGGACAGTATTCCCAGGGTGGAGGTGACTGATATTGCACCTAGTGACCGAGGGAATCCCGCGTCTATTTAACGGTGGAAATCCCTCCCAGCCCTATACTGGTAACCAATGGCAGGCAAGCGGTCATCAAGTGTCATATCCGCTTCCTGCCAATGGAGCGCATAATCTGCGTTCCATATCTCCTTACCGGAAGGTGACGCGATCAACGCCACTTCCGTCGCTTTAAGCTTTTGCCTCCATGGCCAGCAGACCTCAAGGTGCTCTGGCTGGCTTGGCTTGAGCAGGTCCAGCAGAGACATGCCCAGCACACCCTCCCTTGGCAGGTGGTAAGCTAGGCTAACTCTCACTGGTCCTCACCCTTCCTGCAGAAAGTGGGACTCGCCTACTCCTCCACAGAGGGGGGTTAAAATGGAATGTAAAGCTCCATTCTACCTAAGCATAGATCTGCCGTGTTTGCTGCCACCTGCTGGTGAGTCAGGAATTTGAACATAATAGCTACATTATAAATGCACAGTGTGGAGGACCTAGAATAAAGACATAAGATGATATTATATCAGCATACACAGATAGAAGCAGGGCGTAGGAGTGGTAATGCCAATTTTCAGGTGTTACACATATGGTGGAGGATGTGGGCAAACCAGTAAGGCAAACACAGTTTTTCGAATGTCTTGGATTAAACCAGCAAAGTTCTAATATAAGCCAGCATCCGAGATGGAGGAAATACTGAAGCAGCTGGAGCTATGCACAGCAGCTGGAGCAACAGGCCTATGCACAACAGCAAGAGACCAACAGCCTGTTGCTACAGTAGATTGCGGCCCTGAGAGAGACACCATTAGCTACAGCCAGCAGCCCAGGATAAAGGACTGGTCAACTTTGAGGAAAATGACTCCGGAAGATGACGTGGAGGCCTTCCTCATGGTTTTTGAAAGAACCACAGAGCAGGGGGAGAATCTGCCATCCGACCAGAGGGCTGAAGTGGTGGCTCCGTTTCAGGTGGGGGATGCACAGAAGGCCAACTTTGACCTCAGCCATGAGGACGCCCAGAACTATGGTAAGCTTAAAGGTGAGGTCCTGGCCCGCATGGGCGTCAATACATATGTGCGGGCTAAGCGAGTGTACCAGTGGGCATTTGTAGAATCTTGGCCAGCTAGGTCGCAGGTTTATGATTTGTTGCACCTCGTGAAGAAGTGGCTCCAGCCTGAAACTTTGGGCTCAGCCCAGATTATAGAGCAGGTGGTGGTGAATCGGTTTGTGCGTACTCTGCCAGTGGCCATTTAGCGCTGGGTGGGTCAGGGGGACCGGGGCAACCTCGACCAGTTGGTCAGCCTGGTCTAGCGGTATATGGCAACCCAGGATTTGGTGCGGGACACTTCTCAAAAACGGGTGACACCCCGACACCCCGGCCCCACTTATAGAGACTGGGGAAAAGTCCCGATCCCAAGCAGGGGGTAATGCAACCCAAAGGCCCTTTAAAAGCACCCCGTGGGCTCGTGAGGGCACAGTTATCCAATGCTAGCGGTGGCAGGGGCCTGGACATAGGGCTGCTAACTTCCCCTTGACCACTGAACTCATGGACTGCGGGTTTGCTTGGCGGTCCTCATTCTACGCCAGGCCTGTCTGTACCACAGACACCCTGCTGAACCTCCCATATGCCAGGTGTCCAGTAACGGGTACAGGATTAATGCACTGTTAGACTCTGGGAATCTAGTGACCCTAGTGCACTGGTCACTGGTTTTTCTGAAAAATCCCTCTGAACAAAAAGTATCCGATATCTGTAACCATAGAGATATCCGTGCCGGGCAGGGAGGTACAAAACGTGGTGGGAGTAGTAAAGAATCTTTCATACGGGGCTATTTTGGGACTTACCCATATTCTGGTCCTTATGGAAGGGCGGAGCATGATCTCTTGTGAAAAAAGACTCTCCGGGTCCTGAAGCGGTATTTCCCCATATGGCTGTTTCTCAGGATTTACTGTACCGCGTTGATAAGGTCCGACAGGAGGTAGTGGAGCAGCTAGTAGTACCACAGCCCTACCGCTGGGCAGTATTACACTTGGCTCACACACATGTAATAGGAGGTCATCTTGGGGTCAAAAAGACACTAGAGCGTATACTCTAGCGGTTCTTTTGGCCTAGTGTCGTGTCGTGCCCACAGTGTCAGATTACTGCTCCCACAGTAAATTTCCGTAGTCCACTGGTTCTTCTTCCCATTATAGAGGTACCTTTTGAGCTGATGGCTATGGATCTTGTTGGGCCCGTGGTAAAATCGGCCCGGGGCCGCCAACACATATCAGTGGTGTTGGACTATGTGACTTGGTATCCGGAGGCCATTCCTTTCCGCCATACCTCAGCTAAACTTAATGCCAAGGAACTATTTGCCATATTTTGTCGAATTGGGTTTCCTAAAGAGATCCTTACGGATCAAGGTACTCCTTTTATGTCCAAAGTGACAAAGGAGTTGTGCAAGCTGCTTCGAATCAAGCAGTTACACACATCAGTGTACCACCCCCAAACAGATGGGCTGGTGGAAAGGTTTAATAAAACCCTAAAGAGTATGTTAAAAAGGGTAGTTTCCCAAGATGGGAAGGACTGGGATATGTTGTTGCCATATTTGATGTTCGCCATCCGAGAGGCACCCCAGTCCTCAACAGGGTTTTCCCTGTTGGAACTGTTATATGGCAGACATCCCAGAGGCCTGCTGGACATTGCCAAAGAGACATGGGAGCAGGAGCCTACTCCCCATAAGAGTGTAATAGAGCACATTGCAGATATGCAGGACCGGATTGCATCAGTAATGCCATTGTGAGAGAACATCTAGTAGAGGCTCAGGCAGCTCAGAGCCGTAGGTATAACAGAAAGGCCATAGTCAGGACCTTTTCCCCAGGAGATAGAGTTCTTGTGCTCGTACCCACTGCTGAGAATAAGTTTCTGGCCAAGTGGCAAGGGAAAACTTACGAAGTTTGGGAAAAAGTGGGCAAAGTTAATTATAAAATTTATCAACCTGGGCAGGGAAAACCAGAACAAATATATTACATAAACTTGTTAAAGGCGTGGAAGTACCGAGAATCCCTGTGGGCCACTGAGCCGCTGGTTGGGACTAGTGTAGACCCTCTAACGTCAGTCCCGACAGAGGTCGGAGTAAAAATAGCAGAAACCCTGTCCAAACAACAAAAACGGGAGGTCAGGAAGTTAGTGTAGCAGAATACTGATGTCTTTGCAGAAAAGCCCGGTCGTACATCGGTGGTCCAGCACTTCACGACGCTAGATTTAACCAAGGGTTACTGGCAGGTACTAGCAAAGGAAAAGACCGCCTGTGTCACAACGGTGGGACTTTACCACTGTGTCGTTTTGCCTTTTGGGTTACATGGTGCCCCCACCACGATCCAGAGGTAAATGGACATAGTCTTAAAACCTCATCAGAAGTACGCATCCTCCTACTTGGATGATATCATAATCCATAGTGGCGACTGGCAATCTCATTTGTCCCATGTGCAGGCAGTCGAGGACTCACTTCGAGATGCAGGCTTGACTGAAAATCGTCCAAAGTGTACCATAGGGCTAGAGGAGGCTCGTTATTTGGGGTACGTGATTAGCCATGGGATAATCAAACCTCAAATAAACAAAGTCGAGGCCATTCAAAATTGGCCACGACCTCTCAAAACAAAGCAAGTCAAAACGGTTTATAACCAATTTCGCCGGGAGGGCTGCACTCCTGACCGATCTGCTGAAAGGAAGGAAGTCAGTCAGGATTCAGTGTAATCCTCAGGCAGAAGAAGCATTTGGGCCCTGAAATTGGCCCTATGTGAACAACCCCAACTTTAAGGACAATATCATTGTCCAAACGGACGCGTCTGAAGTAGGTCTAGGAGTCGTTCTGTCTAAGTGAACGGAGAAGAACATCCGATTACTTATTTGAGTAGAAAGCTTACCCCAGCAGAAAAGAACTACAGCGTAGTGGAGAAGGAGTGCCTAGTAGGGTTGAGCGAACTCGAACTGTAAAGTTCGGGTTCGTACCGAACATTACGGTTTTTCACACCCGAACCCGAATTTGTCCATAAAAGTTTGAGTTCGTTGTTCGGCAATTTCTTCCAGCTTTTTGAAAGGCTGCAGGGCAGCCAATTAACAAGCGTTTCCCTACTTTGCCCTAAGAAGCCATCACAGCCATGCCTACTATTGGCATGGCTGTGATTGGCTAAGTGTAGCATGTGACCCAGCCTCTATTTAAGCTGGATTCACGTAGCGCCACACGTCACTCTGCTCTTCTCAGTGTAGGGATAGGATGTTGCCGCTTCTGTGAGGGACCGATTAGGGAAGAAATCTGTTGAACTTTCATTGCTGACAGGGAACCAAATTTGGTAAAAACGTCTGTTAACGATCGAAAGATGCGTGACTACAAACGCACGCTGGTAGACGCGCTGCTGATGGTATTCCGACCTGACACCTTCTCACCTGACACCTCTCTTTAATTTTTATTTATTTTATTTTAAGTCATTTCCCTATCCAGATTTGTTTGCAGGGCACTTACCCACATTTTGCTGCCTTTTGCAGCCCATTAGCCCTTTCCAGGACTTTTTTACAGCCATTATAGTGCCCAAAAGTTCGGGTCCCCATTGACTTCAATGGGGTTTGGGGTCAAGTTCGGGTTAAGTTCGGATCCTGAACCCGAACTTTTTTGTGAAGTTCGGCCGAACCCGTCGAACCCGGACTTCCAGGTGTCCGCTCAACTCTAGTGCCTAGCCATCACGTGGGTATTGGAATCCTTACGGTACTACCTGCTGGGGCGACATTGCGCCTGGTGATAGACCATTCACCATTGGTCTGGATGAGGAATTCCAAGCAGAGAAATGCTCGGGTCACCAGGTGGTTTCTCTCCTTACAGAATTCTAATTTCTAGGTGGAACATCGATCGGGAAAGCTGCAGGGTAATGCGGATGCCCTGTCACGAGCATCATGTTTTTGTGCAGGTGTTCACCCTCACAGGTTTGAACAGGGGGTGGGGGGGTCAATGTGAGGCAGTGACAGGCCTCATTTATGAACGACGGTATGTATCTCTGAGAGTGGTGCAGGAAACCTATTAGAGGGGTTATCCAATTTTAAGAAAACCCCCACATGTGCCGGGCCCAACACCGGTAATACATTTAACCCACCCCCCGCGATGCTCCTGGTCCCCGCATCGCTGCTACTGCTTCTCCCTATGCATGGATGAAAACATCCAGTGGCGGGGGGAGCAGCCGATGGCAGGTGGGAATGGGGACAAGCCTCTCTAGAGTCACCTGCTATGCTAGGGAGACTCATCTCCGCCTGCCATTGGCTGCTCCCTCCCGACAACAGATGTTTTCATCCTTGTGCAGGGAGTAAAAACGGACACAAGGACCCAACACGAATTTGTCAAGGACAGCTTTACGGATGCATCACTGACCATCTACTCACGGATTTGAGCACATGACTGATGCTTTAGGCAGAGTTTTAGCTGATGGTGGCCAACATTAACATAGTAGAGCTGTTCTGTCTAGTCAGTCTTTGAAGTTAGTTTCTCTCCTTGTTATGTAAAGGAAATGCCACCACAAGGTGGCTAACAGTCTACTTACCCTAATTGAGACAGTGACACAATGTGATAGTGTAATATACTCTGAGGTTCCAGTAATACTTGGGATGAATATATTGCGAGAGTTAGATATTACAAGCCCGAGAAGAATGTCTGGAGTCAGAAAACTACCTTAGACAGCACTGTAGATAATCCTGAAGCAGGGATAGATGTAGAAGGTACTTCTAGATTTTTCTAAAAGGGCAGGTTGTGTTCAAGTATCCACCTCCAGACCACTAGTCCTTGCACCATCCACCTGTCCTTGCCACTCAGCAGCATCCAAGGATTGAGGGCAGCAACTGTTCTGATACAGCCAGAGTGATAAAGAAAAGGGAAAGCTCTGACCAGAAACCTGTGCACTGTCCAGGGCAAAAAGATGCTACTGAGAATTGTGAATGTCACCAAGCACAATGTGACCCTTGTATCTCAAAATCTTATGGGTACCTATGGTGTTCCCCATAGGAAAGGACCAAGTTAACCAAGAATCATGCTGGCATATTGAGCCTATAGATTTAGGTGCTGCTAGTATGCCAATCAGCTCTAGATCAATGACAGCTACAAGGAGGTACAGCTGGAGAGGCAAAGCTTTCTGCCGGTGAATTAAGTAAGGTGGCTTTCTCTAAGGGTATAGTAACATGGTCAGGTTTCTGCATGCAGTTTTGGAAGCCAAAACCAGCAGTGGATTCAAAAAAGAGGAAATGCAGTATCTTTCCTTTATACTTCACTCTCCATTTATGATCCACTTCAGATTTTGTCTTCCAAAACTGCATTCAGAAAGCTGACAGTGTGGCCATAACCTAAAAGTGAGACAGAGTTTGGGTTGACATGAGGGTAAACCCTAGAACATGAAATCCCAACTGGGGATATCAGGCGTATTTGTGAACATTATCACCACATTTCTCCAGCGGTCTGCCAAGGTGCAGCTGAAATTAATGTTGGATAGCCACATTATCATTGTCCCCATAAAAAATAAGGATGGGAGTCTGGGGTTTGTGTGTGGATTATAGATGCCTCAATACACGCACGGTGCATATCCATAACCTTAAATAGAAGACTTCCTGGTGACTCTATGTTACACTAAGTAATTCTTTGCTCTGGACTTCACCAATGGATATTGGCACAGGCTGCTCAGGGAAAGTATTGTGTTCCTAGGACATGAGGTCTCCAGGGATTGAGTCTGTCCCATGGATTCAAGGGTCAGAGCAGTGCAACAGTGGCCCATACCAAACAACACGATGAAGCTACAGGCCTTCCTGGGCCTAGTTAGCCACTACCAAAGGTGTGGGGCTGAAGCCGATCAGGCCTTCTGAGATCTTCCAAGTGACTTTTGACATGTCTCTATGTTCCAGCTTATGCTGACCACATCAAACCTTTCAACCTATGTACTAATGGAAGCTTGAAGGGACTGGAGCAGTCCAGACTCAGGTCCAGTCAGAGAGTAATTATCTGTGCTAGCAGACACGAGAGATGGAGAGAAGAACCCCAAGAACTACAGTTTGTTCAAGCTGAAACTATTGTTGAGAGTGAATAGTGGACATTGGTGACTTGGATGGAGGGGCAGCAAAGTGAGATACAGGATTTGTCCAACTTAGTGGTGCTCATTCCTACAAGTGGGAGACCAAGACATTGTACACAGTGAAGCTTTAGAATGGCTGAGACGCTACAGTGGAGGGGCAACTTACAGCAACCCTATCCTCACTAGTTGTTAAGGTTAAACCTTAAGGTACACAAGGAACTTTCATGAAGTACACAAATATGTTCAAACTCTGCAGATTGGTGTGTTGTGAATTAAGACTCACTGTAGCTATCTACTCTGCAACAAAGGTAACACCAGTGGCGGAAGACCAGTAATTATTACCCTGAGATGAGAGGGAGGCCAATGACTTGAGGAGGATGACTATTTTCTAGCATGGTACTCACAAGAGCCTAATTTTGACAAGATACCATCCAGATTTAAGAACCATGTGGCATAAACCATAATGGGGACACATGGGGTAGGCGTAACACTTAGAAGCATTCCTTTAACATCTAACTCCTTCCAAAACTGACTAGGATGACTAGGAAAGGTAATTCAGCCAGAACAGGAAGTTGGCAGGGAATACTGCTTTTCAGAGATCATTTCGTTAGCTCTCTTAAAGCCAGAACCCACTTATCAGAGCAGCCAAGGTATAGAATCGAAGCCACAAGAGGAATAAAATTATGATTTCGGCATCCCAGGGAAGACAAGCAGCAGCAGCAGAGTGTCAATTGAAAAGATGTTATAAGAATTATAATATCCTGATTCCTGTTGTAAACCATTTTAAGACTGTTCCATGAGTATATACAAAGGCCATCTAGCTTGTCAGTTTAAATCTGTTTAACACATCTGTCTACCATTATCTCCTCAGTAGAGAGTTGTTGCAACCTAATCTGTTTGTAGCCTATTTGTCCACCTGCACCTTATATTAGAATAAAGAGTGAGGATGTTCCGCAATAGTGAGGCGTCTCAGACATCTGGAAAGTAAACTCTGCTGAAATAAGCCATGGCTAGGAGAAGTCATCCTGGAGGTGTGGGACAAATGGAGAAGAAAAATAATGAGAAAAGGAGAGATTTGCTAAGCTAAATATGTCAAAATCGTTGCTTAATTTGCATCAAAAACTGCAATATCTGCTTTGTACCACATTTATTATTTGTTACAGACTTTTTTGTGCCTTGTTGACAAGGGCTGTGGCCTATTGGGAAAGAAGCTTGGTTTTATGGAAAAGAGGACATGGCATACGATGCCAAGGTGAAACTAGAGTCAGGTGTTTTCGATCAATGGAATAACAATCAGGTATGAGTGACCTTTTTTTATGTAAAGATCAGGGATCTATAAGTCTGATCTTCACAACACATGAAAAGATTCTAAAGAGGTTGAGCTCAACCAATCCACAGTCAGACAGAACACAGTGCAATTCTTCCCACATAACGATGTATGGATTAGGCAAGGATAGGAGTTATAGCCCTCTTCCCTCTATATCTGTTTCAAGTCTCTTCCTGCAAAATCTATGGTGGGCAATCATATTTTTAAAAGGGTGGCTGTAATGTCGACTGAAGCAAAAATACATGGGGTGACAGCACCATTGTAGGTAAATACCCAAAGTCCATATAGTGGCGGTGCCTGCGATGTTAGGACCTGACCATTGGTCCTCAATACGATACCAAACAAGAAAGGATCGCGGCACTCCTTCGTCTGTAGAAAATGTTCTTTATTCCACCTTAAAGTGCGACGTTTCGACTTTAATCAAGTCTTTATCAAGCATACACAATTGAGTAAGTGACAGATATATATACCCCACCCCCAGACATCATTGGTAAGTGGGAGGAAAACACCCTCCCTCTTCCTGTGACATCATCATGTAAAAGTAGTACACAATATAAAAATATATATGAATATGTAACATAAGAGCATCAGGGTTAAATCCAACCGTGTCATGAAAGTCTCGCTGATCAAAAAATCGTAGCGCAGCGATATATAAGTAAACATAAGCAATAGCCTTGTCTATTCCTTCCGGGTCAGGAGTTCAATTATCTTCATAGCAGGTCACGTGTCCACACGCATCAGAGATGATGTCACTGCCACTTCGATCATGTGACCATCACATGACTGCACATAGTAAACATGTCATTCAGGATTTTAACACAGTTTCTGTTATCAAAAATGATCGCCCGATCTCCGTGCCATATCATGATCAAGTTCATCCAAGGACCGGTAAAGAGGTGGGTGAATGCCATCACACAGAGAGACAATGATCTCATATATAATGAATCAATGACAGATGTCAGTCAATAAAGCACTCTTCATACATGGAGAGAAAAGACCCATGGAGCAATCAGGACTTGCTGAAACATTGATGTAAAAAGAGCTTATGCGGATATACATGTATAAATACATATATCTCTCTCTAGCTCACGCCCTACAGGGTGGGAAAACCAAGACATACTTTTTCTCATGCACAACCCATTCGGATATTACATCGGCATGTCTGCAGCCTTAAATCAGCCGCCTTGGCAATGATCACATCGCCTATGGCAGCTTGGGACCGCTAGCAGATGCCTGTATCATTCGATGCCATTCATTAAACACACATATCATTAGGTTACCCCCATTTATATCTCCGGGCGTATTTAGCAAGTCAATCATAATGGTCCAGGGCCTGAATCTCCCATTGTAGCAACCATAGGGACATTACCGCTATCATAGGTGTGCATGGTGACATCAATCCATCAAGTAAGCAGGGACTGCACCCATCCACCCCATCCAACCGGACCACGGAGGAACCTAGAAGAAATGACAATAGAGGGGTTAAAAACGAATATATACATAAAGCAAACATCCAAAGTGGTAAGTCAAAAAAGGGTCCCAATTTTGAAATCGCGGTTCAGCCCTTTTGGTTCCAATGTATCCAATTCATAAATCCATTTAAGCTCAAGTTTCTTTAAGAGCTTCTCGCGATCTCCCCCTCTCAGTAGTGGAGGTACACCATCTATTATCCTGAACCTAAGTTGGGCTACATTGTGTCGCTGTTTAAAAAATGTGTAGGGACCGGAAGTTCACCATCACATGTAGTGGGATTGATGGCCTGTTTTTCAAAGAGCTTCCGAATGGTGTAGCGATGCTGGTTGAGTCTCAGCCGACAAGCTTGTGTTGTCTCCCTACATACAACAGGCCACACGGGCACTGCAGTATGTAGATGACAAAATCGGACGCACAGGTGTAGGTGTTCTTAATCACATACTTCTGACCTGTGCGAGGATGTCCAAACGAATCACCTTTCAGCATGTTATTGCAATTGCAGCAATTATAGCAAGGGAAGCAACCCTTTTGGTCTTTCTGTCTATCTTGTCCGTAGTTATAGCTGAACGTGACAGTCTATCACCCAGATTTTTGGACCTTCTATAGGACATTAATGGAGGTGTCTGGAACTCCTCTATGTCCGGGAACGACCTAGCTAGTATGTTCCAGTTGCGTTTAAGAGCTACTGCTATTTTAGGACTGACCCTATTGAAAGTAGAGACAAAGGGGATCCGTGATGGACGGATTGGTCTCACCGTCTTACTAAGGAGCTCTTCCCGTGGGATTGCGTTCACCCTTCGTTGATGATATTCAACCACCTTTTTGGGGTACTCCCTATTTTTAAATTTTTGGGCCATGTCAGTTAGTCGTTCCTCTGTCTTGATGTCATCAGACACCACACGTCTTACCCTAAGAAATTGACTATAGGGCAGGGACCTAATCATACCTCTGGGGTGGGCACTATCGTATTTCAACAGATTATTGCGGTCTGTCGGTTTGACAAAAGGTCTGTCTGTAAACTCTCATCCACAATGTATACTAACGTATCCAAAAATTGTAAGGATTCCAAAGATTCCACCCTGGTGAATTTCAACTGAGGGTGGATATCATTGATGGCATCATGGAATTGTTGCAGTTCCAATTCCGTTCCAGTCCAAATGAGGAAGGTATCATCAATATACCGCATCCACCCCTTTATCTTGGAAAAGTGGGGGATGGGTATATAAACAATTCCTCCACATAGGTCATATAAATATTTGCAAAAGTCGGGGCCACATTGGACCCCATAGCGGTACCCGACATTGCAAATAAAATTGACCCCAAATTGGAAGTAATTGTTTTGGAGAAGCACTTCCATCAAAGTCAACAAAAAGTCACGTACCTCAATAATATGATCAGACCTCTCAAGGGCCCATCTGACCGCTGCTATGCCCAAATCATGCTCGATACATGTATATAGGCTGGTGACGTCAAACGACACCAGTCTATCACCTGGGACATAGGTAAGTTGCTGTAACCTATTTAAAAAGTCAGTGGTGTCACGGACATAGGAAGTGGCACTCGTGGCGTGGACCCTCAAGACTTTGTCAAGAAATATTGCTGCATGAGAAAAGACAGAATCAATGCCCGAAACAATTGGGCGACCCGGGGGTTCCTCAGGTCTTTATGTATTTTTGGGAGGATATACAGGGTGGGTGTCACCGGACACTGTGGAACAAGGTATTCATGCAATTGTTCATCTATTAAATCATTAGCGAATGCATTATCCACCAGAATTCTCAATTTTTTCATAATAATCAGTGTCGGGTCCACATCCACCCTCCTATATATCTCAGTATCAGCCAGTTGTTTCTCAATCTCAGCAATATACTGTGTGGTATCCATCACCACGATGGCACCACCCTTGTCAGCTGCCTTGATCGTTAGTTCCTTGCGAGAAGCCAATGATCTAAGGGCTGTTTGTTCAGTCCTCGATAGATTAGTACAGGTTGAATGGCCTACGGAGCTTTTCAATCCGGCTATCTCCGATCTAACCAGAGAAATATATGTATCGACCGCTTTGTTGTAAACAGGTGGCTGATATCCGCTCTTGATGAAAAGGCCCACACCTTTGAGTGTGAGGCCACGTCTATCAGGAGTAAGACCCACACCCAGATCTCTGGTGGGGTCAACCCCTACATCATGAAAGAACACTTTTAGCTTAATCTGTCTAAAGAATTTTAACAGGTCTACCTCATTAAGAAACCAATCAGGGTCTGCTTCAGGACAAAAAGAAAAGCCCTTTTGCAACAGTCTCTCTTCCCCACTGATAATGAAAACGAAGAAATATTTACCACCAAAGAGTCTTTTACATCTTCATGGAGTGATGGGCCTGTTTGGCCTGTGGTGTCACCGTCCTTTGGCTCCTACTGGTGGTTTCATTGACCTGGTTAAACGTGTTTGGTGCTCCGTTTTCGTTCTTGTGGCGATATCTAATGCCTCCCCTCCTTGTCCTTCTGTTACTCCTAAAAAGGTTTCTCAGATGGTCTAGGGTCATCGGAAATATCACCAGAAGATTCTGTGTCCGTCAGGTTAGACCGCCGTCCTCTTGTTCTCTGTGTTTTACGTTTTTGAAAGTCCTATTATCTCTCAATAGAGGGACTGATTTTTATAAATATCACCTTTAAGGTAGTCATCCTGGTCGCGTTGCCATTTCTGTCGTTTAGTGGCTTCTATCTGCTGACGGTACTTGTTCATCTCCTGCGATATCTGATCATTAAGGCCGGAAAATTCCTGTCCTTCCATCAATTCCCGAATTTGTCATTCATAATCACCAATCCTAGATTTAATGTCCTTTGTATCCTTTTGTAAGAACTCCATATTAAGCAGCATCATGTCTCGTGAAAATCGGTTAGCTAATAGGGTGAATTTTTCAAAAAAGTCCTTATTATCAGGGAATAATATTGGTCTTAAATGTGTTCTAAGACCCCTTGGGATACGTTCAATCCTATAATATTCCCGTAAAGTCGACAAATGTAGTTCAGTATTGATGAGGTGTTTTCTTTCATTAGTCCACTTACGTTTGAGAAGATCCACAGTTGGTTTACTGAGAAAGGACCCCTCGTCCTCATTACCACGCAGGATGTGCTGTATCTGTTCACTTGAATACAAAATACTTGCAGGTGGATCCATTATATCAGAAGCCACTGGATCACTGACAACTCAACAAAAGGCAGAAGATCCATGTATGAAGAGTGCTTTATTGACTGACATCTGTCATTGATACTCATTATATATGAGATCATTGTCTCTCTGTGTGATGGCATTCACCCACCTCTTTACCGGTCCTTGGATGAACTTGATCATGATATGGCACGGAGATCGGGGCGATCATTTTTGATAACAGAAACTGTGTTAAAATCCTGAATGACATGTTTACTATGTGCAGTCATGTGATGGTCACATGATCGAAGTGGCAGTGACATCATCTCTGATGCGTGTGGACACGTGACCTGCTATGAAGATAATTGAACTCCTGACCCGGAAGGAATAGACAAGGCTATTGCTTATGTTTACTTATATATCGCTGCGCTACGATTTTTTGATCAGCGAGACTTTCATGACACGGTTGGATTTAACCCTGATGCTCTTATGTTACATATTCATATATATTTTTATATTGTGTACTACTTTTACATGATGATGTCACAGGAAGAGGGAGGGTGTTTTCCTCCCACTTACCAATGATGTCTGGGGGTGGGGTATATATATCTGTCACTTACTCAATTGTGTATGCTTGATAAAGACTTGATTAAAGTCGAAACGTCGCACTTTAAGGTGGAATAAAGAACATTTTCTACAGACGAAGGAGCGCCGCGATCCTTTCTTGTTTGTAATGTCGACTGAGGGATACAGGGTTAGAGATATGAATGGCTAGGTCATGTCCAGGTGTGAAGGGTGTAAAACAGTATCCCTCACTACAGTAAAGTCTTAACAGCTTTTGGTAGCAGGTTACCTTATTGACTCCAATACTCGGCCATGCAGATTCTAGGTTTTCTAATTCTCACCTTTGTCTTTCTGCTTCTCCCGTTTTGTTGATCATGCAGAGATTGATGACTGTAGCTTTTTGGGCCTAAGAAGAGTGAACACAAGTCACAGCTTCCTCTCACTTCCAAACTCTCCCTATCACTGACTAGAACCAGGAGTGGAGCCAGTCCACATCTAACCTCCTACAAGGACGGAACCAGGATTGTTAACGCTGGCTGTGCCATCCATAGACAGTACGGTTATACTGGGTGAATTACATATTATAAAGAAATGAATAAATTTGCATATACTCCCTTGCTCTCGGTTAACGCACATCAAGAACTGCTCAAGTTATGTCAATCATAATTAAAAATTGAACATGCATTGTTTTGTTTTTGTATAGAAGGAAGAGGGGCCCTGAGAATCAGTTCATCTTGTGGTACCAGCACGACTTCACTAGTTTTAGAGTATATGCACAGATCCTTCTGCAGAGCAGCAGTACACAGTTGGAGTCAGGGTTGATGGATTCCAGGTGTAAACGCCAGCATCTGGCTGAGTGGAGGTTTCAGGTGACAATGGGAAATGATTAACTTTAATTAAAACTTTTAATTAACACATTGAAACATTCCTTAAACTCTCCCTGATGTAAATGTTGTGAGTGTGATTTCACCTGCTCAGTAGCATACAATAATTGAAAGATGAAACAGTCTCCTTTGCCACTTCCTGAACCGACGTTAATTTCTTGGATGCCACTGTTCACCATTATTGATTATGATTTTTATGGTGAAGTATATTGATGTGTATATGTGGCAGCCACAAGGTGGTGGAAAAAAGCTTATCTATCAGACTTCTCCACTGGGCAGTGATAAAAGGGGCAGTTTTCTGGCCATAGTGGGTGGGCTAAAGCCCTGAAGTGGTCCACACAACAGACCTAAGGCCTGACAGATTCACATTTAATGCAGTTAATGAAAGAATACGAGGCCCGTGCAGCAGGCGCTGTACATCGTTAGCAGGTTTATTAATAACTTGATCTTTTCCATAACCCCTTTCTGCAGCTTTTATCTGTAAAACACCTTATACCAGAGAGGTGAGAAATAGTGGGACTTTAATTGAGGAGGCGGCTTTTCGGGAAGGTGCACCAGCAGTTTTATCACTCCAGTTATTGCAGACATTTAAGATGTGGAGTTTATTGCTGCTTTTTTTATGACTTTGAGGATCATGACAGCTCCCTCTACAGAAATCAGATTCTTTAGGAAACAAATCAAAATAGGACTCCTTGCTTATTAGAGTTACCTGGTGAAATGGAAATCATGTTGCCATGTATTGACATCCTGGTCTGTTTGTGCTTATTCACATTTCTACAAGTAGCACTGCAGTAAAAACATAGGGGACAGACAACCCTATCTGAGTCTTTGATAAGACAGCAGGTAGATTCCAGACTACCGCAGACTCCAATAGACAATGCAGCTAGGCTAGAGTTATTGATTATTAACGTGTCCTAATGGAGAACAACTGGAGCGCAGAGTAAAGCATGGGTTGCACAAAGGAGTAGTTTGAGCCTCTGATGAGACAGAAGATGGATTTCAGACTAAGAAGTCAAGCACACGACCATATGCATATTGCAGATCCAGGCCTTGTGCATGAATGCATTTTTTTTTTTGATCCTGTAGAAATGTCCTATCCTTGGCCGCAAAATGGACCATGGAACAGACATAAGGATGCGGACAGCACACAGTGTTAAAATGAATGGGTCCGCATCCATACCAAAAAATGTGGATCGGATGAAGACCGAAAACAAGGTCGTGTGCATAAGGCCTAACCCCAAACTCCAATAGACACCTAGAGAAGCAGAACCAAAAGTTAGCTAAAGATAACAAATATCAGTGATTAGGCCTCTAGAGGTGAACACTTACATATTAGAATGCTTTACATCACAGTAGATCATTTGCCATTTACCAATAAGCTTAAAAAGGTTTTTCTGGGCTCCCAATACTGATGACCTATCCTCACTATATGTCATCAGTATCCGATTGGTGGTGATCTGACACCTGGCACCTCCAACAATCAGCTGTTTCTTGCAGGTGCTGGAGCTGGGACTACCATAGCTCCAATTAAAGTGTAATGGCCTTGCTGGGTTATTTCAGCTCAGCTCACATTCTAATGAATAAGAACATGTCATCTGTATCAGGATTTCAGAAAACACTTTTAAGATTCAAATCTCTCCTGTATGACAAAGGTATAGACACAAGGAACTTATGCACACATCATTAAAGCAGTAAAATCCCCACTCCTCAAATACTTTGTATCCTCAGCTCCCCTTCATTGTCATGTGCCGTGTCCAGCAGTAAACAGTGACTCGTTGCGTGAACCGTTGTGTATCTACATTTAAGTGGATATTATTTTTGGCTCAATGTCAACTTCACGTCTGCTACAAAACGGCAGATTTTATTATTGGGCGAGCAGTGATCATTACAAGGACCTGAGACAAGTGGCGGCAGCAGCAGCTGGAAGCTCTGGCAAATGTCAAGATAATTCTCTGGCTAATATTGTTTTGTAATCTTGTCTGAGGTGATGGACAACTTGTTGACATTTATTGTGAAGGAAAATCTCATGAAGCAGATGTTTAATGCAGACATTTTACTGGAGACATTGATCAATAGAGAAAAAAAGTTTCTGATAGGTGAGGGAGTGGGAACCTGCCAAATGCCACCCAAGTATTGGCCTCTGGCAATGGACTGCTTAGAACGTAACCACGACTCACGGTTGTTCTTTCTGGTTTGTAGAGTCCACACCATCAGTTGATAATTGGAGCACACAAACCAATTACAGAGCTGAGATCATTCCATGATTATTTCAACTTTGCAGTTTCTTTTTTTTACTTTATTGTGGTGGGTGAAAAGGATTGACCTAAAGCTGAGTAAAAATGGAGGAGGAGAGAAGAAACAAAATGTTGGGTTTAGAAAAGGATGGTGGAGCATGTATAAAAGATAAGTGG
Organism: Bufotes viridis; assembly: GCA_033119425.1. Taxonomy (NCBI): domain Eukaryota; kingdom Metazoa; phylum Chordata; class Amphibia; order Anura; family Bufonidae; genus Bufotes; species Bufotes viridis. The sequence continues at coordinate 445,107,239 of CM065590.1, read as the reverse complement.
ATTTTGGATCATTGGTGGGAGAGAGAACAGACATAAATATATGAGACAAGGATTCAAACATGGTGGGATAGGATGAAATACTGCTTGTGGGTGGGTATTTTAGGTCGTTTTGGGTGGATTCCAGGGTGGTCCAAGGGGCAGGGCTTATATGTCCCAAATGTTATTTTTCTCATGTTGGTAAGTATGATACAATATGACATGGATAGGAGTAATAAGGGATATAGATGGTACTTGGATGCAATTCTGGGAGAATATGAATGAAAGAGAGGACGGACATAGGTAGGGTTGGGATGAAATACTGGTAGGACATGAATTGAAGAGAGGAGGGAATATGGGACTGCTAGGACATGGATAGAAAAAAAGGAGGGACAGAGATAGGACTGGGATGAGCACCAGCCCAGGATAGGCGGAACAGAGGATGGAAGTGGTAGTGGCTCTGGCTGTAACAGTCGATTACAGTGGCAATCCTCACACTGATGCTTCTTAGGGCCAGAGCAGTGAAAGAAGGGCGCACAACCTGATGTTGGGGCTCCTGCCTGATGGTAGTTGGGGGGCCCTTAATGTTGTAGGTCTGGTGCGAGTGCAAGCCAGGAGGTGTAGGGTGCAATGTCTGGCCTATAGTGCAAGAGTAATCAGTCCAGAGGTAGAAAAAGATGTCTCTCTTTACTAATGTGCAGAATAGGAGTTGTATTACATCCTATGGTATCAAAAGACAGTTCATAACAATTCACAGTGGAAAGATATAGATCTGAGGATGGGAACATAGTCCTCTTTCCACTCTATCCATGGCCTTGCTTGCACACTATAAGAAAAAGCGCCTTTTTTCTATCTTGTGCAAACACGGCCACCACTGCTGGATTGCAGGGTGGTCATAACCCCTGGAAAGGAGCAGTGTATAATGTGATGAAAAAATGGAACAAATAAGCAAAGGAGGAAATATGGACAATCACAATACATTGCACAACCTTTGCAGTAGTTTTTTGCCCCCTCACGATAGTTTTGCTTATATTGTTCCCCCTCATGGTAGTTATGCCCCCTCGCAGTATTTATGCCCTCATTGTACAACTTTCACAATAGTTACGCCCACATTGTGCCACCTTAAAGCACTTATACCCTCATTGTGCCCCCTTCACAGAAGTTATGCCCTAATTGTGACTCCTCACAGTAGTTATTCCCTCTCTGTGCCCCATTCACATTATTAATGCCCTATCTCTGCCGCCTTCGCAGTTAAAATGCCCTCTTTGTGCTCCCTGCACAGTAGTTTTGCCCTCTCTGTGCCCCTTTTCCGTTATGCAGATGAGGACTTCCCTACATAACGGAAACAGAATGGATCCGTTTTGCAGCCCATAGACTTCTATTATGATGGAATCAAAAACGGAATGCTTCTACAGGCATTCCGTTATGTATTACATCAGAGAATTGCGTTATAGTTGGTGGTAACGGAATCCATAACACAATTCACCTTTTACCAGTAAACGAAGCGTCAACGAATTTCAAAATATGAAATTCGCTCATTCCTACTTTTTATTTCTTAAATTAAAAAAATGACATAAAAATGTAATTATTGCAATGCGTTCCATATTTTGTGACAATCTTTTTCATATATATCATGTATAGGTTTGAGAGAATGGGGAGACTATGGTGACGGTTTCTGTTAGCGACTAGAGATGAGCGAACACCTGGATGTTCGGGTTCGAGAAGTTCGGCCGAACTTCCCGAAAATGTTCGGGTTCGGGATCCGAACTCAACCCGAACTTTATCCCGAACCCGAACCCCATTGAAGTCAAAGGGGACCCGAACTTTTGGGCACTAAAAAGGCTGTAAAATAGTCCAGGAAAGGGCTAGAGGGCTGCAAAAGGCAGCAAAATGTAGGTAAATGACCTGCAAACAAATGTGGATAGGGAAAAGAATTTAAATAAAATAAACTAAATAAAAATTAACCAATATCAATTGGAGAGAGGTCCCATAGCAGAGAATCATGCGTCATATCACCCACCACTGGAGAAGGCCACTTTCAGTTATTTCGGCCCCAGCACCCAGACAGAGGAGAGAGGTCCCACAGCAAGGAATCATGCGTCATATGACCCACCACTGGAGAAGGCCACTTTCAGTTATTTCGGCCCCAGCACCCAGACAGAGGAGAGAGGTCCCACAGCAAGGAATCATGCGTCATATCACCCACCACTGGAGAAGGCCACTTTCAGTTATTTCGGCCCAGCATCCAAACAGAGGAGAGAGGTCTCACAGCAAGGAATCATGCGTCATTTCACCCACCACTAAAGAAGGCCACTTTCAGTTATTTCAGCCCCAGCACCCAGACAGAGGAGAGAGGTCCCACAGCAAGGAATAAAGAGTCATATCACCCACCACTGGAGAAGGCCACTTTCAGTTATTTCGGCCCAGCACCCAGACCGAGGAGAGAGGTCCCACAGCAAGGAATCATGCGTCATATCACCCACCACTGGAGAAGGCCACTTTCAGTTATTTCGGCCCCAGCACCCAGAAAGAGAGAGAGGTCCCACAGCAAGGAATCATGCGTCATATCACCCACCACTGGAGAAGGCCACTTTCAGTTATTTCGGCCCAGCACCCAGACAGAGGAGAGAGGTCCCACAGCAAGGAATCATGCGTCATTTCACCCACCACTAGAGAAGGCCACTTTCAGTTATTTCTGCCCCAGCACCCAGACAGAGGAGAGAGGTCCCACAGCAAGGAATCATGCGTCATATCACCCACCACTGGAGAAGGCCACTTTCAGTTATTTCGGCCCCAGCACCCAAACAGAGGAGAGAGGTCCCACAGCAAGGAATCATGCGTCATATCACCCACCACTGGAGAAGGCCACTTTCAGTTATTTCGGCCCAGCACCCAGACAGAGGAGAGGTCCCACAGCAAGGAATCATGCGTCATTTCACCCACCACTAGAGAAGGCCACTTTCAGTTATTTCGGCCCCAGCACCCAGACAGAGGAGAGAGGTCCTACAGCAAGGAATCATGCGTCATATCACCCACCACTAGAGAAGGCCACTTTCAGTTATTTCGGCTCCAGCACCCAGACAGAGGAGAGAGGTCCCACAGCAAGGAATAAGGCATCATATCACCCACCACTGGAGAAGGCCACTTTCAGTTATTTCGGCCCAGCACCCAGACCGAGGAGAGAGGTCCCACAGCAAGGAATCATGCGTCATATCACCCACCACTGGAGAAGGCCACTTTCAGTTATTTCGGCCCCAGCACCCTGACAGAGAGAGAGGTCCCACAGCAAGGAATCATGCGTCATATCACCCACCACTGGAGAAGGCCACTTTCAGTTATTTCGCCCAGCACCCAGACAGAGGAGAGAGGTCCCACAGCAAGGAATCATGCGTCATTTCACCCACCACTAGAGAAGGCCACTTTCAGTTATTTCGGCCCCAGCACCCAGACAGAGGAGAGAGGTCCCACAGCAAGGAATCATGCGTCATATCACCCACCACTGGAGAAGGCCACTTTCAGTTATTTTGGCCCATCACCCAGACAGAGGAGAGGTTCATTCAACTTTGGGTTGCACCGCAAGATCATGGTAAAGTTAAAAAAATGAGGATTCAATAAAGAAGTGCCCCGGAGTACAAGAATACATGGTTGAGGCGGAGGCAGTTATAAATGTCTATTCTGCAAAAGGGAGGCACAGGTCCTGTGGGATCCATGCCTGGTTCATTTTTATGAACGTCAGCTTGTCCACGTTGGCTGTGAACAGGCGCCTGCGTTTGTCAGTAATGATGCCCCCTGCCGTGCTAAATACACGTTCAGACAAAACGCTGGCCGCCGGGCAGGCCAGCACCTCCAAGGCATAAAATGCTAACTCTGGCGACGTGGACAATTTGGAAACCCAGAAGTTGTGTGCAGACGTACTGTTCAACCATGTTAGTGAAATGCTGCCTCCTGCTAACACGTTCCGTATCAGGTGGTGGTGCAGTTAGCTGTGGCGTGGAGACAAAACTTTTCCCCATTTCTGCCATGCTAACCCTGCCCTCAGAGGAGCTGGCCGTGACACTGCTGCGTTGGCGACCTCTTGCACCTCCTCTGCCTTCGCCTTGGGCTTCCACCTGTTCCCCTGTGACATTTGGGAATGCTCTCAGGAGCGCGTCTACCAGCGTGCGCTTGTACTCGCGCATCTTCCTATCACGCTCCAGTGCAGGAAGTAAGGTGGGCACATTGTCTTTGTACCGGGGATCCAGCAGGGTGGCAACCCAGTAGTCCGCACACGTTAAAATGTGGGCAACTCTGCTGTCATTGGGCAGGCACTGCAGCATGTAGTCGCTCATGTGTGCCAGGCTCTCCAGAGGTAAGGAGAAGCTGTCCTTACATCGTCATCGTCCTCCGTATCTCCCCAGCCACGCACCAGTGATGGGCCTGAGCTGTGTTAAGTGTGCCACCCCGTTGTGAACCTGCTTCATCCTCCTCCACATCCTTCTCGTCCTCCAGTAGTGGGCCCTGGCTAGCCACATTTGTACCTGGCCTCTGCTGTTGCAAAAAAACTCCCTCTGAGCCACTTCTAACAGACTGGAATGAAAGTGCTAAAAATGACCCCTCATCCTCCTCCTCCTCCTCCTGGGCCACCTCCTCCTCCCTCATCGCCCTAAGCGTTTTCTCAAGGAGACATAGAAGCGGTATTGTAACGCTGATAACGGTGTCATCGCCACTGGCCATGTTGGTGGAGTACTCGAAACAGCGCAACAGGGCACACAGGTCTCGCATGGAGGCCCAATCATTGGTGGTGTTCCGCAGTGCGACTGACGCGTGCGTGCTGCAGCTGAAACTCCACTATGGCCGGCAGCTGCTCGGACAGTCTCTCCAGCATGTGCAAGGTGGAGTTCCACCTGGTGGGCACGTCGCATATGAGGCGGTGAGCGGGAAGGCCGAAGTTACGCTGTAGCACAGACAGGCGAGCAGCGGCAGGATGTGAACGCCGGAAGCGTGCACAGACGGCCCGCACTTTATTCAGCAGCTCTGACATGTCGGGCTAGTTGTAAATGAACTTCTGCACCACCAAATTCAGCACATGCGCCAGGCAAGGGATGTGCGTCAAACAGGCTAGTCTCAGAGCTGCGACGAGATTTTGCCCATTATCGCACACCACCAGGCCGGGCTTGAGGCCCACCGGCAGAAACCACTCGTCGGTCTGTTGTTCAATACCCCGCCACAACTCCTGCGCGGTGTGGGGCCTGTCCCCCAAACATATGAGTTTCAGAATGGCCTGCTGACGTTTACCTCGGGCTGTGCTGAAGTTGGTGGTGAAGGTGTGTGGCTGACTGGATGAGCTGTTGAATTGAATTGACTATTATAGTTTGCCAGCCAGTGCTGGGACACCAGATTTAGGGGATTGCTATTTTGGCAGTTGAATTTCACCCCAGAACAAAATATACCCTGTTACGGACAGTTTTAAACTAGGCCTGCAACAGCTGGGACACCAGATTCAGGGTATTGCTATTTTGGCAATTGAATTTCACCCCAGAGCAAAATATATAATTTGCAGGACAGTATAAAACTTGGCCAGCCACAGCTGAAACCACTGATTTATGGTATTGCTATTTTGGCAATTGAGTTTCACCCCAGAACAAAATATATGTTTTGGCGGACACTATTATAGCTTGCCAGCCACAGCTGTGGACACCAGATTTATGGTATTGCTATTTTGGCAATTGAATTTCACCCCAGAACAAAATATATGTTTTGGCGGACACTATTATAGTTTGCTAGCCAGTGCTGGGACACCAGATTTAGGGGATTGCTATTTTGACAATTGAATTTCACCACAGAAATTAATCTATCCTTTGCCAAACAGCAGACAGTATTATACTTGGCTAGACAGAAAAACGCTCTGTGCAGCCTAAAAACCAGTGAGCATGTAACTAGCAGAAGTTGAATCATTCACAGCTGTAGATCGATCACTTCATTAGGTGCTTTTGCAGACTTTTCCCTTCCTAATCTCGCCCTCACAGCAGCTGCGTCCTCTCCCTACACTAATCAGAGCAGTGTGACGTGCGGCGCTACGTGACTCCAGCTTAAATAGAGGCTGGGTCACATGCTGCACTTGGCCAATCACGGCCATGCCATTAGTAGGCATGGCTGTGATGGGCTCTTAGGGCAAGAAGTAAAACGCTAGCTGATTGGCTTGTTTTTTTTTTTTTACTTACATTTTAATTTATTTTTGCCACATAAAATGTACCCCAGGAGGTCAAAAGACCTGTGGAGGACACTGACTTATTTTAAAAAAACTTTTTGTTTCACTGTTTCCACTGTAATTGGGGTATCCACAGGAGCCCCAGTTACAGGGGAAAACAGTCCCCTGTGGGGGCATGACACCCAGACAGAGCTGATCAGAGTCTCCTTAGACCCTGCAGCTCTGTTCCAAACGGGAATAACAGAGAAAGCGGCTCTGCTTACTGCTCCCTCCACCATGAGCTTGTGCAGCGCTCACCTCCCAGCACAGGAGAAGGCAGAAGCGGTAATAAACTGGGATTAAAGCGCTGCCTGCACGTGTATATACATGCTATCTGCACGGGGCATGTGCAGATAGGACATATATATACACAGTGGGCAGTCGGGAAGAAGTTAATAAATGTATTGAAGAGAATAGGGCCCAATACTGACCCCTGTGGTACCCCACTAGTGACAGTGACCCAATCTGAGTGTGTACCACTAATAAGAGCCAGTTACTTACCCACATACAGACATTTTGCCCCAGTCCAAGTGCAGCGTCTGTACATGCATCTGGGGTTGGGTTTAAGTACAGGTAGGTGCTCCTACCTTGATATCCTGGAACCCCAGGCGTTGCTGGACGAAGCAGAGCAAATAGGGTGACTACGTGGTGGAGACGATTATGAAAGAAATTGAGTCCAGACTTGTATGGAAGTTGATAACAGCTTTACTTGAATAAACTTGCATCAGAAAACTATCTTCCAACTTTATCTTGGTTACTAGCAGGCTTTGGCATCAATTCTGGCAAGCAAACACATTCGACTCTACTACATCTGTACTCGCTCTATCTCTGCTGTGTTAACTGGATTAAATAGAAACTTTTCCTTTCTTTCTGCTGTAGGCTGCAACTTAGCTTTCTGTGGTCTGGCTCTGTCTTTATCTTTATCCAGAGAACTTGTCTTCCTGGCTTTTGAGGCTTGCAGCCTCTATGCTTAGCAGAGCTAAAGGTGTGCTCTGCTAGCCTGCACACACGCTTCCCCTTACAGGGGGTAAGCTAGACTGACCTTCAATAACTAAACTCCTCCCTTTCTAGAGAGGGCTAGAATGGAAAGAAGGTTCCACTCTCTTCTAACAGAAGCTCTGCTTGATAAATTGTTACGACTAAGGACGAAATGTCTGAAACGCGTTAACGTTCACTCCATACGATGTGTCTGCTGTTATATACTGCAATAAAGGAGAAGTTTTAAGAGAACTTTCATTTTATTCTGAAGCCGTTTTTTTTCATTTTGCATTGCTGTTCCTGGGACCCACCCAAGGTATCAGAATACGGGAGGTACAAAGACCAAGGAGGTGAGCTGGAAAACTATGCGTGAAAGTATAAAGAAGCTCTGCCAAGTCTGCTGCCATGCTGCTCTCTGGTGAACCAGGTACATTACATGAACATTAACAATTTTAAACATAAGAAATGCACAATGTGGAGGACCTGGACAAATTACCTAGAATGACACCGTACCAAGATAGAAGCAGGGCGTAGAAGTGGTAATGCCACTCGGGGGTGTTACACAAGCATTCTCATTTTATATACTAACCTTTTATGTGGTACAGTATCAAATGCTTTGGAGAAATCAAGCTATATGAAATCAACTTACACTCAACTGGTCCAGTCTAGAACTTACCTCATCATAGAAACCAATTAGACTAGTTTGACTGGACTGATCTCTCATAAACCCATCTTGATATAGGGTTAAACATTTATATTTATTGAGACATTCCAGGATAGCATCTCTTAAAAAACCCTCAGTTTACCCACACAGATGTTAAACTTACCAGTATACCGTAACCCCTTTTTGAATATTTGCACCACATTTGCTAAGTGCCAATCCACTGAAAACTTACAGTCCTTAAATAAGAGACATTACTTGATTACTTTATAATAAGAGACATTACTTAATTCTCTTAAGATACGGAGGTGTATGCCATCTGGATCCAAGGATTTGTCTATTTTAGTCTTTTTAAGATGCCGATGCACTTCTTCCTAAGTCAGACAGGCCACATTTAATGGAGAGTTTAGGCTACATTCAGATCTGTGTTAGAGGCTCCGTTTGAGGCCTCCGTTAGAGAGTTGGCCAAAGATAGCAGAGAGAAAAGTCTTGCATGCAGGACTTTTTTCTCTGCTAAAAAAAAAAACATTCTCCTGAGCAGAAACCTTACAGATCCTATTATAGTTAATGGGATCTTGTCAGGATATTGTAAGCCATGTACCGGGGTGGCCTCCCCAGGATACAGCGAAGTCACGAACTAAGAAAACAACTCCACCACCAGCTTTTTCCAAAACAGAATTTTTCTTAAACGTGGTAATGAACACAACCACAAATGCTGGGAACATACAATAAATTTACATATACCCAGCCCGAAGGCTGAGACCCTTGTGCTACACAGTGCGGTGTCCTCCGATGGATGCAGGAGGAAAGCGTGGTAATTTACCTACTGGCGGGCACAACTAAACTGACATACCTGTTATTACCCTAAAAAAACAAGAATAACTGTATTGGTGTGTGGTACTGGCTAGCCTGCGGTGCAGCACAACAGCTTACAATCTTACAAAGCTCTAAATGATAACCCCCTCCCATAACTGGTGTTGTAACATGTGCCTGAGTATTCCTCCTGAGCAAAATGACAGCCTGGCTTGAGTTTGTGGGGAAGTTTATCAGCTCTCCGTTGTGAAATGTCCCTTTAAATTATGGAGTCCTTGCAATGAACAATAGCAACACTTGTGGCCTGACACAGAGACCCTATCTAACTAACTACAGGCCTGGTCTCAGTCTCTAGGTGCCAACACTGTGATAAGGTGCGTGCACGATCTTACCGACCCGGGTCTGCTCTGCCTCGCTGGTGACTCTGAACAGAACAAAAGCCTCTCCAACAAGAACGCGGTCCTGCAGTGTATGTCGCTTTGCTCCTCAGCTCTCATTAGCGTTCCTTAAAGCAATTCTCGTTCCCCTGGACAGGATCAGGGTCTTGGACACAATCAGCTTCACTTAGCTGCCACTCTGGTCACTGAGGTATGCCCCACACCTGGATGCCGTCGGATCCTCTGCTCACACAGTTCCTCAGTCTCAGCTCCCTCTAAGATACATGCTAACTTTCTCTTCCTCTCCAGGCTCTGTGTGTAACTCCACCTCTCATGAATATGAAAATATAAGCAGTCTGTAGCAGTGTTTAGGAAACAGCGGCATCTTGTGGCCAAACAGCATAATGTCAGTTCAAATCATTTAATTTAATCTACACAAACAGTGTTCAGACAAGGAGAGCTGTTTCCCCATCTCACAATATAACGACCATGTACCACGCACACAGAGGGATAGTGTAGCCCTAAAACTCCTAATACTCACTATCCCTGCCTACTTGCATGGTCACCCTACACGGTTACCCCAAAACTGGTCAGGGCACACAGTTACTATACTATGTATGTGAGGGAGTGACACATAAATAGGGAACAAACAAACAGACACAATAAGAGTAGTCGTACAGTACTAGGGCTAAAAGCCAGAAGCAAATGAGAGAGCCACACACTCCTGAAGTCAAAAACCTGGAGAGCAAAACAAGTCCAAATCACCAGAAGCCAGAAAATGTAGTCACAATACCACATCCAGCAATCCACAGCCATAATCAACGCAATACCACAAAGGAACAGCAGGGGGAGCCAGAGGAACAGAAATTCAACAGCATTTGCTCACTGCATATGCCGGCCTTTACACTAAGCAGGAAGGCACTCACGACGATGTCACTGCACGCCAGTTAGCGCTGCTGTTCATGTGCCCTGACGTTCGCGAGCCTTGGCATGCTTCCTCAATGACCTAGGGGGAGGGGTTGGATGGAGAAACTCAGCACAAACAGATACATTGTTTCAGCTTCCGTCTGTTATAGACTTACATTAGAGTTTTAATGATACTTAATGGCAATGACACAGCAGGTTTTCCAGACAAAAACAAGTTTCCAGACATAACAACATACCTAAAACCAGACATTTAAAAGGTCAGGCTGTCTGCTTTTTGCTGGTAAAAAAAAAACTGTGTTTTTCCCTCCAAACTATGGTGGTAAACAAGTCTGGGTTTTTCCCCTTCAAAACATGGTCTTTTTAAACCCTATGGCAGCTGTGGAAAATTACCAGCTTCTCAATCAAAGCCCTAACAGTCTCTCAGTATTTATTAACCCTTTCCACAGAGCCATGTAATTACAGTGATAATCAACAGGATATAAATCATGACATATAAAACGCAGTTACACAGTATTAAACAGTGCAAGTAAACCCTTTTAGGTGAAATAAAGTAAGAAGTTTTAACTTTGCATAGGGGATATAGGCAAATGTCCAAATGTCAAAGTACTCCCTGCTCCAGGACACTACAAACAAACAGAAACAATAAGAGTAGTCACACAGTACTAGGGTCACTCCAGCATCCCTGCATGCCAAATAGCGCTGCCACCCATGTGCCATCACGTTCAGGAACCTTGGCGAGCTTCCTCATTGGCCCAGGTCTCCGCTGTCAGAGAGGGCTGAGCCGCGCTCTTGGTTCTGGACGCTGCTGCCGTACGGAGGCAACAGCAGCCAGGGGAACCAGGTTTAACCTTTTTAACATTTACTGTATATATTTGAAGGACATTTTAGGGTTAGTTTTATCCCCTTGGTAATGAGCCTCTCTGCCCCCTGCTTAGCTGCCTTTATCTATCTCTTACATATTCTTATTTTCCTTATAGTTTTTAGTGCTTGTTCACTAGCTTCCTGTATTAGTAGTTTAAATGCTTTTTTTATTTTTGCCCCCTTTATATATTTTTCTACTCCACATTGTTCTTTTCGTGTTCCTAACCCTGTTATTCCCATAAGGTATATACCTCTCACAATAAAAGTTTAGGATCTAAACTAAACTAAGCTGATCAAATTTTGCTCTTTGGAAATTCAGTGTTTTTGTGACTCCCTGAGAAAAACACTCTTTTGAATGACAACTGAGAGCTTATCATTACAATGACATTTCATACGTGCCATTGTACCATGCACTCAGACATCAGCTTATTATAGGTTTGAATTTGGGCCATTGGTTCTATAGCGGTTAATGTTGCCACTGTTCTATACGTCTTGGCCTCTGTTACTTGTGGGTGTAAATTAGTGCCTATGTGCTTTGTATCTCTACTCAGTTTATTATTGTGTGAGTTAATGCTCCTTGGTCTTGTGTGCGCATCTGTTTGACTAATTAGTTTGTTAAGTCTGCAAGGTCTTACATAGTAACATAGTATTTAAGACCGAAAAAAGACATTTGTCCATCCAGTTCGGCCTGTTTCCTACAAGTTGATCCAGAGGAAGGCAAAAAACCCCTGTGAGGCAGAAGCCAATTTTCCCCACTTAAGGGGAAAAAATTACTTCCTGACTCCATTCAGGCAATCAGAATAACTCCCTGGATCAACGACCCATCTCTAGTAGCTATAGCCTGTAATATTATTACACTCCAGAAATACATCCAGGCCCATCTTGAAATCCTTTATTGTACTCAATATCACCACCTCCTCAGGCAGAGAGTTCCATAGTCTTGCTGTGAATTTCCTGAGTTCTGTGTCCTGTTCATGCAGTGTTGATTCTGTTGGTTCTTTGCATGTTTTGTCTGTTTGTCAGCTTGGCCTGGTCCGACTCCTGATCTGTTGGTTTGTCTTTTTGTGGTCTGTTCCATGGATTTTGCCTGTGTCTGTTTGAACTCTGTCCATGTTCCATTTGCCAATAAAATCTCAAGTGCTCATTCTAGTTTTGAGAAGCTTGAAAAAGTGAATAAAAGTTTTTCATATTTTTTTCACTTCTTTAGTGCCGCCCATTCTTATATACTTCTATATTGTGGGGTCACGCTGGTCCCCCTATGGGCGTTGCATATATATATATATATATATATATATATATATTGTAGTGCAGTGTATATATCTATCTATTAGAGTAGTTCTGCAGTGTATGTATATGTGTGTATATATACATATGTACTGCAGTGTGTGTATGTATAAATATATATATATATATATATATATATATATATATATAGAGAGAGAGAGAGAGAGACAGAGGGAGATATAGATATACACATATGTATAGATATGTACTGCAGTGTGTACATATGCCATGCCATCAGGCTCTGCCCCAGTACCATCAGCTTCCCCCCCCCCCCCGGCAGTGCCATCAGCTGCCCCTCCAATCCCATCAGGCTCCTCCCCAGTGCCGTCAGGTTCCTTCCCGGTGCCATCAGCTGCCCCCCTAGTGCTGTCAGCTGCCCCCCCCCCCTTGCCATCAGTTTTTTTCCCATTCTTTTGATGCTTCTTCTTTCTTTCTATAATAATGGATAATGGATCATAGGGGAGCTGATGGCACTGGCGGGGCAGCTGATGGGACTGGCGGGGCAGCTGATGGCACTGAGGGGGCAGCTGATGGCACTGGGCGGGAGCTGATGGCACTGGGAGGGAATATGATGGCACTGGGAGGGAATATGATGGCACTGGGGAATATGATGGCACTGAGGGGCAGTGGATGGCACGGGAGGGAAGCTGATGGCACTGGGGGGAAACTGACGGCACTGAGGGGGAACCTGACGGCACTGAGCGGGCAGCTGATGGCACTGAGGGGGCAGCTGATGGCACTGAGGGAGCCTGAGAGCACAGCTGATGGCACTGGGAGGAAGCCTGATGGCACTGAGGGGGGGAAGCAGATGGCTCTGGGAGGGAGGCTGATGGCACGGGGGGGGGCAGCTGACGGCACTAGGAGGGCAGCTGATGGCACTGGGGAGGAGCTGAATGGCATTGGAAGGGCCGCTGATGGCACTGCCGGGGGGGAGGGGCAGCTGATGGCACTGGGGGCGGAGCCTGATGGCACGGGCGGGGGGAGCCTGATGGCACTGGAGGGGGCCTGATGGCATGGGGGGCAGATGACTTTTTATAAAGAAAAACGTTCTTTCAATTAGTTTTTTGCTATTAGAGTACTCGATTAATCGTTCGATTAAACCCATAGTAATAAGCCTGTTTTGGGCCATACTGACCAAGCATTTTTCTACCTTTTTTTATTGTTGCGTTCCAAGAACTATAACTTTTTTTTATTTTTCCGTCTTTATAGCTTTATGAGGGCTTGTATTTTGCGGGACAAGTTGTAGTTTTAATGGCACCATTTTGGGGTACACATAACTTTCTGATTAACTTTTTTAACTCTTTCTAGGAGGGAGATGGGAAAAACAACAATACTGCCACTGTGTTTTTATGTTATAAATTTTACAGCATTAATTTTTCGGTATAAATAACATAATATCTTTATTCTGCGATTACAGTGATATCAAATACATATAGTTTTTTTATGTTTTGCTACTTTTTTTGCAATAAAACCCATTTTATTAAAGAAAAAAATGTTTTTGCATTGCTGCTTCCCAAGACCCATAACTAGAGTTGAGCAAACTTCTGTTTTAAGTTCGGCTTCCAAAGTTCAGGTTCCGGTTATCCAAGCATCCCGTTATGGATTCCGCTACCACGGACCATAACGGCATTTGGAATCCATAAGGTGATTCTTCAATGAACCCTGAACCTTAGACAACACGGAGGACCTGGAGTGACGTCACAGTCATGTGATCAGTGCAGGGGGCGTGGCTCAGTACTGGATTAGATAAGAGGTGGTAGCCTACGACCTCTTGTACAATCCAGTACTGAGCCACGCCCCCTGCACTGATCACATGACGGTGACATCACCCCGGATTCCAAATGCCGTTATGGTCCGTGGTAGCGGAATCCATAACGGGATGCTTGGATAACCCGAACCCGAACTTTGGAAGCCGAAATCAAAACAGAAGTTCTCTCAACTCTACCCGTAACTTTTTTATTTTTCTGTCTATGGAGTTGTTTGAGGGCTTGATTTTTGCTGGACTACTTGTATTTTTCATTGGTATGATTTTGGTGTAAATATCGCTTTTTGATCGCTTTTTTTTTTTTTTCAGTGGCAACTAAGATAAAGTAATAAATTAGCAATTCTGTCTTTTTTTTTTTTTACGGCGTTCACAGTAGGGGATAATTTATGTGATATTTATGTAGTCAGGGTCGTTACGGATGCGGCAATACAAAACATATGGGGATTGCCAACAGATTTATTTTATTTTGCAATTTTTTTCATTGAAAAACGTATTTTCAATGGAAAAAAAAGCTTAATTTTTTATGGGATACTCTGGAGTACAGTTGAGTAGAGATGGCTTTCTTGATGTAAAGCTCCAAGAAGTGAGCACAAGTAGCTCCTCTCACTTCTTTAGAAAACACTAGCGTAACCTAGGGGCAGACATAAGTCAATCAACTAGCTTCCTACAGGGGCAGAGTCAGGATTTTTAATCCTTACTTATCCATACATAGCTATAATGGATTACACAATACACCAGAACAACAATTTTCTAGTACCATGGCATACTGCATGTGAGTAGAGAGAAAATAAAGAGATAGGACTAGGATGGAATATTGGTAGAACATGGATAAAAGAGAGGAAGGACATAGATGGGACTGGAATTAAACAATGATAGGACTCAAATAAAAGAGGGGGGGCAGAGATGAGACTTGGACGGAATACTGGTAAGACATGGATAAAACAGAGGAAGGTCAAATATGGGTCTGTAATGCAGTAGAAGATGGATAGAAGAGATTAAGTAGATGGGACTGGGATGGAATACTGGTAGGATATGAGTGGAAGAGAGGAGGACAGATGGAACTTGGATGGAATACTGGTAGGACATGGATAGAAGACATGAGGGACAGAGATGAGACTGGGATGGAATACTGATAGGATATGTGGGTATAAGGATAGAAGGGACAAAGATGGTACTGGGATAAAATACTAGTAGAACATGAATTAAAGAGGGGATCATGAATAAAACTCAGATGAGAATACAGTGGAATAGACATGGGGAAAATCAGTACCTAATATTTCTCAATAGTTTAAGATTTTCTTCATTGTATCCAGTTTAGACAATCCTCTGTGAGCTAACTCCAGTCTGATTTTACATGGACCATCAGTGCAGGAGAGCAGTTTGTCTACATAGGACTGACGAGTATGAGCCCTGTGTGAAATATTTTCCATCTAGTTTGGTGCACTCACTGTCCAGGTTACAGTTTTTCTGTTATTTGTGTATTTTGCTGAACAGTTTTATACATTTTATTGTTCACATAAAGAATAAATCCTTTTGACTTCACATGTTAATAGACGAGGTGAAAAAAAATATTCAGCATCTCACATTTTATTGCTTCCCCAACTGTCAATTAAAGATGACTTTCAAAGAAAATATGAACCATTTCCATTTACCTGTACATGGCACAAGCAGAGGATACAATGCACATCTATAGAGAAAAGAGAATCCACTGAGTCTTAAAACCTCTCGCACAAAGCCAAGCCTGCTAGGTCATCAGGAAACAATGGCCCTTGTGGCCGCATTCTTGCAGAGACCATAGAGAGTTTGCACTAAGCCCCTTTTCAATGCACGAGGGTTGGACTGTGATTGACATTTCTGCGTTTTTTGTTAATAGAACAAATCTAAACTGTACATATATGTACAAATAATATGTATATAAAGTAAAGAATGTTCCGGTGAATTGTCTCTGGAATGTATTTGAAGGCTTTATTCGCTATAGTATTCAGAGGTCTGAATGTAACATTGATGTTTTTTTTTATTAAGACTATATTTTATATGTGCTTTTATGAAAAAGGTCTGTTCAGCTAAACCCTCCCCTGGTATCTCACCCACAATGACCCAAGGGAAGATGAACAATGGCGAGCATGTGCGTTTGTCGTGCAGCTTCTCAAACAATGTTAGAGTATACAGATGTGAAACTGGAGACAAAGATACAAATGGCGTCATCAAGATGATTATTGAAAGGAGCAGAAACAATAATAGTGCAGAGATGACACCTGGGGGAGACTTCTGTGAAGAACAAACTTTTATCTCGTGACTCTTCACAATCAGCACTGGGATCTCATGTCTCTTTTTATGAACTCCCCTGTGGAGGCCACAAAGAAAGAAGAAGGCCCCGAATAACAAAAGAAATCATGAAGACAAAAGGCCACTTAGTGATGGCAGCAATCATACCCCTATCGTTATTAGACAGTAAAAGTGAGCTGTTTATCCGTGGAAGGCACTTAATTTTCCTTTTCTGTTAAGAACTAGCGCGGCCACAGCTTCCATTCACGTCAAAATAGCCAAGTGCTGGCACAGAAATGAATGGAGGGTGGCCACACATGTGCTGTGCGCCCTCCGTCACTTTGCTGGCTCAGTTTTCGAGATAGGTGCGGGTACCAGAGGTGGGACCCGCATTTTTTCAGACAATGGGGCATATACTAGCCCCCATTGTCTGAAATGGGAATAGCCCTTTAATGGCTGATTGCTGAGGAGTGAACACCTCAGAGTAGCAAGGAGCAGATCCTGTAGGGAGATTCCATTCCCCTACAGCCTACAAGCAACTTATGTGCCAGCCCTCAGAAGGGAAAAGATCTATAAAAAGTTTAGCCAACAGAAAGGGATTGCGGACTTTGGCAAAGAAGGTAATCGTCTCTAATCTGGCTACAGCCTCCACTGCATGTGGTGGAAACACTGTAAGCCACAAGCTGCCCACCATAACCAGGAAGGCCCCCGTTCAGAGACTGTATTCCTCTGAGGATACTGTGGATATTATATACATCTGATAATAGAGAGAAAAGATAACCTCCATATACAACCTTTGGGAACTGCTGGAATCGACTTTAAACACTGTATTTCATGTTCCTTACCGATAAAAATACTAATACAATACAAAATAATTGTGCCAAGCAGAGAGCCATCTATAGTTATAGTGCTCCCTTATAGTGCCCCCAGTAGTAATAATGCCCCCTACATTTGGCACAGTAGTAATATCCTCCCCAGGGTGGCTCCATATAGCCTCCTATAGAGCCCCCAGTAGTAATAATGCCCCCAGTAATAATCATATGCCTATAGTGCACCTAGAAATAATACTACCTCCTATTGGGCTTTGGTAATAATAATGCCACCAGTAATGCCCCCTAGAGGGCACCCAGTTTTTAAAATGCCTTCTATTGTGTCTCAATAATGCTGTGTATGGTGTTTCAGTAATTACCCCTATAGTGCCCTGAGTAATGGTGCATGATTCAAGTTCTTTGCAGCATGAAAAACGACCAATTACATGGGTGCTAATTAGCAAATTGTGGCACTTTCCCATGGTGAGTCCCCTCTCATGCTCACTTTTTGCTATGGATACCCACAGTCTTAGTTTTGCTTGGTCCAAGGTTATGTGCAATGGTACTGCAGCTAAACCTCCATCGAAACCTAAGACCCACTCCTATAGAACTGCAGTAATTCTCTGTTCAGTGACAAGTCTAGCTTTGCTGCACCTCCATATTGCGAAATTGTCAATTTCTTATTCCAGAAGTTCTGATATGTGAATGATTGTTCGTCCTTATCAGGAGGAAGAATAACAACAAGGAATGATCTCCACCTGCTTGTGGCACCTTGTCCTCCAGCGCTCTCTTGCCAACATGGTCACAGGTAACAACAGCAGAGGTGACTGCTTATGACCCCCTACACAGAATGTGGGCGCACGCTTCTAAATGTCAGTAATTTCCAGCAGCCTGTGTCAGGGGGCTGTGCTCAAGGTCTACAGTGTACTGGGAAATAAAAACACATCAACCCTCCCAGATAAAACACTGCGGAGTAATTGTGTACGTGAATTCTTCATGAGCAGATAATTTGTTGTCAGGGCTGGCAGTTACGGAGTTTTCACTCCACGCAGACCTATTTTCCTACATATAGAACTTTTGTCAGCTAAGTGCATTTTCCTGCAGACCAGAAGTGCTTTAAGTCAGGCCACCCCTGGGCACCAATCCCTTTGTATTAAAAGAAACATTCATGATAAAGCTGCGGCACCATGCTCTGCTTGCACTCCAAAGCAGAACATACACAGTTTTTTTCTCATGAGTGGCTTTCTAGACTGTTGAATTGTAACCGTACATTCGCTGTGTCTGTTAAAGGGTAGATGAGCCGTAACCAGAATGTAGAGGGGGGTTAGCGAGAGAAGGAAGGCTATTGGCAAATGGCTCCCCCTAGAGTTCACAAAAGACAAAGAAAAACTCTCAATGATTGATTGTGTGAACATTTTTGCTACTGTTCCAGTTGGGTCCATCAGTTTGCAGAAGCACTAGGAGTGGTTTGTGTTGTAGATGTTTTTTATGATGACGCAACATACGACTTGGAGGTGGACATACTATATGGGTTTAGGGTCTGGCTGTCAGGGTGGATTTGTTTTAAATCAAACTGATTTAAATCACGATTTAAATCATGATTTAAATCACTAGTCAGTAAGGCTTGATTTAAATCATAGTTATCTACATAAAGCTACCTTCACAGTTGCGTTTGGGGATCCGCTTGTGAGATCAGTTTGAAGGTCTCACAAGAGGCCCCAAACTGATCCGTTCAGCCAAATGCATTCCGAATGGATGCGGATCCGTTCCGAATGCACTGGCTTGGCTCCATACCGCCTCCTTTCCGTTTTGGAGGCGGACACCAAAACGCTGCTTGCAGAGTTTTGCTGTCCGCCTAGCGATGCTGAGCCAAACGGATCCGTCCTGACTTACGATGTAAGTCAATGGGGACGGATCTGTTTGCATTGACTTTCAATGGGGGTCAGAACGTATCCGTTTGGGACTTAGCATTTTTTTCCACATATAATACAAACCGATCCGTGCTGAACGGATGCATTGGTTTGTATTTTCAGTGCGGATACGTCTGTACAAGTACTGGACGGACCCGCACCGAACACAAATGTGAAAGTAGACTAATTCTTGCCGGTATAACTTATAATATGCAAGTAGATGAAGATTTGCTGTGAAGAAGAGGCCTGTGATCTCTGCTGAGTCAAATTCAGTTTTGAGAGCTGCAAAAGTATAGCAAGCATCTGTGATAATATCTTGTAGGCAGAGAAACTGCCCAATAATCTAAGAAAAACCTCTGGAAGAGCGGGACACTGTGAATGGATTAATGGAATTTATTTACAAAAAAAATTAAACATATACAGCCTTATTCTACATAATTAAAAAACTAATTTATTTCATGATGGAATAACCTTTGGATGGTAATATATTTTCCTCAAAAAGCATTTTATATAAAAAATCTAATTTAAATAAAAAAAATCCGATTTAAATAAAAAATATCCGATTTAAATCAAATAAATCCGATTTTTTTTTTTTTTTAAATCATTGATTTTTATCCACCCTGCTGGCTGTAGACCCTTGATCCAATTTATTATTTAACAGAGTTGCAGAGGATTATAAAACCATGGCTGCTTTTTTCTTAGATCTGTGTACAGGTGGGTTGTGTTATTGCACCACAGCCCCATTCACTTCAATGAAGTTGCAACACTAGACACAACCAATGGACAGGTGTAGTGCTGTTCCTGGAAGAATGTAGCCATCATTTTATAAGGCTACATGCACACGACAGTTGTTTTTTGCTGTCCGCAAATCGCGGATCCGTCTTCCTTTTTTTTTCACATCCACATCCGTTCCGTGTGTCCGAAAATTTTGTAGGTTGTGTTTCCGTGTGTCTTCCGTTTTTTTTTGCGGATCCGCAAAAAAAACGGAAGGCTTGAATCAGTTTCTTAAAGTACCTGCACAAGTGCCCTGGTTTGCAAGCAACCATCCGCAAAAAAAACGGATGCGGATGGAAAAACGGAAGGCTTCAGTGTGGCTTCCGTTTTTTTTGCGGACCCATTGACTTCAATGGGTCCGCAAACCGTTTTTTGCGGACAAGAATAGGACATGCCATATTTTTTTTGCGGACATGAAATGCGGAATACGGACGCGGACAGGAAACGGAAGAGGCATCAGTTTTTTTTGCGGATCCATAGAAATTAATGGGATCCGCAAAAAAAACGGAACGGAAGCCGCAAAAAAATACTGTCGTGTGCATGTAGCCTAATTCTGTGTAATTTTTTTAATAGTATATTGGATCAAGGGTCTAATCTCATACAGCCATTTTAGAGGGGTTATCACACAAAATGTACTACTATGTAATGAATAGAGTATTTTAAATTAATTATTGTTTTTGAAATATACATGCAATAAAAAAAAAATTTTTTTTTCATGTCCATTTTTCTCTTTGGTGGCAGCATGGCTGTTTATCTTTCTGATCCACCGTCTCTTCTATTCAGTGATGGACCTACATGCTCAGCAGCTTCCCCGCTGTCTCCCACTTGCCTCAGTGCTGGTGTAGTGTCTCATAGTGAAGCAGGTGAAGTGGTACATACACCTATTATTCATTCATCCCTACTAGAGATGAGTGAATTGATTCTAAACTAATTGGATTCACCATAAATTTGATAAAAATTCTTCCAAACCAATTCTAAAGTGTTGGAGATTTGCTTCTCTGACAAACACCAATTAGATCCAAAAGAAATCCCAGCAGTCGTGTCTAGTGTAGTCGTGATGTTTTATTACATCAAATCAATGTGTCCTACAGCCAGGACGCGTTTCGGCAAGCATGCCTTTGTCAACAGGTGAAAGTATACTCAAAGGAACTAGTATATATAAGGAGATAATACCGCCTATCATGACGTCAAACGTCCAAAAAGAGGCGGACCAACATGAATACCAAATTAAACAGAGTTTAAGAAGCAAACAGAGAAAGTACCTCAATTGCACATAACAAATACCATATTATCAGGTGTGGGATCCCTCAATGGATAATAGATGTCTGAAAAAAATGATAATAATAAAATCATAAATTATATGAATAAATCACAAATCAAATACGCATGATCTCATAATCCCTGCTGAGGCCCCGCGGATGCAGAGTATCCAACATATGAATCCAATAGGCCTCTCTGCGTAATAGCAGTTTCTTTATATCTCCACCTCTCCTCGGTTTTTTAACTTGTTCCAATACCTGGAACCTAAGCTGGGCTATAGTATGTTTGCACCGATCAAAATGGAACAGGATAGGTAACATTAGATTTTTAGTTCTAATTGTAGACTTGTGCTTCTTTCCTTTCTGTCTGATACACAACACTTTCTCAGTACAATTGCTAGTTTGAAATCCATTCCTCCTGACAGCCTCTTGGTAACCATTGATGTGGTCAGTTTATATACCTCAATTGACCACACAGGAGGTTTTCAAGCAGTTAGATCCTTATTAGACAGAAGTAAGTACACTAAGAATGAACAGGAATTTTTTCTACATTTACTAAATCTTGTGTTATATGAGAATTACTTCATGTTTGAAGATAGCTTCTATCTACAGCGGCGTGGGACCGCGATGGGGTCGTGGCCCCGCCCTATGCAAATGCCTATATGTCAGATTTCGAGGACTCACACATGTATAATACTGTATGGTATCAGAAAAATGTCCTTCTATGGAAAAGATTTATTGATGACATTTTTTGCATATGGGCGGGGCCATGGGAGACCCTAATGGCCTTCCTTTACCATTTAAACCATATACATTATGAGTTACAATTTACATTAGTCTGTGACCATCATAAGGTGAGCTTTCTTGACACTATGGTGATTAAGGACCAAGGTGGTAATTTGTCAACTGATCTGTTTAGAAAAGACACAGATAGGAATAGTATTCTTCACTTTTCAAGTGCGCATCCACCAGCCTTAAAGAGGGCCATTCCTAAATCTCAATATCAACGGGTGCAAAGAATTGTTTTGTTACTAGGATAAAATGGATGACCAGCAGGTTTGAGGAGAGGGGACACCCTCCATTTATTTTGAGGAAAAGCAGAATGGAACTTGATAATCCTAGTAATATTGGGGTAACAAAACCATCTAGAGTAGCAATGGTGCACAAGTTTCATCCCTATAATGAGAGACTTGACAATATTATACGGAGACACTGGCATTTGTTGGGGAAGGAATACCCTATGATTGAAGAATTTAAGAGTCCACCTTTGATATGTAACAAAAGAAACCCTAATTATAGGGATAGACTTGTGCATTCTGACATTGGGAGTACAAAGATCTCATTGAAATAAATGGTGCAATTGAGGTACTTTCTCTGTTTGCTTCTTATACTTTGTTTAATTTGGTATTCATGTTGGTCCGCCTCTTTTTGGACGTTTGACGTCATGATAGGCGGTATTATCTCCTTAGATATACTAGTTCCTTTGAGTATACTTTCATCTGTTGACAAAGGCATGCTTGCCGAAACGCGTCCTGGTTGTAGGACACATTGATTAGATGTAATAAAACATCACGACTACACTAGACACGACTGCTGGGATTTCTTTTGGATTTCAAGTGAAGATTGCTTCTATCCTATGCAGCGTGCACTGACTGAGTGCCGGCTGATTCCTTAATTAAACACCAATTAGAGACATAAGTCAGCCATCTTAGGGTCTTGCAGGGACAATGTAGGAATTGTGAAGAAGATATATTTAGTTAAAATGAATTACTAAGTAGAAAGTCTGTTTTTTCCGTAGGGATAGCATAGGGGCAGTTAGTGTACTGTGTGTCTTACAGTCAGTGATGCTGAAGATATTCACGTGTTGCGCTGAACAAAGATAATTTATAAGTGCACAAATAAACATATTATAGTGTATTAAAGGGGTTTTCCCATGACTAATGTAAAAAATGAAAATCAGACATCATATACTACATGACAATCTCTTTCTAACCAGCCCTGTACCTCACATGGATCCAGAGATCTCCACATTCATTGCTTTGCTAGATTTATATCAAGCTGACCGCTCAAGGGGAGTGTCTTTTCTGCTGCAGTTAAGGGGGTGTGCCTTTTCTGCTGGAGCTCTCTCCCTATCACAGCTCAGGGGGCGTGTCCATGCTCTCCCCATCACAGCTCAGGAGGCAGTTGAAGGATGAAACTAAGTATGTGCGGCCATCTCAGTGAGCAGGACAGAGTAATAAGAAACAGCAGGTGGCGCTATACAGATACATTTTATTGATTAAATCAAGGGCTATGTTAAATTTTTTATTGCATGTAATTTTAAAAGCATTCAGATCCAGGTGCTGGTTTAAAAGGAAACGAAAAAACAATTTTTCGTGGGACAACCCCTTTAATAGCTGTGTTTTTAATGGGTTTGTAGCAGCAAGGACCTCAGTATTGATCATCAATGTATGGGCACCTTCATTGTTTGAAGATGAGGCGGTGCTCGTACAAGTGTTAATGCCTCTTCGAAATTGCACTGTGCATCGTCTCACTTACAGAGGAAGCGTAGTGTAATTACAACTAGTCATCCCATTCTCTAGAATTTGTGGGATAACCCCTTTAATATATTTTGACTGCTGCATATAACCTTATACACCTACAAATTGCCCCAATGTATCTTATCAGCGGTTGTGCCAACAAACACTATACCCTACAAATGCCCAAAAAGAGCAGAAAAGGACACAACCAAAAATTGTACAAAAATATAAATGTTTATTAACAAGTAAAAGACAAATATACACAAGATTTGTGCAACAGAGAAACGCAGGAACAGAACCCAGAAACCAACCACTAATGCTAGATGGCCCCCATGCAAATAAATAAGAGCTAAGTAATTAGCCAACAGTAGGGCTAGAGGTCAGGGTTAACCTCAAAAATTAAGGCCACATAACCATGCAATACACACAATCATAAACCGCTATAAAGCGTGAATTACATACCGTTAGCCATATTGAATAGGGGACCAGCACCAGTAGAGCAAGAAACCTCGATGCGCGTTAGCGCCAGCTTCGTCAGGAGGTACAATAGATTGTACCTCCTGACGGCCGAGTGCCAAACGCGCGTCGAGGTTTCTTGCTCTACTGGTGCTGGTCCCCCATTCAATATGGCTAACGGTATGTGATTCACGCTTTATAGCGGTTTATGATTGTGAGTATTGCATAGTTATGTGGCCTTAATTTTTGAGGTTAACCCTGACCACTAGTGCATATAACCTTAGTCTATTAATGTAGATGTCTCTGATCACCGAGAGTGGAGCAGATCTTAAAGGGATTCTGTGACCTCTGATTACACAATTTCAGCTTTTAAACCAGTCATGCTCCACAGATTACCTTGAATTGGCTTTGCTGTTCTATACTGTAATCCGTCCAGTAGTTTTGCTCAAAAATGATTTTTATCATTATGCTAATTAATTCTGAAGGTGCCCAGAGGGGCGTTTTCTTCCACTTTTTGTGCCCAGTAACGCCCCCCTACAGTGCCCAAAGCCGCCTCCAACAAGCAGACCTAACCGCCCACAGCGTCTCCTCCCCCTCTCTGACGGCCGAGCGAACTCTCGCTCAGGCGCAGTACCCACTGAGGGCTGCGCCAGCGCGATGTACTGGAGACTGAGGGCAGGAGCTTCATCATTGTCACTGGGCATGAGGCTACCTCCCAGGATGACTGAGGGGAGAGCGAGCATCTGACGTCACTGGAGTCGGCGCATGCCCAGTGACGACGATGAAGCTCCTGCCCTCAGTCTCCAGCACATTGCACTGGCGCAGCCCTCAGTGGGTACTGCGTCTGCGCGAGACTTCGCTCGGCCGTCAGGGAGGGGGAGGAGATGCTGTGGGCGGTTAGGGATTCAGGAGGAAGGCGTGTTTTACTGAGTAGAGAGGCGGGTTTGGGCACTGCAGGGGGGCGTTACTGGGCACCTTCAGGGTTAATTAGCATAATGATAAAAATCGTTCTTTGAGCAAAACTACTGGACGGATTACAGTATAGAACAGCAAAGCCA
Source organism: Bufotes viridis (assembly GCA_033119425.1). Lineage (NCBI taxonomy): Eukaryota > Metazoa > Chordata > Amphibia > Anura > Bufonidae > Bufotes > Bufotes viridis. The sequence goes on along the minus strand of CM065590.1, from coordinate 445,082,321 downwards.
ATTCAAGGTAATCTGTGGAGCATTTAAAAGCTGAAATTGTGTAATCAGAGGTGACAGAATCCCTTTAAAGTATACCTGAGGTTTAAATAAAAGTTTGCATAATGGCTATGCTTCATTGTACCATCACAAATGTGAAGGAACAGTTATACTTGGGTTTCCCTATTGTTTTTTTCAGACATATTATTTTATGTTTCAGCTGCACAGCTAGATGCATTTCACTCAGAAGCAGTGGGCATCTTCCTTCTTCCAGCACTTTACTGCTGTGATGTCCTTTACAGTACCTCTCACGGTGTTTGTTTTCAGCTCTGGCCCTCACAGAACAGATAAGGAGGGATAAATGACACTTACAGAAAGGCAGAAGCATCCTATGATGTTCAGAAACTTGTTTTATCAGGCTCATGATCTCAGCTAGCTGTGACACATCCCCACTTCGTCTACTGTGTCTCTGTTACCATGTACAGATCTTGGAGTGGACTGCAATTTTGGTGGAAGTGAGATCCCATGACTATGGCTTTTTTAAAGGTGGCTGCAGCCATATTTTCTAAACTACAGGGGTTCCCCGGGAATTTAAGGGGTTGTCCGAGTTCTGAAAAAAAATAGCACTGTGAATTTGATGGGCAGCAATATATAATTGAGGTAAGCAAGTTTTAGGTAAAAAAAATAAATAAATTATGTTTCCTCATTTCCCTGGTTCTCTTCTGGCCCTTTGTTTACCTGCAATAACAACCACCTCTGCCCCTCCCCTCGCTCTGCAGAGGAAGTGAATATAAGTGCTGCCCTGAGTGACATGTCTGCCTGCTGGGATACTCAGCAGCATGTTTTGTATGTGTCCCAGCTGTACAATGACACTGCTGATACACACAGGATCTTCTCCTTACCTGTTCTTGTGCAGAACCCCTCTAGTCTGTGAGCTACTATGCCCAGCATTTGTCTCCTCACTGCCTGCAGCTACTCAGTAAAGCCTTCAGCCATGAGTCTGTGCTCCTGAAGGGGTTAATCTTTCCGGAAGTATCCAGAGAGATGGAGACACAGGGCAGACAGCAGCAGATGCAGGGAGGTGTGGCCAGCACAGTGATGTCTCCTGTACAGACACAGATCAGCTCTGTCAGGCTTGTGTACAAAACATCCTCAGAGCAGGGAGAGAAGCTGACATCACAGGTCATGTGACCCTCAGTGAAATCTGAGAAAGGAGCAACTACAGATGCAGTAAGTGCAAGGTAAAGATGTTACATTTGATTAGTTAGAAACATACAAAGAACAAAAAAATAACTCGGGCAACCCGAGAAAATGAAAATACTTAAATATTACTTTATAATAAATATATTCCCAAATACCTTTCATTATTTATAATGGCTCATGTTGTCTAGGGAGCAATCATCAGGGGAAACAAAATGACTGCCTTCCTATTAGTGTACACAAAACCTGTCCTAATCACACAGCAGGAAAAGGTACTATAGAACACTGAGCTAAAGAGCTGCCTCATCCTCCTCTGTGCTCTGTTTACAGCTGATAAGATCTTCAGCTGAATCTCTGTAGGAATGGAGCTCATAAAGAGACATGAAGTACAGACAGGACAAACTGTGGTAATGGAGACTGCATATAATAGCTGGTGCTCAATATCCACACCTGTCACGGATGATGTTGCAGATTGCTGGAACTTATAAATAAAAGACTGACTGGCTTGATCACAAACTAAGGAGCATATAGGTGAGCCCTATAAAACCCTAAGAACTCTCCCTAACTGCTACACCCATGCAAAGGCCTCAATGGTAGACGATTGCATGCCCACGTACCTAAGGCTGTGTGACACCTGAAAACCCTATAATAGTGAGGGGACACGACCACCGGCTCCCTGCACTGAATACGGACGGAGTCAGGGTCAGGGAATCAAGCCAGCAAGGAAACACAAAAAAATGTAAAAGACTTATCTGAGCAAGCAGCAGCAGCAGCCTCCAGCAGTGAACACCTCATCCAGGAAGTAGTATAAACCACAAAGTGAGGCAGAATGGGAGGGAATATAAAGGAAGATGAATAGTCTAAATAAGTGACACCTGGCAGAAGGAAAGGAGCTGACAAAGTGAAACCAAAACAAAGAACGTCATACAAAAGGTAGGGGAGAACGTCTGCCTGACCTTCTCACAGAACTGGCGGTGACAACACCCTCCCCTCTGTACTTCATGTCTACTCATGAACTCCATTCTTACAGAGATTAAGCTGAAGATCTTATCAGTTGTATACTGACAAGCAGAGCACAGAGAAGGAGGATGCAGCTCTTAGCTCAGTGTTCTGAAGTAACTTGTCATGCTGTGTTAGGACATGCTGTGTTAGGACAGGTTTTGTGTACACTAATAGGATGGCAGCCATTTTATTTCTCCTTATGATTGCTCCCTAGACAAAATGAGCCATTATAACTAGAGATGAGCGAATCTAATCTGACGAAGTGGAATTCGATTTGCACCGAATCTAAATTTTCTCACGCTTCATGGTAACGAATCGCATTTTTTCCTAAAATGGCTGCTGCACGTGTGAGGACATAGAGCAAGGAACTCTGGAAAGGCGGGATCACCAATAATGCCATGCATGCGGCCAATCAGAAGCCAGACAGCCTTGTGATGTCATAGCTCTATAAATAGCCTCAGCCATCTTGGATTCTGTGATTTACCAGTGTACTTAGTGCAGGGAGAGATGTCAGCAGGCGCTAGGGAAAAAAAGGGCTTATTAGCCATTGTGTGGTGAAGTGAGAAAATTGCAGACTTTTTTGGGGTGTTTTAATTTACTTTTTATTTATTTATTTGATCTAACAGTATGTCAGACAGAAAAGTGCCAGGCCCTGCACAGGGAAGTGGCAGAGGTCTAAATCTTTCTGGCGCAGGCAGAGGTTGCAGCAGAGTAAGGCCGCAGGGGTCACTTCGAGAGACCTGAGCTCCCAGTGTTAGCTAGCAGTCATGTCTTGACCAGCAACTCAGCGGTTCTTGAATGGTTGACTTGATCTTTGACTTTGTCGCAAGTGACATCAGACACCCCGAGCCAAGAGTCGGTAGGTTCGTCAGACACAACCCTGAGTTGGCATGGCCCTGTGCCCTCACCTGTACTCAACCTGCCTCTGTCCTTTTCTGTTCCCTCAGCCAGAGAAGTATTGTATGCCTCAGCCCCACTATACAGTGAGGACAAGCTACTAGAAGACAGTCAGCAGCTACTGGCCAGCCAAGATGTGGAGGAGACATCCGCCGCTTTCTCCACTAGGCGTGCAAGTAGTGATGAGGAGAGTGGCGTGGGAGCTGGTGTTGCGAGCGGTCAGGCTCCTGACCCAGAGATGGTTGAGGAGGACATCAGTGATGTGCAGACAGTACTTGATGATGATGATGTAGCTGATCGCACTTGGGAGCCGGGTGAATTAGGGGCTTAATCATCATTGGGAGAAGAGGGTGGCAGCTTGCCCGTGAGGCAGCGGCGGAGCTAGCAAGTCGCTAGAGTGGCCGGGAGTCAGCAGGGTGGCAGCAGTGGGGGTCGGGAGCCAAACGTGCCCGGGGTAGACCACCTGCTTCGCAGGAACCTATCTGCCTGGGAAGTAGTGGTGCACGGGTTCATGGAGGCAGGGGTAGTAGCAGTCAGTCGGTGCGTAGTGTTGGGGGTAAAATCACCTACTTAGCAGTGTGGAAGTTTTTTGTTAAGCCGCCGGAGTTGAACATGGCCATATGTAGAGTCTGTGGGCAGAAGGTGAAGCGTGGCCAGGGTGCCAGTGTTGGTACCACGTCCCTGCGTCAACATATGCAGTGTCACCTTAAAGTGGTCTGGGAGAACCGTGGCTCCAATGTGGTCGACCAGCCTGCCGCAAGGCTCCACCACCTCAGCCGAAGGGAGCTGTCTATCCTTCCTATCATCTGCTGGTCCTGATGCTCCTTTTTCTTGCCCTCCTACTCCTCATCAGTCATTCTGTCAGCAATCGATCACTGAAGCGATTGCCAAGAGACAACAGTATGTGTGCACTCATCCAACGGCGCAGAAGCTTAACGTGCTCCTGTCCAATTTGCTGATGCTGCAGTCCCTCACTTTCCAAATGGTGGACTCTGCACCTTTAAGAGAACTGATGGCTTGTGCCGAGCCATGGTGGAGAGTCCCAAGCCATCATTTCTTTGCCAAAAAGGCAGTACCATCCCTGCACACACATGTAGAACAGAAGGTGGGCCAGTCCTTGAGCCTGTCGGTGTCAGCCAAAGTGCACAGCAGCGCCGAAGTGTGGAGCTGTAACTACGGTCAGGGACAATACATGTCCTTTACAGCCCACTGGGTGAATGTGGTTCCTGTACAGTCACACCAGCAACTTGACCAGGTGATGCCGCTTCCGCCTCCATGTTCTCACGCCGTTGGTCCTGCAACAATGTCCGCCTCTGCTTCCTCATTCTCCACCGTGTCCTCAGCCTCCACTGCAGGAACAATTCACAATTCACCCACCTCCCCACTCTGTGGTCTCCTGATGCTGCCGCCATCTCCACACTCTGTGGCCTCCAGATGCTGTCTTTACCTCCACACTGTCATTGTGCCACTCTGTGGCCTCTTCCTGATGCTGCCGCCACCTCCAGACTGTCATTGTTTCCTCATGTTGCTTCCACCTCAAAAATATGTCATAAGGCTACTCTGTGGACTTCTTGTGCTGTTCCCACCCTCCCCACTTCATGACTATGCCACTATTTTGCCTTTCGGCCTGGCTAACATCATCATTTATTTGACTCTTCTTCTGCTCTGTCAGAAGGAAGAAAAAATGAGATGCACAATGGATCCTGTCTGTGTAGCAGCTGTAAGGCCTGTATGGTCCCATCAGAATTGGCTTGTGATTTGGTAGCCAAAAGCTGGAATGGATACAAAACACAGAAGACATGCAACTATTCCATTCACATGTCATCTCTATTTTGGATCCGCTCCTGTGTTTTTTGGCATTAGCAATACTGATAAATTACTGACCAAATGCTGACCGAGTGACGGCGGATGCTCAACAGACAATAATCATTGACGTCAACACAAACTTACTGCTGACACCCACTCCACTCTGTTGGGGGGCTCTACTTGTATAAGAGTTTAATAGAACAGGTTTTGTAGACATCTATGTTGAATCAGCTGACAACGGTGTAAAAGGAGTGCGTTTCTTCTTTGGCGCTAACATCGACCTGTAAGGCTGAGTTCATACTTGTGCTATTTGGTCAGTTTTGGCCCTGTGACTGCCCAAATAAGTGAAGTGTGCAGTGATTCTAAGAGCGACGCCTGTCATCTGCATGTCATACTGACTCATAGTATTATTTCACTACCATAGCCTCCCAGACTCCCTATGCGTGTTACTGCAAGGCACAGTGTTCTACACCATTCTAAAGGCTCTCAGCAGCCAGGAAATAGACGTTTTTTAACGAAATTCACAGCAAATAAATTCGTATCGAACCAAATCTTTTCAAAAAATTCGGCGGAGTGGCCGAATCGAATTTTTAAAAAATTCGCTCATCTCTAATTATAACTAATGAAAGGTATTTGAGAATATAGTTATACATTAATATTTAAGCATTTTCTTTTACTTAATTCTCGGAGAACCCCTTTAAGTAGTTTAGAAATTTGCTAGTTACACCATTCTCTATTAAATGAAATTGTGTGAAAGTACAGTGACTCTTCAAAGCCACTTTGTTTCATTCTGATGAGGGTCAAAAAAGGAGAGTAGGAGAGCATTAGAGTCCAGGGGTTGAGTGGATGAAAAAAAAAGGGTTTCAGTAAATGGGAACTGAACAAAAACACTGTGTAAACAGATGAGTAATTGGCACACTGTTGAAGTTTACAAGGGAACCCTATTGGAAGCATTATTTGCATGGCACTCTACTCTCAGAAAATACAGTTCTAAAGAGTGGGGCAACCACAGGGGTCCCATTTACCATTCAGATCTACTGGAGTGAAGAAAAACACTTTAAGAAGTTCGATGTCTTGAATCGTGCATTGTGACCCCCTTCGCCATGTTCACATGTATAAAATGGCAGTGTCAATGCCCATCAGAGGAATCTATTCTATCTACCAGCTAGTAAGTCAAACCAACCCTGCTTGTAGCTAATCATTGTCCAATGAGGTAATATGGAGGAAATGTATCATTATGGGTGAAACATCACCATAACTGTCACGGAAAGGAGGGAAGAGTGCACACAGACGGGATCCCGGCAGTGCTGCAAGGATGAAGCGCGTCGCCGGCTCCCTGTCACAGTCCCCCCCCCCCCCTTCTATGAGGGGCCATCGGACCTATAGTGACTGGAGTGGGTTTCTTCGGGTGAGCCAGATGGAATCTTTTCACCAACCTCGTAGCATGCATCTTACTTGCTGGCACACAAGACCTCTCCTCAGGGCCAAAACCCTTCCAGTGAACCAAGTATTGAAAAGAATTCCAGACCTTTCTCACATCAAGGATTTTAGAAATCTCAAATTCTAGTTGACCGGCAACCTCTACTGGCGGCGGAGATTCCTGTGAAGGGATACAGGTGACACATACTTTTTGAACAAGGCTTTATGGAAAACATTATGGATACAAAAGGAGTCAGGTAACCGTAATTTAAAAGACACAGGATTAATATGTCAATAATCTCATAAGGACCAATAAACCGTGGTGCAAATTTATTCGAAGATACTTTCAGAGAAAAATTATTTGTGGATAACCATACTTTATCACCCAACACAAAGTCTACTCCTCGAGAGCGCCTTTTATCTGCATTCGTTTTTTGCACCTCCTGGGCTTTTTTTCAGGTTCGACTGAACCTGGGCCCAGACTGTGCACAGTTCTTTAGCCATTACACCAGCTTCTGGAATTTGCGAGGAAGGCGGTGAAAAAGAACTAAATCGCGGATGGAGACCCAGATAACAGAAAAAAGGAGACATACCAGTAGATGGCTTCACCTAATTATTAATGGCGAATTCAGCCAAGGGCAGATGTTTCACCCACAGCTGTTGGTTGTCGGAGACATAACACCTCAAATACTGCTCCAGAGACTGGTTCAAACGTTCAGTTTGACCGTTGGTTTCAGGATGAAAGGCCGAAGAGAAAGACAAAGAGATGTTAAACTTCTGACAAAGGACCCTCCAAAACCTTGAGACGAATTGAACACCTCTATCCAAAACTACATTCTCTGGGATACCATGTAAGCGTATTACATGATCTACGAACAGGGAGGCCAAAGTCTGAGCATTGGGTAGCTTTGCCAGAGAAATAAAATGCACCATTTCACTAAACCTATCAACAACTACCCATACCACCGACTTACCCTTTAAAACTGGCAGGTTGATGATAAAATCCATAGAGATATGTGACCAAAGTCTACTAGGGATGGGCAGTGGCCGTAACTCACCCACCGGACGGGACCTAGGGGTCTTGGACCTGGCACACACCTCACATGAGGACACATATGAGTGGACATCTCTAGACAAAGTGGGCCACCAGTAAAACCTGGAGACGAGTTCCTTGGTGGCATTAATACCTGGATGTCCACTAAACACAGAATTATGGCACTCACCCAACAGTCGGAGACATAAATGACCAGGGACAAATAATTTATCTGTAGGGGATTGTACCGGAGCCAAGTGTTGTCCCGCAGTTATTTCGGTGGTCAGATCGGAGGAAACCGAAGCCACAATGACACCTACTGGTAATATCGGTTCTGGTGGGGTATCAGGAGATTGAAAAGTGCAAAAACTTTGGGATAGGGCATCTGCTTTAAAATATTTTTACTTCCTGCCTGGAAGTAATACAAAAGTTAAAACGTGTAAAGAATAACGCCCACCAAGCCTGTCTGGGATTCAAATGTTTAGCAGATTTCAAGAACAATAGATTCTTATAATCAGTAAGAACTGTAACATAATGTTGAGGCCCCTCCAAAAAATGACACCATTCCTCAAAGGCTTATTTAATAGCAAGTAGCTCTCGGTTCCCAATGTCATAATTTCTCTCAGTAGGAGAGAACTTACGAGAAAAGAACGCACAGGGCCTCAAATTAGTAAGAGTTGATGACCCTGGGAGAGTACTGCTCCTACTCCATTCTCGGAGGCATCAACCTCGACTACAAAAGGTCTCTCTTGATCTGGTTGGACCAATATTGGGGCGTTAACAAAACATCTCTTGAGTGTTTCGAAAGCTTTTATGGCCTCCGGCGACCAATTCACTAGATCTTCCTGGTTAGGTCAGTGAAAGGCTTAGCAATCACAGAAAAATTCTTAATGAATTTCGATAATAATTAGAAAAACCCCAAAAACATTGTAGTGCTTTAAGGGAGGAGGGTCTTACTCATTCCAGAATAGCCTGTACCTTTCCCGGATTCATCTTAAAGGATTGACGTGTGAGAATATATCCCAAAAATAAGATCTCCTGTACCACAAAGATACACTTTTCCCCTTTAGCGAATAGTTAGTTCTCACGAAGAACCTCCAGTACCTGTCTAATGTGGCCAATGTGAGAATCGCAGTCAGGTGAATAAATCAAAATGTCATCCAAATACACAATCATGAATTTTCCAATAAATTGTCTAAAAATATTGTTGACAAAATTTTGGAAAACCACTGGGGCATTACTTAGACCAGATGGTATCACTAAATATTCATAATGGCCCTCAGGGGTATTAAAGGCCGTTTTCTACTCATCCCCTACCTTAATACGAATAAGGTTGTAAGCCCCCCTGAGGTTGAGTATAGTGAACCAGTGGGCTCCAAAAATTTGATTGAATAGGTCTGTAATCAACAGCAAAGAGTACTGATTTTTAATAGTGATTTTTTTTAACTCTCTTTTTTCTCAACAAAGAAAAATCCTGCCCCCATAGGTGACACCGAAGGTCTAATATGACCTTTTTGTAAACTTTCCTTCAAATATTCCCTCACAGACTTCCGTTCTAGATTGGACAAATTATAAATACGACCCTTCCGGTACTTGAATTCTGGAACAAGATCGATGGCATAATCATATGGTTTATGAGGGGGAAGGAATTTGGTATCGGACATGGAAAAAAACATCGGCTAAGTCACTGATGTATGGGGGAACAGTTTTCGACTCCGCAGTGATTCCAGCCTGAATAACCGGTAAACAGCATGAATTACATTTTAGTCCCCATTTCTAGAATTCCCCCGTGGACCAGTTAATGACTGAGTTATGAGTCTGGAGCCAAGGCATGCACAAAACTACCTCCACGGGTAAATTCTTTAATATAAAAAAAGAACAAATCTCAGTATGACAAGCCCCCACAGTCAAGGTTACCTCAGGAGTACAATATTCCACAGTCCCGCCCAACAAAGGAGTGGAGTCGATAGCAATAATGTGGATAGGATTGGAAAGAGACAATATGGGTACCCCAATGGAAATAGCAAAGTTAAGGTCATTAAAATTAGAGGCGGACCCCGAATCAATAAACGCCTTCCCAGAACCATTACAAGAGCCCAAAGAAATAGCCACTGGCAACAATATTTTCTCTTAACCGCTTCTGGGAGTACATTATCCTTCTGGGCGTCCGGCCTTGAGGATCTCCGGGAGAGAGGAATCTTAGGGCATTGGCGTACCCAGTGATCAGATTCCTCGCAATAAAAGCAGGTACCCCTTTGACGTCTTTGATCTCTCCTTGTCATTTCAAGCTGCATGGGTTCTTCTGGAGGATTCTCTCGCCAATGTCATAGTCTCCTCTAAGGTGTCAGGGCAAGGATAACTGACTAACATGTCCTTAAGGTTTTCAGAGAGTCCTGAGCTAAACTGACACTTGAGTGCTGGCTCATGCCAGCCAGAGGGAACACACCACTTACAGAACTGGGTGCAGTATTCTTCCAGATTCTGCTACAGTCGACCTATCGGGTTCATCATACAGTACCCCTAATGCTTGAAAAAACGCGTCCACAGAAGCTAGACAAGGGGAGTCCGTGGGGAGGGAATAGTCCCCCTGCAACAAAGAGATAATTATTCTAACTATTTGCTGTTCGGAATCTAAAGAATGAGGGCGTAAACGAAAATACAACTTACAGCTTTCCTTAAACGTTAGGAAATACTTGCGATCCCCTGAAAACCGATCAGGTAGTTTAACATGGGGTTCGAGATTCTAAAAGGAAGAGGCCGCCATAGGTGGAGTCTGGACCGATTTCTGCTGCTGTAACCTCTCTGCCAATTCCTGCACCATTTGGACAAGATTATGGACCTGATCAGTAAGAACTCACATAGGGTCCATAGTATAGGTAAGGCCTGTGATTCTGTCAAGGAAAGGAGGGAAGAGTGCAGCTCTGAAATCCACCTCTATCCCTACCTACTTGCACGACCCGTGCTAACTGATGGCATACAACTTGGCGGCAGTCCCTAGCTTGAATACGTGCAGGGGCCTAGCGATGATAAGAGGAAAAAAGTGAGCAGGGAAGCAAAAGTCAAAGCCAAGAGGTCATGCAGGTACACAAAATAACAAGGTAAATACAATCCGGAGTCAGAAGCCAAGAGATCATGTCAAATCCAAGGAGGTCACGAGGCCGAGGTAAAAAACAGAGCCGAGGTCAAAACACACAAAGTACAAAATCTAACAATCTGCTGATGAGGGTAGCAAGACCAATCACAGGCAACCTGTGGCAGGTTACCTGTTTAAATAGCACGACCTGTGGCCAGCGTCACATGACCCAAGTCCAGCCACTATCATTTGAGCGCAGATTCATCGCGATCGGCGCTCAGTTTCCCCTTCTGCTCGTTGTCTAGGAGGACGCTGGGCCACACCCCCTGGTCACCATCGAGATGAGGACGCCGGCCGCGTCCTCGCTCCTGCACACAGACAGGATGCCGGTGGCGTTGCAAGGAGAAAGCGTGTTGTCGGCTCCCCATTACAATAACAATGACTTTCACCAGTGAAACGAGATTGATATGGTCAGTGTATTAAATAGTTTATGCTTCATCCAGCTCAAAGAGAAGTTAGGTAAATTCCCATCAGCCCCTTTTTAAACATATGCAAACTAAAGGATCAAAATGATTTTTTCCTGTAAAGATAGCAGCCGTTCTTGTTGGTAGACTAATAATTCTTGACCCACAATCATCAAATAAGAAATCATAGCGGCGGTGGCTCCTTCAAGCTACAGAATAATCTGAGCCATTGTAAACACATTTGCTGCTTTTAGGAATGTCACTCAAACAATAAATTATTTTCAGTGGTGAAAGAGAAAAATGCAAGAATTTTAAGCCCAATCTTCTCAATCATTCTGCTTTGAATCTACATTAATTGAAATGGGCAGAACCACGCCGCATGGAGACGCATTCGAGAGCCACTTAGAGCCACCTCCCCACTCTCAGTAACACTTAGCCGGACTCATAATCATGTAATATATTAGTTATGATTTTCACTTTCTTTCCACAATGTATTTAGACGCTTTTATCCGCAAAAGCAACATTTAAATCAATGTGCAGTGCGGGTGCTGAGGATGGTAAAATCTATACTTTACACAGGATTTACCCCACGCACCGCGCTCACGCACACAATCATTATACTGTGCCCAATTACAGGTAATATTCTATACAAGGCACAAAATAATATATTGCTCCAGCACAATTTCTTTTGTGTACAGAAAATACAATTATCATCCACAGTCACTGACACGTTTTATTATTAGACCAAGGGAGAAAAAAAATGACCGTCCCTTTAAATAACAGACCTAATATATTTATTTTTCTGGGTAATTTATTTAGAGTGGGTATAAGATTATTATATGCAGACAGAGGGGTGGGGTGGGGGGGGGGGGCAGCACTCCATGTAACACCATAGTATTATGGAGCCCTAAATGTTTTAACCCCTTAAAGTGGTTTTCTGGTAAAAATGATTTTTTAACAAGTTCCTGCAGCAAAGCCCGTAAAACAGAAGATTCATACATACCTGTTCCACACCACTCGGGTGGTCTGTGCTCCCTCCACCCTCCAGTTCCAGAACTATTTACATGCAGTTGGCTATTTCTCATGGTCACATAGACCACTCCAGGCAATGACTGGCTTCAGCAGTGATGTGGCCACTCTTTTACTTTTGTTGTTCAATCATTTTTGTTAAAGATCTCAAGCACATGGAAATAACATCATGACTGTTATTACAACATTGACCCAACACAGCCAGGTTCCATGACAATCGAGCCACCCCACGTGGCCCTCAAAGCTAGTCAATAATGCGACATCATAAAACTTGAAAAATGGCCACAAAGAATATAAACAAATAAGACGCCAATAACACAAACACAAACAAGGGGAAGGGAGATACACAGGGAAAGGTATCCCTACATATGAGACTGCATCTATCATGTTTTACACATTATTAATATTATTAGACCGAGCCAACCAATTTTGGAATGCCTGGGAACCCTTGAAAAGGTCCACAGTTTAACATAATTCTTGTCCGAACCCTCGCCCTCAGCTATAAGCTCTTCCATCCTCCGTATATTTTCAAAAGTATCTAACCACTCTTTAACATGTGGGGCATCCCGAGATTTTCAATGTCTGGGCACCACCAAACGGGCTGCCTGTACGAAAAATCTCAGGAGGCCCCTCTTTAATGAACAAATGGGACCAGGTACCAGATAGCAAGGTCCCCTCCAAGGTCCATTAGGTCGTAGAACCTGAAACCTGGTTATACAAGTCATTCAAGGCTTCCCAGAAAGGGACAATCCTTGGACACTGCCACCAAATATGAGACATTGTACCAACGTCCCCCTCGCATCTCCAACAAACGTTCGGGCAGGTCGGATAAAAAGAATGTAAGATAGCAGGCGTCCTATACCATCTGGAAAGGATCTTGAAAATTCCTTACCCAATTCTCTTTCCAATGCCGTAACATAAGGCAAGGAAGAAGGAGGACCTCCGCTCTTCTGAAGCAGCCCGTACACCAGAGACACCAAATAAGAAGGTGGGGAATTTTGCGTATCCAAAACTTCAAAGGTTGTGATATCTCTGGACAGAGTTGATATAGGTCCCAGAGAGGATATAAAATTTTTAATGCCACTATATTGGATCCAAGCCCCCCTATCATTTCGTCCCGGAAAAGAGTCCAGGGGGCGAACGGAAGACTTCGCTACCAACTGATGTACCCTGACATTATCCTCCCTATGAAATCCTAACAGCGACTGTCTTCCCACTCACAGAGGGAAGCTAGGGTTATAGGGCCCAGGAAAAGATGTACAACCAAGGGTGTGCAACACACCCGTCGTGAGGAACGGAAGACTGGCACTTCTATGAGATTTAAGGATCCACAGTAGATCCTGAGCCGGCCCCCCAACTTCAGTTCTCTCAAACCAAACCCACCTCTTGAAGGCACCCCCGTGAAACCAATCTAATATATAGGAATTAATTGCAGCTCTATAGTATAGTAGTATGTCCGGGTCTCCCCCCCCCCCCCAGCTTGGGCCGCGTTAAGAAACGTATTCCCAGCCTGGGAGACGATCCCGCCCATATAAAGTCCAGAAATATTGTTCTTATGGTTTTGAAGAACACATGCGCCAGCGGGATGGGAATGGTTCTGAAAAGGTACAAATTTCTAGGCAACACATTCATTTTCAGGGCAACTGTCTCTAAGCCGAAAGGTCCTTCCTGATCTCAGAGAGCAGTGGGACAAAGTTCAGTTGGTACAGGTTAGACACGCGGGATGGACACGACCAAGTAGGAGATACTGTCCGACTTCCATTGAAAGAGAAAAGCTGACCTAAGGGACTGTACCGTGTCGTGCGGAATAGTGACATTTAAGATCTCGGATTTATGGAGGTTCACCTTGAAATTACTTAAATCCCCAAAAGAGGAGAATTCTTTCACAATATTCGGCAGGCTTACAACCGGGTCTGAGCAGTATATTAACAGGTCGTCTGCATAAATAGCAATTTTAGAGACCGAGGACCCGATATTAAGACCCCGTATGGACGGATTAGCTCTAAGTGCCCTTGCTAGAAACTCCATGACCAGAATGTACAATAGGGGAGATAATGGGAAACCCTGCCTCGTCCCATTACGCGCACCTGAGCTCTAGGGTTGTGATATAAGGCCATGATTCTTTGGAGCATATTAGGACCCAAGCCAAAGGCCCTCAAGGTCTCCCGCAGGGAGTCCCAATCGGCTCGGTCGAAGGCCTTCTCCGCATCGACTGACAGAAGGCAAAGGGGGGAACCCGAAGACGCAGCCCTCGCAACATGTGCTAGGGATCCAATAGTGTTGTCTCTTGATTCCCGACCAGGGACAAATCCCACTTGATCTTTATGTATTAGAGAAGGCATGTGGACCTTCAGTCTATTAGCCAGGATTTTGGCATAGATCTTCACATCGATGTTGATCAGTGAGATCGGACGGTACTTACTACAAACCAAAGGTTCCTTGCCCTGTTTAAAGAGCACACAAAAGAGCACACAAATTCCGTAACCTCAACCAAGAATTTTTTATAAAAGTGAGGGGTAAAGCTATCTGGGCCCGGGCATTTGCCAACCTCCAGCTGCCTGACCACCGCCTGTATTTCCTGCGCGGAGAAATCCCCCTCCAGGGCGTTCCTCTCCTCAGCTAATAGCCTAGGGGCCAGCAACTTAGACATATACAATTTTTTTACTTTTGTAACCTTTAATTTTAGTCTCTCTTTACTTGTGCAAATTAAGAGTTATCGCACATCCATCAGTAGTTGTGTACAGTGAATTTCTCTCCCCAGATTATGGTGTATGGTGGCTGGCTAAGTAGCTGGTAATGGCACCTCTGGTGCTATCTTGCACTCTCCTGAACTTGGGCTATCAGCTGTAAGATGACACTTGTGGTTCTAGTTGTCCACTTGGTAAAAATACAGGCTTTTTTGAGTTGGCCTGGTCTGGATATGATCTAGGTGAAGGGTGTTTATGCCATAGTCCCTCACCTGCAGCAATGTCTGCATAGCTATGCTTGCTGGTCACTCAGCTGACCGTGATGCTGTAGCTTTGCAGAATATCTGTAGTTTTGTCTTTGAAGTTTCTCTGGTGTAGTAGTCTCCCAGATGAACTAATTATTTAGTTGGTAAGGTCCTAGGAGCAGGGGCAATGAAACATGCTCCTGACTCCTCACTGTCCTAGCTAAGATTTCCCTTACCTGGCAGGAAGTAGGACCAGCCCACTCCTACCAAGAGAGGATCAATAGGGTGGTTAACATCATTCCTGACGCCAACTATACCTCACCTGCCAGTGTACAGTGCATACATGACATAACATTACAAACATTACATAACAAACCAAACTTTGCAGATAACCCCAGGTCTGAGGGGTTAAAAATCTGTGATTGGAGTACACTGCCACCATGTGCCTGCTGTGTAAAAGAGCAGTCACCCATTGGCTATGGCGCCTGCTCAGCTGCTGAGCGGCACCATCTTTAAATACCCGACATCTACTGTACATGTGCTGCAGATGTCGTGAAGGGGATATGTTTGCAAAACAATAGGGGATCATTTGGGAGATATTTTAAAAAACGATAATACCCCAACAGTATGCCATGTCCAACTAGTACAAGACAGAAACCCAATGTGTAGCACTTTGTCGGTCTATAAAGTATATGTTCCAGTATTATGGCACTTATAATCTAGTACATAGGAGGCAGTATAATAATAGTTACATTATTAAACATATCAGGCAGTATTACAGTAATTATATTCTTGTACATAGAAGGCAGTATTATAGTAGCTATTTTCTTTACATATGGGCCAATATTACAGTAATTATATTATTGTACATAGAGGACAGTATTATAGCAGTTATATTCTTGTACACAGAAGCAGTATTATAGTAGTTATATTCTCATAACTACTATGTAAGAATAATATTAGATATATTCGTGTACATAGGACACAGTATTACAGTCATTATATTCTTGTACATAGAGGACAGCATTATAGTAATTATATTTTTGTACATAGAAGACAGTATTATAGTAGTTATTATTGTACATAGGGAGAAATATTATACTAGCTATATTATTGTACATTGGATTGGTATTATAGTGCTATTTTCTTACATATAGGGGGCATTATTATAGTAGTTAATATTCCCCTCAGGAATCCTGTGTCCTGTGTGTTTCAGTGAGTAGTGGGCAGTCAATTTGACGAGTGGAGATACATCTCACCCACTTGATATGACATCTACATACAATACTTATTCTCTCTATTCTTACAGAACTGACACACAAGCTCAGATGTGTGAATTCTGACATATGCTTATCCATATTTCTCACTGACAATAGTACGGTTCCAACAATACCACATCTGTATAGTTTTTCTTGTGTTTTAATGCAGAAAAAAAATTAAAACCTTTGAGGAATTTTCTTTTTTCATAACCATATTATGATCCCTATAACTTTTATGTAGTTATGTGTACGGGACTGTGTGAGGCCTCATTTTTTGCGGGACGGTCTGTTCTTTTCAGTTGTATCAATTTTGCTTGAGACTTCTGCTTGAGGCTTCGGTCAATTAGTGCAACAGGTTCCCCGATCTCAGCCGGGGAATGCTGTTATCGGACCAGCAGCATGCGACTTCCGGTTCTGGTCTGCGCAGATGCCGTGGTCACATTTGACCACAGCATCTGAAAGGTAAGATGTATGCGATCAGACTTATCGCTGATCGCATACATGTACGGCGGGTCTCTGCTATTTAAAATAGCAGAAAGCCCGCGGCTAGGGCGCCCGCTGCATTTTTAGGGACTGGACCTGTGACGTACATGTACGTCACGGGTCCTGAAAGGGTTAATACTGAGAGACGCCTGGGACTTTCTATCTAATAATGAGAAGGTAATAATTTTCCACAGGTTTAAAGAAGAGCATGTTTTGGAGGAAAAAAAAAGCAAGACTTGTTTACCACCAAAACCAGACCGACTGACCTTCTGAATGCCAAGTGCTGCTATGTTATTATGTTTGAAAACCTGGTTTTATCTGGAAAAACTGCTGCATCATAGCAATTTAGTATTACTGAAAGTCTAATGCAAGTCTATGAGAGACAGAAAGTGTAACATTGTATCTGTTTGGGCTGTATTTCTCCACTCCACCTCTCCCACTAGAAGGTTCTAGTTCAGCTAGAAACTGTATATAAGGAGAGCAGTCAGAGCCCCTAGTGTTCTGCAGTTAAGAAACAGTGCTTAGAAGAGAAGAGACTGCCAGACTACTTGAGTGACCAGGAGAAGACACTGAGACGGGGATACTGTGCCACAGACCATGGGTCACCAGCCTTGGACCAGGGTACCAGCCTTGACAGCTAGCTCAGGCATTTTCTCAGCATAAAGCCTTCTTCTGCCAGAGAAGAGATTGGAGAAGCCAGCGCTATGCCTCGCCTGTATTGTTTTGCACCTGAATTCTTCCAGTAAAGAAGAAAACTGGTTTACTGCAGACCCTGACTCTCTGGACCCATACTTATTCTGTACTAAGATGCGTTTGTTTGCTGTATTATACTCCAGAGAGAGCTGCACTCGCTATTCTGCTGGTGTAGTAACTGTTCATACACTACGTATCCTGTACTGTTTCTGGGTTATATTCTGTATTATACTTCAGAGCAGCACCCACTATGTAATGTATGTACCATACACAGTGAGCTCCACCATTTACCCAGGATCAGTAAACAATCTTAAATTTGCTGAGATACTTGTTCAGAGTCCAGCATCTATTTTGTCTCCATGTCGATAACTATTTTTGTTTTTGGTGTTTTAACTTAGTTATTAGATTGTTTTACTTACTTTACTATAGGAAAAATCTGCTGCTACTCAGTACATCACTGAACAAGATTGTTAATTGCTGTTTGTGGATCGCGTTGATGGATGTTCTGTTTACT
Organism: Bufotes viridis; assembly: GCA_033119425.1. Classification (NCBI taxonomy): domain Eukaryota; kingdom Metazoa; phylum Chordata; class Amphibia; order Anura; family Bufonidae; genus Bufotes; species Bufotes viridis. The sequence continues at coordinate 445,064,541 of CM065590.1, read as the reverse complement.
AAGCTTTCTTGGTTGATAAGCTTTCTTTTTAGGATAATTTAGTTCATTAACACATGAACATCCAACCAGTCTGACTACTATACAAATCCTCATGATTACGCATTCTTGTATAAACCATAATGGACATTCAATACTAATAGGTAGTAATGGTTCTAGAGTTAGACAACATGGGTATTATGGTGTCACTGAGCCAATGAAAGTCAATAATAGCAGGATACCATTGTAAAGTATGCTTAAAGTACTAAGTAGACAAATATAAACATTGGATCCATCAAAAGTTGCTTATTGACAGTTACACTAATGACAAAACATTAATGAGAATCTTCCTGATGATTGTCACTGTCATTAGACTGTGTCTCTATATTATATGGAATTGGCCTTATGTCTATATCCAGAGCTCAGTTGCTACACTGATACTTTATGTAAAGTTTTTGTGTAAGTTTTCTTACTGCCTTTTTAAATGCCCCCATTTGAGTCCTTTCTTTTCTATGCTTAATTTCATGTTTCTTTTCTGAGGCATAAAACAACTAAAGAGGAAGAACAACTACCGAAAACAGAGCACAAAAAAGGTCATTCGCAGCCGCTGGGGTTTGACATTGTTCCTTTAAGTTAAACCCTCAACATTAACTATTATCAACACTTGGCATGTAGAGCGCGTGACCTTTAATAACTTGCCCAGAAGACAAACTGGATATTAGCACAATAAATGTACTTTTCTATCATCTTCTCCTGACTTATTATTCATCTGAAGGTGCCTGATATTCTACAAAAACAACAAAAAACAATTGAACAAACAACATTTGTATCAGTCACTGCGCCCTGAACAACTAACTGTACATGGGAGTGTGAATCCAATGGAAGATACATCTACAACAAGACTGTATGTTCTATCCATGTTCTTGTGTGTTTTCTCTAGGTCTACCACCACCAGCACCATACTTGGAGCATCATTTTTAACAGAGAGAAATATTACAGTGGTTATACCCTTCTACATTAAAGTACTTCGATTCTTGTACACAATGGCAGTATTATATTAAATATGTTCTTGTACATGGGGTAGTATTATATTCATGTGCATAGGGGGCAGTATTATTGTGCTTATATTCTTATACACAGAAGGCAGTATTATAGTAGATATTTTGTTGAACAGAAGGGGCAGCATTCTAGTAGTTATACTACTATACTAGGTATACTCTGCTGCTACCCCAATACTGTGCCTGCTATGCTCTCCAATGCACCCAAATACTATAGTTACAAAATAACAGCGCCATACAGATAGTCCCCAAAGTGCTCCTAAAAGCCCCATCCCAATATTGCCACCTACAGTGATAATGCGCCTGTTAGTAGTAGTGCGCCTGTTAGTAGTAGTGCCCTCCATATTGTGCCCACTAATAATGCCCCCACAGAACCCCTAGTAGTAATAATGCCACATAGTGCCCCCCGTAGTGATATACTTGCCCAGAGTGCCCCCATTAGAAATAAGGCTCCTCCACAAGGCCCCCTGTAGAGCCCTCCATAGTTATAATGCCCTTATAGTGCCCCTAGTATTTATAATGCCCCTATAGTACCCCATAAGTTATAATGCCCCCTCTAGTACCCCCAGTAGTTTTAATGCCCTCAGTAGTTATAACGCCCTGTAGCCTCCCCAGTAGTCATAATGTCCCCCTGTAGTGCCCCAGTAAGTATAATGCACCTGTAGTGCCCACAGTAGTTATAACCGCCTCTTTTATGTCCTGTATGTATAATGCCCCCTGTAGTGCCCATAGCAGTAATAATGCCTCCTACACTGCCCCCAGTACAGACTCCTCGCCGCCTACTGCCCTATAGGCCACAGCCCATTTTCGGCAACTATTTTGCGGTCCACAAAAAATACGGATGATGTTCGTGTGCATTCCGTTTTTTGCGTAAGGGAACACCTGGCCCCTGATAGAACAGTACTATCCTTTCCTTGTCCGTTATGCGGACAATAAGGGTCCATTCACACGTCCGTAGGTGTTTTGCGGTCCGCAAATTGCAGATCTGCTAAACACGGACAACGCCAATGTGCTTTCCGCATTTCGCGAACCGCACACCGCTGGCACTATAATAGAAAATGCCTTTTCTTGTTCGCAGTTGCGGACAAGAATAGGACATGTTCTATTTTTTTTCGGGAACAGAATTGCGGATCTCGAAGTGCAGATCCGGAAATGTGGATGCGGACAGCACATAGTGTGCTGTCCGCATCCGTTCCGGCCCCATTAAAAATGAACAGGTCCGCACCTGTTCTGCAAAATTGTGGAACAGATCCGGACCATTCATACGGATGTGTGAATGGACCCTAATAGGACATGTTCTATCTTTGAACGTAACGGAAAAATGGAAACGGGAGGCATACGGAGTACCTTCCGTTTTTTTTGCGGATCCATTGCAATGAATGGTTCCGTATACGGAACGCAAAAAACAGAATGTAAACGGGAAAAAAACGTTCGTGTGTATGAGCCCTGAACAGTGGGCAGGGAGCAATTGGATCCTGTGTCCTTCCACAGTAATTCAAGCCCCGGCTGTTTTGACCAAACAACGCCCCTGATACTTATTAGTGATGTCGCGAACATAAAATTTTCAGTTCGCGAACAGCGAACGCGAACTTCCGCAAATGTTCGCGAACAGGCGAACCGGGCGAACCGCCATAGACTTCAATAGACAGGCGAATTTTAAAAACCAAAGGGACTCTTTCTGGCCACAATAGTGATGGAAAAGTTGTTTCAAGGGGACTAACACCTGGACTGTGGCATGCCGGAGGGGGATCCATGGCAAAACTCCCATGGAAAATTACGTAGTGGACGCAGAGTCGGGTTTTAATCCATAAAGGGCATAAATCAACTAACATTCCTAAATTGTTTGGAATAACATGCTTTAAAACATCCAGTGTGTGTATACGATCAGGTATGATGTTGTATTGATCAGGTAGTGTAAGGGTTACGCCCGATTCTCAGACATTGACATACCAAACTCCTCTTTTAATGCACCGAACAGTCATTTGCACAACCGCAAACTCCCCATTTGCACAAGGTTGGATACCAAGCTAGCCACGTCCCGGTGATGTCATTGAAGGTTTCTTCCTCCACCCAGCCACGTACAACACCAAGGGTCCCCGAAAGGTCAATTGAATTGATTTTTCGAACGGGAGATGGTTAAAAACGCTGGCTCCTCTCCCTTTGTTTTAATCCACGGTCACTGCGTCCTGCGCCGTGCAATTTACTGTCACACCCGATATGAGTGGTATTTTCTGTAGTACTATTCTCATCAGTTTAATCCTCTAACGTCCCCAATCTAGGGGCCATTTATTGAATAGATTTTTCGAACGGGAGATGGTTAAAAAATGCTGGCTCCCTCCACTCTGTTTTAAACCATGGTGACTGCGTCTGCGCCGTGCAATTTACTGTCACAACCGATATGAGTGGTATTTTCTGTAGTATTATTCTCATCAGTTTAATCCCTGTTACATCCCATATCAGGGATTGCCTTTTGTGAAAACAAATTTAGGCCTGGTACCTTCGACTGCCTTCACAATGACAGACCAAACTCTCATAACACCAAACTGAATTGATTTCAGGAACCGGGAGATGGAAAAAGCAGCTTGGTCGGTCCTCATACTCCCAAATTGGGGCACTGCGCGTGCACAGAGCACTGTGCTGTTACACCCTATATGAGTGGTGTCTTAACTAGTACTATTCCTATCAGCGGCGGGCGGGTGCGTGGTAACTTGAGAGCAGGTGACCAAAGCTGAGCTGGAGGAGGATGGTGCGTCAAGGTTCTTAGCGGAAGCTGTTGAAGATTGGGTGTCCTGTCTAAGCCAGTCAACTACGTCCTCAGAATTTTTCGGGTTCAGGTACATGGCCTCTGAACACTAGGCATTATTCCAGGGACAGTGGAAATCACAGCACCACGACCACGACGGCCCCTGCGGGGTGGCCTGCCTCTGCCTGTCATTTTTTTTCGATAAGTGGTACTGTGCCACCCTGTATCAGTGGTGGGCACTGGCAGTGGGCACACTACAGTCTGTGGAAGTGGGCCTGACACACACTGGCAGCAGGCAAGCAACTGAAATTAGACTAATGTGTAAAAATTAAATGCCTTATTTATTGTCAAGCTACTGTGCCACCCGGTATCAGTGGTTGGCACTGGCAGTGGGCACACTACAGTCTGTGGAGGTGGGCCTGACACACACTGGCAGGAGGCAAGCAACTGAAATTAGACTAATGTGTAAAAATGAAATGCCTTATTTATCGGCAAGCTACTGTGCCACCCGGTATCAGTGGTTGGCACTGGCAGTGGGCACACTACAGTCAGTGGAAGTGGGCCTGACACGCACTGGCAGCAGGCAAGCAACTAAAATTAGACTAATGTGTAAAAATTAAATGCCTTTTTTTATGCAAAGTCCTGTGCCAGCCGGTATGAGTAGTGGGCACTGGCAGTGGGCACACTACAGTCACTGGAAGTCAGCCTGACACACACTGGCAGGCAACTAAACTTAGATTAAAGTGTAAAAATTAAATGACATTTTTTTGATGCAGAGTCCTGTGCCACATGGGATGACAAGGGTGGGCACTGACAGTGGGCACACTACAGTCAGTGGAAGTCGGCCTGACACACACTAGCAGCAGGCAAGCAGCTGAAATTACACTAAAGTGTAAAAATTAAATGCCCATTTTGATGCAAAGTCCTCTGCCAGCCGGTATGAGTGGTAGGCACTGGCAGTGGGCACACTACAGTCAGTGGAAGTCAGCCTGACACACACTGGCAGGCAACTAACCTTAGTTTAAAGTGTAAAAATTAAATGCCTTTTTTTGATGCAAAGTCCTGTGCCACACGGGATGACAGGGGTGGGCACTGGCAGTGGGCACACTACAGTCAGTGGAAGTCGGCCTGACACACACTAGCAGCAGGCAAGCAGCTGAAATTACACTAAAGTGTAAAAATTAAATGCCTATTTTGATGCAAAGTCCTCTGCCAGCCGGTATGAGTGGTAGGCACTGGCAGTGGGCACACTACAGTCACTGGAAGTCAGCCTGACACACACTGACAGGCAACTAACCTTAGATTAAAGTGTAAAAATTAAATGCCTTTTTTTGATGCAAAGTCCTGTGCCACACGGGATGACAGGGGTGGGCACTGGCAGTGGGCACACTACAGTCAGTGGAAGTCGGCCTGACACACACTAGCAGCAGGCAAGCAGCTGAAATTACACTAAAGTGTAAAAATTAAATGCCTATTTTGATGCAAAGTCCTCTGCCAGCCGGTATGAGTGGTAGGCACTGGCAGTGGGCACACTACAGTCACTGGAAGTCAGCCTGACACACACTGGCAGGCAACTAACCTTAGATTAAAGTGTAAAATTAAATGCCTTTTTTGATGCAAATGCAAAGTCCTGTACCACACGGGATGACAGGGGTGGGCACTGGCAGTGGGCACACTACAGTCTGTGGGCCTGCAGCTCCTCACACACAGGCAGGCCAGGCAACTGCAATATGTATATAAAGGAAAAAAAAGCAGACTAATGTTGCAGCCCTAAAAGGGCTTTTGGGGTGCTGTCAGGACGCTGTCCTTACAGCAGAGATCAGATGAGTCTTTCAGGACTGGAGTGGACACTGAATTCACTAGCCTAGCTATCAATTTCCCAATTAAATCAGCAGCTACTACACTCTCCCTCCTCTCAATAAGACTGCAGCTTCAGAATGAATCTAAAATGGATGCTGTGCAGGAGGTGGGAGGGTCTGGGAGGGAGGGTATGCTGCTGATTGGCTGGAATGTGTCTGCTGACTGTGAGGTACAGGGTCAAAGTTTGCTCAATGATGATGTATAGGGGGCGGACCGAACATCGCATATGTTCGCCCGGCAGAGGCGAACGCGAACAAGCTATGTTCGCCGGGAACTGTTCGCCGGCGAATAGTTCGGGCCATCTCTAATACTTATACATTGAGAACAATAATATACAGGGTGAAGTATTATAGTAGTTATTTTTTGTACTGTACATAACTGACTTATTATAACTTCTATATTCTAATCTTGTCTATTAGAGGCATTATTATAGCAGTTATATAGGGGGCAGCATTATATTAGTTATATAGTAATATTAATAGGACATAGAGGGCAGTATTATAGCAGTTATTTTTTTGTTTATAGGAGGCAATTTTTATTAGTATAAACAAGCAAAAATACAATAATACATTTCAGAATCAGAATGAACAAACAATTATTAAACTGAAATCATACATATCATCAAAATAATAAATTTATAATAACTTTAACTTAAGAGTCCATTGCAAATAAATGGGAGAAAAGATGAATAAATAAACATAATTTCAGGATACATGAACCAAAATTACTCCAAATATACATTCCTCCATAATTTTTCATTCTCGCCCTTTCTCCTAACCTCTACAGATCTGATCCACCTTAGCTCTGACAGGATGAGGTTTACGGCTTTCTTATGATTGAAGGGCTCACTGTGGATGGACACTCTCGTTCTTGTATGCCATTGATAGTATTTAACGGTGGTAATAATCAGATGCATGGTCCCCCGGTCAATGTCAGCTACCTGTGATGTCACACCATATACAATGTCAGGGTAGGTTAGAGACTGCAGTCTTGGGATTTTTAACTTATTGGTTATCTCCTGCCATATCTGTCGCCCTCCCCAGCACTCGGTTATAAAATGTTCCATAGTCTCCTCCTGCTGACAGCCCAAGGGGCACATGCGATCTGAGACATTTAAGAACTTTAAATTGCCTCTGACAAAAAGCTTCCCATGGAATGACAGCCAGGCGATGTCAAAAAACTTTGCAGGAGCCTTGGTCCGTTGAGGAACCTAAGACTTTTCTGCAAGGTGGCTGTTGTGCAGTCTCTCAGTGCTGGCTGCAAGCCACGCGTCAACCGACCCCTCTTGAGACTGCCGCCTCGCACCCAAGACTCTGCAAAAGGCAGTATCCAGTCCCTGACACTGTTCACCCACAGGGAGCTGTTGTTTGAGTCCAGGCAACCAAAATTAACTTTCAGAAACATGGAGTCAAAGAACACCCTTGGATTTAACATATCCAACCCACCCTCTCTCCTCTGTAGGTAGGTGATCCCTCTTTTTATTGGGTTCAACCTGTTCCCCCACAAAAGTTGGAAGAACAGGCTAAAGAGCCTAGCCGAGAAAGGTTCTGGCAAAGGAAAGACAACAGAGACGTACAAGAAGACGGGGACCAGGTAAGTCTTCAACATAGTAACCCTTTCTCTATAGGTCAGCCTCCAGTTCTTCCATCGCTGAACCTTTGCATTTCGGATTCCAACTTTTCTTCCCAATTTAGTTTGGCATTATCTTCCCTCCCAAATTTGACCCCAAGGATTTTAATATAGGTGGAGGCCTTTGCAAATTGTGGCAGATCAAAGTCTGGATCAGTACTTGAAGTCCAGAGAGCTTGACTCTTCTCAAGGTTGACCAGAGACCCTGAGGCCTCCGAGTAACTTCTGATGGCTGCAGACAACATCTCCACCTCCCGAGGCTCAGATATCACCACAGTCACATCATCCGCTTAGGCAACTACTTTCAAAGGCAAGCAGCGGGGGACCGGCACCCCCTGAAAATCACACTCCTGCAGCGACCTCAGGAACGGGTCCAAGGCAAACACATACAGCAGTGGACTCAAAGGGCAACCCTGTCTCACCCCTGCCTCTACTTCAAAAGTGTCCCCTTGCCAACCATTGATCAGAGGAAAGCTCTTCGCCTCACAATATAAAGTTTTCAGCCAATCTACAAATTGTCCCGGAATACCGTACTTTGACAAAGTGGCCCATAGATACTCGTGGTCTACTCTGTCAAAGGCTTTAGCCTGGTCAAGACCAACAACATATCTCCCACACCTCAGAGCTTTACATCTCTCAAACATCTCCCTTATCGAGATGACTGCTCCAGAGATGTTCCGCCCTTTTACTGTGCCGAACTGACAGCCTACCAACAGTGCCAGGGACAAACAGACTAACCTAGAGAACAGAATTTTTGCCAGAATCTTCCTGTCGACATTCAAGAGGGCAATCGGCCTCCAGTTCTTGATGTCACTAGGCTCTTTACCTACAGAATTAACGAGGACACCCTCATGGACGGAGGCATCAGGTGATTTTCTAGACAATTTTTGTACACGTCCATGAGGATTGGGGCTAAGTGGTCTCTAAACTTCTTATAGAATTCTGCTGTTATACCGTCTGGACCTGGTGCCTTCTTCAGATGTAACTGGTCAATGGCCACTTTAAACTCCTCCACCGTTAATTCTGCTGTCAAAGGAGAAAAGTCCACATCATTAGTATCAGGGCCTGGAGTTGCCTCCAAGAATTGAGTCATCTTCTCTTTATCCAAAACCTTCTTCTGAAATAAGTCAGCATAGTAAGATCTCACCACCCCCAGGATACCCTCCCAAGATTCCTGAAAAACACCCTGGGAGTCAGTGAGACCTGCCACCGATTTATTAGCCACACGCTCCCGACAGTTCTCAAAGGGATCAGGAGCCCCTAAGGTCCCATAATCCCGTTCAAGAACCAGGGAGGTGTACCTGCTGTACTGATACTGCCTTATCTCAGATTTCAGTCGGTCGATCTTTTGTTTTTCATCCCCACCCGCCGAATACAGTGACTCCAATTCTTTCCGCAGCCTGAGATACTGGCTATACTTACTCTTCCCTCTTTTAACTGACAGTCTCTGTAAGAGGGATCTGATCTCCACCTTGACATCCTCCCACCAGTCGGACATGTTGTTATAAAAGTCCACTCTCTGTAGCTGAACCTGGAAAAGAGAGTGGACACAATCCTGGACATAGACATCATCCAGGAGGCTGGAATTAAGCCTCCATAGCCCCCTACCAATATCAGAGCGTTTAGTGGCTCCCAAGCAAAAAAACAAAGCCAGGTGGTCAGAGTAGGGGACGACCTTCTCACTTATCCCGCTAACAGTCTCTGTAGGATTCACAAACGCCATGTCTATTCTACTGCTCCTGTCAGCACAAGAATATGTGAAGTTTGGCTTCCTGCCGCCCCATGTGAAGACATCACTTAGGCCAGCCTGCGATATTATGTTACTTAAGACTCTGGAGTCTCTGACCACCGCTGTGCCCGAGGACCGGTCACCTGATGACAAAGTGACATTAAAGTCCCCCGCCATTACCACAGGTATAGAGGTGAAAAGGTACTGCTTCATATCATTAAACAGCTGGGTTCTCTCCGCCACTGTCTGTGGGCCGTAGATGTTAATAAAGCGGAGCCGTCTACCATGGATGGTCACTTCCAGCACCAGGCACCTTCCCATAGCTACCTCCGTTAACCTGTGCACAGTCACGTCATTGGTGTTAAACAATATGGCCACCCCGGCATAAGGCTCCACAGCCAGCGACCAGTATGAAGGACCAGACCGCCATTCACTCTCAGCCTCACGTAGATGCCCCAAGGTGTTCAAACGTGTCTCCTGCAGAAAGATGACATCTGCATCCAGGTATCTGAGGTGATCGTATACCGCGTGTCTGGTCCTTCTTACTTTGATGCTGTTCACATTGCTCGAAGCAACTTTTAGAGAAAACCCAGCCATCACAAGACAACAGAGAAAGAGCAGATAAGCGACTCCCATCATCATAGGTCAGGATCGGAGGCTTCCTGCCGACCACCAGTCTCCATATCTGACTCTACAGGGGCTTCTACAGCAGGGGGCTTCTTCTTTGTTGGGGGGTCCCCTGTGTCTGCCTCACACTCCTTATCTATTCTCTGTTGCTCTTGCTCATAATCCCCATCAGACTCGGATAACGCCTCATATCTGTTTGATAGGACCATGACTCCTGCACCGGTACTGACTTTTTTCCTGGTGTTTTGGCCCAGGTTATGTTCCTCCTCAGACTTACGGGAAGACTTATCTTTTTTCCTCCTTTTGTTCCTCTTGGCCTCTTCATATACAGAAGGTGATACAGAGGCGGCTGACTGAGGCTGGTCCTGAGTGACCACCTCCATGGTGCCCTGAGTGTTCTCTGAAGGCTGAGGTTCGGGTGTTGTCTCACCTGACCCCTGTTGTACCTCGTGCCTCGTCAGTATGGCCCCTGACATCAAAGCCTCCTCCTCTATAGCGTCTGCGGCCTCCACTAACTCCTCACCTGGAAGCTCCCTGCATACGTTATGCCAGGCATCTGGGCAATCCTTATGTGAGTGGCCTATCTGTCCGCAGAGATTGCATCTAACGTTCTTACACGTGGCACTCAGATGGCCGAGCTCACCGCACAGGTTGCACTTGACCACTGTGCACACATTTGCCACATGACCGACCTTGCCACACTTGAAGCACTTTCTAGGTTGCCCAGGATAGAAACAGACGCCCTTCTCTCTACCGATAAAGAAGGAGTTAGGGAGATGTAAGGTGATGTTATTGTGCTGGCGAAGCTTCACCAGCACCTTCCACCCTCCAGTCCAGACACCATCATCGTCCCTGTTCTTGGTGAGGTCGGACACGAGGTCACAGTGCCTCCGGAGCCACACCACAATGTCCTGGGGAGGAACAGATTCATTCCAGAAGATGACATTCACAATAACAGTGTCTGGCTTGGAAATGGGAATGAAAATGAATTTATTCCAGCCCTCGGTGTCTCTAACCCTGGCAAAGTTTGCCCAGAACCTATCCAGACTAGACATAAGCTTAAAGCTGACATCATAGCCCTGCCTGTCTGGTAGGTTTATCACTGCCAGGATGTCCTCTGGAGCAAACCCCATCTGATGGCACAGGAGTTCCCTCACCACAAACCTCCTATCGGGGAGGTCTTCTTTGGTGCCTCGGTGTTTAAACCTCACCACGTTCCTCCTCTTAAACGCCTGGCCTGTATAGCCTGCACTGGAGGTAAAGGATGGAGCGCCGCGGCTCCAGGCGTTTCTGGGAGAATCCCGACGGGGCTCACTACCCTGAGTATTGGAGCGAGTGTCTCCACTAGAGGGGCCTGACAGGGGGTCACTACCCTGAGTATTGGGGCGAGTGTCTCCACTAGAGGGGCCTGATGGGGGATCACTTCCCTGAGTATTGGGGTGCGCGTCTGCACTAGAGGGGACAGTCTCATCCGATGTGGATTTTGTTAAGGGGGGGAAATTACAGACATCATTCTGTACACATTCCTGACCGCCATCCACCTCTATGTCCTCCTCAGATGGCTGCATATCCCACACAGACTGTACAGTATCCCCAGCCCCCGACCCCTCAGGTACATTATCAATGTCCCCGGCCTGTACCCCAGTAACAGAGCTCTCCTGCGTCTCCGCATCACCCTGAACCATGGATACATGTCCACTGTCCTGCTGTTGGCCTGGCTCTGCTGGGACTTGTGGTGCCACAGCTTCATGATTTTGCTCAGGGACAGCTGAAGGTGCTTGCGGCTGCACTTGCCCACCTCCCTTCTGGAAAGAGAAACTTGCAGGCTTCAGTATTGGTTGTGTCACACGCCGGGGCTCATCTGGGGACACGGACCCTGATTGTGCTCTAGAGGAGCAGGATCCAGAGTCACTGTTCTGTCTCTGCTGTGAGAAGCGTTCCTGGTTCCTGTAGGACTCGGCCAGGGGCCCCATCCTCTCCAGGACACAGTCCATCTCCTTCACCACCTGTGCCAGCTCTATGCTCAGTGAGTGCAGCTTGGTATCGTACAATGTGTTACTATCAGGGTGCGCAGTTTTTAGGTTGTATACACAGTCTATCTGCAGCAGTTGTTTGTGGTGCTTTAACTCCCCCATTCTCCTTACCAGAGCCGGGATCTCCTCCGCCATCTGCAGCTCAGGTGCTCGCGTGGTCTCCTTCACCTGCTGTCCTGGTCGGGGCAGGGGTCCAGGCTGTGTGGATTCACCGGTCTCCTGCAGCTTTGCCTTTCCAGCATTACTGCTAGTACTTGCAGTTGCATCTTCTGAGGCCTGTTCACACTTTGCAGTGTTTGTAGACATGGCATTCCTGGTTACCTGTAGAGGCATTGCTGCAGATCTGGTGCGGCCTTGGCAGGCCATGCTGGAAACCACAACTTGCTGTTTCAGGTTTTCTTGCAATGTTTGTTTCTCCAGTGATGTCCGTCTCTGTCTGTGTGCAGGAGAGGGGAGCTGCTCACCTGCTGCACGGCCTGTGCTCATCACCTCTGCACCTTGGTGGCTGGACTTGGGATCCGCTTGCATCTTCACTGCACTCACTTTCTTCTCTTCTTCTTTCTTCAGAACAACATTTCTTTCATTCTTTCCATTCTGCTGCTGACTGGAAACTTTGGGATCAGTATCCACTTTAGAAATGGTTTGGGAGTTTTCTCCCAGTGTAGGCCTGGAAGCCTGGGCCTTGCTGAGGGAAGTTCCCCGCCCGGGCTGGCCACACCCTGGGCTCTGGACAGACATCCACAGGCTCAGGAGAGCTACTCACACACGTCCTCTCAGCTAGGAGGCAGTATTATAGTAGTTATTTTTTGTACTGTACATAACTGACTTATTATAACTTCTATATATAATCAGAGGCATTATTATAGCAGTTATATAGGGGGCAGCATTATATTAGTTATATAGTAATAATTATAGGACTTAGAGGGCAGTATTATAGCAGTTATTTTTTTGTTTGTAGGAGGCATTGTTATAGTGGTTATAATGTTGTGGCGGATGTAAAGGATGTATTTTTGCTGTTATATTCTTGTAAACTGTATTACAAGTGAACAGTAATGTCGGGTACCCAGTCCCAACAAAAAAGAGAAAAATAATCTACACCAACCAAAATTGGAAGTAAGCAACAGTACCAACTTGTCTTCTGCAGAATATTTTATTTAAACTGACCCAGATTAAATAAAGTCCCTACCAGTAGTTATATTCTTGTACAGTACATAAGAGGCAGTATTGTAGTAGTTATATTCTTGTACATAGGGGACAGTATTATATTAGTTATATTATTGTACATAGGGGGCAGTATTTTAATAGATATATTCTTGAACATAGGGGCAGTATTATAGAAATTATATTCTTGTACATAAGAGGTAGCATTGTAGTAGTTGTACATACTATGTGGGAGATTTATCAAACTAGTGTAAAGTAGAACTGGCTTAGTTGCCCATAGCAACCAATCAGATTCTACCTTTTATTTTCCAAAAGAGCTGTCAAAAATGAAAGATAGAATCTGATTGGTTGCTATGGGCAACTAAGCCAGTTCTACTTTACACCAGTTTGATAAATGACCCCCTATAAGTATATTCTTATGCATTTTGAACAGTGTTATCGTAGTTAATTATCTGTGCATGGGAGCGGTATTATAACAGTTATATTTTTGTACATAAGGAACAATGTTATAACTTATTTGCTTTCACATGAGTGCTGTGTTATAGCAGCTATATATTTGTACCTGGGGCGTATTATAGTATTGTACATAGGAATAATATTATAGTAAGTCGATTTTTTAAATAGGAGACAATATTATAGTAGTTATATTCTTGGACACTGGAGCAGTATTATAGTAGTTATATTCTTGAACATAAGGACAGTATTATAGTAGTTATATTCTTGTACAGTGGCAGTTTTATAGTAATTACACAGTAGTGAATAGAAAGCAAAATTATAGGTGTTATTTTCTTGTACACATGAGCAGTATTATATAGTTATATTTTTAGCAGCTATTATAGTGGTAGTATCACTATTAGTAATAGTATAGTAGTTATAATGTTGTACATAGGAGCAGTATTATACTAGTTACACAATTGTACTTAGGGACTAAAATTATAGTTGTTATATTCTTGTACAGGAGTATTATAGCAGTTATATTCTTATACATACAGGGCAGTATTATGCATACTATTTTCATACGTGTTCTTTCTTATATTCCCAGTCAGTAGGAGGCAGTATTATGAAGTCAGTAAGAAAGATAATTTTCTCCTTGAATTGTCTTAAAAATAACTGAAACCAAACCATGAAGAATTCTCAGGAGATTTTCACCCACATACTGGAGAATTTCAGTTTTCCCTTCCCTACTTTGGTAGTCTACATTATATATTTACATTGCTATTAGCTTACACTCACTTGGTATGAAACCCCATTAAAGTAGAAAAAAAAAGAAGAAAAAAAATTACCTCATGTCTCAAATGAAACTCATCACCTCCCCCCGCATCTGTTCCCGGTGAGTTGTGGTCTGGACCGTGCAGCAGATACAGAAGCCGAGATTTTGGAAATAATGCTGTAATTTGCTGACAGCGCTGGAATTTTGATTCTAAGTGGTTCTTGAAAACCATTATGGATTCATCTTATTTTACAAAGTCAAACATTCTGCAAACTTTTATCACAACACAAGTCGAAATTGAATCTTAAATATTTTTCGTAGCAGACAAGAAGCGCCTCTTAACGGCCGGCATTGTGGTTTATAGGCTGCATATTCAGTTCTAGAAGAGGGTAATTGTGTGGAGGCAGAAATTGTCTCATCCCAGTAAACAGATGTCACATATTCCTGCCTTCATTTCTGCACACTGGCGGCTCAAGCTGTAAGACTATACAACCTTTGACCTCAGAAGTTTAAAGCGACATAAAACAATCGTTTTATGATAGATAAGTGTTGTCAGACACTAGAGATCATGGAGATTTATACAAAGTACAAAAGGAGAAATAGATAATAGAAATCAATAAAAATAGTCGATACTTCCTGGACAAGAATATTGATGTCAGGGCACTTTACCTGAAAACAAATTTATGAAAGGGTTTTTGCAGTTTTGATGCAGGAAAAATCTGCTGTTGAGTCGCTATGTCTAAGTCTATCATGTGTGCAATGGAGTAACTATAATTCATAGGGCTCCATAGCAAAGTTAGATGGGGCCCCACCACCTAGTGTAAAAAACTTAATAAAGCAGCATAAGTAGCAATAATTAAAGGTATGTATAATAGCACTATATAGCAGAAAACCTACATTATAGCAAAAACCCACCATATTGTTATTCCCCACATAAAGATGCAATGTACTTGTACCTGATAGGGCCCCCTCAACCTCTGGGCCCCATAGCAAGTGCTATGGCTTCTATGGCTATAATTACGCCCCTGCGTGTGTGATACTGTACTGCTGAACCACTGTTTCCATGCCTATCATGTGTGACATGGTCTGAGGAGGTACTCAGACTATCTATCTATCTATCTATCTATCTATCTATCTATCTATCAATCATAATGTACGTTTAAATGTTATTCCAGTTTGATCTACAGTACTCAGCCATGAAGTGGCAGACCACATAAAATTACAGAGCCGAGTTACTGAGGCACGTAGTGTATAAAAGTCGCCAACCCTCTGCTGACTCAATAACTGAAGAACTCAAACCTGCTCTGATATTAAGATCAACACAAAAATTGAGAGATAGAGTTTGTAGGCATTCAAAGTAAGTTAAATTTGGGTTGAATGGATTCATACCTGAATCGAATCTCAGATTCGCCCATCTCCATTTTAGACATTTCTTGCAGATTGCATCAAAAATGCTGGGTCACATGACAGAAATCCAATGGACTCTATTATAATCAATGGGGTGACAGATATGATGCTTCCATTATGTTTATAGTTCTGTTGCCATGGGCGGAACTATAGACATAGCAGTCCTAGAACTTGCTATGGGGCCCAGAGGTTTGGGGGGGGCCCAATGGAATGCAAAAACATTGTACTTTGTGGGGAATAACAATATAATGGATTTTTGCTATAATATGTTTTACAGGCCTTTAATTACTGCTACCGTTTTTGCTGCTTTAATTTTCTTCACACTAGGTGGTGGGAACCCCATCTTATTTTGCCATGAGGCCCTATGAATTAAATCTACGCCCCTATCTGCTGCTGTAGCAGAAATAATGAACAATGATGTGAAGATGGCCTAAGGCTCTAAAAAGAGTATCTAAATCAAAATTTTCAGCTGTATTTGTCTATCTAAAACCTTGCTTCAATAAAATATGATTGAACCATAAATCAAAATTTTCATTTGTCACAATTCGTTTTTGGAGAGGGTCATATGACATCTATGGGGTGTGACCTATTTGTTGTCTGTACTTGAAAATGTCACTCTGTCTCTCTTTCCATACGATGAAACACACATTTAGGAAAGAAAAGGAAAAAAACATTTAAAGAAACATGAAAAGAAAAGATTAAGGGACTCTTTGTCCAGACTTAAACACATGACCTTCTGATCACCTTCAGGATCAAATGTGTGGTATCTTCGTTGGTTGTTGAGAACTCTGCTGTTTCAAAGTTATAGATAAGATATTAAAACCCAACCTGCGCTTCTCTCTGTGTATACGTGCACAGGCTGCTTCAATTAAACCATCAAATAGCGAGAAGTAAAAAAAAAAAAACATAAAAAAATGGAGAAGCGGGCGAGAGTAAATGCTCTTAATCAGTAACAACGTGACATTAGTGATTAAGGCAAGAAAGAAATCTAAATAAATGTTTTCAATATTGTGAGATCTGAGCCGAAAGCGAACAAAGACCCGAAAACCCATTTGTTCATTAAGTTCCAAAAAAAAAGAAAGTAAGACTTTGTGCGGCAGTCGTGTCAGTCTTCAGCAAACTCAACTCAATTTACAGCGACAACAAAGCGGGCGCCGATGTGTACAATGGCGAGGGGAGTTTTGATCATGATAATTAACAACCATTTTGCTTAAAATAAACAGATACGTCTCTAATTGCCTTTTTTACATAAGAAAGGAGAGATCTTAAAAGTGAAAGCGCGCTAAAGGAGAGATCAGACAGACGTAGATAAGGAAATTCTGTGTGATGTTCTCTGGGTTGATGAGGCACCGATGGAAACACGGCAAGATTATTGAGGAGGCTTAGCTGCCTTCCTGCATCAACCTGGAAGGAACAGAGCCTAACACGGACAGAAAATGGTGGACTGATGTTCTGGGCAACTTGAAATCTTGTCTTAAACATAAACATTTAGATCATTTTGAAGATTTATTATGAACTTGATCATTCCATGGAATCTTCATGAGCTGGATCACCTCAAGGGATTCATTTGGAGGGATGAGAGTCAAACTTAGATGGCAGATGGTCATGCTGAGTAGAAAAGATCTTGTCATAAACCTAAACATTCAGATCACCTTGAAAAATAAGCATGAACTGGATTATTGTGAGTAACCATCATAAAATTGTGGCTTATCTCAAGGGATCATTATGAACTGGATCACCTTGAGGGGTCGTCAGAAGCTGCATTATCTGAAGGGTTCATTATAAACTGGATAATCTGGAGGTATCACATTGAACTGAAAAATATTAAGGAATTGACATGATCAGGATCATCTCAAAAATTCTTAAAATTCATAAACTGGTTGATCTCAATTATTCATCACGCACTAGATCATTTAGAGGCATCATAATGAACGATCATTTCTAGGGATTATCATAAACTGGATCATTTTAGGGGATCATTCTGAACTGGATTATCTTGAGTGCTCATCAGGAGCTGAATCACCTTGAGAGATCATCATGAACTGGATCCTCTCAATGGTTCAATCATCGTGAAGTGAGTCATCTTAAGTGATTTTCACAAACTGGATCATCTGAGGGATCATCATGAACTGAATCATCTTGAGAAGTTGGATAACCTCAAGGGAGTGTCATGAATTGGATTTTCTCAATGGATCATTATAAATAATCATTATGATTTGGGTCAAGAAATCGGGTTTAGCTGGACCATCTTTAGGCATCATAATATATATCGTCATAGATCGTCTTCAAGCGTCAGCGTGGAGAAATGAGGGCAGAAAATGACAGACGAAAGATTAAGAGTACCACAAGATCATGTCATAGACATGAACGGATCATCTTGAGAGATTATGAGCTGGATTATCTTGATGGTCCAGAGTTTATCATGAACATTTGAACATCTTTAAGCATCATTATGAACTGAATCATCTTGAAGAATCATCAGAAACAGTTGATTAATCAAGGACTGGATTATCTTGGCTGATCGCCATAAACTGGATTGTCGAAGGGTCATCATGAAGTAGATCACCTCAAAGATTACAACCCTTCAATAGATGTCATCTAGATAAGCCTAGAACCCCTTTTTAAAGTTTGATTAGAAAAGTTTTATGCACTTCAATAGAGGTCTAATAGACATGTTATATACCCATAGGTCTTGTAGACACATCTAGAAACTCTTAACAGAGGCTTTCCATTGATTCTTTTAATAGAACTCTAGTAGACAGCTCTAGAACATCTCATCTCATAGTAGAGAATAGTAAGCCTATTTGGCAGTCCATATATTTTTCAATAGTAGAGGCACCAACAATCCTTCAATTGTATTCTACAAGAAAAATCTTATATCCAGCAGGAGAGGTCTGGTCGACAGATCTAGAACTCTTTCAGTTAAAAAGAGACAGCGCTCAGCTGACCATCACTGGGAGCCTCAGCGCTTAGACTCCCAATGGTCAAAACTTTTGAAATGTCACGATAACATATGAAAAGATGTTCTAAAGGACAGTTATTGTTTAAAGAGTTTGCCACCTTAGACAACTCCATTTTTTTTACTTGCATCCCCTAATAATATGCTAATCATTAGGTGCCCTGCTGGGCCTCTCAGCTGTAAGGATGGGTTCACATCATGTTTTTCCCATCCTTTTAACATATACAAAAACAACATATAGGTTAAACAGATGCCTCAGACTGATGCCATACAGTGGCATCTGTTCACCATAGAGTTCCATTGTAAAAATGGGTATACTTTTTTTTACTGGACTGTGCAGAATACAAGAACGTGGTGTATAGCTTTTTTGTATCCTTTTTTTTGTAACATATACAAACAGAGGCATAAAATGTGATGTGAACCCACCCTAATCTGTTGAGAATCCTGCAGCAAATATTTTGTTTTCCTGCAGCACCTCTACAGGTGAAAATAAACCATGACATATTTCCCATTGAAATCAATGCTTTGTCAGTATAAAGTGCAGACATGATGGGCCAGAGAGGAACACCTTGTAATTGCTCTCTGCAATATATAACTGTGTTTTTACGTCAAACAACATTTTTCGGCAGTCAAACATTTTAGACTCTGGATATATCCGATGGTGCTTGTCTTTAGGCCCATATGCTGAAGGATGAATGCCCCTTTTAATTAACATCTGACAGACAGTTACTTACTGTGTCAGGATCATTTTCCCTCCTGTTTTTGCACATTTCTCCATTTCCATAACTAGGCCTGTATTGAGCTGAAGGTCTAGAGTAATAAATTGATTAGCGTGGTTCAGTATTAATTCATCATGTACTTAATCATATGGCGGTCACATTCCCTTTAAGTCAATAGAAACACCAGCATCCTATAATCCGTGTATCACAGCAACAAAACAAGACATCAATATAACAGTAACATCACGCTGCTATTATGTAATTATATTCAACGAAGGAAAGCTTTTATATCTCCTAGACTAAAGACTGGGTGGGCCAATATGACTTGTAACAGTATGTGGAGGGTGCCAATATTATTGCAACATTATTGCAATATAATTGCTGCATTTTGTAATTCCATTCTAAAGTCCTGCTAATTATAGTATGTTGGTAATTTACCCTTAAAGGGGTTGTCCAGGTCCAGAGCTGAACACGGACATACCTACAATTTCACCCAGGCAGCCCCCTGTTATCAGCATCAGAGCATTTCATGCTCCGATGCTCTGCTTTGCCCTGTGCTGAATCGTGCAGGACAAAGGCATTTTATGGAGTTCCGGTGACGTACCAGGCTGTCTACAAGGACTGCTGGGCAGAGGCTTCCGCACAGCATTGAGCCTGGTAACGTCACCGGCTCTGATGGATGGGCATTAGCGCTGCCCTAGTCTGTAAAACTGCCCTTGCCCTGCGCTATATAGTGCAGGGCGAGGGAGAGCATCGGAGCATAAAATGTTCCGATGCTCATAACAGGGGGCCAACTGAGTGAAATTCTGGGTATGTCCGGGTTTGACAACCCCTTTAAAAGGCACTAGCATAATACTGCACCCAAATGGTAGTCACTTCTGCTGTCTCTCACAATACACTGTCTAGGCGTTCATTGTCAAGCAGCAGGATAGTTCTGTCACAACCCCATAGTCGTTGTTAGAAACAGGGCAGGGGTGAAAATCTCTTAGACATGATATAAAGGCTGGTTGTCAGCAGTAATAGATGTTCTGCAAGCTCTGGAGGAGCGAAGCAGAGGATGGGAGTAGTAGTGGCTCTGGCTGCAATGATTTTTCACAGTGGCAATCCTCACACCAATGGTTCCGAGGGCCAGAGCAGTGATAGAAGTACCCTGAAGTACCCTGATGTTTGGGTTCTTGTCTGAAGGCTATTTGGGTTGCCCTTGGTGTTGTGAGTTCAGTGTGGGTACAAAGCAGGATATGTGGATGCCATGGCCAGCAAATGGTGATGGAGTCTGTAACCAGGAAAATGAACGTCTCCCTTTACTTAAAGTTGTGTCACTTCAGCAAATAACATTTATTATGTAGAGAAAGTTAATACAAGGCACTTACTAATGTATTGTGATTGTCCATTTTACTTCCTTTACTGACTTGATCCATTTTTTTTATTACCTCATACATTGCTTGTTCCCATGGTTATGAACACCCTGCAATCCAGCAGCAGTGGCCGTGCTTGCACACTATAAGAAAAAGCACCAGCCTATGTGAGCTCCCACGGTCCCGGCCACCAGAAAGGCCAGAGATTTTTCCTGTATTGTGCTGGTACGGCCATCACTGCTGGATTTCAGGGTGGCCGTAACCATAGAAATGAGCAGTGTATAATGTGATTGAAAAATTGATTCAGCTAGCAAAGGAAGAAATATGGGTAATAACAATACATCAGTAAGTGCCTTGTATTAACTTTCTCTACATGATAAATGTAATTTGCTGAAGTGAAACAAGCCCTTTAAATGCAGAAAGGGAGTTGTAGTACATCTGGTATCACATACAACTGCAAAAGAAAAAAGAAAAAAGGGGTCAGTCAGCACATCCCAATGTGCACGCTGCCATGGCTCGAAACACAAAGAAAAAAAGGACAATGCAACAGCAAACCAAATAAAGTACAATAATGCTATAATTATAGAAAACATTCTGGTGGCTAATGCTACGCTTATTTTGCAAATTTGAGATTCTTGGCAAATACATTTTCTACAAAATTATTTGGGCCTGTCAGCCAAACATCAAGGCGATCTCTAGCAGATGGGAACCTAACACTAAATACTACTTGTAATGTGCCAAAATGGCCACCATAAAATTCAGGGAGTGCAAGTTCCACATGCATGCTGAGTCCACTCTGCTTTTTACCATTTTGGTGCCATAACGGCCTCCATTAAATCCAGGGATGCAGGTACCAACATGCATGCTGAACGCACTCTATATTTCTCCTGGTGCCAAATGGCTTCCAATAAATACAATGAGAGCAGGCTACAGCTGTACACTTAATCTAATTAAAATCAGCCTATGGGGCAGACAGGCTAGTCAGGGGTGCAAGACTAAATGGAGTCAGCCACACCTCCAGCTCTAGTACAACTGCAAAAAAAAAAAGGGGGGGTCAGTCAGCACATCCCAATGTGCAGGTGCACGCTGCCATGGCTGATTTAAATTAGAGTAAGTATAAAGCTGTAGCCTGCTCTTATTGTATTTATTGGAAGCCATTTTGCACCAGGAGAAGTATAGAGTGGGCTCAGCATGCATGTTGGTACCTGCATCTCTGGATTTGATGGAGGCCATTATGGCACTAAAAAGGTACAAAGCAGAGTGGACCCAGCATGCATGTGGAACCTGCACTTCCTGAATTTTATGGTGGCCATTTTGGCACATTACAGGTAGTATTTAGTGTTAGGTTCCCGTCTGATAGAGAGGGCCCAAATAATTTTGTACAAAATGTATTTGCCAAGAATCTCAAATTTGCAAAATAAGCGTAGCATTAGCACCAGCATGTTTTCTATAATTATGGCATTATTGTACTTTATTTGTGTCTGCAGAGTGCTGTTGCATTGTCCTTTTTTTTTTGTGTTTTTAGCCATGGCAGCGTGCACCTGCACCTGGATGTGCTGACTGACCCCCTTTTTCTTGCAGTTGTACTAGAGCTGGAGGTGTGGCTGACTTCTGTTGGTCTTGCACCCCTGACCAGCTTGTCTGCCCCATAGGCTGATTTTAATTAGAGTAAGTATAAAGCCGTAGCCTGCTCTCATTGTATTTATTGGAAGCCATTTGGCACCAGGAGAAGTATAGAGTGGGCTCAGCATGCATGTTGGTACCTGCATCCCTGGATTTAATGGAGGCCGTTATGTCACTAAAAATTGTAAAAAGCAGAGTAAACCCAGCATGCATGTGGAACCTGCTCTCCCTGAATTTTATGGTGGCCATTTTGGCACATTACAGGTAGTATTTAGTGTTAGGTTACCGTCTGATAGAGATCGCCTTGACATTTGGCAGACGGGCCCAAATAATTTTGTAGAAAATGTATTTGCCAGGAATCTCAAATTTGCTAAATAAGCGTAACATTAGCAGCAGAATATTTTCTATAATTATGGCAATATTGTACTTTATTTGTGTCTGCAGAGTGCTGTTGCATTGTCCTTTTTTACATCTGGTATCAAAACACAATTCCAAATGATTCACAGCGCAAATCTACTCAGATATTAATATATGGATATAGACCATGATGGGGATTGTGGTACTTATTCCTTCTATCTTTCCAGAGTCTCTTTCTGCAGAATGTAAGGCTGACAATATTACTCTTGTAACGGTGGCTGTAATTCCCAACTGAGGGGTACAGGATTGAGATCTAGTTGGCCAGGACAGTGTCTTCCATGGACATCTGGCAATAGTTCTTGAACATAAAAAAATATGTGAATAAAAAAATAGTTTCACATGAAAAAAAAAAAATCCCCAATTGAAGGGGTTATCCAACTTCTCAAACAGCTCCCATGGGCCTGGCCCTTCATAGGTAATATACTTACCCCACTCCCTGTGCCTCTCCTGGTCCACGCACCGCTGCTTCTGCTTCTCCCTGTAGACGAATGAAAACATCCGGTGTCGGGAAGAGAGGCAGCCAATGGCCGGCGGGTACGAGCCTCCCTAGCATTGCGGGTCACACTAGGGAGGCTTGTCTGCCATTGGCTGCTCCCTCCCCGACACCAAATGTTTTCATCTGTGTACAGGAAGAATCAGCGGCGGTGCGGGGACCAGGAGCGGTGTCGGGAGCGGGCTTAGTATATTACCTGTGAGGGGCCTGGCACATGGGGGAGCTGTTTGAGAAATTGAATAACCCCTTTAAGCAATTTAAAAAATGTTAAAAATAGAAAAAATAAAATAAAATAGATATATTTCATATTGCTGCATCTGAGATGGCCAGCTCTACAAAAATATCACATGATCTACCCCATCAAGTGAACTCTATAATAAATAAATAAATAAATAAACATCAGCCAAAAAAGCTTTTTTTTGTTACCTCACCTCCCAAAAAACACGTCAATTGATCAAAAAGTCGTATGTAGCCCAAAAATGGTAGCAATAAAAACGTAACCTTATCCCGCAAAAAACATGCCCTCACACAAGACCATAGCCAGAAAAAAATGGCAAATGTTCTTATTGTGTAAAGCGTAAAAGAAAAAAAAACTAGACATATTTCATATCTTTGCGTCCGTATCGACCGGATCTACAAAAATATCACTTGATCTACCCCATCAAGTGAACGGTGTAAAAAAAATAAAAAACTAGAAAAATGACACCAAACAACTTTTTTTTGTGACTTCACCTCCCAAAAAAATAGACAAAAAGCAACCAGAAAGCCAAATGTACCGCAAAATGGTGCCAAAAAAAACTACAGCTTGTCCCACAAAAAATAAGCCCTAACGCAGTTCAGTCAGCAGAAAAATTTAAAAGATTATAGCTCTTAAAAACCATGACAGAAAATTCCATGTTAGAAAATTCAGATGCTGCTCTCTCTATTCTGAGCCCTGGTGTATCCCCAAATAACAGTTTAGAACCACAATTGAGGTGTTACTATATTCAGGAGAAAATGGGTAGCAAATTGTGGGGGGATATTCTAGGAAACTCCTGTTGGATCAAAATGCTCGCTACACCCCTTTAACATTTCTTGGGTGGTGTAGTTTACAAAATGTGGTGACTTTTTGGAGGTTTTCACTGTGGGGGAACCTCAGGATCTCTTTAAATCCTACATGGCGCCCTAAGACCATTCCAGCAAAATTTGCCCTCCAAAAATCATATGGAACTCCTTGCCTTCTGATCCCTGCTGTGTACCCATACAGCGGTTTACAACCGCATATGGGGTGTTTCTGTAAACTGCAGAATCAGGGTAATAAATATTGAGGTTTGTTTTGTTGTTAACCCTTGATGTGTTACAGGAAAAAAATTGATTAAAATGGGAAATCTGCAAACAAAAGTAACATTTTTAAATTTCACCTCTATTTTGCTTTAATTCCTGTAGAATACTTAAAGGGTTAACAACATTTCTAAAACCAGTTTTGAATAGTTTGAGGGGTGTAGTTTCTAAAATGGGGTATTTATGGGTGGTTTCTATTATGTAAGCTCCTCAAAATGATTTCAGAACTGAAATGGTCCTTAAAAAAATTGATTTGGGGAATTTTCTTAAAAACTTAAAAAATTACTTCTAAAACTCTAAAGTTTAGAGTTTTAGAAGTGATTTTTTAAGTTTTTAAGAAAATTTCCCAAATCAATTTTTTTAAGGACCATTTCAGTTCTGAAATCATTTTTAGGACATTAGAAGGTTTAGAGTTTAAACCTTCTAATGTCCTAAAAAATAAAATTACATTACCAAAATGATGCCAACATAAAGAAGACATATGGTGAATGTTAATTAATGAGTATTTTATGAGGTATCACTATCTGTCTTAAAAGCAGAGAGATTCAGATTAAGAAAACAGTGAATTTTTTAAATTTTTCGTTAACTTTTGGATCTTTTTAATAAAAAAAGGTGAAGTATATTGACTCAAATTTACAGAGAAGTCACGAGAAAACTATTTCTGAACGGCTTGGATAAGGAAAAGCATTCCAAAGTTATTACCACATAAAGTGACATATGATTTGCAAAATTAGGCTTGGTCAGAAAGGGGACAAATGGCTCGGTCTGGAAATGGTTAAGCTTGGTTCTGGAGCTATATTTTTATGTAATTTTTAGTTCTCCTGCTGTATTTATGTAGTGGGCTTGGTCCTGGGGCTATGTTTATGTAGTGAGCCTGGTTCTAGTGCCGTATTTACGTTATGTTATGTTTGGTTCTAGTGCCGTATTTACGTTATGTTTGGTTCTTGTGCTGTATTTATGTTATGAGATTGGTTCTGGTGCTGTATTTATGTTATGAGCTTGGTTCTGGTGCTGTATTCATGTAGTGGGCTTTGTTCAGGGACTGTATTTATGTAGTGGCCTGGTTCTGGGGTTTCATTTACATTATTAGCTTTGTTTTGGTGCTGCATTTATGTACCAAGCATAGTTATGGGGCTGCATTTATGTTATGAGCTTGGTTTTAGTACTGTACTTATGTTATAAGCTTGGTCCTTTCACTGTATATATGAGATGAGTTTGGTTATGGGACTGAATTTATGTGCTGGGGCTGTAATTTATGTAATGAGATTGGTTCTGGTGCTGTATGTATGTAATGATCTTTGTTGTGTATTTATGCGACTACTAGCACTGGCAAAAATGTTGGACTGAGAAGTACTGGTAATCTGTTGGACATTGGAGGAGAGCCACAATGGACAGTTTAGGGACCTCGGCTAAATTGTTAAGTGCACCCCTTATAAATGGAACAGCTGTTACTGAAGCAAAAGATATTTGGATCAAATGGATGTGTGAATGATTATAGTGTAATTTGGGGCTTTGGATTTGGGTGGAGTTACCCTTTAGAATTACTATGATCTCATTGATCACATTTAGATTGTTCCCTAATCCATAAATGGTTATGGCAATTATTGATGTACCACGGGGGGGCTGTGCTTGATAACAAGCAAAATGGTTTGTCTTCTGGCTGGGTTCTTGGGAGTGTGCATTGCCCAGTAGCTCTCATCCCAACTACCCGTGAATTTACATTAAGATGAACAGGATGGCTCCCGGACATGCGCAGCAGCAGCCGGGAAGCTGTCCTATTTAGCTGTTTTCAGCTAATCACTGCCAAGTAAAGTACAACATAGCCATTATTAGGACTGTCACAATTATATTTACCAACATTGTAATTGGTTAATTCTGGTCATGTAAGTCCCGCCTCCAAGAATGGCCCAAACCCAAACAGGACCACCTACTTAAAGGGGTTGTATCACTTCAGCTAGGCATTTATCCTGTAGAGAAAGTGTGCAAGCACGGCCACCACTGATGGATTGCAGGGTGATCTGTAACCATGTAAACGAACAGTGTATAATGTGATAGAAAATTAATTCCAGCCAGCAAAGGAAGCAATATGTATAATAACAATACATTAGTAAGTGCCTTCTGGTAACTTCAGCAACCGCACCTGCATTGTGCTCCCCCCTGCCACCGGCAAACCTCCGCATGTTCATTTGAATAAAACAATAAAGAGAATCTTTCAAGATACGACCTGGTGAGTGCCGCTCATTTTCACTACTGCTTCATTAAGAATTATTGAGCCCTTACATCAGCTGAGCACCACCCATGGTTGGATAGTCACGTCCACAGCACAGGACATTTGAGGGCTATTGCGCAGAAGTGGATTTCATTGTAGTGCCATCCTGCTTCTCACATATAGGGCCTTCTAGTAACTTTCTTTACATGATACATGCCGTTTGCTGATGTGACACAACCCCTTTAAAGGCAGGGCTTACATAAGCACCACTCATTTATGGACAGCCCAAATTAGGGATAGTCCCTGCAAAATTCGGGACTATTGGCAATTATATACATTATGTGAATTATTTATCCCCCAATAATTTTTTACATATATACTTGTGATTAGATGTTTGGGTCTATACCAAAATAACACCAAGGGCAATGGCATGACTAAACTGAGGACAGGGACAGAGGAAATCATACATTTGACGTGATAACTCTGAAGGGTACGGCCTCTTAGACACGTCAGTGAATCATGGACGTGAGCTTCACAGACTGCTTATGTACTGTATCTATTGACGTTAATATGTTTATTCACACATCAGTGGTTTTCCATGGAGCTTGGGTCCGTGTTGACACCACGGAAGCGTGCCCTATTTTTGTCCGTGATTACAGATCTCTAATGCACATTATAGTGGACATCTTCACAAATGAACCACTGACCATCTTGTGACGGATGTTATCATGGAAATGGACATGTGTAAGAGGCCAAAGTAAGTGGATTAAGTACTGTTTATCACATCACCACTTTCTGGTCAAATAATGGAACAGTTTAGTACCCCTTACTAAACTCCAAAAGCTGGGAAACAAGGGGAGGCACAAACAAATGTAATGGTGGAGAATGGGGGAAACAAAATACCTTGGTCCTGGGGCTATGTTTATGTAGTGAGCCTGGTTCTAGTGCCGTATTTACGTTATGTTATGTTTGTACCTGGTCATCGTCTAAGCAAAATTAAAGAATGTAGCTCAGTGTATCTTTCTTATCTCTCCTGAACCCAGTGGAACATTAAAGGGGTCATCCAAGAGTAGGACAGCCCTCCCAAAGTGGCCGACCAATGGTTGAGATCATACTTTCCTGGTCCCCACCACTGGATTCGGTGTCTAACACTCTTCCTCTCCGTGCTGCTCTGAGATCAACATCTGTAGACGGGGGGAACAGTCACAGGTCACTGCTGCAGCCTCTGACTGGCTGCAGTGGTCACATGTCCCTGTCAAAGGATGTTGATCTCAGGACGGCAGGGAGAGGAAGAACCGGCCCAGAAGCAGGTAAGTATGATCTCCACTGCTTGGTAGGCAACTTTGGGAGGGCTGTCTAACTCTTGGATAACCCCTTTAATAAAAGCACAAAGGAGTAATTTATGTTGCAAAACAAGAGATTGTTGCACGCACAGAATTTTTTTTATTTTTATTTAACTGCCACGGCATCTGAGCCTCACTGAGGACACGTCACAGTTTGAGAAGCGCTGCCATGGAGGGATGGATTTTATGAAGTAATGGTGATTTTTGGAAAAGAGAGGGCAGATGGGAATTCTTAGGTTTCGTTCACATTTTCATGTCCGTGAGAAAAAACCTTACGCGTTTCATCCGTGAAGATGTCCGTGAGGGATTCGTGGTTGGTCTTTTTGTCTGTTTTTACCCTCCGTGTGTCATCCATAGTTCACGGAATTGCTCAGCTGAAAATTATTTTCAACAGCATTATGGATGCCATCCGTGTTGTGTCTGTGATTTTCACGGACCCATAGACTTCAATGGGCGTGCTTGGTTCCTATCATGGATCAAAGTACTGCATGCCTCCGTTATTTTGTTTACTGACACATGGTCAGTAAAAAAAAAAACTGCAATGTGAACAGACATATTTAAATCAATAAGTACGTGTACTGTCTGTGGAAAATCCAGCAGCACGCGTCTCTGAAAAACGGAAGTGTTTGGTCCGTGGTCTTATATTTGCAGTACATAGACATAGTGAATATGCTGACACGTGAAGTTTTCCCTCGTATTTTGTCTCTTTGGGAGATATCGCTTCACTCTAGACGCAGCAAGACCTGATGAGGCTTTAACTTGGCATTCGGTGGTCGCCATGACAATGACCTCGGCAGTGAGAGATGCCGTCTTTGTACTGGACCTCTGATTCACCTTTCATTACCATCTAATTTGATTTGACTGTGAAATGTCACTTGCTAGGCATTGATTAAGGCCGCATGGCGCTATGACTGGCCCTGGCAGAGGGGCGAAGGATCAGCCAATGTCTGTCATTATGCTTCCATCTCCTGTGTCTCGGTGCAGACGAGGCCTTTGTCTTTTTCTATGTTTAGGGGAAGATAATTCTGGGGAATAAAGTGAAGTATCCGTCTTTTTTGTGCAGAGCTGAACTTTACTAAAGTCATTTTGAAGTGTAAATAATAATTTTCGTCTGTATATAACAGCAGGGAGGCCTCCGAGCACGGCGCAATATTTGTTTTACATAAAGATCATGGCTGTTTGATCACGTCCACGAAGGAAAAAGTAACAAATAGACATTGAAGTAGAGATAGACAAAGGTGGCTGACAATGGAGGGAAATTAGGGGTTAAAAGGGCCAGAGCTGTAGTTTAACCCCATAAGGACTCGGCCTATTTTCATTTTTGTACTTTTGATTTTTTCTTCCCACATTCCAATAGCCATAAGTTTTCCGTTCACATAGCTATATGAGGGCTTATTTTTTGCGGGAGAAGATGCATTTTTTTAATGGTACCATTTCATTTACCATGTCTTGTATTAGAAAACGGGAAAATAATTCTTTGTGGTGTAAAATAAAAAAATTACAATTCTGCCAAGGTTTTTGGGGTTTTGATATTCTGATGTTCACTGTGCGCTAAAAATGACATGATGTCCTTATTCTGTGGGTCAATTTGATTTTGGCAGGTCCAGGGCTGTCATAGTAATCGATCGGAACGGGGGCTCCAATTGGAAGGTAGAGGGAGCCACATCTTTCGGCCTAAACTCACAGATACCGCGATCGCTATTGAATGCAGCACCTGAGGGGTAAATAACTGGTTTTGATGTCATCGCCGATTCTGATCATTGCGGCCAGGTGCCTGCTGTACTATACAGCTGGCACCCGCCACATATGGCGTGGGCACAGTGCAGTAGCCCTCTCCGTACAATCCCCATGTGCATAATGCCTTACACGAACAGCATTATGCGTTACGGGGTTAAAGAGGACCTTTCACAGGAATTTTCTAGTTTAATTAAATACCTTTCCTTGCGTTCTACCCCCCGCTGATGCTGACACCCTGGCTGTTTTTTTTAAAATACCGCTCGTACCCCCCCCTCTGTTTTCCCGCTCAGTATGTTAATCCTGAGCATCGGTACAGGGAGGAGGAGATGCCAGGGTTTCTCAATGGGCGTCTCCAGTCCGCACAAGAATTCGGATTCGTATCGGACTTTAGAGTTTTTTGTACCCGGACCCGAACTTTTCTGTAAAAGTTCGGGTTCGGTGTTCGGCCGCTTAATAAAGCTTGTTGAAAGGCTGCAGGGCAGCCAATCAACGAGCGTTTAAGATGTGTGCCCTTAGAAGCCATCACAGCCATGCCTACTAATGGCATGGCTGTGATTGGCCAGTGCAACATGTGACCCAGCCTCTATATAAGTTGGAGTCACGTAGCGCCGCACGTCACACTGCTCTGATTAGTGTAGGGAGAGGATGCTGCTGCTGTGAGGGAGTAATTGGAAAAGAATCTGATATCAGAGCTTGGTGTTAAGTCTGCGATCTACAGCGATTTTTTTTATTTTTTTTGTGGGTGCAATGCAACATTTTTGTACCCTGCCCTGAGCCCAGTGACACAGAAAAATAAGTTTTAATCTGTCTGTTAGTTAGGTGGGCGTCGGCAGCCATTTTGTGCAAGTGCAGTGCACCATCTGTGAGTTCAGGGACCCAGGGGTGACATATTCAAATTTTTTTCTGTAAAGTACTCTTGTGCTGCATATGTGACAGTGTAATCAATTCAGTAAATCCTTCTGTTGGATTCTGGGGGGACAAATAAATTTTTTTTTTTGCTAAAAAGTTATTTGCTAAAAAGTACGTTTGCAGACTGTGCTGCATTTGTGATAGTGAAATATAATCAGTAAATACAACTGTGACCTTGTGGGTGAAAAAAATCACCTTTTTTTTTGCTGGAAAGTACCTTTGCGGCCTGCACTGCATTTGTTATAGTGAAAGAAAATCAGTAAATCCATCTGTTTCATTGTGGATGAAAAAAATCATCATTTTTTTTTTGCCAGAAAGTACCTTTGCGAACTGTGCTGCATTTCTGATAGTGAAATATAATCAGTAAATACAACTGTGACATTTGTGGGTGAAAAAAGTCACCTTTTTTTTGTTGCTAGAAAGTACCTTTGCGGCCTGCACTGCATTAGTGATAGAGAAAGAGAAAATCAGTAAATCCATCAGTTTCATTGTGGGTGAAAAAATCATCTTTTTTTTTGCCAGAAAGTACATTTGCGGCCTGTGCTGCATTTGTGATAGTGAAATATAATCAGTAAATACAACTGTGACATTGTGGGTGAAAAAAATCACCTTTTTTTTGCTATAAAGTACCTTTGAGGCCTGCACTGCATTTGTGATAGTGAAATATAATCAGTAAATACAACTGTGACATTGTGGGTGAAAAAAATCACCTTTTTTTTGCCATAAAGTACCTTTACGGCCTGCACTGTATTTCTGATAGTAAAAGAAAATCTGCAAATCTAGCTCTTAGATTGTGGGTGGACATTTCTATAGTTATCAGGCCAGTCATTCACAAGTGGCTTGGGGGGTGTGTTCCTGCTGCACTGCATATCTGACTGGGAATTATATTCTGTAAATTCGGCGGCATTTCGATTGTTGGGTGATCTGTACCCCTTTTTTCTTTCAAACTACCCCTGCACTGCATACCAGACTGGGAAAAATATTCTGTAAAGTCAGCGACGTTTAGATTGCTGGGTGATCTGTCTCCCTTTTTTCTTTCAAACTACCCCTGCACTGCATACCTGACTGGAAAATAAATTTTGTAAATCCGTCTGTTTGGTGGGTGAACGCAAAGAATGACGAGAGCGTCAAATAAGGGACTTGGCCCTGGTCATGGTGCTGCTGGTGTTGGTGGAGCTCCTGTTGCAGGGAGAGGACAGGGTCGATCTGTGCCAGCTACACGCACAAATTAAACACCTTCCTCAGGTGCGCGTAGGCGACAGAACGTTCAGCGTTATTTTGCAGGCCCTAATGCCCCTTTACGAATGGTGAGGCCAGAACAAGTACAGGCGATAGTAGATTGGGTGGCTGACAGAGCCTCCAGTTCCTTCACACTGTCTCCCACATGGTCCACTGCTAAAAGCTCAGAGTTGGCACCTGCAGCCCACGGGCATCTGTCTTTCACCTCACCTCCTTGCAAATCGGCCAAGCAGTCTGAGCCCCAAGTCATGCAGCAGTCTCTTATGCTTTTTGATCACTCTGCTGGCAGGGTTTCCATGGGCCATCCACATAGCCCTGCCCCAGAAGTGGAAGAGATTTATTTCACCGATGCCCAACCACTTATGTTTCAGGATGAGGACATGGGAAGACCACCGCAGCACGTCTCTGATGATGACAAAACACAGATGCCAACTGCTGTGGCTTTCTGCACTGTGCCGACCGACAAGGAGGGCAGGGGTGAAGAGTGGGTGGAAGATGATGTGGAGGATGATGAGGTCCTAGACCCTACATGGAATCAAGGTCATGCGAGTGACGTGTGCAGTTCAGAGCAAGAGGTGGTTGTCGCACAAAGCCACCAGCACAGCAAAAGAGGGAGCAGGGTACAAAAGCAGAGCGGCCATCCCCTAGACAGTATGCCTGCTACTGCCAACCGCACCCAGGGACCGAGCACACCAAAGCCAGCTCCAAGGAGTTTCCTGGCATGGCAGTTCTTCAGACAATGTGCTGACGACAAGACACGAGTGGTTTGCACGCTGTGCAATCAGAGCCTGAAGCGAGGCATAAACGTTTTAAACCTGAGCACAACCTGCATGACCAGGCATTTAAGTGCAAAGCACGAGCTGCAGTGGAGTAAACACCTCAAACACCAAGAAAGGCCTCAGGCTCCTCCTGCTCCCTCTTCTGCTGCAGTCTCGGCCTCTTCCGCAACCTTTGGAGTGACAGTGGCACCTGGCACCCCGCAAACAGAGGATGTGACAGCAACGCCACCACCTCCGTCACCAAGCATCTCCACAATGTCCCATGGAAGCGTTCAGCTGTCCATCTCCCAAACACTGGAGAGAAAGAGTAAGTACCCCTCTACCCACCTTCTAGCTCAGGCCTTAAATGCCAGCATTTCAAAATTCCTGGCCTTTGAAATGCTTTCATTCCGTCTGGTGGAGACGGACACTTTTAAAAACCTTATGGCGGTGGCTGTCCCACAGTACGTGGTTCCCAGTCGCCACTACTTTTCCAGGCAAGCCATCCCTTCCCTGCACAACCAAGTGGCGGACAAAATCAGGTGTGCACTGCACAACGCCATCTGTGGCAAGGTCCACATAACAACCAATACGTGGACCAGTAAGCATGGGCAGGGACGTTATATCTCCCTAACAGCACACTGGGTAAATGCAGTGGCAGCTGGGCTTGAGGCGGATAGCAGTTTGGCGCATGTCCTTCCACCACCGAGGATTGCAGGGCATTTCTCTTTGCCTTCTGTTGCCTCCTCCTCCTCTTCCTCCTCTACCACTTCCTCATCCACTCAGCGTAACACCTCCACCACCAACTTCAGCACGGCTGTTTTGAAACTCATCTGTTTAGGGGAAAAACCTCACACCGTGCAGGAGTTGTGGACGGGCATGGAACAACAGACCGATGAGTGATTGGTGCCACTGAGCCTCAAGCCCAGCCTGGTGGTGTGCGATAATGGGCGAAATCTTGTAGCAGCTCTGGGCCTAGCCGGTTTGACGCACATCCCTAACCTGGCGCATGTGCTGAATTTGGTGGTGCAGAAATTCCTGAAAAACGACCCCGGTATGTCAGAGCTGCTGCAGAAAGTGCGGGCCGTCTGTGCGCACTTTTGGCGTTCTCATCCTGCTGCTGCTCGCCTGTCTGCACTGCAGCGTAACTTTGGCCTTCCCGCTCACCGCCTTATATGCGACGTGCCCACCAGGTGGAACTCCACCTTGCACAAGCAGCAGCAGGCGATAGTGGAGTTTCAGCTGCAGCACGCACGGAACAGCACCACTTAACCACCAATGAGTGGGACTCCATGCGAGACCTGTGTGCCATGTTGCTCTGTTTCGAGTACTCCACCAACATGGCCAGTGCTGATAACGACGTGATCAATGTTACTATCCCACTTCTATGTCTCCTTGAAAAAACGCTTCGGGCGATGATGGAAGAGGATGTGGAACAGGAGAAAGAGGAGGAGGAATAGAGATCATTTCCACGGTTATCAGGCCAGTCATTCACAAGTGGCTCGGAGGGTGGGTTCCTGCACCAACATAGGCCAGGTACACAATTGCTTAGCCAGGGCACAGTTCTGGAGGATGAGGAGGAGGAGGAACCGTTTTCACAGAAGAGTGGCACCCAAAGCAGCTCAGGGCCATCACTGCAGCATGGCTAGGGGGAAACGGAGGATGCAGACGATACACCTCGCACAGAGGACAGCTTGTTGTTGCCTCTGGGCAGCCTGGCACACATGAGCGACTGCATTCTGCAGTGCCTGTGCAACGACCGCCGAGTTGCCCACATTCTAAGCAGTGCTGATTACTGGATGGCCACCCTGCTGGATCCCCGTTACAAGGACAACGTGTTGTCCTTAATTCCCTCACTGGAGCGTGATTGGAAGATACACGACTAGAAGCTCACACTGGTAGACACACTGCTGATGGCATTCCCACCTGACACCGGGGCCTCAATGGAAGCACAAGGCACAGGGTTAGCATGGCCGAAATGTGGAAAAGCTTTGTCAGCACGCCACAAGAACCAGCACCACAAGCTGATATGGAACTTCTTGGCAGGAGGCAGCATTTCAGCAACAATGTGGAACAGTATGTGTGCACACACCTACACGTACTGACTGATGGGTCTGCCCCATTCAACTTCTGGGTCTCCAAATTGGGCACATGGCTTGAGCTTGCCCTTTACGCCTTGGAGGTGCTGGCCTGTCCTGCAGCCAGTGTATTGTCTGAACGTGTGTTTAGCACGGCAGGGGGCGTTATCACAGACAAGCGCAGCCACAGCCAATGTGGTCAAGCTCACATTCATTAAAACGAACCAGGCATGGATCCCACAGGACTTGTGCATACCTTGTGCAGAATAGACATGTATACCGGCCTCACCCAGGCTTTGTTATACTCAAGTATAATATATAAGTGCAGCTTTCTCTTTGTTTTCTTTTCTATATTTCCAAATGTTTTGGGGTCTAAGCAAATAAAAATAAAAATAAATAAATAAAACCATGTTGGCGACTACCTCTTCCACCACAGCTTCTACCTACACCGCCAGTTCCACCGCCTCCTCAACCTACCACTCCTACTAGTTCAAGATTATTATTTTGATTTTTATGTATTTTATGTTATTTTAAGTCATTACCCTATCCACATTTGTTTGCAGGGCAATTGTCCTGTTCTTATCCCCATTTTGCAGCCATCTAGCCCTTTCTATGACTTTTAGAGCCATTTTAGTGCCCCAAAGTTCGGGTCCCCATTGATTTCGGGTTCGGGGTCAAGTTCGGGTCCCAAACCCGAACTTCGTGGTGAAGTTCGGCCGAACCCGGCGAACCCGAACCTTCAGGTGCCCGCTCAACTCTGCTCGCGAGACTTCCCAAAGTACTAACTTCGGCTCACCGGAGCCGATACATTCTAGTACTGTAAGGAGCGCTCGCTCTGTACAGTATTCAAACGAAGTTATATGCGAATCGACTTCAGATGTTTTATCCGAAGTCGATTCGCTCATCCCTAGTTATGACCACCCTGTAATCCTGCTTCGGTGGCCCTGCCGTATATTAA
Source organism: Bufotes viridis (assembly GCA_033119425.1). Classification (NCBI taxonomy): domain Eukaryota; kingdom Metazoa; phylum Chordata; class Amphibia; order Anura; family Bufonidae; genus Bufotes; species Bufotes viridis. The sequence continues at coordinate 445,028,991 of CM065590.1, read as the reverse complement.
ATCATAGTACATGATAAATGCCAGTTGCTGAAGTGAGACCGCCCATTTAACCTCTTAAGGACATATGACGTACCGGTACGTAATGGTGTCCTGGTACTTAAGGACACATGACGTACCGGTACGTCATGTGTACTACTGATCACCGCTGCTCAGCCGGCGGTGATTGGAACAAGGTACCTGCTGAAATTATTCAGCTGGTACCTTGTTACAATGCCTAGGGGGGTCCTGTGACCCACCCTCCCCCCCTGTATCGTCGATCGCTGCAAACTGCAGGTCAATTCAGACATGCGGGTTTGCAGCGCTTTCTGCAGTTTCTGATCCCTGCGGTCCATCACTGCGGGGATCAGAAGCTTCTAAATGCCTGAATTTGTAGTTTTTAACCCCCCTGCAGCCCGCAATCATATTGTGCCCCTAGAGTAGAAACTCCAAAAAAGTGACTCCATCTAAGAAACTACACCCTTCAAGGTATTCAAAACCAGTTTTACAAACTTTGTTAACCCTTTAGGTGTTCCACAAGAGTTACTGGCAAATGGAGATGAAATTTCAGAATTTCTATTTTTTGTTACCTTGCCTCAAAAAAAGTGTAATATAAAGAAACCAAAAATCATATTTACCCTAAAATAGTACCAACAAAACTGCCATTTTATCCCGTAGTTTCCAAAATGGGGTCACTTTTTTGGAGTTTCTACTGTAGGGTACATTCAGGGGGGCTTCAAAAGGGACATTGTGTCTAAAAACCAGTACAGCAAAATCTGCCTTCCAAAAACCATATGGTGTTCCCTTCCTTCTATGCCCTGCCGTGTGGCTATATAGCCATTTACGACCACATATGGGGTGTTTCTGCAAACTACAGAATCAGGGCAATAAATATTGAGTTTTGTTTGGCTGTTAACCCTTGCTTTGTTACTGGAAAAAATGGATCAAACTGGAAAATTTGCCAAAAAATCTAAATTCTGAAATTTTATCTCCATTTGTCATTGAGTCTTGTGAAACACCTAAAGGGTTAACGGTGTTTGTAAAATCAGTTTTGAATACCTTGAGGGGTGTAGTTTCTAGAATGGGGTAATTTTTGGGTAGTTTCTATTATGTAAGCCTCACAAAGTGACTTCAGACCTGAACTGGTCCTTAAAAAGTGGGTTTTGGAATATTTCAGAAAAATTTCAAGATTTGCTTCTAAACTTCTAAGCCTTGTAATGTCCCCGAAAAATAAAATGGCATTCCCAAAATGATCCAAACATGAAGTAGACATATGGGGAATGTAAATGAATAACTATTTTTGGAGGAATTACTATACTATAGAAGTGGAGAAATTGAAACTTGGAAATATGCAAATTTCTCAAAATTTTTGGCAAATTTGGTATTTTTTTATAAATAAAAATGAATTTTTTTTACTCCATTTTACCGGTGTCATGAAGTACAATATGTGACGAAAAAACAATCTCAGAATGCCTTGGATAAGTAAAAGTGTTTTAAAGTTATTCGCACATAAAGTGACACTGGTCAGATTTGCAAAAAATGGCCTGGTCCTTAGACACGACCGTATGGCTTTTTCAGTGTTTTGCGGGCCGTTTTTATTAGATCCGTTTTTCCGTTTTTTGTTTCCGTTGTGTTTTAGTTTCGGTTCCGTTTTTCCGTATGGTATATACAGTATACAGTAATAACAATGAAAAAATTGGGCTGGGCTTAAAATTTTCAATAGATGGTTCTGCAAAAAACGGAACGGATACGGAAGACATACGGATGCATTTCTGTATGCGTTCCATTTTTTTGCGGATCCATTGACTTAATTTGCCGGCAGTAATAGGACATGTTCTATTTTTTTGCGGAACAGAAAAACGGAAATGGAATGCACACGGAAACACTTCTGTTTTTTTTGCGGAACCTTTGAAATGAATGGTTCCGTATACGGAACGCAAAAAAACGGTCCGTACACCCGCAAAAAAAACGTTCGTGTGAAAGAGGCCTTAAGGTGAAATATGGCCATGTCCTTAAGGGGTTAATTTGTACCAAATTGAGTTAAAATCACATGCTTTGTTGGATGCTCAGTTCTCGGGCACATTGCAAAAACTTTAGTTAATGACCCCCAAGGGGTCCGAAATGCTTTTGATTCGTATTCTTTTATAAATCTCATAAAACTCGATTATCTGCAGATTTATTTATTTTTTGCCGTCCTTGTTTTCCCGCTTCCTCGTGCATCCACTTCCATTGTAAGAAAAAAAGAAAAAAAAGGGGAAGAAAAATAAATCTCTAAACACCTGTCAATGGACGATATTTAACGAGATGAAATGCACTTTCCAGTGGCTGCAGTAAACGTCAGTAAGTGGGACCGGATTTTTCTCTCTCCGCTTCGTCAATACTTAGGCCTTTTGTCTGTGGTGTAAACAATTCAATGTCAGGATGCATATACATCGCTGGAGAGGCTGAAATAAGGAGCCAGCATAAAGGCTCGCCTGACGAAGAAGCGAAGATAATACAAAAGCTTCATGAACATTTTCTTAGGAAGAGAACGCTTTACAGTAAATAACCATACACACAATTTATAGGACGCTGGCATACGCCGCAACGAGGAAACAATCGACGCCCTTCACCTTTTGCAATGATGATCTCATGCACAAATACAGAGATTGTCATTTGGGGGTGGGACAAGGTAAGAAAAGCAATAAGGGGCGAGCAGTCAAGTGGCGGTTCATAGGACACGAGAAGGTTATCATGTGGGAATAGATTCTGACACTGAGCGCTGATACTGAAGGTTATGGCACATAATGAATATATCATTGATGGCATTTTAATAGAAATAATGGCGCTGTGTCATATATCCACACGACAAGTATATAATATAAGAGGGAGACGTCCCCCACAAGATCGCTAATAACCAGGAATTACCTGGGGAAGGTATAGAAACATAGGCACTCCAAAAAAACGCAAACCTAGACAGACGTGTTGGTATTTTCCTAAGGGCTCATGCAAATTGCGGTCCGCAATGCACGGACACTGAATCTAGGAACACCGTATGCGGACGCTGGGCCCATTCACTTGAGTGGGGTCCGCAATCAGCATCCGATGGTTCCGTGGGCTTCCGATTCGCACCATATTTCCCGGATTGCGGAACAATGCAAGTGAATGGGACCGCATCCGTAATAGGGTGTGCGCGCGGCCTATTCCCGTATATTAAGGACCCGCTATTTGCGGGCCACAATACGGGCACGGCTGTATGCATGAGCCCTTAGGGACATAACAGTAAGGCCCCTTTCACACGGGCGTGATTTCCGCGCGGTGCAATGCGCGAGGTGAACGCATTGCACCCGCACTAAATCTGGACCCATTCATTTCAATGGAGCTGTGTACATCACTTTTGCATTGCGTGAAAATCGCAGCATGTTCTATATTCTGCGTTTTTCACGCAACGCAGGCCCCATAGAAGTGAATGGGGCTGCGGGAAAGCCGCAAGAACCCGCAAGCAAATTTTCCTGCATGGTTGCTAGGAGACGATCAGGATGGGGACCCGATCTTTATTATTTTCCCTTATAACATAGTTATAAAGGAAAATAATAGTATTCTCAATAGAGAATGTAAAGTAAAAAGGGCAATAGAGGGTTAAAAATAATAAAAAAAATTAACTCACCTCCTCCATGTAGCTGCCAGTCTCCTATTCTGTCTTCAGATGGGGGGGGAGGACCTTCAATGACGTCACTGGGTCACATGGTCCAATCACCTGCTTCCATGATGGAAGCTAGTGATTGGACCATGTGACCCAGTGACGTCACTGAAGGTCTCCCCCCCCAGCTGAAGACAGAACAGGAGACTGCCAGCTACGCGATCAAATGGAGGAGGTAAGTTAATTTTTTTATTATTTTTAACCCTCCATTGCCCTTTTTACTTTGCATTCTCTATTGAGAATGTTATTATTTTCCTTTATAACTATGTTATAAGGGAAAATAATAAAATATACAGAAATCCCAACCCGAAACCGGACTTCAGTGATGAAGTCCGGCTTCGGGTCTGGGTACCAAACATGCTGATTTTTCGCACGCTCGTGCAAAACTCATTAAAACGCTTTGCACTCGCGCAGAAAAATTGCGCATTTTCCCGCAACGCACCTGCCTCTTATCCGGGCATCAAGCGTGACGCCTGTGTGAAAGAGGCCTAAGATCATATATAATTTCTACTTGGAAAGACGCAGGGATGGCTTGTCAATAGAGGCAGCCCCCAAGCACAAACATACAGTACATGGAGGGGTGGGGCTCCACACAAAAGGGGGTGTTAAAATGGGCAGGTCAATGTTGTACCATTTACTCTCACAGGTCCTTCACCTTCAGTAGAAAACTCTTGCTGTCAGTGAATGGAACACTAAGATATATCCCAAGCAGGGTTGCCAACCAGAATATTTCTTTTTTTTCTGGACAACTTATCTCAAAATCACAGACAGCCAACATTTTTTACGGACAATTTGGAAAAACCATAATGAATGATAAAGATTATAAGTAATCCATGTCTATACCTCAATATACTGATAAGAACTCATCACCAGCATCTACCGGGAGCTGTGAAATGATAATTACCACCACTTGCTGATAACAAGTGATTCACAAACTGTCACCCAGCTTTTCCGGAGTCCTGACTAGCACACATGATGACGCTTAGCGTGATGAGGAAACCTGGGCGATAGCTTCTGTTGCAGTGACAGAGGTATTGGGGGAGATTTATAAAAACTGGTGTAGAGGAATCCTGGCTTAGTTGCCCATAGTAACCAATCAGCTTCCACCTTTCATTTTCCATAGGTGCTCTGAATAATGAAAAGTGCAATCTGATTGGTTGTTATGGGCAACTAAGACAGTTTTCCTTTACATCAGTTTTTTTATGAATCTCCCTCATTGACTGTCACCCAGCTTTCCTGGAGTCTCACTTTTGCAAATGGCATTTATCGTTTAGAAAAGGTTTATACAAGGCACTTACTAATGTATTGTGATTGTCCATATTGCCTTAATTTTTCCCTCTCATTATACGCGGCTCGTTTCCATGGTTACGACCACCCTGCAATCCAACAGCAGTGGTCGTGCTTGAGCTCTATAGGAAAAAGCAACGGCCTATGCACATTTCCACAGTCCCGGCCAGCAGAGAGGCTGTTGCTTTTTCCTTTCTTTCGCAAGAACGGTCACCAATGCTGGATTGCAGGGTGGTCCTAACCCTTGGAAACGAGCAGTGTACAATGTGATAGAAAAATGAATCCAGACAGCAAAGGAGGCAATATGGACAATCACAATACATTAGTAAGTGCTTTGTAGAAATCTTCTCTAAATGATAAATGCCATTTGCTAAAGGGAGACAACCCCATTAACCACTTCCCGACCGCCCACCGACTATACACGTCCTGGGCGGTCAGATGTATCTCAGATCGGACGTTTTTGAATGTCCTTTCAGAGATGGCAGCTGCACGCTAATCGTGCAGCTGCTGAGCGGGGGTCCGCTGTCAGTGACACACAGGAACGGTCCCTGCCTTCTAGATAGCTGTATACATAGCGCTCAATGAAGCACTATGCTGCTTCCTGTGCCGGCCCGGTAATCATGTGACCGCCGGGGCCGGGGGAGTTCACGAGCTGTCGGGTCTTCCACAGACCTCGGTCCTCGGTATTTAAAAAAAATAAAAAATCTTTCACATTTAAAAAGAAAATTCCCCCCAAATCCGTCATTTAAAAAAATGTTAAAAATAAAATATTTGGTATCACAGCATCCGCAACGACCAGCTCTATGATAATATCACAAGATCTACCCCATCAGGTGAACACCATAAAAATAAATAAATAAACATTGCCCCAAAAACCATAATTCTAATCAATCAAAAGGTCGTATGTACCTCAAAATGGTAGCAATAAAATCACCTCAACCCGCAAAAAATGAGCCCCCACACAAGACCATAGCCAGAAAAATTTAAAAAATATGGCTCTAAGAAAAATGCAACACAAAAACATTTTTTCTTCTAAAAATGCTCCTATTGTGTAACAATTGGCTCTACAAAAATATCACATGTTCTACCCCATCAAGTGAACAGTGTAAAAAAAAAACAAGTACAAATTATGCCAAAACTGCTTTTTTTAGTCACCTCACCTCCCAAAAACCATAATGCTAATGAATCAAAATGTCGTATGTACCCCAAAATGGTAGCAATAAAATCACCTTATCCTGCAAAAAATGAGCCCCCACACTAGACCATAGCCAGAAAAATGTAAAAAAATATGGCTCTAAGAAAATTGCAACACAAAAACATTTTTTCTTCTAAAAATGCTCCTATTGCGTAACAATTAGCTCTACAAAAATGTCACATGATCTACCCCATCAAGTGAACGGTGTAAAAAAACAAATAAAAATTATGCCAAAACAGCTTTTTTTTGTCACAGCTCACAAAAAACATAATATTAATTAATCAAAAAGTCGTATGTACCTCAAAATGGTATCACCTCGTCCCACAAAAAACAAACCCTTACACAAGACTATAGCTAGAAAAATGCAAAAAATATGGCTCTAAGAAAATGGCAACACAAAAACATTTTTTTTTCTAAGAATGTTGACTTCACCTTCCAAAAAATTGATAAAAAGCAACCTATCGCTCTTAAAAACCATGGCAGAAAATTCAATGTTAGAAAATTCAGATGTCGCTTCTTCCTTTCTGAGCCCTGGCGTATCCCCAAATAACAGTTCATGACTACAATTGGCGTCTTACTGTATTCAGGAGAAAATGGGTAGAAAATTGTGGGGTCATATGCGCCTGTTATCTTTTATGATAAAGAAAGTTTGGGCCTAAAGCACCATTTTCTTGTAAAAAAAAAAAAATTTTAGTATTAAAAATTCTATGAAACACCTGTTGAGTGAAGTGCTCGCTACACCTCATAAAAATTTCTTGGGTGGTGTAGTTTACAAAATGTGGTCACTTTTTGAGGATTTTCACTGTGGGGGAACCTCAGGGTCTTTTCAAATGCAACATGGTGCCCAAAGACCATTCCAGCTAAATTTGTACTCCAAAAACCATATGTCGTTCCTTTCCTTCTGTGCCCTGCCGTGTGCCCGTACAGAAGTATACGACCACATAGGGGGTGTTTCTGTAAACCGCAGAATCAGGGTAATAAATATAGAGTTTTTTTTTGTTGTTAATCCTTGATGTGTTCCAGGAAAAATTATTAAAATAGAAAATCTTCAAAAAAAGTAAAATTTTTAAATTGCATCTCCTATTTTGCTTTAATTCCTGAGGAATACCTAAAGGGTTAACAACATTCATAAAACCAGTTTTGAGTAGAGGGGTGTCGTTTCGAAAATTGGGTCATTTATAGGTTGGTTCTATTATGTAAGCCCCACAAAGTGACTTTAGAACTGAACTGATCCTCAAAAAACTTGACTTTGGAAATTTTCTTAAAAATTTAAAAAATTGCTTCTAAAATTCTAAACCTTCTAACGTCCCAAAAAAAAAAAAATTATGGCAACATAAAGTAGACATGCTAATTAATGAATATTTTATGAGGTATCACTATCTGTCTTAAAAGCAGAGAGATTCAAATTTAGAAAACAGTGAATTCTTTTAGAATTTTCGTTAACGTTTGGATTTTTTTTCTATAAATAAGGGAAAAGCATAGTGACTCAAATTTACCATTAACATGAAGTACAATTTGTCCCGAGAAAACAATCTCTGATTGGCTTGGATAAGTAAAAGCGTTCCAAAGTTATTACCACATAAAGTGACACATGTCAGATTTGCAAAATTAGGCCTGGTCTGGAAGTGGTTAAAGAGGACCTGTCACCTCTCCTTACATGCCTGTGTATATAGCTTCATGAATTCCCCATGTAATAACAATTCTGGAGCATCAATTCTTATGGCTCTATGTTGTGCCATTCCTTTATTATTCCTACTAGAAGTTATAAATGAATTGCTAGCAGTCTGCAGTAAGGGTACAGAGGGGTGGTAACAAGTTTGGGTGTGTACCTGCACAGTATGAAAATGGCAGCACTGATTGGATAGAGTGAGTCTGTGCAGGTACACACCCCCAACTGGTTACCTCTCCTCTGTACCCTTACTGCAGACTGCTAGCAATTCATTCATAACTTCTAGTAGAAATAATAGAGGAATGGCACAACATAGAGCCATAAGAGTAGATGCTCCAGAATTGTTATTACATGGGGAATGCATGAAGCTATTAAAAGAGGCATGTCAGGAGAGGTGACAGCTATTCTTTAATGGCCATGCACCTAGTACTGCACGGTGATGACTTGGAAAGCTGGGTGGGACCTCATGTTGCAGTGATGGACATACTGGCTGTTACCCAGCTCTCCCAGCTGAATAGCATGTATAACCTCTCAAAGAAGAGGACATCTCCGAGATTTCTATCTTCTAGGGATGTTTAGAGGGAATCTCAGTTTATTGTAAAGGATCGTCCATGTCGTTCCAGCCGCTGCGAGCTCATCGCTAGCAGATGTGTCCTCATTCTTCAGGTATCTGGATAGAGTTTCTTTGTTGGGATTATTTATACGGCTCTATAAAAATTCTCCATTAAAGTCCCGAGTTTTGCTTTTATCCCCTTGTGATGTGAAACATCCTGTCGTAAATGTGAAGATCCTTTGAACTGGCGTCACTTTTTTTTGCAGGAGAACAAATTAAGTTGCGCAATTTATAAGGAGACACCGAGGAGAGGAAGATGGGAAGCACATGGGGCTGTTAGAGCAGAATAAGGAGGCAAACACAATGCTGCAATCTGATTGGCTGCCTGGTCCGGACCACTAATTATCTGACAGCTGCTATTCTGCCTGGAGGATTCGTAGGGAATGTTTCTGCAACTGTAAAAGTAAGGACGCCATTTCATGTCGCAGATTCTGTTGCAGAAAATACCTGCGACTGAAAATCGATTACATTCACCTTAATGAGGGTCGCAGAATTGCGTGTGCTTACCGCCAAAACAACCATATTCAGTGAATAGATTTTTCAGTAGCAGAAATTTTCTGCAACAAAATCTCCCATGCGTGAATACACCTTTAGGCAGTGATGGCTAACCTCCGGCACTCCAGCTGTGGTGAAACTACGACTCCCAGCATGCTCCAGTCATTTCTGTGGAGTTCTGAGAAAAGCCAAGCAAGTCTGCATCTTGGGTGTTGTAGTTTTACCACAGATGGGGTGCCGGAGGTTCGCCATCACAACCTTAGGCCTCTTTCACACGACCGTATGGCTTTTTTTTTGTCCGTTTTTCCATTTTTTGTTTCCGTTGTGTTTCCGTTTCAGTTCCGTTTTTCCGTTCCATTTTTCCGTATGGCATATACAGTATACAGTAATTACATAGAAAAAATTGGTCTGGGCTTAAAATTTTCATTAGATGGTTCCGCAAAAAACGGAACGGATACAGAAGACATACGGATGCATTCCCATATGCATTCCTTTTTTTTGCGGACCCACTGACTTGAATGGAGCCATGGATCGTGATTTGTGGGCAATAATAGGACATGTTCTATCTTTGCACAGAACGGAAATACGGAAACGGAATGCACGGGGAAACACTTCCATTTTTCTTTGCGGAACCATTGAAATTAATGGTTCCGTATACAGAACGCAAAAAAATGGTCCGTACACTCGCAAAAAAAAAGTTCGTGTGAAAGAGGCCTTAAGGGTATCTGTACATAAATGCCAGTGAACACAGATGGGATGCACATGAATATCTGTGCGTTTCTGCAGCATATCGGCATCAAAATCGCAAATTTTTTACAGCGGTTTCTGGTTCAGATTTCGTGCGGTCTTGCCGCAGATTTCACCTTTCATTGGAAAAGCGTGAAATCGACAGCTAAAACCGCAAACATAATTGACGTGCTGCTGATTTACAAATCCAGACGGCAGGTAAATTTCTGCATATAAAAAATTCGCAACGCATACGTGAGATTTGTGCACTCATTCTATTGGCGGATACTGTACAACACTTACGAAAGAAAATAACTGAAAACAGATAATAATGCACTAACACAATAGATGCAAACATTATATATGAACTAAGCTCAGAGGCGGCTCTAGATTTTGTGAGGCCTTAGGCGAAACTCGAACATGAGGCCCCCACGAACACAAGATATGCAAGCGATAATAAAGATCAACTACAAACAAAAACACTTGGTATAGTATCCTTAGTCTGTCTTTATGTGTATAACAAACATATTTCACATGAAAACTTACAATTACTTGGCTTAGCCCTTAGGGATCTCGGACACCACTTCAACATCATTCGGAGATAGGACCGTCATGATACCTTCTTTCAGCCGCGTCTCGTCTCTGCAGAGTTTCACAGAAATTTTTGAGATTTTGCACTTTACTATCATCCTCAGATAACAGACCTCCCCCTCCCATAGTGCCCATAAGTATAATGCCCTCTGTATAATTATAATATATAATTGCCCCTCTGTAGTATTATAGTAATAGTTATGGCCCCTTTCAGCCCCTCCAGCATACAGTCCCATGTATAATATCACCCCCCCCCCTTCAGCTCCTCCAGCATACAGTCCCATGTATAATATCAACCCTCCCCTCAGCTCCTCCAGGCTCCAGCATACAGTCCCATGTATAAGATCCCCCCCCCTCCTTCAGCTCCTCCAGGCTCCAGCATACAGTCCCATGTATAAGATCACCCCCCCCCCCTCCTTCAGCTCCTCCAGGCTCCAGCATACAGTCCCATTTATAATATCACCCCCCCCCCCTTCCTTCTTCAGCTCCTGCAGGCTCCAGCATACAGTCCCATGTATAATATCACCCCTCCCCTCAGCTCCTCCAGGCGTCAGCATACAGTCCCATGTATAAGATCACCCCCCACTCCTTCAGCTCCTCCAGGCTCCAGCATACAGTCCCATGTATAATATCACCCCTCCCCTCTGCTCCTCCAGGCGCCAGCATACAGTCCCATGTATAAGATCACCTCCCCCTCCTTCAGCTCCTCCAGGCTCCAGCATACAGTCCCATGTATAATATCACCCCCCTTTCCTTCTTCAGCTCCTGCAGGCTCCAGCATACAGTCCCATGTATAATATCACCCCTCCCCTCAGCTCCTCCAGGCGCCAGCATGCAGTCCCATGTATAAGATCACCCCTCCCCTCAGCTCCTCCAGGCTCCAGTATACAGTCCCATGTATAATATCACCCCTCCCCTCAGCTCCTCCAGGCGCCAGCATACAGTCCCATGTATAAGATCACCCCCCTCCTTCAGCTCCTCCAGGCTCCAGCATACAGTCCCATGTATAATATCACCCCCCTTCCTTCTTCAGCTCCTGCAGGCTCCAGCATACAGTCCCATGTATAATATCACCCCTCCCCTCAGCTCCTCCAGGCGCCAGCATGCAGTCCCATGTATAGATCACCCCTCTCCTCAGCTCCTCCAGGCTCCAGCATACAGTCCCATGTATAATATCACCCCCGCCCTTCCTTCTTCAGCTCCTGCAGGCTCCAGCTTACAGTCCCATGTATAAGATCAGGCTCCAGGATACAGTCCCATGTATAATATCACCCCCCCCCTTCAGGCTCCATCATACAGTCGCATGTATAATATCATCCCCCCCTTCAGCTCCTCCATCAGGCCGCCCCCCCTCCCTTCAGTGTGAGTCACTGTCACTCACTGTGAGTGTTGTTCTCTCTTACACACAGGCTGCGCTGGTTCCTGAGGCGGCATCCATCTTCTTCTTGAGCTCTTCTTGCTCCGCAGTGTCTGGAAGGTGGGTGGAGCCTATATATGTGAGTACTGCCATGCGCGCCGGCCCTGGTGATTCCTCAGGGCGCGCACTCCTTCAGTTGAAAGTTTACCGCTCCCCACTCACAATCATAACATTTTCGCCAGCGCCCCCCCCCCCCTGCAGTCTGTGCCCGGGGCAACGGTCCCCCCACGCTACGCCACTGGGTGGGAGCCAGAGCGAGGCCCCCACCAGCACGAGGCCTTACGCAGCGGCCTAAGTAGCCTAATGAAAGAGCCGCCTCTGACTAAGCCCTCACTCTGATATGATAAAATCTGAGACTCTTAGCCAATATATTTTTATCAAAACACATCTGTGCCCGCCTACCCGCGCCAAGGTGGTCTCAGTCAGGCATGTCCTACTCTAAACCTACCTATGCCGTTAGGCATTTACTTTCAGGAGAGCAGAGCCTGCACATATAGTGTGCTGCTCCTAGTCACCTCTATGTGCATCAAGCAACCAATGAGAGGAAGAGCAAGCACCGCTATATGTACCACTTAATCATGGTAGGTTGTGGGATAGGCGGGGCAAAAGTGCACAAAATTGCTACTCCCAGGATAAAATAGAAGTGCATTCACACTTGAAGGTGCCACTTCCTCAAGTGTATACTACAAGCTAAGCAAAAATCACAGAGAAAAGATAAAAAACAAAGATAAAAACATCCTGCACGATATGATAAATAAATATGCAGATGTTTATGGCTACATTTATTAAAAAAAATCACTGAAAACAGACAATAATGCACTAACACAATAGATCCAAGCATTATATATGGACTAGAGTAGGACTTGCCTGACTGAAACCACCTTGGCACTGGTAGGCAGGCACAGATGTGTTTCCTCAGGAGCAGATGTAACATTTTATTGGAGAGATCTGACACAAAGAAGACCTCATTCTGACTCTGGAATACTTGGACATATCATAGTCAGAGGTAAAGCACAAGTGAATCCTGCGCCCCCTGATGTGCCCAAACTATCCAGGAATCAGCCTGTGAAAGTTTCTTTTTTGTGACTGCGGTTTCTGCTGTATTATTTATCTGCTCAGGATCACACCACTTACCCGTCTCGCTATCTGCAAGTTGCGTAAATAAGTGTCGCGGCTGCTCGTCTCTGGCACGCCGGCGTTGGAGAACAGGTGTGTGTGGGCGTTTTTACATAATGCTATTTATTACATATCTGCTGCTTCTTATTAGCCCCAAACTATTGATGCAAATAACTTAATATAGAAGTGATTTTGTTAGAAAACTTGACAGGAACTTAAATACAGTATTTCCACATTAATCTTACCCAGATCTGCAGGAACACAGATATTAGTCAAGCCTGACAGGAGGAGTTCAGAGGTGAAATCTCTTAGACTGCTTGTCAGCAGCACCATCCCTATCAAACCAGGCATACTGACTGATTGGGTTGATTCTATTGATTAAAAGGGATACCTGTATGATGAAAATACAATGCACTGTTCAAAAAAATCTTAGTCTGAATATATACAGCACTTGAACAGTAAAGATCTCGGCATGCGCAAATCGTAGAGTCAGTGGTGAATGTGTGGATTACAGCGCCAGACAACCACATAATGAGGATGCATTGTTCTGTCAAGGTGGCACGGGGGGAAGTGCCGAAGTCTGGAAAGCTGAGTAGCTGAGGCGCAATCAGGGGGTAGAGCCCACCCCTCAGATCACTGAAGCCCCAATTTGCATGTGGATTCAAAGATATCTCATCAACGGTACATCAGGTTTTCAACATATATGTATCATTGTAATCAGCAGGATTAACCCCATTTAAACGGTCATGTTGCTTGGCATTGTTGATCCTGCTGATTACAATGATACATATATGTTGAAAACCTGATGTACCGTTGATGAGATATCTTTGAATCAGGTCCTGTTTACAACTTCCAATCTAAAGATAAAATAGTCACAGTATTAAAGGAACACTCTGGGCAAAACGATACATTCTGTTAAAGGGTAACTCATATTTTTTTTTATTTGCCAGTTTATTAGCGCTAGGCATGTATACCTGAGTTAGTCTGTTAATGATTGTCAAAAGATCTTTAATTGCCTTATAATAACAGCTTTCATTAATGTTCTCTGTCCCTTTCCACTGCTCCCTTAAAAGACCGTTGCGAGGGCTTGTCTGTCTTTCTTTTAGTATAGACGGTGGGGCGGCCCATCACACTGCATTGCTGCATTAGGCTTCAGATTGGTGGAGATCTCAGTGGTGGAGATTGGTGGAGATCCCAGTGGCAGGACCCCCGCTGATCTAATAGTTACACAGGATTGGGGATAACAATCTAGGTGAAATACACCTTTAATTTCTGGAGGACAAAAGGCCCAAACCCTTAGCAGCATCAGGATCTGCTGTAGAAATATTCGGGGTCCACCGTTATCTTGTTACTAGGGTGTAATGGCAAAACTGAAAATGAGACCTAACTCCCATAAGTTCCACCAGATTTAGGCTGGTTTTACACCTCAGCTGCTATCCAGCAGTGGTGGTCATGCTTGCACACTATAGGAAAAATCGTCGGCCTCTCTGGTGGCCGGGACCATGGTAGAGCACATAGACTAATGCTTTTTCCTATATTTGCAAGCACGACCACCACTGATGGATTGCAGGGTGGTCTGTAACCCAGGAAGCGAGCAGTGTATAATGTAATGGAAAAATGAATCCAGCCAGCAAAGGAAGCAATATGGATAATAACTATACATTAGTAAGTGGCTTGTATTTACTTTCTCTACATGATAAATGCCACTTACTGAAGTGAGACAAGCCCTTTAAGTATAATGGGGTCCGGCGGAGATCTGGCCGCATTCCGGCAGATAATGCGAGGAATAGGCTGGACACAAAGCTCTGCATGCTGCGGTTTGTGTCTGGCCAATTTACGGCATGTCTGCCAGAACAGCCTGCCGGAATTTACACCAGAGGTGTGAAACTAGTTTTAGGGTACTTTAAGGGTACTTTCACACTTGCGTTGTGAGGATGCCGCAGGCAGTTCCGTCTCCGGAACTGCCGGATCCAGAAATCCATGAGCATTTGTAGATGGATACGGGTGCGGATCCGTCTAACAAATGCACTGAAACTGCGCAGACCGGAAAACCGGATCCGTTTTGCCGGAACAGTTGCTGCCGGATCCGGCATTAATGCATTTAAATGGAAAATAATGCCGGATCCGGCAAGTGTTCCGGAATTTTGGACGGAGAAAATACCGCAGAATGCTGCAGTATTTTCTCCGGCCAAATACCGTAAGAGGGATTGAACTGAAGACATCCTGATGCATAATGAACGGATTGCTCTCCATTCAGAATGCATTAGGATAAAACTGATCAGTTTTTTCCAGTATTGAGCCCCTAGGACGTAACTCAATACCGGAAAACTTTAACACAATTGTGAAAGTACCCTTACACCTGTTTTAATTGATGTCCTCCATAATATATCTATTATCTATGTTTGCATCACAGAACGTCTCCAGAATCTTTATGTGTGTGCCTATATGTGGACTGTAGTTTAGTGCCCTTGCCTCTAATGCTTGGTGGTGTCACCCCAGTATGTCACTTTTGCCTAATCAGACGACCTTTACAGTTGTTGCTCTGGTCTCTATATTCCCTGCGAGTCACTCAACATAACATCATTCTGCTGGTTTTCTGTTAACTATGGGGACTACAGGACATATCTCTCACTGCTTCTTCTGATGGTTGGATTCTAAGCTGGATTTTCTCTTCCGTATGGTACTTTGGATGACGTAGTGTTGGCAACCCAGAAAAAAAGTAGAAAACAGCACCTCTCCTACAATGACAGATAGCACAGCACAGTGCAGTGAGTTATTTCAGGGATGTACAGTTTCTGTCATTAGAAATTTAATAGTGGAAGATATCAAATCTACAGAGATATCATTACTGAAAACTATCAGCATGTGGTTCGTGCCCATGGCGGTCCCAGAGCTGCTTGGATGAGGTAGTAACCATTGTGCCCATGCTGTTGGCATCACACCTTTTAGGAGCTACTAAAACTTGTTCCATTTTAATCAACATATAGTGCCATTATAGTTAAAAAAACAAAGTAGTGTGGCAAACATTGCAACAAATGTATCGCCCCCTGATGCCAAAGCGCCGGACAACACACCATCAATTGCTTTGCAATAGTTGTGTTTCTTGGTTATCCGTGAGCTCACTGTCACCGAGTATGTGCAATTTCCCTTGCTTTTCATTTAGGTCAGTAAACAGTTAAACACAGATGTTTCCCACTTGCTTTAAACCACTATTTGCCTTTTACTAATCTGTATTTTCTTTTCATTACCATCAACAAAAGTACAATTGTCGATTTTAAAATGCAGCGCGCACAAACAATACGCCATGCGCTGTTCAGCTGGTAACATTGTATCGGTATTTGTCACGTAGATAATATACATCAAGTTAGAACAACTGACATAAGGCGTTCTCTCAAGTACTAATTCAAGACCTGAAGCGTTGCGAGGTAACCATGACGACGCCGGCTATTTCGGCCTTGAATAAATGCAGACTGCTGGGCTCCCTGAGCAGAACTCATAGTGGCAATTCCAGCTGGTAATAAAGACTTTGTCACACAGGAATTTAGCTCGAAATAGCAGATACACAACGCGCTTCACATTTCCTGCTATTTCTCAGGATTTATCAGGTTCTGCCCAAACCAGCCACTGAGGGGTTAAGTGGCAATAACATAACTCATTATAGCTCAATTGATATGATGCAAATAGAAAATGATAATAATCATGTGCCATAATACTGAGCCAAGTGATTATATGACTTCTAAAAGTTGACTGCTGACTGCTGGTGTTCTCGCCTCACTATGATGGTAGAGGTTGATACCTACAGTAGTAGGTGGGTGCCCATAGACATAAGAGCAGAGTTGGCCAAACTAATTTCTGCTGGAGCAGCCAACTATCTTATTTGATATCGGGAAGGATTGGGCATTTGGTGTATGGCTGCCTCATCTCTATAAATAATTAGTTTTACCTATATCAATTTTTACCTACAAGATATTTCCTAAGTGAGGAAAATTGGCTTCTACCTCACAGGGTTTTTTTGCCTTCCTCTGGATCAACTAGCAGAATGACAGGCCGAACTGGGTGGACAAATGTCTTTTTTCGGCCTTATGTACTGTGTTACTATGATATCATACTGTATACTCGAGTCAGATCCAAAGCTCTCCGTCGCCCAACCCCCCCCCCCCCTCCCGCATTTCTGAGAGCGCTGCTAAGGGCCATTTCAGCCCCAGTTTACTACTAAAATTAAACATTTTGGATAGATAAAGTATATTACAAAAATGTTACCTATCACTTGCCCTACACTTTAGCAAAAAATAATATAAATTATATGGCAGTTACACTTTGGGCTACTTACTAAGGGCTCTTTCCGTGCGGCTAATCCGCTGCGTGAATGAGTGCCAAGCCGTATTCCGGACAGCAGAGACTCGGAGCAGTAACATGACTGACTGTGATCTTTTAACCACAAAATCACAGTGACAACTTTATCTCACTGTGATTTTGTAGTAAAAAGATCAGAAAGAGGCACAGAGCATTATCCATCATGTTACTACTCCGTGTCTCTGCTGTCCAGAACAGGGCTTGGCACTCTTTCACGCAGCGGATTACCCGCACAGGGTCCGCTCGTGTTAAAGAGCCCTAAGCCCAATGGCTACACTCATCCAGTCCTAATAAAATCTGATCCTACCCCATCCAGAGTGTCGCTGGCGTCGGCGTGATGTCCGCTGGATCCAGAACAAGGTCCCTGTGGGGAGAAAAAAAGAATAATCACATAAAGAAGGGATGGTGACTGCCCCTGTGAAATCACCAGCAGGGGGCGCTGTGCTGGCCTGTAAGACTGAGCCATGCCAACATATAGCAGGGTAATCTAGTGCTACCACACAGTGCTAGTGATATGTGCTTAAAACATCACTTTTAATAAATATCCTTAAAACATATATAATGCTCCACAGCAAAAATTGTGTATATACACACCACTCCAAAGTGTCTGCAAATCTCGACTTCATATATGGTGGGGAATATGACACAGGGATCAAAAGATCAAAAAATCAAAAGGTAAACTCACCAATAGGGTTCTGGTGGGTAGTTTAGGACATTCATACAAAAATTTTAAGGGTGGATGCCCCTCTCTGTCCCTATTAGTCAACTCAACTAACCCTTAGCCCAGGGACGACCCCTAATGGTGGGGACTCCCTGTCCTCGTACCTTGTCTCACTTCCCCTATTGGTCCCTTACTCCACAGATCCACCAAGTGACATTCCCACTTACACATAATACAGTTATCGACATTGAAACAGGACCTGCATCAAGGTCCACTATATCTACAAAAAAGCCAATAATTACCACATTTTGCGGTTACCTGTATATCAAACCACCCACCTAAAGATAATAATAAGTAGGGGTATTTAGGATAAGGAGGTCCTATTAATCTAACACACCGTCTCTCTTATCACCAAAGAACACCTCGACGCGTTTCACCCCTTATTTGCAAAGATACATATGCCAATCTAGGGTTCATCAGGAGGAACACAACCGCTAGGTATTAAATGAAACTTAAAGTACGGAATATAGAACCATCGTCACCTATGGGTGGTCCATAGATAAATATGCCACCTAATAATATCCACAGGTTATGGTATGTATAGCTATAGTATGTATCGGTCATAAGATAAAGCAGACCACATAATGGGTACTACAGTTAGATACATTCATGGTACATGGTACCGAGGACACAGGATTCACCGGTCTGCATCAACCGTTAGGCTCACGTAATATTTAAACACTGATGCCAAGAAGACCTAGTGTTATCCAGGTTATCCCTGTGTCATATTCCCCACCATATATCAAGTCGAGATTTGCAGACACTTTGGAGTGGTGTGTATATACACAATTTTTGCTGTGGAGCATTATATATGTTTTAAGGATATTTATTAAAAGTGATGTTTTAAGGAGAATGTTTTTGTGCTGGATATTTCTGTTTAACTGTATTCTCCATTAGTCTATTAATGAAGTGCTGGAATTGACAAGTGATATGTGCCCCTCACAGTAGTTATGCCAAATATGTGCCTCCTCACAGTAGTTATACTCAGATATGTGCCCCTCACAGTAGTTATGCCAAATATGTGCCTCCTCACAGTAGTTATACTCAGATATGTGCCCCCTCACAGTAGTTATGTCCAGTTATGTGCCCCCTCACAGTAGTAATGCCAAATATGTGTTCCCCCACAGTAATATGCCCAGATATGTGTCCTTTCACAGTAGTTATGCTAGATTATGTGCCCCTCACAGTAGTAATGCCATATTATGTGCCCCTTCACAGTATTTATGCCCAGTTATGTGCCCCCCTCAATGTAGATATGACCAGATATATGCCCCCTCAGAGTGGGTATGCCAGATTATATGCCCCTTCAAAATAGTTATGCCCAGTTATGTGCCCCTCACATTAGATATGCCCACATATGTGCCCCTCACAGTGGTTATGCCTTCATATGTGCCCCCCTCACAGAAGTTATGCCAGATTAGGTGCCCCCTCAAATTAGTTATCCCCCCCCCCTTGCCCTTTGCCCCCAGTCTGCAGCCTTAGAAAAAAAAAAACACATACTTACCTTCTTCCCTGGTGACAGGCTCCCACACTCATCGCGCTGCTGTCTGGCAGATTCCCAGGTCTTCAGATCTCCTCCCACAGCCAGCAGCGCTATGTGGGGCCAGCAGGGGGAGCTCCGGAGCTTTGAAGATCAGTGAAGCAGGGATGAAAGAGGTTTCCCTGCTTCACTATGGAAGCGAAATGTCGGCCGGTGTAAGTGCGCGCAAACCCCCCCTCCCCCCCCACCCCACATTATACATGTAATGGAGCGCTCTGATGGGGCCTGAAATTGCCACTGTACTTCATGCTGGGCCCCATCAGAGCGCTCCATTACATGTGAGTACAGCGGTTTTTAACATGCTTTAGGGTGGCCTGCCGGCCTGGGGGGTGGGTCCACAGACAGCCGGGCCCTCTGGAGTGCCGGGCCCGGTCACAACTGCAACCCCTGTATGTATGCCACTGCCTATAATGTCTATATAATGCAGGACTCCTCCTATAACCCCTATATAATGCAGGACTCCTCATAAAACCCCTATATCATGCTGGACTCCTCCTATAACCCACACATAATGAAGGACTTCTATAATGCCTATATAATGCAGGACTCCTCCTATAACCTCTATATAATGCAGAACTCCTCCTATAAGCCCTATATAATGCAGGACTCTTCCTATAACCCCTATATAATTCTGGACTTCTCCTATAACCCACACATAATGATGGACTCCTATAATGCCTATATAATGCAGAACTCCTCCTATAACCCCTATATAATGCAGGACTCCTCCTATAAGCCCTATATAATGCAGGACTCCTCCTATAACCCCTATATAATGCAGGACTCCTCCTATAAACCCTATATAACTTAGAATCCAATCTATATTAGCTATATAATGCAGAACTCCTCCTATAACCCCTATATAATGCAGGACTCCTCCTATAAGCCCTATATAATGCAGGACTCCTCCTATAACCCCTATATAATGCAGGACTCTTCCTATAAACCCTAGATCACTTAGAATTCAATCTATATTAGCTATATAATGCAGGACTTCTATAATGCTTATAGTGCAGGACTCTTTCTATAACCCCTATATAATGCAGAGGTCCTCGTATAACCCCTATATAATGCAGGACTCCTACTATAACCCCTATATAACTTAGCACTCCTTCTATAATGGCAGCATAATGCAGGACTCCTTCTATAACTCCTATATAATGCAGGACTCTTCTATAACTCCTACATAATGCAAATCTTTTGCACAATGAATGATTCCTATATCTCATATGCAATGCAGGACTCATATCCCATATACAATGTAGAATATTTCACATACAGTGCAGGACTCATATCTCTCAAAGGACTATTATGTACTCTTTACAATGCAGGACTCTTCTATCTACATTATCTATCTTCATATCTTCTACATGCAACACAGGACAATATGTAATGCAGAGTTCCTACACTACTCACAAAAAGTTAGGGAGATTTGGTTTTTGGGTGAAATGTATGGAAAATGTAAAAAATTCATGCTACAGTGATATTACATCATGAAAGTAGGGCATTTAAGTAGAAGCAGCAATGGTGATTTACTCTTCTCAAACAATTTATTGAAACAAAAGCCAACACCAGTGGTGGGTATACCCCCACAAAAAACTTAACTAACTTGTCATGTCGCCTTGAGCATCAATTACAGCTTGAAAACAACGTCTCAGGCTGTTCACAAGTCTCCTTATTGTCTGCTGAGGCATGGCATCCCACTCTTCTTGAAAGACGGCCCTCAGGTCATTGATGTTCTGGGGTACAGAGTTATGAGCCTCTACATAGTGACTCAGCTGATCCCATGGGTTTTCAATGGGATTCAGGTCTGGAGAAAGTGCAGGCCACTCTATTTGAGGTCCCCATTCTCCAGAAGCGATTCCCTAATAATGTAACATCGATGAGCTGGCGCATTGTTGTCCATGAAGATGAAATTAGGCCTGTGTTGTTCATGCAGAGGCACAATGACTGGATTACTGATGTTATTCAAGTAGTATGGGCTTGTCACTGTACCATTCACAAAGCGTAGGGCAGTTCTGTATTGACTAGACACATCTGCCCACACTGTAACACCACCACCACCAAAGGCTCGTCTGTGGCTGATGCATAGTGCTTTCCTTGACGTCTCCAACATCGTTGGCAGCCATCATCAACTTTCATCAGTGAACAGCACTGAGGCCCACTAGTCCCTTTTGAAAGAAGACCAAGGGCTGGGTACACAATGCCACATAGACAAAGACAACGGTTCTTTCCCAGCAGTTGAGTTTACTGAAAAATGTAGTGAACAAGAAGCGGCGAATATATAAAACAGATTGGAACACAGAGGACAAACAGTAAATGTAACACTGTCTAACAATAAACCATTAAATGTGATATATTCCACAAAGTCCATTAATCAGCCTAGCTGCATTTGTATATTCCTGGACGAGTTCCTCGTTGGGGTGCACCCTAAATATTGCGCAATACTATTTGTAATCCACAGGGAAATAATGTCTGTTTCTTGTAACTTTAATCCTTACTCCAACTCCCAGCATATAACACCCTATGAGCAGCCAGAGAGATAGGAAGGTGTCAGCGTATGAGTTCCTTAGAGCTATGCATTAGCTTGCAGCCCCTACACCGCAATGTAACTGTACTTGGAGCGTTATTGTATGTCCAAATGCCTCTTCAACAGTGCGGTGCAATGTGATGCGGAAAGCCGCAGTTACAGTTCTTGAGCAGGTTTTTGGTGCTTTTTCTTATTTCCTGGTCCACTCCAGAACTGGATCCTACAGACATGACACTCCTGGGGTCGTAGCTGCAAACTTCCTCTTTGTGCTATCGCCAGTCTCCATTGTGAGCCGGTCCATTCTCTTCCAGATTCAGCAAAAATCTCCTCTTCTGGTTTCCAGCAGCACCAAGCACAGCCTGCTCACTTCCTGCTTCTCGAGGAACCTCCTCCCCTTGCACAGGGAGAGTGTAATGCAATGAGTCATTTGCTAAGTGCAGTGTGAAACCTGCATATTCAGTTTGCTATCACACTTGTAAGGGTCCAAAACAGCCCATAAATTAGCTATTTACCAAATTTGCAAACTAAATAGCTTATAGTATTCCTCTCATAGGCAGCTTCAATGTAGACTTTCATCATCTTATCCCTTGCTGCCATCTACTGACCAAAGTGAGGTGTTGCAGTAATTATACAATTTACAACATAGGAGAGTAATACATTTAAGAACCTTACATGCCACCCCACTAGAATGTTGGCGTCCTGACAGCTCTACCAAATAAATCCATCTGCTGCATAGCGCTGAGGTGGGTGAGTGCTGAGGGGGGTCCTCTGTCATTGGTGCAGGAACAGGACCCGACCCCTCCCACGGTGGTAGCGCATTTTCAGGAATCATGTCCACTACTGCACAATTGGGGGTGGATGACTCGTCAGTCTGGAAAGGCAGCGTAGGGATTAGCCACCACCCTATGTACTTTGGACTCACAGGCTTCGATTGCCTCTCCTGAACAACTCCAGAATTATCTGTCTGGGAATGACTCTCTGAGAGACAAGGTCTGAGCATGTTACAGTGTAATCTTCGAGTCGGCCTATCAGAGTCTTCCATTTGGACATCGTAGACGGCACCTTCCAGATACACCAGCTGTTTCACGATATATGGCTACGGTTCCCAGCAGTCATCCAATTTATCTGTGGGCCATTTAGCACGAACCAATACTCTGTCACCCGGCGACAAGGGTGTAGTCTGCACAGGTTGATGATCACTAGTACCTTCCAGATACACTAGCCGTTTCACAATATATGGCTACGTTTCCCAGCAGTCATCCAATTTATCTGTGGGCCATTTAGCACGAACCAATACTCTGTCACCCGGCGACAAGGGTGTAGTCTGCACA
Source organism: Bufotes viridis (assembly GCA_033119425.1). Taxonomy (NCBI): domain Eukaryota; kingdom Metazoa; phylum Chordata; class Amphibia; order Anura; family Bufonidae; genus Bufotes; species Bufotes viridis. The sequence goes on along the minus strand of CM065590.1, from coordinate 445,005,752 downwards.
GGTTGATGATCACTAGGGGTTTGCTGTTGCAACTTCTCATTGACCAACCGATGAACAGTCCTCAGTTTGTCTTGGTGCTCCTGCCCCCATGAGTCAGTTGTCCTAGGGAACTCTTCCAAAGAGGTCCAAGGATCATTTCGGCAACTTCTTGCCCCGGACAACCGAACATGTGTGGAGTATAGCCGGTAGTGTTATGAACACGATTATTATATGCCCAGAGTAGTTCAGGCAGATACTAGGGCCAGCGCAACTTACGTTCTTTCTCCAGAGTACGGAGCATCTGTAGAAGCGTTCTGTTGAATCTTTCCAAGGCCCCAGTGCCCTACGGGTGATATGGTGTCGTTCATGACTTCTCAATCCCATACAGCAAACACAGCTCTTCCATCAACTTCCCTCGGAAGCAAGCTCCTTGATCATAATGAATCTGCTTTGGGCATCGGTACACCTGGATAAAGTGTTTGCACACTGCACGGGCAGCTGATTCCACCGTCTGGTCACAGGTAGGTACTGCCACAGAGAACTTTGTGAAGTGGGCCAGAGGAAGCTCAGCTTTGGGCGAAACGGCCGTCGCCCGCATTTACACTCATGTGAGAAGCTGTCAGCCCCGATCTGCTGTTTTAAAGATGCACCAATAAAGTGAAGCATTTCAAAAAGTCATGGTGAGTGCCGCTTACCTCTACGATTTCCTCTTCAGAACATTGAACTTTGTGAAGTAATCAGTCATCACAAGGCAATACTGGTGACCACTCACCGACTGGCCGATCAAGATATAATCGATCATTAGTATCTCCAGCTGCGCGGACGTTTGGATAACTTGAATTGGGGCTCTCTGCTCAGGAGGCTTCACCAGCTCGCATGCTCGACACTTCTGGCACACTTCATGGACAATCTGCTCGAACTTCGGGCAGTATAAGAATCTCTGTACCCACTTATATGTCTTCTCTGATCCAAAGTGGGCACCCTTCTCATGTCCCTCGAGGGCCACTCTTTGGGCCAGGCTACTAGATCTAACTATCTGCCCCCTTTCTTCAAGATCGGTAAGCAGAAACACCTTCCAGTACATGATTCCATTTCGGATTCGCAGCCGATCCCACTGCTGCAACGGCTTCCATCCGTCTGAGGACAAGCGACTTCGCTCTTCAATCTTGAGCCATATCCCAGTCTTTACCCAGTGTTTGATCTTCTTTAAGTCAGGATCATCATCTTGCACTTGAGCCCATTCTTCCTTAGTCTTCCGCAGCAACACAGTGCTGTCAGTAGCCACCCCACTTGAGCTGGCCACGGATGACTGATGAGGAACTCGACCAAGATCCTGTATAACAGTCCCTTCATCTTCTTCGTCAACCTCACCTACAGGTCGTCGCTGCAAACTTCCCCTTCGTGCTGTCGCCAGTCTCCACCATGAGCTGGTCCATTCCCTTCCAGATTGAGCAGAGATCTCCTCTTCTGGTTTCCAGCAGCACCAGGCACAGCCTCTGTCTGCTCACTTCCTGCTTCTCGAGGAACCTCCTCCCCTTGCACAGGGCGAGTGTGATGCAATAAGTAATTTGCTAAGTGCAGTGTCAAACCTGCATATTCAGTTTGCTATCACACTTGTAAGGGTCCAAAACAGCCCATAAATTAGCTATTTACCAACTTTACAAACTAAATAGGTTATAGTATTCCTCTCGTAGGCAGCTCCAATGTAGACTTTTATCATCTTATTCTTTGCTGCCATCTACTGACCAAAGTGAAATGTTGCAGTAATTATACAATTTACAACATAGCAGAGTAATACATTTAAGATCCCTTGCCCCACATACTTACATTTGTCCAGCGTAGATACTCCCTGGCCCATCCAAGGCGATGACGTCTGCAGGTCATTTAGCAGGCAGACTACACTGATGTAAACGGTTCCAAATGGTCTGACATGACACTTGGGTGTCTCTCACTTCCCTTAAGGGTGCCTGGAGTTGTGTGGCATTCATCATTCGCTTCCGCAGGGCATTGTTCACAATGAAGCTGTCATCAGTGTGGGATGTGACCAAAGGACGTCCACTTCTATGCCTTTCTGTGACTCTTCCAGTCTCACTGTATCTCTGTTGCAACCTGCTGATGACACTCTAAGCTCAGTGGCCACTTCCGCCTGAGAACATCCTGCTTGAAGCCTCTTAATGGCGAGGTACTGTTGATCAATTGTTAGGTGTCGTCTTGGTACCATGGTAGCAAAATGTGAACAGCATGATTAGGATGACTGATTAAATACCAATTCTAATTGAGCCAGGAGATTTATTGGGGGATTCATGGATCAAACACCTGTTGTGAATTTTGGCATTAAGCTCCTTGTTAGAGAACAGCAAGTTGTGCAAAAAGTACTAAAACATTGAACCGTTGGACATATGCATTCAAAAGTTTAGAGAAGGTCACATTAAGTTCACCTGTAAAGGTTAGAGAGCAGGTAAGGTTCATCTTGAAATTTCACCCACAGGCCAAATATCACTAACTTTTTGTTAGTAGTGTATATATTCTATATAATGGAGAACTCCCATACCTCCTATATAAAGAATTACTCCTAGATCCTGCGTATAATGCAGGACTCATATCTTCCACATATAAAGCAGGGCTCCCATATTCCCCATATAATATAGGATTCCTATATTCCCTATATAATGCAGGTTTCCTTTATAATTTTAAAATCCTTTATATCCCCTATATAACACAGACCTCTTATATCATTCAGGAGATCCACTATATGATGACGCTCCTCTGATACCTGTGAGGAGCATGTGTCAATCAGCTCTTATTTTTGGTGACTTTGACTTCGGTATCTGGGCCTTTGGCAGCAAGAAACTCTGTGTCCTCCTTGTCTGCCAGGAGAAGATGGACAGATGGTCAGCTCTGCGTCCGACTGCTGAATCTGCTTTATCACTTGGCTATTAAGGAGAATGCGAACAGAAGGGCAGCTGAACTCCCTGCGCCCGGAAGACATTAGCCCGCTGGCCCAGGGAGTCGGAGCCCACGTTAACGTCTGTTCCTGGTCTCTGGAGCGGCCGCCGTGACACAACTCACTGGGCCACAAGGTCATACGCTAAATGCTGACATAAACTGCAGCCATATCTCTGCCAGTCTAATGACCGTCATTAAGACGCCTCGTAAAATACAAAATGGTTTAATTAAACTGGAAAAGTCTCAAGAAAAAGAGAAGATCCAATCCTGATATTCCACATGTGAATTTAAATAGTTACCCCTTCGGGGCGATTCTGGTTTTACAGAAGAAAAGCTCTCCTGATATATTCTAGCCAATACAACATTTTTGCAGCTCTACACTGTGTTATTCCTTCTGGAAATAAATAAAAAAAAAATGACTACTGGGTATTACAGTTGTCAATGAGGAGTGTTACTGCAGAGTCTGACACTGTCCAGTTAGCGCTTAGGCTTCGTTCACATCACCGGTCAGCATTTACGTTCTCCTGCTCTGTTTAGGAGCAGGAGAACGGAAATGACGGAAAAGCCACATAACTGACACCAAACTGAGCCAAACGGAGCCCTTAGGACCCCATAGACTATAGTGGGGTCCGTTATGTGTCCGCTCAAAAGATGATTTTTAAGCAGAGACAAAAGTCCTGCATGTACAACTTTTGTCTCCGCTTAAAAATCATCTTCTAAGCGGACACCTAACAGACCCTATTATAGTCTATGGGGTCCTAAGGGCTCCATTTGGCATCATTTATGTGGCTTTTCCGTCCTTTCCGTCCTAAACGAAGCAGGAGAACGGAAATGCTGAGCGGTGATGTGAACAAAGCCTAAGAATAGTGCCCAGTGTAGAGACACACCCTACTGGCAAAAAGGGGGATGGGTCACACCCAGCTATTCATTTATTCATGCATTTCCAGGAGGAATAACAGAGCACCTGCACAACAGAGAATTCTAAAATGTCCCGCAGTTATTATTTAGTCGGAAATGGAAGTGCAAAACCAAACAGCAGAGATGACAAAAACTGCTTACTCGCTGTGTAATGAAAAGTTCTGCAACTTCCATACACAGTGGATATAAAAAGTCTACACACCCCTGTTAAAATGTCAGGTTTCTGTGCTGTAAAAAAAAATGAGACAAAGATAAATCATTTCAGAACGTTTTCCACCTTTAATGTGACCTATAAATTGTACCACTTAATTGAAAAACAAACTGAAATCTTTTAGGTAGAGGGAAATAAAAATATAAAAATAAAATTATATGGTTGCATAAGTGTGCACACCCTTAAACTAATACTTTGTTGAAGCACCTTTTGATTTTATTACAGCACTCAGTCTTTTTGGGTATGAGTCTATCAGCATGGCACATTTTGACTTGGCAAGATTTGCCCACTCTTCTTTGCAAAAACGCTCCAGATCTGTCAGATTGCGAGGGCATCTCCTGTGCACAGCCCTCTTCAGATCACCCCACAGAATTTCAATCGGATTCAGGTCTGGGCTCTGGCTGGGCCATTCCAAAACTTTAATCTTCTTCTGGTGAAGCCATTCCTTTGTTGATTTGGATGTATGCTTTGGGTCGTTGTCATGCTGAAAGATGAAGTTCCTCTTCATGTTCAGCTTTCTAGCAGAAGCCTGAAGGTTTTGGGCCAATATTGACTGGTATTTGGAACTGTTCATAATTCCCTCTATCTTAACTAAGGCCCAAGTTCCAGCTGAAGAAAAACAGCCCCGCAGCAGGATGCTGCCCCCACCATGCTTCACTGTGGGGATGGGGTTCTTCTGGTGATGTGCAGTGTTGTTTTTGTGCCAAACAACTTTTGGAATTATGGCCAAAAAGTTCAACCTTGGTTTCATCAGACCATAACACCTTTTCTTTTCCCACATGCTTTTGGGAGACTTCAGATGTGTTTTTGCAAAATGTAGCCTGGCTTGGATGTTTTTCTTGGTAAGAAAAGGTTTTCGTCTTGCCATTCTACCCCATAGCCCAGACATATGAAGAATACAGGGGGATTGTTGTCACATGTACCACACAGCCAGTACTTGCCAGGTATTCCTGCAGCCCCTTTAATGTTGCTGTAGGCCTCTTGGTAGCCTCCCAGACCAGTTTTCTTCTCGTCTTTTCATCAATTTTGGAGGGTCGTACAGTTCTTGGTAATGTCACTGTTGTGTCATATTTTCTCCACTTGATGATGACTGTCTTCACTTCCATGGTATATCTAATGCCTTGGAATTTCTTTTGTACCCTTCTCCGGACGGATACCTTTTAACAATGAGATCCCTCTGATACTTTGGAAGCTCTCTGTGGACCATGGCATTTGCTGTGGGATGCGACTAAGGGTACTTTCACACTAGCGTTTTGGATTCCGTTTGTGAGATCCGTTTCAGGGCTCTCACACACGGTCCAAAACGGATCAGTTAAGCCCCAATGCATTCTGAATGGATAAGGATCCTTTCAGAATGCATCAGTTCGGCTCCGTTCCGCCTCTATTCTGTTTTGGAGGCGGACACCAAAACGCAGCATGCAGCATTTTGGTGTCCGTCTGAAGAGGCGGAGCCTAACGGATCCGTTTTTTTTTACAATGTAAGTCAATGGGGACGGATCCGTTGTCAGTGTCACAATATGGTGCATTTGAAAACGGATCCGTTCCCCATTGACTTTCAATGTAATCCAAAACGGATCCGTTTTGGACTTTGTAATTTTTCTTTAAACCTAATGCAAACGGATCCGTTCTGAACGGATACAAACGTTTGCATTAGAGGTGCGGATCCGTCTGTGCAAATAAAAAGACGGATCCGCACCAACGCTAGTGTGAAAGTACCCTAAGAAAATCTCAGGAAAGACCAACTTAGGGCAGCTGAACTTTATTTGGGGTTGATCAGAGGCACTGTAACTGATGGCACATGTATGCTGACTCCTATTTAACATGATTTTGAATGTGATTGCTTAATTCTGAATACAGCTACATCCCCAGTTATAAAAGGGTGTGCACACTTATGAACCACATTATTTTTTTGTTTGTTTGTTTTCTTCCCTCCACCTAAAAGATTTCAGTTTGTTTTTCAATTGAGTTGTACAGTTTATAGGTCACATTATAGGTGGAAAAAGTTCTGAAATGATTTATCTTTGTCTCATTTTTTTACAGCACAGAAACCTGACATTTTAACAGGGGTGTGTAGACTTTTCATATCCACTGTATACTGTATTTTGTGTTTTAATTTCTCACTATTTTCAAGACCTCTGCATATTGCCAATGAATGGAAACACCCTAGATCCTAGAAACTAGTCTAGCTGCACAAAGCTCCCTCCTTTGCTGTATCAGTGCAGGTAAAATGTATAGTCTAGGGTGTAAAGCTCCCAAAAGATTTTCTAGGTTGAAGACAATCTTAAGAAACCTCAGCTGTGAGATTGATCAAAACTGTAGCGGAGTTATTAGAGGTCAACTGCTAAGATAAAAGGTGTCATTTAGTCCTTCTCAGTGACATTATACATAAATGCTGCAGTGGCCTGAGTCGCTGGATGGGTTGGGTTGGCTGAATGGCGCCACCCTGTGCTGCTGCGGGGAAACCACTATCCCTGCAGCATAGTCTCAGTTCAACAATATGCCACTATTTCTTATCTGCTCTCTCATCTGACCTATGTGTCATTATTCCTGTCCACCTGATATAATCTATAATTCAGTGCACATGAGGGGGACGCATGGTGGCTTCTATAAAACAGTCCATGGATGACACCACTGATAAATAGAGCCTTCCCCACATGACTTGGTTTGTGATGTTGTGGCTCAGCGCCTGCAGGTGCGGCTGATAATGGCTGACAGGAGAGAGCGATGTTGTGACATAATTCTGCTATCAGAGCAGCGCACCTGCATGTCTCCAACCTCTCTCTGTCCTGAGATGTCTGAGCCATTATTTCCATCCTCTGCTCCTGGAATTTACTTTCCTAAAATAATTCAAATTATTTCCGAGCCATCGCTGTGATGACTTCTTCATTGTGTAGATAAATCTAAGAGGAACAATAGAAGCAAAAGTGACATTTAAATGTAATTTTGCAAAATTCTGTTTGAGCTTTAAAAAACGTTTCCTCTGAAAGGCAATGCAATCCTTCATTTATGTTTATTTGGTATATCCTCAGAGGTGGGACATCCAAACCTCACTCTTGTGATCTCACTTAGCTCCACCTCGTATGTCCTGCCCATGACTAGCAGATACGGCACCATACAGTCCAGGCCCTACACAATATACAAAGGGAAAGCTTCTTCAGGGTGAGCTCAAATATTATTTTGTTAACCTTACTAGAACTAAAAGGGGTTTCTAGACTAAACAAAACATGACTACCAACTCATGGACAGGTGTAGTGCTGTTTTTTCAAAGCCATGTTTATGTAATCCTGGACAACCAATTTAAATCCTTCTCATGGGTCTGTAGTCAGATATGTCATTCCCCAGCATTTCTTTAAACCTCTGGCACCGAGTGTGGCATTTCATGGATGGTAGATGATATCCAAATTTTTTTTTTTACTGTGGATCCTCAGGGGCGGGGCTTGAGCTTGAATATCAAGTCAAATGCTGTTCCCATGTGAGTGGGATTACAAAGCAGGAGTGTAACTATAGGGATGCAGAGGTTGCAGTCACAGCTGGGCCCTCGTACCTGACAGGACCCAATGGTCCCTTTAGCACATAGGAGTGCATCAGTTTGTCACAGTACAAGCCTTTTATGGAAGATTTAGATGCTAAAAATAGTTAGTTAAATCTATGCGTAGGAAAGCTCTGTGACTACACTTGTAGGAGCTGTGACACAGATTTCCCAGAAACAGGACAGGGTAAGGGTGGATTCACATGAACATTATGTATTCCATTATGGCTTTCCATTATAACATGGTTATAACAGAAGTCAAAACCGAAGCCTTTAAGAGGCATTCCGTTTTGATCCTTCATAATACAAGTCTATGGGCAGCATAACGTATCCATTATGCACGAGTCCAGTCCTGCATAAAGGAAACCAGGAAAGATCCGTTATGCTGCCCATAGACTTGTATTATGACGGAATGCAAAACGGAAGCCTTTAAAAGGCATTCCATTTTGCTTGTCGTCATAATAGAATTCTATGGGAATCATAACGGATCCGTCTGGTTCCCGTTATGCAGAATGGACAAAAAAGTCCTGTCGACAGGACTTTGTTTTCCATCTTGCATAACGGGAATCAGACGGATCTGTTATGATTCCCATAGAATTCTATTATGACAGATCAAAATGGAATGCCTCTTAAAGGCTTCTGTTTTGACTTCCGTCTTATGGATTCCGTTATTTTCCATTATAACCATGTTATAACGGAAAGCCATAACGGAAAACTTAACGCTGATGTGTACCCACCCTTAGGCCTCCTGCAGACGACCGTATGGCTTTTTCAGTGTTTTGCGGCCTGTTTTTTTTTGTTCCATTTTTCAATAGATGGTTCCGCAAAAAACGGAATGGATATGGAAGACATACGGATGCGGACCTATTGACTTGAACGGAGCCACGGATTGTGATTTGCGGGCAATGATAGGACATGTTCTATCTTTGCACGGACGGAAATACGGAAACGGAATGCACACGGAAACACTTCTGATTTTTTTTCAGAACCATTCAAATGAATGGTTCAGTATATGAACCGTATACGGAACGCAAAAAACGTTTCGTACACTCGCAAAAAAAAGTTAGTGTGAAAGGGGCCTTAGGGTCCATTCACACATCCGTGTGTGTTTTGCGGTTTCACGGATCCGCAAAACACGGACACCGGCAATGTGCGTTCCGCATTTTGCGGGCCACACATCGCTGGCACTCTCATAGAAAATCCCTTTTCTTGTCCGCAATTGCGGACAAGAATAGGATATGTTCTATTTTTTTGCGGAACGGAAGTGCGGACCCGGAAGTGCGGATCCGCAATTCCGGACCTGGGCGGGACATAGTGTGTCCCCACAGAAATGAATGGGTCCGCAGTTCCGTTCCGCAAAATGCGGAACAGAATTGCAGACGTGTGAATGGAGCCTTAGACAGTACTGAGATCTGTATGCAGATCTGATTTTTTTTAGGGAGAGCTGAAAGGGAGCAGTTCAACAAAATTAACAGCTGAACGAGCAAAGTATGAGCTCAAACTGTGAACAACTGGCAGCGAGCGGAGCCTGGGCCCCAGCACCTGCAAGATATACATTATACAGTGAGGAATGAAGCATTAACATACCCCATTATACAAAAGCTGAGATCTGTGTCAGCCATTCATTACTTCTCCCTACGTACGACAGACCTGGATATTGGGGTTCACAATATATTATCAGCGAAGGTAGGGATGAAATTATGATTCACAGCAAATAAATCAGCAGTGATGGCTGATAATAACATCAGCCAATCAGAGAGTGAGAAACAAGAAATTCCCGTTTGCTGATTGGCTCAGAGTGTCTGGCTGAGGTGACCTGGGTCATTCTCACTATAGTGTGAGAATGTCTGGGGGGGGGGTCACCTGCAGGATGTTCCAATCCTGCAGGCTTCCTCCTCCCATGGCGACATCAGGGGACCCGCACTACAACAGCGAAGATGACCTCCATCCATTATCTTGACTGTCGGTCTCCATTTGTTCCTTTTATCTAGTACTGTTGCAACACTGAATCCAAATCTCTCTGCTCAGACTTTAAACTGCTGTCTGATTGTATCTCATCCACTCGGCGGCATCATGTCAGCCAGCGCTACGTGAATCTCTGCCGGCAACGCCAAGGGTTAATCCGTCCTGCCGTCAGGAACAATAGAGGGAAGACAGCTTTAAATGAATTCAGCTGAATATTTCATGGGCCACTCTCAGCCGCCCGCTCCAGTTGTCTCACTTGCTAAAAGGAAAGCTTAATTCAAAGTGACAACAACATCAGTTTCTATGTGTTCCAGTCACACGGAGCATGACTTCTTTATCATAAACACCATTTACATGGGCTGTCTGGCCAAGCGGAGCACCGGGGGAGCGTGACCAGGCCACGGCAACCATGAATACAGCACATGGCAGAATTAACCAGCAAATGAGAAACCTGACCCTGCCAGGGCCACGCCAATACAATGTTAAGTAAGAGAGTTCTGAGATGGTGAAGGCTCTTATATCACCTTCTAAAGAGCAATCCAGGGCAGTGCTGTTGATCGTACCAGGCAGGCTAGCGATTTACTTGTTTACTCTTCCTGATTGCCATTGAAATAGAATGTAACTCTCAGAACCCACCTAGGCTGCAGTAGGCCACCAAATGAGGAGGCTAGTTAGATATGTAATCATCCTGCTTCCACTGCATCAATGAGAGCTACATATGCAGCAGGCCCCTGAGGAGTCGGCGCAGAGAGTGGGAGAGGTAGTGGCCCTGATGAAGTGTTGTGTCACGGTGTCCTGCCTCAGGCCGTCGCTCCCTGGGGTTTGGTGCAGTGAAAATGTAGATTGAAGAATCAGGCCAGAAGTAAACGTATAACCGTTTCTCTTTACTTAAATATAACGTGTGGCACATCCAGCTGTAATAAGTATAAAGTGCAGTTTGTGGCATTAGTAAGGGAGGTATGGTGGCTGGTTGGATGGCAGTAGATTGACACTAGCAAGCACTTGTGGATTTAGGTGTCCACTCTAGTACAGGCGTAAGGTCTGTCTGGCCTAGCAATGATTTAGGTAGGTGATGGTGTCTGAGCTGTAATCCCTCACCTTGCAGCAGTGTCTTTAATGCTGATTATACCGTAGCTGTTCACTCGGCTGTCTTTCCTCTCAAGGATTTACAGGAGGCAGCTTTTAGCTGTTATTTTTGCAGGTGAAGGATATCTGGTTCCTGAACGTCCCTCACAGGGGTAAAAAATATGATTCATGGCAGTGGGAGCTCAGCATGTGCTTCCACACTCCTCTACTATCAGAACAGGGACACTCTGCACTTTCCTCTCTTTGTCTCTAGATAGATTAGAACTTCTCCTGGCAGGAAGAAGAACCAGCCCACTACTACCAACGGGGGAGGCACAGGGTGGTTAGCTTTGGGGTCTGTATATACAGTATTTAGGGAATCTGTTCTGGGGTCGTTATTTATACGGTCTGCCATCAGTATTTCATTGGGTGGGGGTCTGTTCTTAGGTCTGTATTTATTTAGGGGGGGGGTCTGTATTCATTTACGGTGTTCTGCGTTCTGTATTTAGTTAGGTGGGGTCCATCATTATTTTGAGGGTGTATTTTTGGGAGGGTTTGGGGGTTTGTATTTTTTCTAAGGTTTATATTTATTCTGGGGTTCATATTTATTTTGGAGACCTGGGGTTCATCTTTATTTAGGAGGTCTGGTGTCTGCAATTATTTTTAGGGTGTATATTTTGGGGTCAGATATGGGGTGCACACGTATTTACGTGTCTGTGTTGAATGGTTTAGTCAGAGATATCTATTTATTCTGAGGTGTATCATGTTCTGATCCTGTATTGTGTGGTGCATTCTGGGGTTCTTCTCAGGTCCGTATTTATTTTGGGTACTGTTTTTACTTGGTGTCTTTTTATTCTGGGATTTGGTCTGGGGTTTTTTTCACTTTGGGGCATAAAGAAAGGTATATGCACTTGTGTTTGGAATGGAGCAGGTTAGTGATGTTTGCGGGCATGGCCTATGGAAATGGTGGGCATCCAGTATGTTAAAAAATGTTTTCGCTGATGCTAATCGCTCCTCTTTTCATAATATTACAACCTGATGTTCCCACTGACAACTGGCTGTCCATATAGCAGGATCCCTGCACTCTCAGATCCTGCCAGCCTAGTGAACAAGTGATTGGGGCCCAGACAGAGATGGAGCCTGAGGAGGAAAACCACTGGACACCAGGTACATCACTCAACCCAATGACCCCATACCTAGTCATTTGGAATTCATTTTACAGCTTCGGGCTGGACGGGATGTGTACAATTTTCCTCATCTGCCTACCCTAGGGCATCAAAATGCCGTGTCCTGCTTCCACTGTTTATTCATGGACTCTGCTGACAGTATAGTGGGACATTCTACTGGCACCATCTATCAAGGGACCCTCCACTGCCACTATTGTTTTTAAGGGGAATACTTTGCAGGCATCATTGTTTATGTGGGGTGCACTCTGTTGGAACTGTTTATGTAGGATACTGTTGCTTTACACCACTCCAGCTGCTGCTTGGTTTTGTGCACCGCGATCTCAGGTTCATCGAAACCTCGGTCCATGTTGCTCCTATTGGGGTGCAACCCACAAAATGCATTATAGTGCCTGCCAGCCTTTATAATAATAGCACCCACAGGTGTCTGCAATGAATATGGTGAACTTAAAGGTGGCCTCCTATTCGAATGTCAGAGCGACAGTCACTAAGCTCGCCACGTGGAACACTCTAATTGCACTACACTGGGGGAGGGCAAGAGGTCACATGCGTTTGTAAGTGCCTGTTATATTAATAAGCTCTTAATATCAGCATTTCCTATATATCTACATATCACCGGGATCATAATGGATTACTAAATGGTATTTTTGTGGATTGCGGAGCTCTGTATGTAGATCTGTAATGTGCATGTAAGCCACCATGTCTGATCTATAATAAGGAGTCTTGTATCTAAAAGGCTTCTGGGAGTGCAGAGGTTGGTAGAACAGATGTGAACAAATAACCATAATTACACTTCTATGTATCAGCACATCCAGGGATTAAACAATCAGTGGAAATATGAAGGCGCGAAACGTGTCGGTCTCTCCGGTCTGAAAGTAGGCCACATCCCAGGTCTGCCTGGAGGAACGTTCCTGAGTACATAGCAGATTACTGCCTTAATGTCTCAAGTCGCAGATAAGCACATATAGTGAAGAAGATGCTGGGAGCAGATTAGTGGGGGTGGGGGAGTAGAATGCAAAAAACGAAAGTGAAATAATACTAATCATACATCCTCCTAGATTTAACCTCTTCATAGTTGTAGTTAGTTTATTCTATAATGACCAGACTGGTCCAGGACGCTCTTACAATTCAGTGCCCTGGTGGAAGAGACATATAGCTTGGTTCATCATGACCTTCCTTACTCTAGAACTAAAGTAAAGACTGACACTAAAGCAACTGTGGTGGCAGCATAATTCCACCTGACTCAAGACCATTTTGCCACCATAAATGCACGAGTGATTGTTATGGGTCATATTACCAGTGCGTCTATAGCGACCACAGGCCTAGTTATAAGGTGCTCCGAGAGAGAGCCAATTGCCAGTGATTTCCTATGGAGCAGAGCTATTCCATAATGGACAAGTGGAGTTAAAATCGCCGCAGCCGCGTTACCCAATCCTCCTTGCGTTTAGAGCTCTGGGAAACCCTCTCAGATTTAATGGATGGAGAAGGGGCCGCTGTTCGGAGGAGATTGCCTTCAGACATATCAGGCCCAGAGGGGGAGTCACTTCAGGAAAATACCTGAAATCACAAGAGGATGTTTAGCTTAAAAGGAATCTCAGAATTCTGTCATCCGGAACAATTGAGGCAGAAATGGGATTAACCTAGAAAGCTCGCTGCCGGAGCAGGTGAAGTGATGGCACTGTTATCTGTCGCAAAGGTTCATAATCACTCCCGAAAGTTCCCTTCTTGCGATAAAGCACTTGCGAAAAAACAGCTCACCCTCTCCTTGGCCGTGACGCTCTCCACTGCGATTGGACCGCGCTGCAGCCATACAGCCAGGGAGAAGGAGACACCCATTGAGAAACCCTGGCGTCTCCACCTCCCTGTACCGATGCTCAGGATTAACATACTGAGCGGGAAAACAGCAGGGGCGTAGGAGTGGTATTTAAAAAAAATAACCAGGGTGTCAGCAGGGGCGTAGCTATAGGGGGTGCAGAGGTAGCAGTCGCTACCGGGCCCAGGAGCCTGAAGGGGCCCAAAGACACTTGTCGCATGAGGGAAGGGGGGCCCAAGCTGAACTCTTGCAACAGGGCCCATGAGCCTTTAGCTACACCCCTGGGTGTCAGCATCGGGTGGGGGGGGATTAGGTACCTCGCAAGGAAAGGTATTTAATTTAACTAGAAAATTCCCATGAAAGGTCCTCTTTCCACTTTAAAAATCAACTACCAAACGTATTCAACAAAGTCACGCACGACTTCACGAATAACTGACTGCGGCTTATCGGAGCCCATACATTTTACTGCTGTACAGAGACGGATCTCCATACAGTATTAGGGCTTGTTCACACGCAAAACGGACAAGAATAGGACATGACTTATACTTTTTGCGGGCCCACAGAACGGAGCAGCAGATGCCGCTCGGATGCGGAACCAAACCACTGTCGTGTGAATTAGCCCTTAAGTTTTAAATGAAGCGACTACGGATGTAGCATCCATAGCTCGCTTCGCTAATTTCTAGTAGCTATCATAGAGGTCAGGGAAGTTTCTGCATTAATGAACTAGCCTGAAATGGCTGATAACAGGGAGCAATAGCCTGGAAGTCCTTGTCCTACAGTCTGACTCTCCTTAGCCTAAGGCCTCATGCACACGACCGTTGTTAGTTTCCGCGTCCGTTCCGTTTTTTTTCACGGATAGGATGCTTCCCCATTCATTTCAATGGGTCCGTCAAAAAATGCGGATGGTCAACCGTTTTCCTTCCGCTTCCGTGATCCGTGTTTTCATTCCGTCAAAAAAATAGTGCATGTCCTATTTTTTTCACGGTCGCGGACAAGGATAGGCATTTTTACAATGATCTGCCATAAAAATCGGATCCGTCAAAAAAAACGGTCCGTCATCCGTTTTTTTTGACGGACGCGAAATTTCAAGGAGGAGCGGACGCGGAGGCAGGCAACGGTCGTGTGCATGAGGCCTAAATCATAGATAGCAGGGTTGAATAGACTGTATCGGTGATTTCTCCACAGAGTGAAATGGCTGACACCAGGGAGCAATAGACTGTATTTATCTACACAGCACATAGAGATAGCACAGCTTTTAGGTTTCATTACGAATTCTCTCCTCTCCCGACTTGTCTGTTTTAGAAACTTCTTGAATTTCTGAGGTAAAAACAATCCTGGATCATCTATTCCTATGATTCTCTATTGTGCTACCCCTTTATTATTCCTGCTAGAAGCTATGAATAAATTACTAGCAGTCAGCAATGAAGGTCCAGATGGATGTTACCAGTCCCTGCACAGTCTGACACCATCCAGTCACTGCTGCCAAAGTCATACTGTGTGGAGAACCCCCCCCCCCTGCCCCCAACTAGTAACACCCATCTCGACCTTCATTGCAAACTGCTAGCAATTCCTTCATAACTTCTAGCAGGAATAATAAAGGAATGGCACATCATGGAGTCAAAAGAGTAGAATTGTTATTACATGGGAACATAAGTAGTTACTAAAACTGACAAGTCAGGAGAGGTGACAGGTCCTCTTTAATAATGATTTCTTTTCCTCCTCACAAATCCATTATAGGAGCTGTCAGTTTCTGTTCCACTTAAGATATTGATATCAGAATTAATCAGAATCCATTTAAAGTGACAGATCCAATTTATTGATCATCTTGAGAATTTTCCATACAGTATTTCAGTGCCAGCTCAGCATCATCACTAATAGCATTTATTGATTTTCATTTAAAGGGGTTTTACAGGCAAACATACCCCTTCTCCTGAGAAAAGGCCTCACTTATACTGTGCGTAGGAACTAGTCTCAGCCCCATAAAAATCCACAGGCAGCGTCGGACTGGGGTGCCTAAGGCCCACCAGTAAAATTCATTCCGGGGGCCCACTGAAAAGCTACCTGCACATACTACCTGCTCACATAGCAGCAGGCAGCAACGTTATGGGGTCCCTGCAGGGACTGTGAGAAGGCAGGATACTGGCTGCCTGCCTCTGTGCCTAGAAGGCTATGAGAAAATGGCACTCATAGGGTAAATAAGTACCATATCTAACTGTCCCAGATGTGGAGACACAGTCCCAGATTTCAGTGGCTGTCCGGCGGTCCCAAAACGGCTGTCCACTCCCCACTTCACCATAGCTGCCCCTTCCCCACTTTCCACTAACCTGTCATCAGGAGGGGTGGGGGGGGGGGGGTCTTGGGGCTCTGATCAGGACTTGTTCTTTCAGAGTCCTCCTTTGTCTGCAGTCACTGAAGGACCTGTGATGACGTCAGCAGGCAGAGCTCAGCAGTTGAAGGACCTGCGATTACCTCAGGACCATGTGATCAGTGCATGAAGAGGCGGAGCTTAGCAGTGGAGAGAAGGTCCTGTGATTCAATGTAAGAGGCTGAGAGCATGGGATTTGCTGGGGGGTGTAGTTCTCTTATACTCCCTGCCTGCTTGGAGGGAGGGAGTGATGTTACTTACCTAGCAGTGTAGGTTTTAAAGGAGGGGAGTGTATATTGGAGATGGTTAGGAGAGGGGATTGATGTTATTTACATGGGAATGTACATTGGAGGAGGCTGAGGGAGGAAGTGATGTTATTTACATGGGACTGTTTGTTGGAGAGGGCTGTGGGAGGGAGTGATGTTATTTACATGGGAATGTACTTTGGATGAGGCTGGGGGATGAAGTTATGTTATTTACATGGGACTGTTTGTTGGAGAGGGCTGGAGGGAGGGAATGATGCTCTTTACATGAGACTGTATAATGGAGGAGGCTGTAGTTAGTGAGTGATGTTATTTACATGGGACTGTTTGTTGGAGAGGGCTGGAGGGACGGGAGTGATGTTATTTACATGGGACTGTACGTTGGAGGAGGCTGTAGATAGTGAGTTATGTTATGTACATGGGAGTGTATGTTGGAGGGGCTGAATGGAGGGGAGCGATGTTAATTAGCCTATATGGACATGCGGTGTAAGGTAGTTTAAGTAACAGTCATCACACGGCCATTTTTATAACCAATTGAAGTCTTTGGGGTTGGTCATACGGACTTTTCTTTAATGGCCAAAGAACAGCGGCAGTCAGAATGTAAGACATGCCGTATTTTTGGCCATGAAATCAACGGGACTGTTTTAACCGCCATTTAGACAGGAGTACACTTGTCTAACGGTTATTAAAACTGGTATTTCAAGCGCTAAAATAAGAAAAAAAAGTACCTCAACCACGTGGGGGGACACTCACTGCTCACTGCAGACAGCAGGACCTACGCTCCCTGCATAATGACATCACATGATCAGGTTCTGAGCATCAGGTCCTGCTGCTTCCGGTGGGGAGAGAGTGTCCCTTGCACGTGCAAATGGTTGAAGAATTTCAGCAGTTAAAAAAAAAATGAGGGCACTATGGAGGACATTATGAATGCTGGGGCCCACTATAGGGAACATCATTTATGCTGGGGGCCACTATAGGGCATTATTTTCAATGGGGGATACTATTGGGGACATTATGTGTACTGTAGGGGTTGGGAAAATCCATTGAAATTCATCTGCATGTAAAACACCCTTGAAAACATATGGGTGCCATATAATTTATGCACAAAAGGTTTAAAAAACGGCCATAAATTTTTTTATTTTTTTTTAACATTCGTTTGCATGTTGCCTTACATGGGACTGTATATTGAAGGTGGGTGGGAGAGAGAGTGATGTTATTTACATGGGAATGCATGTTGGAGGGGGCTGAAGCGAGAGGAGTGATATTATTATTTTTTTACTTCCTTTAAAGGGGGCATAACTAGTGTGAATGGCACACATGTGGGCACAACTACTGTGAGCGGGGCACAATGTGGACATAACTACTGTGTGGTGGCATAAAGGAGGAATATTTACTATGTGGGGGCATTAAGGGGACTGGGTGTGTTATGTTTTGGGCTTAGCTTATTTTGAAAAAGTTTCTTAATAAAATGTCCCTCTTTCTACTTTTCAAATGTTGGGTGGTATGAAGTACAAGTATATCCCTCAGGGGGTATGTTAGTCGTGCTCACCTATTTGTGTTGTGCAAGATGGGCAGCACTCCAGTCAGTGCTTGAGGTAATATGGCAGGCGGTCGGTGCAGCTGATGCTATCTGGATCTCCAGGGTGGGTGCCAGCCGACTGCAGCTGAAGAACAAGGTGTGGATTAATTGGGTTCCACTCCTGGATGATCGCTCACTGGCACAAATTCACGACCCAAAGAATGTAGATGAAAATATTTGAATTAGCAATATTTACAAAGACAACGCGTTTCGGGGTACATTAAACCCCGTTATCAAGTCTTCTTCTACAGTGAAAGAGTCCATATTACTGGCTGATAAGGGCAGACTGACCCTGATTGGGGTAGACTGATTTGGGCACTAAGGTTGTGCCCCTGAGCCAATGGTCAGAGAAGGCCCACCGCTATTTGGTCAATTAGTCACTCTTAAAATTCAGGGCTGATACAAGGGCAGGATAAAGATCAGATCTCTCCACATGATACTGTGTATGGGGACACTCTTCACCTGATACTGTGTATGGGGACACTCTCCATCTGACACTGTGTATGGGGACACTCTCCATCTGATACTGTGTATGGGTACACTCTCCATCTGACACTGTGTATGGGGACACTCTCCATCTGACACTGTGTATGGGGACACTTTACATCTGACACTGTGTATGGGGGCACACTTTGTCTGACACTGTGTATGGGGGCACTCTCTATCTAACACTATATAGAGGGACACTCTCCATCTGACACTGTGTATGGGGACACTCTCCATCTGACACTGTGTATGAGGACACTCTCCATCTGACACTGTGTATGGGGACACTTTACATCTGACACTGTGTATGGGGGCACACTTTGTCTGACACTGTGTATGGGGGCACTCTCTATCTAACACTATATAGAGGGACACTCTCCATCTGACACTGTGTATGGGGACACTCTACATCTGACACTGTGTATGGGGGCACTCTTCGTCCGACACTGTGTATGGTGGCACTCTTCGTCCGACACTGTGTATGGGGGCACTCTCCATCTGACACTGTGTATGGGGACATTCTCCATCTAACACTGTGTATGGGGACACTGTCCATCTGACACTGTGTATGGGGACACTTTACATCTGACACTCTGTATGGGGACACTCTCCATTTGACACTGTGTATGGGGACACTCTCCATCTGACACTGTGTATGGGGACACTGTCCATCTGACACTGTGTATGGGGACACTTTACATCTGACACTCTGTATGGGGACACTCTCCATCTGACACTGTGTATCGGGACACTCTCCATCTGACACTCTATATGGGGACGATCTCCACCTGACATTATGTATGGGGACACTCTACATCTGACACTATGTATGGGGACATTCTCCATCTGACACTGTGTATGGGGACACTCTCCATCTGACACTGTGTATGGGGACACTGTCCATCTGACACTCTGTATGGGGACGATCTCCACCTGACATTATGTATGGGGACACTCTCTATCTAACATTATATAGAGGGAAACTCTCTATCTGACACTGTGTATGGGGACATTCTCCATCTGACACTGTGTATGGGGACACTCTACATCTGACACTGTGTATGGGGACACTCTACATCTGACACTGTGTATGGGGACACTCTCTATCTGACACTGTGTATAGGGACACTCTACATCTGACACTATATAGGAGGACACTCTTCATCTGACATTGTGTATGGGGACACACTTCATCTGACACTGTGTATGGGGACACTCTCCATCTGACACTATATAGGAGGACACTCTCCATCTGACATTGTGTATGGGGACACACTCCATCTGACACTGTGTATGGGGACACTCTACATCTGACACTATATAGGAGGACACTCTCCATCTGACATTGTGTATGGGGACACTCTACATCTGACACTGTATATGGGACATTCTACATCTGACACTGTGTATGGGGACACTCTTTATCTGACACTCTGTATGGGGACACTCTCCATCTGACATTGTGTATGAGGACACACTCCATCTGACACTGTGTATGGGGACACTCTCCATCTGACACTGTGTATGGGGACACTCTACATCTGACACTGTGTATGGGGACACACTCCATCTGACACTGTGTATGGGGACACTCTCCATCTGACACTGTGTATGGGGACACTCTACATCTGACACTGTGTATGGGGGCACACTCCATCTGACACTGTGTATGGGGACACTCTCCATGTGACATTGTGTATGGGGACACACTCCATCTGACACTATATAGGAGGACACTCTCCTTCTGACACTGTATATGGGGACAATCTACATCTGACACTGTGTATGGGGACACTCCATCTGACACTATATAGGAGGACACTCTCCATCTGACACTATATAGGAGGACACTCTCCATCTGATACTATGTATGGGGTCTCTCTTCATTTGACATTATGTAAGGACACACACTCTTTCGCTGAATGCATTTGGCAACTTTTGGAAAGTATAGAATCCCCCCTGACAGTCTGATGATGCTGGAGGGGGTATAAAAAGTGACTGGTGTAAAGTAGAACTACCTTAGTTGCCCATAGCAACCAATCAAATTCCACCTTTCATTTTCACAGCTCCATTGGAAAATGAGAGGTTGCTATGGGCAACTAAGCCAGTTCTACTTTGCACCAGTTTAATAAATCTCCCCCAGTATTTTTTCTACTTCTACCTGGTTTGAGGAATGGCGGGTGACAACCAGTATTATTTCCTTGCGTCGTTGATAGGGGTGCACCTATCTCTCCTCTATTCCTGAAGAGCACATGTGCCTTGAAAAGATGGGTGATGAATGCCATGTGAGTTCTAATGGCAGTCATATTGGTCCTCCAGCTTAGCTGCAGATACTCTGTCGCGGTGGTGGGGGTCTCTTTAAGAGTGGCGGGGGGACAGGAGCGGAGCGCGGCTCTCAGCAGTTAGTATAACACAGCTGTGCGCTGTTTATGCTAAGACTACAATAAAAAAGCTTTAAAATGGGAGATGTCAGAAGCCACTTCTCTTTATTTACACGATTTCCCGGGCGTTCTGTCACACAGCACATTCATCTGCCGCAACCGCAGATTAAAATATCACCGCTCAAAATAGGAGCCAAGCGGAAGGAGATTCATCATCCGCCCATTAATACATGGAAATACAGTAATGGCGGCTCCGTGCTCATTAAAGTTATGTGGAACTCTATGAAATCTCGCTAGGTATTGTAATCCACAGCACAGGTCAGATGTGCACAGAATAAAGAGCAACTCTACTTCTACCTATCCTGACCGACTTCATCTCTTCTACTCTAGTTACAGCTAAGGCAACAGTTTTGCTCATTTCAGGTGACCTGCGGGATCGCTATCTTTGTGCTGCCCCCGTGGGTTCAGCCTTTGGTCAGAGCATGCTCTGCAGTATAGTGTGGGTCAGGGTAGTGCAGTGGTCTCCAGTATAAAGCTTTGCAATGGCTGAAGAGCCGCAGGTTGAAGAATATTGGTCTACGGCCTGGCAGAGGGGAGGAGCCTCTGGGTGACCAGGTGACAGGAAAAGCTGAACTTGAGAGCAAGCATGGATGGCAGTGGTAGAAGCTAAAGAAGCAGAAGGCAGTAGGAGTCTCGAAGGAGATGAAAAGCGCTTAACAGAGGAAGTGCCTGCGCAAAGGGACAGACTGCACTCAGTGACTGCACAGTAGCATACCTCCAAACCGTTCCGAAACCGGTGGGACAGTCTCGAATTTGAGTGGCTGTCCCGCTGGTCCAGGAAGGCTGAGGTATGTCCCTATCCCAGCCGATTGTAATGGTGAAGCCACCCCGCTTCATCATTCCTCTCAGCAGCTGGCTGTGATCATCGGAGGAACCAGGCGAGTATTTACTATATTTATTGTTTTTTCCAATGCAAACATGGCGGGCACACGAAAAGTTAAGCCAAGGAGAACACCGAAAAAGCTGGTGATTCCAGCGATTCACGTAGGGCGTTGCACCTATACACCATGCTTGCCTGTATCCATATATAACAGTATTTTTTGATGTTACATTTATCGCATATTATGAATTTGGTACTTTTCGGGCGGCATACATGTGTCCTCACTTAGGACTTGGTGATCATAGGGATGTGTATTGGGCAAAACTTTTTGTCCTAGTACATGGTCTTGATTGTATACAATGCTTTTAACTTCTGTCTTGTGTTGTTTAAGAAAGTGTACATTTTAATATGGAGATGTGCAGCCTTCGTATGCGGTTTTGCTTTTTCTTATTATTTATATATCTTTTACTGTATTTACTGCTCCGCTGCTGCAGCTTCTCCCCGTGTGCGGATGAAAACATTGGTGTCGTGGGTCAGGCGGGGGGGGGGTCTAGAATTGTTTGGGGAGCAGCCAAAACTACAGTGTCGTGGCACAAAGGGTGAATATTTACTATGTGGGGGTAAAAAGAGGACTGGGTGTGCATAGTTGTGCTTTGTAAGGAGTTTTATGCGTGGCCTAGTATTATTCAAATTTGCCACGGCGCGCCATGTGTGCTGCACATATTGTCCCTCTTTTCAATTTTCAAAAATTCTGTGGTGTGCAGTAGCAGTGGCACACCGACGGGGGGGGGGGGGGGGTTAGGGGTCTGGATCCCCCTAGAACTATCCCTTTTTTTTTTTTCACCCTTCAGTGCCACATCGCCGATTGCCACAGGCGGCGTGGCCCTTGTTCTAATTGCGGGTGGCGGTGGGGAGGCAGTAGGAGATGAGCGCTTCCATTGTGGAAGAGCTCATCTCCATATTCATCTGTATCGCCATTCTCAGGACAGCGATACAGACGGCTGTGCTGCGGCGGGGCAGGGGAGGGAGAGGTGTCTCCCTTCCCTGTTCTTCTGATAGGCTGCAGGCACTATTTTTTTCTTTTCGGACCCCCCTCTAGACAAAATTTCTGGGTGCTCCCCTGTTCAGTAGTGAGAAGCAGCACCCAGTGACTGCACAGGACTGCACAGGAGGAAGAGACTGCACACCATGACTGCACAGGAGGAAGAGACTGCACACCATGACTGCACAGGAGGAAGAGACTACACACCATGACTGCACAGGAGGAAGAGACTGCACACCATGACTGCACAGGAGGAAGAGACTGCACACCATGACTGCACAGGAGGAAGAGACTGCACACCATGACTGCACAGGAGGAAGAGACTGCACACCATAACTGCACAGGACAAAGAGACTGCACACCATGACTGCACAGGAGGAAGAGACTGCACACCATGACTGCAAAGGAGTAAGAGACTGCACACCATGACTGCACAGGAGGAAGAGACTGCACACCATGACTGCACAGGAGGAAGAGACTGCACACCGAGACTACACACCTTGACTGCACAGGAGGAAGAGACTGCACACCATGACTGCACAGGAGGAAGAGACTGCACACCGAGACTACACACCTTGACTGCACAGGAGGAAGAGACTGCACACCATGACTGCACAGGACGAAGAGACTGCACAGGAGGAAGAGACTACACACCAAGACTGCACAGGAGGAAGAGACTGCACACAATATGACTGCACATGAGGATCAGGAAGAGACTGCGCACAATGACCAGCACAAGAGGAAGTGACTGCGCAGGAGAAAGAGACTGCAGACCTAGCGACTACACTGGAGGATAAGACTGCACACGGTGACTGCACAGGAAAAAGAGACTGCATACAGTGACTGCGCAGGAGAAAGAGACTGAAGACAGTGGCTGCGCAGGAAGGAGTGCTCATTTTTGGGGTGCACAGTATAAATGACATTACCTGGGTGTGTTACAGCGCCCCTGTTGGTGACTGGATACATGCTGCAGGTGGATGCTCTGTCTCATTACACATTTATAAAATCCCTTCACCTCATGTCTCTGGCGGCGTATTATTATCAGCTCCTGTCACCTCTTACAGCCGCCCGCACATCTCCTATTCTTCACCGCTATTACCACGAGCAGTTGTCTACTTAACACCGCGTTGTCTTTTTTCTAGGCAGAAACCATTTAGCGTCCATCTTCCCAGTTACGGCACCAAACTATTTTTATCCCATTTTCAACATTAAAACCTGAAATCTGTCATTTTGCTTGTTTTTATTCTCTGCCTCGGATTGCTGAGGTGAAAATGATCGATAAAATGCAATCTTCTCCCCTGCCTCGTGTTTACACATTATTTTTCTTACACATGCAATAAAGATTTTTATGCCCAATTTCACTTCCACAGAACTGCCGCTCCATTCACTAGATCCGCGTTGTCGAGAAGACACCCTCCCACGAAATACTGGAGCCGTTCTCTCGGCCACATCTTTGTGGGGATTTATATTTCTTCCCTTCCGGAGGCTCTGTAACATTTCTTACCAATGGATTCACCTAATATATTCTCCCTGTCCTCCCACAATCCCATTCTGCTCTCTGAGAGCAACCAATAACTCTGTTCATCCTGTTCCTCCTGCTTCATGAACAGAATACCAGAACTTCAGTGTGGACTGACACACAGAAAAGTAGCACAGAGGGAGAAGGTGAATGGAGCTTTCAGTAACAATGCTGATTGATAGGTCATTCAGGGTGTGTGGAAAGCTGGGTGACACGGTCCTTTTAATGGCAGCCATGAATTATTGTCACCCATGTAGAGACTAGAATACCTCTTGAATAGGATAATGACTCAGGGGGTTACATTTCTAGGTCATCTTTTATTTCAGGGGAGGAGGGTGCTCGTCTATTGTCTCATACGTGCCTTCTTGGCGTCCTTAGCGCGTTCACATTTCTGTATAGAGCTCATCTGGCAGCCATGTTTGTTTCCATTGTCTTGGATTCAGAATAGATTTGAATTCAGAAATCATCTTTGTATTGAATCCCAGAGAAACATAAATGGAGGTATTTATTTCAGGAGATTAGGCTACCACAGCGTTCCTCCTAAAAGCTTAAACATCCAAGAAAATAACTTTCTTCACTATATCTCATTCTGGGAAAGCTGGGTGACAAAAGTATCGTCATTACACTCCCCATAGGTGCTGTCACCTAGATCTACTGGACAAGACTGCCATAGAGTGACCTTTGATATAACCATATCCTATATCACTGCTTACATTCAGGAGTCCAGGAAAGCTGGGTGATGACTACAGTGGAGGATGTCATGTCTCCTAGATTCTCCAGGAACAGTTAGGACCGATTTATTAGGACTTTTGGCGCTGTAAATTCATGTGCAGCAAAAGAACTCCTCCTGAATCCTCTTGTCATCTTCTCCATTGTGTGAGGTGCGACATTTCCACCTGCCACAAAAATAGGTACAAAGTGGAATGAATGAATTATCACTACCGACGGCTCCGGATCATCATTCTCTTCCTGCAGCAGATTATTCAGTGTTGTGTTCTGCACACACAAAAAGACATACAGAACTATACACATAAATATCCACTATAGACATACACAACTATATACATATACACAACCAACTATATTTATACATTCACTCATAGACAGACACAGCTACACACACAACCAAAGATACACTGTAAATATACACAATAATACACATATACAACCAAAGATACACTGTAAATATACACAATTATACACATACACACAACAAAAATATACTGTAAATATACACAATAATACACACAACAAAAATATACTGTAAATATACACAATTATACACACACACAACCAAAGATACACTGTAAATATACGCAATAATACACATACACACAACCAAAGTTACACTGTAAATATACACAATTATACACACACACAACCAAAGATACACTGTAAATATACACAATTATACACATACACACAACTAAAATATACTGTAAATATACACACTAATACACACAACCAAAATATACTGTAAATATACACAATTATACACACACACAACGAAAGATACACTGTAAATATACACAATTATACACATACACACAACTAAAATATACTGTAAATATACACAATTATACACATACACACAACTAAAATATACTGTAAATATACACAATAATACACACAACCAAAATACACTGTAAATATACACAATTATACACATACACAACTAAAATATACTGTAAATGTACACAATTATACACACAAACAATCAAAGACATACACAACAGTACATATACACTCAACCAACTAGGCTTATACACTCTCATAGACAGACAAGTATACACATACACACACAACCAAAGAAATACACATACACACAGCCAATTATACACATACACACAACCAAAGACAGAAACAACTATACACATGCACACAACTAAATACAGACACAACTATACACATGCACACAACTATACACATGCACACAACTAAATACAGACACAACTATATACATACACACAACTAAGGACATGTACAAATACACATAACCAACTATACTCATACACTTAAACCAAAGACAGACCCTACTACATATAACTACATACAGACATTCAACTATACTTATACACTCACCCATAGACATTCATAACTATACACATACACACAACTGACTACACTCTAAAGGCCTCCATACACATTAGACTTTTTACACTCTAAATCAGGCATGCTCAACCTGCGGCCCTCCAGCTGTTGTAAAACTACAACTCCCACAATGCCATTCTGTAAGATGATAGCTGTAGGCTGTCAGGGAATGATGGGAGTTGTAGTTTCGCAACAGATGAAGGGCCGCAGGTTGAGCATGCCTGCTCTAATGTATAGGGGAAACTCTCGACTCTCCCCTGACAAAAAATGTGAATATTTTTGGCTTTTTGTTCTCCCAGGAAATAAGCCATCGCCAACAGTGTCTGACAGTGGTTATCTTCCCATTGAATACTTATACATGTTCGGGAAACCGAACGTCTATTTGTAAGGGGAAGTGAGGAGAGATACCTGTTGACCAAACAATTGGTTGACCGCTATTGAATGTGTATGACCGGATTACGCTCAACCAAAGACAGACACAACTTTACAGATACATTCAATCAACTATACTCTTACAGTCAACCAAAGACTGAGACAACTATAAACATACATGCAACCAACCGTACTCAAATATTCAAGGACTCATTTGTTTTGGCCTCTGCCCTGCACTGCAATGGTTGGTCATGGGCATTGTCATCGTCATGATCGTCAGCTGTGCCACTTTGAGTGTCAATCTTGTCCTCTAGCTCTGCCTGTGAAAACTCTGTGTCCTCCTCCACCACCACCAACTCCTCCTCATCGTTCTCTCGTTCTAGTCCTAGCTCCTCATCCTCTTTTGCTTCTTTCTGTACTTGTGAGTCCCCAACATCAACATGGCAGCAAGCAAAGTGTGGAAGCTGTTCTTCTTCCACCATCCCTTGTTGCATCAGTGTGAGCGTTTGCTCCAATCTAAATGACAGGGTGATGATATTGATGATACTGCTCTTGCTCCCTGCTTCTTCAAAGGGCCTGAGTACATGACATGTGTCTCTGATGAGCTGCCACTGCCTGAGCTAAAAAACAAAAAAAAATGCTCCCTGCTCTGTTGGCCTGGCGCGTGATGTAATCATTGACCGCTTTACAATGCTCGTACAGACGCTTCAGCTGGAACGTCACAGATCAAACACTGTAAAGGCGGACAGTTAAGTTTCTGCACACACTGGATGGCATTCTTAGCCAAATTGGAATGGCTGAATACCACACATACTTTCCTGGACATGGTTAGCCTCTACTGTAAGCCACTTTACTTTTTTTTTTTAAATGTTGCACCACCAAATTTATGACATGCTCCACAAAGGCTGTATGTGTTATATTCCCCAAATGCAGTGCAGCCACGATGTCTCCGACTACATTGCCCAGTTGTAGCTGGTATGGAAATATCCAGCAGGAAATTTGCTACTTGATTCACAATAGTAACAAATCCACTGTGTGGCTTCTCCTGCCCAGGTGCAACAATTGGAAGACAGCATGCCAACGCTTCAGATGAAAGGAGTGAGGGGGAGTAGAAGCAATGCTCTACCCTGTTTCTATTTGGGATGGGAAGATGTCAATTGAAGGGAACATAGGAACCAGATCTGCACAACCGTGGAGGTGTTAGTAGCACCTATCCTCATTGTGGTGCATCATTGCTAATGTTAATGAAAACATTGAGCCAGTGGACCGTGTGCTGTCCTTGGCCATAATTGGTATTCCACTTCATTAGGAGCAAACCACGTTCTCCGCCACATGAGAATACAAAGCAAGGATGGCTTTTTAAAAAAAAAGAAATAATGGTGGTTAGGTATCAAGGCTGTACACACACCATTAATTGCCTATAGGCAACAGAATCCACTAAGTGATATGACAGCAACTGAACTGCCATCAAATTAGCCAGTTGGCACAAAAGCAGACTATATTTTTGTTTTCTGCCATGGACGACTGTCTATGAAGTGGTGCAGAAGAAGAAGAAATTAAAGCAGAAGAAGCAGCAGCTGTTGATGATAACAAAAATGACTACTTGTGGATGTAGCCTGGCAAATAGAATGATGATGGAGAGGAGAATGGTCGTACTCCCATTGCTGGCCAGTTTGATTTTTCCATTGAAGCATATGATGCCACCTCATGTTCTGAAGGATAGGCATAGTTCCTACATTTGTGCTTGAACTGCCATGTGTATTCACTGCAATGGTTTATTTGGACAGTAATGTACTGAAAAGTTCCCACACGGGAGAGGCTTGCACAAAGCCACCACCAGCAATGCTTGCCATATTTCTGCCACCACCACCTGAACTTGCCCTAGGTTAGGGCTTTTAAGCCTTCCAACAGCAGCAGTGTCACCTGCCACTGAGCTAATGATGGTAGAAGCCGATATGCTCCTGGATGTTTTTTAAGTTTTGGACATATATTGGCTCAATTGTTGATTCCTGTCACCACCATCCTCCTCTGTTGTCATTATCACCTCCTCATCACCCTGATCTGGTACTTGCTCCGAGTATTACTACCTTCACCTAAATCTCCTCCTCATGGCAGTCCAAATACTGACTGTTTTCATACTCATGAACAGAAAAACTATCTCAAATATCTTCCTTATTACCTGAGATCTTGTAGATAACAGAAAAGAAATGCTTTTATCGGCGTCAAAATAACTGTTTAGGCGGGAGGAACAGGGGGGAACGCTGAACAATGTCTCAAAGGCATGTGCAATAAGCCCCTGAGGAGCCAGCGCAGAGGATCGGAGTCGTAGTGGTCCTGATGAGATATGTCACTGTCTCAGGCCATCACTCCCTGGGGATCGGGTCAGTAAAAGAGTACATTGAAGAATTAGGCCTGAAGTAAATGTACAGTCTCTATATTACTGTCTGTTACATAGTTACATTGTTAAGGTTAGAAAAAGACAAAAGTCCATCAAGTCCAACCTGTAATTCTGCTATATTGATCTAGGAAAAGACAAAAAAATCCTTCCTGATTCCAGATGTGGCAATAGTTACATAGAGCTGTAAAGCTGTATGTGACTGATCACTCTGTTGTCTTGTCTCTCAAGCATTTTCTTAGGGCAGAATTATATCTGGTTTCTGAGTTGAAGTGTTGGTCTCACAGGGAAAAAAGATACAGTTCCTGGGAGTAGGAGCTCTGACATGAGCTTCCTCATTCCTCCACTATCCTAACAGGAACTCCCTTCTCCTCTCTCTCTAGCTGGACTGGAACTCGCTATATAGGACTAGCCTACTTCTACCAAGTGGGGAGGAACAGGGTGGTTAGCTCTGTTCCTGACACACACTGACAACCATTACATTCCCTGCTGGAATACCTGGCATAGCATCACATTACATAAGATTGCATATAAAACATTAAACTATTGCAGCTACCCCCAGGTCTTGGGTACTGCTTATGGGCAGACTCAGAGATGACATCGGCATCATCCTGCTGTGACTAAGATGATGAATAAGCCACCCAGTCCACAATGTCATCTGCTTCCTTCTCAATAACCTTTATATATCTGTGATTCAGAACAATACATTAGGTACACTAGTCTGTGATCAACTGAATTTTTAACCTCTTAATGACCACTGATGCAAATTTCTACAGCAGTCCTTAAAGGCCTTTATGTTCATTTGGTCTGTATGATCTTTGGCAGTCATGTTATCATCTGTAATTTGTTTGGGTGGATGTAGGTCTTTATATGATTTTTTATATATTGATTCATATTAAAGGGGTTATCCAAGACTGAATACCCCCCTACAAGGCCTGGACCCGGGACACTGAGCATATCTACCTGGTACCCGACATCGGTTTCCTACTGGATTGGTCCACGGCCGCATCGCCCCATAAGACGCATTCCAACCACCTCCCCAAAAGGGGCAAAAATGCCCCAGCGTCTTATGGGGCGAATACTAAATCCATTATGGAAGCACTCATTGGTACCAGAAGACCGGGAAGCAGTGAAGGCTCTGTACTTACTGCTTCTTGGTCCTCGTCGGTTGGCTGCGCACAGTGTGAGGACGCTCTGTGATCTCACGCTGTGCTTGTCGGTTCAGCAGGATGAAGAGGATCGCGCTGGAGGAGAGGAGCGCTGTGTCCGGAGTAGGAAATGTAAGTGTTTTTTTGTTTGTTTTGTTTTTGGAGGCTGATCTGAGGCAACGGGGTATGATCTGAGGCAGTGGGTGCTGCCGGGGCTGATATGAGACAATGGGGGCTAATATGAGGCAGTGGGGGCTGATGAGGGGCTGATATGAGGCAATGGGGGCTGATGAGAGGTATGGGGCTCTTATCTGAAGTCTGATTGGGGGTCATTCACATTGGGGTCTGAGCTGAAGTCTAATTGGGGGTCTGATCTGAGGTCTTAAGGGTCTTATTTACATTGGGGGTCTTATTGTGGCTGTCAGCTGAAGTCTTATTAACACTGAGGGTCTGATTGGTGGTCTGAGGTCTCATGAAAAATGTTTTTTTCTTATCCTCCTCTAAAACCTAGATTCGTCTTATGGGCCAGTGCGTCTTATAGAGCGAAAAATATGGTAGGTACAGCTTTCCACTTGCTTCTCCTCACTTCCCAATGTAACGCTCTGATCTGGACGCATAGGCCCCGATTTATCAAAGCCAGCGTGTGCTACACTGGCCTTGATAAGGTGCAGGCCTCATCCAAAATCACCTGCCCCCTCCGGCTCTCCGTGCTCCAGTTTCTGGCGTAAATAATGAGGCTGATGGCCCCGCCCTCACCATAGCCCCTGCCACAGACATGGCAAGGAAAAGTCACGTATCCACCGACTTTGCGAATTTTCGAGTGGTAGACTTGTGGTAATGATACTTTTCCCTCATAGTAGCAATAATGAGTGATATAAGTCTGACCATCACCGCTGATACTGCTCATTTTTATTTGCCTGATCTATGCGGTACGAGATGGAAGAATGATAGAGCCTCTCCACAATTGCTTATAGGCAGTCGCTTTATATAAATGGGCTGCCTTCAGAGATGTGTGAGCACTTTCGGCTGCACATGTAAAATGTGTGCTGACCTCGAACGGGAATATCCAGAATGTATTGTACTAACATTTATGTATCAAGTTTCTTCTAGAAGTATCTGAATGTATGAAAGGCCCGTTGTGTATACACAGAGAACAATGACAAATGTCTAACACTAACCAGGCCCAGAACAAGCCACCGCCAGCGACAGCAGATTAATGGTGGTTTAAATGAGCAGCGAGTATAGGAAAAATAACAGGGAATCTCCACTTCCTGCAACGAGGTGGAAGACGGTGACCATAAATGGGATCAGGTGTCTGCAGTGACTGAGCGATTCCAGTCTCTGTGGACATATTAATGTACGATATCAGCACTGCCAAAGATTCTACTACAGTCTTGTATTATGCACACATGGAAATAATGGAAAACTCAGGGGAATCAGCAAAAGATATGATATTGATTAAATATTGATCCCCTGGCCTGCTCCTTCCGACAAGGGCAACAACCCATGTGATAAGGACATGTTTATATAATGCCCCTCTGTAGTACCCCCAGGACATATAATGGCCCCCACAGTGCCCCCAGTATATATACTGCCCCTCTGTAGTGCCCCAGGACATATAACGGCCCCCACAGTGCCCCCAGTAAATATAATGCCCCTCTGTAGTGCCCCCAGGAAATATAATGGCCCCCACAGTGCTACCAGTATATATAATGCCCCTCTGTAGTAACCCCAGGACATATAACGGCCCCCACAGTGCTCCCAGTATATATAATGCCCCTCTGTAGTGCCCCCAGGAAATATAATGGCCCCCACAGTGCTCCCAGTATATATAATGCCCCTCTGTAGTGCCCTAGGATATATAATATCCCCTATAGTCCCTCCAGTGTATACATAATGCCCTCCCATCCCCGGTAGTGCCAACAAATCCAAAAAACTAAAACTAAAATACCTCACCAAAAGACGTAGTGAACGTTTGGTCCGCACTGGAGGTAGCAGAACCTGACTCCCCCACCGTGATTATGTGACATCACGATGCTAGCAGTGTCAGGTCCTGCTGCCTCCCATTCTGAAAGGTCCTACTGCACCACTCATGTACCCGTTTAAACAGTTGTTAGATGGGTGCATCTCTGTCTAAATGTGCACAGACCCAATGATTTCAGTGGGATCCATCTGGCTGTCAAAATGGCCAAATATAGGACATGTCTTGTTTTCTGATGTCTGTTATTCACAGGCCTTTAAAAAATATGAATGGCCCTATAGATTTAAATGGTTCTGAAAACGGTTGTGTGAATGTACCCTTATGTCTGTTTGACATTTTCAGAAAAAAAGTCCAGCAGGTAGGACTTTTTTGTCTGGTAAACTGGTAGACCCCATTATAGTCAAAGGGGTCCATCTGGAGCTGATAGTTTCAATTATGTGCGGGCATTTTGATTATTTTCAGTATACCTCAATACTACCAGTATACCCCCATATAACCAGTACACGTCCATATACCAGTACACCTGCATATAACCACACAGACTTCAATATGAGGAGAATGCCTCCCAAAATCCGGTACGGTCTTATCATCATATTTTATTTGTTCCTGTATGCAGACTTGGAATATTTCTTCTGTCTGTACATTCTGCTGTATGTAAATGCCGTGTGCAGTGTGAATGAGGCCCCGGGGAGCCGGTAAGACAAGGCAACGCAGCCTGACAACTGACCCGTGTGAGCTGTTAATGATGAGTCACATTTACTAATTCAGTAAAATGCGTCGCTCGAGGAACTAGGACACAATGCAAGCAGCTGACAAGTGGAGTGAAAAATCTCCTCTATATCAGTGTTTGACAGAAGAGATGAATGCGTGCATCACCATCCAGTGTATAAACGCTTTATTCCTTGTCTCAGCTTGTCAACCTGTCAGTACAGCTAATAACTGCCAGGAGACATGGCGATGGAGATAGACGAGAGTGTGTCTATGTACCAGGCGAATGGGATACATTGGGATACATTGTATCAGTACCAGAAGACAAAGCCAGTAGGGGGCGTCTTTATGGATTGTCATATCCCTGACTCAGACGTTACTTACACATAAATCAGAAGCAGAGAAAATTACAAGTTCAGAACATCAAATACAAGATGTCAAATATACACGACCAGTGACAGCTGTACATTACATATTATATACCAGGAGATGTCAGGTTATACCAGCATGGTTAATTTGTCACTATGTAAAAAATTTACAACATACCAGTTGTACATGAATCATTATATAATTGAAGATGCCCAGGTTATACCAACATGTTCCATATCACAGATATACTAGAAGATGTATAACTTATACCAGCTGTACATATATAATTATATACAGAAGATTCCCAGGTTATACCAACATGTTCCATATCAAGATATACTAGAAGATGTATAACTTATACCAGCTGTACATATATAATTATATACAGAAGATTCCCAGGTTATACCAGCATGGCCCATATCACTGTATACAAGAAGATGTATAACTTATACCAGCTGTACATATATAATTATATACAGAAGATACCCAGGTTATACCAGCATGGCCCATATCACTATATACAAGAAGATGTATAACTTATACCAGCTGTATATATATAATTATATACAGAATATACCCAGGTTATACCAATATGTTCCATATCACAATATACTAGAAGATGTATAACTTATACCAGCTGTATATATATAATTATATACAGAAGATACCCAGGTTATACCAGCATGCTCCATATCACGATATACAAGAAGATGTATAACTTATACCAGCTGTACATATATAATTATATACAGAAGAAGCTGCCCAGGTTTTACCAGCATGCTCCATATCACTATACACAAGAAGATGTATAACTTATACTAGCTGTACATATATAATTATATACAGAAGATACCCAGGTTATACCAGCATGCTCTATATCACTATATACAAGAAGATGTATAACTTATACCAGCTGTATAGATATAATTATATACAGGAGATACCCAGGTTATACCAGCATGGTCCATGTCACTATATACAAGAAGATGTATAACTTATACCAGCTGTACATATATAATTATATACAGAAGATGCTCAGGTTATACCAGCATGTTCCATATCACGATATACAAGAAGATGTATAACTTATACCAGCTGTACATATATTATAATATACAGGAGATACCCAGGTTATACCAGCATGGCCCATATCACTATATACAAGAAGATGTATAACTTATACCAGCTGTACATATATTATAATATACAGGAGATACCCAGGTTATACCAGGATGGTCCATATCATTATATACAAGAAGATGTATAACTTATACCAGCTGTACATATATAATTATATACAGAAGATGCCCAGGTTATACCAGCATGTTCCATATCACTATAGACAAGAAGATGTATAACTTATACCAGCTGTACATATATTATAATATACAGGAGATACCCAGGTTATACCAGGATGGTCCATATCATTATATACAAGAAGATGTATAACTTATACCAGCTGTACATATATAATTATATGCAGGAGATACCCAGGTTATACCGGCATGGTCCATATCACTATATACAAGAAAATGTATAACTTATACCAGCTGTACATATATAATTATATACAGAAGATGTAGGATTATTGTGTAGATTTTTGTGCAGTTTATATGGAAATTGTGGTATACTGCACCCTATGTTCCCTGTGTAGTTGTCAGTCTCGTATTGATTATGTATCAATTGTTGCAGTGTATATTTAGCGCCTCTTTGTGGCGAGGCATCGTTCATGCTCAGGTCAGGCAAATGACAATTAGTTGTGTTGTTGCGTTCGATGAGAGACGTTTGCAGCAACCTGAGAGATTTTTGGCTGTTGGTTACTGGAGTTAACGGGAAGGTTCACTGTACTCAGAGGTTACACTCTTCTCTAATGTGATCGTTCCAGGGAGAGCAATTTCTGCTCATTTGGATCAATTCTGGTGCATTTTGTTAAAGGGAAAGCACTCAGACTGGTTTACAAGACTTGTTCATGTTGTTTTCTGATTTTGGGAATGATGTCCTCCATGTAGACAATGTATTCTCATCCAGTAACTAAACCGGGGCCACCCAGAACAGACCACTGGGACTACTCCAGAACAGACCAGATCACCCAACCAGATGACAGTGATACTATGGAACATTAATTATTTAATAAAAAGTCATGAGTGATGAGCTACAGAAGACAGCGTGTCTACTGGTTAGACTCATTGTGACATGCAGCACTATCAAAGAACTAAAGAAGAAATTAAAGAGGCGGTCTACCTATAAAATGTTATGACCTGGCTGACAATGAAGGGTGGGGGTATCACAATGCACTGTCCGCATTCTAGCAGTGCTTTGGGTTACCCCGGTATATTTACATTTTAGGCTACTTTTACACTGACGTTTTTGGCTCCACTTGTGAGATCCGTTTAAGGGCTCTCACAAGCGGTCCAAAATGGATCAGTTTTGCCCCAATGCATTCTGAATGGATAAGGATCTGTTCAGCATGCATCAGTTTGGCTCCGTTCCGCCTTCATTCCACTCTGACGAAAATGAGCCAAACTGATCCGTCCTGACTTACAATGTAAGTCAATGGGGACGAATCCGTTTTCAATGACACAATATGTCACAATAGAAAACGGATCCGTCCCCCATTGACTTTCAATGGTGTTCAAGACAGATCTGTTTTGCCTATGTTCATGATGCATGCGGTTGTATTATCAGTGCGGATCCGTCTGTGTAGATACATGACGGATCCGCACCAGACGTCAGTGTGAAAGTAGCCTTAGGGTGGGTTCACACTAGCGTTATGGTTTCCATTATGGTTTTCCGTTATAACATGGTTATAACGGAAAATAAAGGAATCCATAAAACGGAGGACGGATCCGTTTTGGAACCCATAGACTTGTATTATGACGGAATGCAAAACGGAAGCCTTTAAAAGGCATTCCGTTTGCTTTCCGTCATAATAGAAGTCTATGAGAAAGCATAACGGATCCGTCTGGTTCCCGTTATGGAAGACGGAAAACAAAGTCCTGTCGAGAGGACTTTGTTTTCTGTCTTGCATAACGGGACCCAGATGGATCCGTTATGCTTTCCCATAGCCTTCTATTAGGACGGATCAAAACGGAAAGCCTCTTAAAGGCTTCCGTTTTGCATTCTGTCTTATGGATTCCATTATTTTCCGTTATAACCATGTTATAACGGAAAGCCATAACGGAAACCATAACGCTTGTGTTATGGTTATTGCTTATTCTGTTTCCTGTTTAGATTGTTTCTAATAGGTCTTAAACCCAGGACCTTCTGTATGGGTGGGACAGAAACTAAGTGAACCACTGACTAAAATCCTTAATAGTATTCTTCCTATGGATAATATACTGGTATCTACAGATACAGTATCTCACAAAAGTGAGTACATCTCTCACATTTTTGTAAATACTCTACTATATGTTTTGATGGAACAACACTGAAGATATGACACTCTGATACAATGTAAAGTAGTCAGTGTGCAGCTTGTATAACAGTGTAAATTTGGTGTGCCCTCAAAATAACTCAACACACAGCCGTTAATGTCTAAACCACTGGCGACAAAAGTGATCACTCCCCTAAGTGAAAATGGGCTGCCCAAAGTGTGAATATTTTGTGTTGCCACCATTATTTTCCAGCGCTGTCTTAACTCTCTTGGGCATGGAGATCACTAGAACTTCACAGGCTGATGACATCATGGAGCTGGTGGATGTTAGAGACCTTGATCTCCTCCACCTTTCGTTTAAGGTTCCCTGCAGATGCTCAATAGGGTTTAGGTCTGGTGACATGCTTGGCCAGTCCAGCACCTTTACCCTCAGTTTCTTTAGCAAAGAATTAGTGGTTTTGGAGGTATGTTTAGGGTCATTATCATGTTACAATATTGCCCTGCGGCCCAGTTTCTGAAGGCAGGGGATTAAGCTCCCCTTCAGTATGTTACAGTACATGTTGGCATTCATGGTTTCCTAAATTAACTGTAACTCCCTACAGCCGGCAGCACTCATTCAGCCCCAAACCATGACTCTCTAAAGACCATGCCTGACTGGAGACAAGACACACTTGTCTTTGTACTCCTCACCTGGTTGCTGCCACACACGCTTGACACCATCTGAACCAAATAGGCCCCTCTCACACGGGTGAGTTTTCCGCGCGGGTGCAACGCATGATGTAAACGCATTGCACCCGCACTGAATCCTGACCCATTCATTTCAATGGGTCTGTGTACATGAGCGTTTTTTTTCACGCATCACTTGTGCGTTGCGTGAAAATCGCAGCATGTTCTATATTCAGCGTTTTTCACGCAGCCCTAGCCCCATAGAAGTGAATGGGGCTGTGTGAAAAACGCATTGCATCCGCAAGCAAGTGCGGGTGCGTTGCATTTTTCACTGATGGTTGCTAGGAGATGTAGTTTGTAAACCTTCAGTTTTTTATCACGAGCTTGAAAAACGCATCAAAACGCATTGCACCCGCATGGAAAAAACTAAACAACTGAACGCAATCGCAGACAAAACTGAATGGCTTTGCCTGTGAAATGGCACAGTTTTCACTGAACGCATCCGCAACGCATCCAGACCTAATCCGGACACGCTCGTGTGAAAGAGGCCATTAGTTTATCTTGGTCTTATCAGACCACAGGACATGGTTCTAGTAATCCATGTCCTTAGTCTGTATGTCTCCAGCAAACTGTTGGTAGGTTTTCTTGTGCATCATCTTCAGAAGAGACTTTCTTCTGGGACGACAGCCATGCAGACCAATTTGATGCAGTGTGCGGCTTATGGTGTGAGAACTGACAGATTGACCCCCCCCCCCCCACACCCCTTTAACCTCTGCAGCAATGCTGGCAGAACTCATATATCTATTTTGAAAAGACAACCACTGGATATGACGCTGAGTACGTGCAATCAGCTTCTTTGGTCGGCCATGGCGAGGCCTTTTTTTAGTGGGACCGGTCTTGTTAGACCGCTGTATGGTCTTGGCCACCGTGCTGCAGCTCAGTTTCAGGGTGTTGGCAATATTCTTATAGCCTAGGCCATCTTTATGTAGGGCAGCAATTCTTTTTTTCAGATCCTCAGAGAGTTCTTTGCCATGAGGTGCCATGTTGAACTTCCAGTGACAAGTATGAGAGCGATAACACCAAATTTAACACACCTGCTCCCCATTCACACCTGAGACCTTGTAACACTAACGAGTCACATGACACCAGGGAGGGAAAATGGCTAATTGGGCTGTGTGTTGAGTTCTTTTGAGGGCACACCAAATTTACACTGTTATACAAGCTGTACACTGACTACTTTACATTGTATCAAAGTGTCATATCTTCAGTGTTGTCCAAACGAGGCGCCACCCTCAATATATACTATAAGACAGAGTTCAGACTCTGTCTTATAGTATATATTGAGGGTGGCGCCTCTTTTGGACTGAGCTACGCCCAAGTACCTGGGACTTCTCAGCACAAAAGCAATTTAGTTGGTTCCTGCAGTGCCCTGAAAATAAGGAGACTGGTAAGTCTATAAGAGGCAGTATCTGTAGTGTTAGGGACCCTTGTGCGGAAGTCACCGTGAAGTGGCACTTGGGCCCGACATACTTTTGATCAAAAATGTGCGCTAAGAGCTTCCTTCATTCCTATTTTTGGAATGAGACCCTTTTTATTTTTCTGTTAGTTTGTGATGTATTGTGCAGCCATCTTTTAACCAACTTTATTTGCCTTATGGTCATGCACTTCTGAGTGTAGAAATATATTTGCTTAGTCTGAACTCTGTCTTATAGTATATATTGAGGGTGGCGCCTCTTTTGGACTGAGCTACGCCCAAGTACCTGGGACTTCTCAGCACAAAAGCAATTTAGCTGATACCTGCAGTGCCCTGAAAATAAGGAGACTGGTAAGTCTATAAGAAGCAGTATCTGTAGTGTTAGGGACCCTTGTGCGGAAGTCGCCGTGAAGTGGCACTTGGGCCCCGACATACTTTTGATCAAAAATGTGCGCTAAGAGCTTCCTTCATTCCTATTTTTGGAATGAGCCCCTTTTTTATTTTTCTGTTAGTTTGTGATGTATTGTGCAGCCATCTTTTAACCAACTTTATTTGCCTTATGGTCATGCACTTCTGAGTGTAGAAATATATTTGCTTAGTCTGAACTCTTTCTTATAGTATATATTGAGGGTGGCGCCTCTTTTGGACTGAGCTACGCCCAAGTACCTGGGACTTCTCAGCACAAAAGCAATTTAGCTGGTTCCTGCAGTGCCCTGAAAATAAGGAGACTGGTAAGTCTATAAGAGGCAGTATCTGTAGTGTTAGGGACCCTTGTGCGGAAGTCGCCGTGAAGTGGCACTTGGGCCTGACATACTTTTGATCAAAAATGTGCGCTAAGAGCTTCCTTCATTCCTATTTTTGGAATGAGCCCCTTTTTTATTTTTCTGTTAGTTTGTGATGTATTGTGCAGCCATCTTTTAACCAAAAAAGCATCTCTTGTCATCTGTTCACACATGAGGCCAGGGCAGAATTATATATTAAAAACAATAGTAAAAAAAACGGACATACCCAGAATTTCACCCAGGCAGCCCCCCTGACAAGAGCATTTTATGCTCCGATTCTCTCCTGTAAAACGTCTGGGGCAGCACTAAAGCCGACACATCAGAGCCGTTGACGTCACCGAATACATTGCTGGGCGGAAGCCAACGCCCAGTACTGTATTATTGTAAATAAAAAAGTCCTTGCTCTGCCCGATCCAGTGCAGGGCAAGGGAGCTCATCGGAGCATGACATTCTCCGATGCTAACATCAGGGGGGTTGCCTGGGTGAAAATATGGGTCAGATCTGAACCCGGACAACCCCTTTAACCAATGGTGTCCAATAATATCCAGTGTTTAGCCACCCCCCCAAAACTACATGATGGAAGGTATAGAGGCAGCCAAGAGCACCCCTGAGCTGCCACTTCCCACTGTAGAATCAAATTTTTTAAGGGGCCCCAATAGGTATACACAAAAATAGAAACACTTCAAAAAAGTCCATACACTACTCACAAAAAGTTAGGGATATTTGGCTAGTGAAATTTCACGACGCGTGGGTGAAATTTCACGACGCACCTAAAATGCCCTCTAACCTATATAGGTGAACTTAATGTGACCGTTTCTAAACTTTTGAATGCACATGGCCAACTGTTCAGTCTTTTAGTAGTTGTTGCACAACTTGTTGTTCTCTAACAAGGAGCTTAACAGCAAAATTCACAACAGGTGTTTGATCTATGAATCCCCAATAAATCTCCTAGTTCAATTAGAATTAGTATTCAAACAGTCCTCCTCATCATACTGTTCACATTTTGACATCATGAGACCAAGACGACACCTGACAATTGATCAACAGTACCTCGCTATTGCGAGGCTTCAAGCAGGATGTACTCAGATGGAAGTGGCCACTGAGCTTAGAGTGTCAGAGGGTCACCAGTAGTGATAAGCGGCAGGGGCAATATTCGAATTCGCGATATTTCGCGAATATTTGGGTGAATATTCGCCATATATTCGCAAATTCGCAATCTCCAGTCATTATTTTCTTGCTTGCGAAAATTTGCATAAAAATTCGTATAAAATTTGCATAAAAATTTGCATAAACTGGCATTTAAAAGATAGCTTTTAAATACCAGTTTATACAAATTTTTACGCAAATTTTATGCAAATTGTTATGCGAATTTTCGCAATCAGAAAATAATGACATTATTTTCTTGCTTGCGAAAATTTGCATATATAAAATTCGCATAAAAAACGAATATTCGCAATTGCGAATATATTTTGCGATATTCTAAATGTTTGCGAATTCTCGAAGTGCCGATATTCGCGATTAAAATTCGCAATTCGAAAATTCGTGATCAACACTAGTCACCAGCAGGTTGAAACAGAGACTGGAAGAGTCACAGAAAGGCATAATAGGGGACATGCTTTGGCCACATCCCACACTGATGACCGCTTTATTGTGAACAATGCCGTGTGGAAGCGAATGATGAATGCCACACAACACCAGGCAGATTTAAGGGAGGGGAGAGGCATCCAAATGTCACATCAGACAATTCTAAACCATTTCAATCAGCGTGGTTTGCATGCTAGATGATCTGCAAGGTTACCTGACCACACCACCAGTCATAGGCGTCATCATCTTGCATGGGCCAGGGAGCATCTACTCTGGACGAGGGACCAGTGAGCCTTAGTGTTCTTCACTGATGAAAGTCGATTCCCACTGAACAGAAATGATGGCTTCCAGCGATGTTGGAGATGTCAAGGAGAGCGCTATGCATCAGCCACTGTTGTCACCAGACGAGCCTTTGGTGGTGGTGTTACAGTGTGGGCAGGTATGTCTAGTCAATACTGAACTGCCCTACGCTTTGTGAATGGTACAGTGAAGCCCATACTACTTGAATAACATCAGTAATCCAGTCATTGTGCCTCCTCATGAACAACACAGGCCTAATTTCATCTTCATGGATGACAATGCACCAGCTCATCGAGGTCGCATCATTAGGGAACGGCTGCTGGAGACTGGGGTGCCTCAAATGGGTGGCCTGCACTTTCTCCAGACCTGAATTTTATTGAAAACCTATGGGATCATTTGAGTTGCCATGTAGAGGCTCGAAAGCCAAATATCCCTAGGGGTGCTGGCACACAGTGCAGTTCTGACATGCATTCAGGATGCCGTTTTTTATTGTAGCTAGCTAAAATGAATTAAGTCATTCCCACTATGCAGAACACCAGGATTTACGAGGCTGATAAACTGGCAAAATTGAAAACTGCATCCTGAATGCATGTCATAACTGCACTGTGTGCCATCACCCTAACTTTTTGGGAGCAGTGTATATTAGAAGCTCCCTTAAAGAGGTTGTCCTATCGCATCATAGAAAGTTCTAAAATATTCCAATATACTTTGCAGGAGGTCTATCAAGGGTGGAATTTCCTACACCAGTCCTTATCTCCTTTTCGTTGGAGTGAGATGCACCTCATTTATTAAGAGATACTTAAATTAGGAGCATCTTTGGCCCTCCATGCACCAGAAAGTGTAATCTATGCCAGCTGGAGTAGTGGAGATATAACTGATGCCAGTTTCTAGGATCAATTATAGAATATTTGCCAGGAGGAGCGGAAAATGGCGAAAAGTTGTATAGCATATAATAGTAAAGAGATTTGGTGAGCTGTGAAAAGAATTGTTTACACTGATACATTGGAAGAAACCCTTAGCCGTGATATGTCGGAAACGAAGCCCAGTTCGTTTCCAAGTTTTTAAGTGGTTTTTCACTTTAAAAATCAAGTACAGAAGTTATTCAACAAAGTCTTGCGTGACTTCGCAAATAACTAACTTTGCCTCATCGGAGGCCGTACATTTTAATGCTGTACAGAGACGGATCTCCACACAGCATTAACCTCTTGCAGGTAGGCCCTGATGTCACGGTACTTAAGGACACAGGGCGTACATGTACACCCTGTGTATTTCCGATCACCGCTGCGCGGCGGGCAGTGATCGGAACAGAGTGCCTGCTGAAATCATTTAGTAGGCACTCTGTGACAATGCAGAGGGGGGTCCTGTTAAACCCCCCCCCCCCCCCCCCCAGTTTCGGCGAACGCAGCAAGCGGTTTGCTGCGTTTCCGGGTTTTTCTGGTCTCCTGTGACCCGATAACCCGGAGTAGGATGGTGATCGGTGGTGTGATAATACGTCCTGGAGCCGTGGAGAGAGCAGCACCGTCGTCCTCTGAGTCCAGCACCCCCCATCTGAGCCACCACAGTGCCATCTGGGACTAAAAAGGTAATAGGGACAGCTTAGATTAGGCAGAGAGACTTAGATAGAGATTAGGTAAAAAAAAAAAATATGTTTTTTTTTTCTGCATCACCCTGATTGGGTGTCTGGGGTCCTCAGCACACTCAGCTGTGTGACCCTAGACCCCCCAGGGGTGCTGCAGCTTGCCCCCCACCCCCTCCCCACACACACATTTTTTGGGACGCAAGCATCTTAGCATCCGGCCACTGTTAGCGCATCGCCCACCCCACCGCTAATCAGCTTCGGACCGCTGATCAGCCTGTTTGAATATTTTTTATATTTTTTTCAAATTTTTGGGGGCTTTCATTTTTTTTTAGTTAGTTTCTTTTTTTCCGTTAGGTTTAGGGGTAAGTGAACGTGAACACCCGTGCTCACGCACACTAAATAAAGTTTTTCACACACACACACTCCCCTATGGCCCACCAGACGTTCTCGGCCAAGGAGGCATACGCCCAGATGCTCTCCGACTCCGAGAGCCCCAGTGAGGATGAGGATGACCCCACTTTCCTCTTGTCATCCGCATCCTCCTCCTCATCATCTAGTGATGATGATGAGCCCCCAAGGCGACGGAGACGCCGCCAGGCGGAGCAATGGGACCTCCATGCCAGGGACCCTGTGGCCCACACTAGTACGAGCAGCTCTGGGACTTGTACTAGTTTTTCGGCCCACCAAATAAGTCCACCTGAGCCCCCTACCGGTGAACATGTCTGGTGTACCCCAGAGGATTTTGAGCCCGTGATTCCTGATTTTGGCTTCAGTTGGCTTCACTGAATATGACTATTTTAGTTTTTTTTTCAGTGACCACTTTGTGAATCCGATGGTGGAGCAAACGAACTTGTTCGCCCAACAGTTCATTGCTCAACACCCGGGCTCCTTTTTGGCTAGGTCCGGTGGCTGGACTCAGTCAGTGCGGCCGAGATGAGGACATTTTGGGGCCTCATGCTGCACATGGGCCTAGTCAAAAAACCCAGTGTCAGGCTGTACTGGAGTGGGGACGTCCTCTACCAGACCCCACTCTACTGTATGGCCATGACACGTTCCCGTTTTGAGGCCATTCGGAAATGCCTGCATTATGCAGATAGTGCAGCATGTCCCCCTCCCCCCAAAGTGATCCTAGCATCCACTTGTTCCAGTCCCTCGCCGCCAGATCCACGTCCGCTTGTGGGACCGTGCGGAAAAATCTATGCGGCCTCCCTACCTACCGCCTCCAGGTACCTATCCCCAGAGGTGAGACCCATGACCTTACCAGTGAAAACCTGTTGCTGGTCAGATATAAGGACAAGAGAGATGTCCTTGTACTGTCCACAATTCACGGTAAAAGCATCACTCCTGTCCCTGTGCCAGGTACCGCGGCAACGGTCCTCAAGCCCGATTGTATCGTCGACTACAATCAGTATATGCCAGGAGTTGATCTCTCTGATCAAGTCCTCAAGCCATATAACGCCATGCGCAAAATCTGGGCATGGTACAAAAAATTTGCGGTCTACTTGGTACAGGTTGCCTTGTACAACTCTTTTGTGCTGTCCCGGAGCGCTGGCAACACAGGGAAATGTCTTCAGTTCTATGAGGCAGTCCTCAAGGACCTGATCTTTTCTGACCGGGAAAGAGCAGGTCAAGAGTACCTCGGGAACTGGAGGCGTCCGGATCGTTCCTGGCCAACACTTTCCAGGTGTGGTCCCCCATACTGGAAAGAAGGGACAGAGTGTGTCACAGGAGGGGGATACAGAAGGACACCACCACTCAGTGAGACACGTGGCCCGATCATTCGGGCCTCTGCATTGACGGTTGCTTCGGGGAGTACCACGCTTCCATGGAGTACTAAATTTATAATCCCTTTCCCCAAATTTAATTCTATTTAGCCACAGACAATCGTCCAGAAAAGAAAAAAAAACTATGGCTCTCTGAAATGTTTTTCAAAAATGATATTATTTTGTAAAAG
The DNA here is from genome assembly GCA_033119425.1 of Bufotes viridis. Lineage (NCBI taxonomy): Eukaryota > Metazoa > Chordata > Amphibia > Anura > Bufonidae > Bufotes > Bufotes viridis. Next base: position 444,960,851 of record CM065590.1, on the reverse strand, counting down.
TAAAATAAATAAAAAAAAGTAGACATATTCTGTATCACCGCGTCTGTAAGAACCTGAACTATAAAAATACCCCATGACCTAACCCCTCAGAGGAACACAGTCAAAAAAATAAAATGAAAACGGTGTAAAAAAAAGCCATTTCTTTGTCTCCTTAGCCCTTACATCACAAAAAGTGTAATAGCAAGCGATCAAAAAGTCATATGCACCCCAAGATAGTGCCAATAAAACCGTCCTCTCATCCCACAAAGAATGAGCCCCTACCTAAGACAATCGGCTGAAAACTAAAAAAAAACTAATCTCAGACTATGGAGATACTAAAATGTTTTTTTGTTTGTTTAAAAAGGGATATTATAGTGTAAAACCTAAATAAATTTAAAAAAGTAGACATATTCGGTATTTCCGTGTCTGTAAAAATCTGCTCTATAAAAATACCCCATGACCTAACCCCTCAAATGAACACAGTCAAAAAAATAAAATAAAAACGGTGCCAAAACAGCAGTTTTTTGGCAAATTTTCCATTTTAATCAATTATTTCCAGTAACAAAGCAAGGGTTAACAGCCAAACAAAACTTAATATTTATTGCCCTGATTCTGTAGTTTGCAGAAACGCCCCATATGTGGTCATAAACTGCTGTATGGCCAAATGGCAGGGCTCAGAAGGAAATGAAATCTGCGTTCCAGAAGGTTTCTGGAACACAGATTTTGATGGCCTTTTTTTTTTAGAAGAACCCCTGATGCACCCCTAGAGTAGAAACTTCATAACAGTGACCCCATCTAAGAAACTACACCCCTCAAGGTATTCAAAACTGATTTTACAAACTTTGTTAACTCTTTAGGTGTTCCACAAGAGTTTATGGCAAATGGAGATAACATTTCAGAATTTCTATTTTTTGTAACCTTACCTCACAAAAATATAATATAGAGCAACCAAAAATCATATGTACCCTAAAAACTGCCACCTTATCCTGTTGTTTCCAAAATGGGGTCACTTTTTTGGAGTTTCTACTCTAGGGGTGCATCAGGGGGGCTTCAAATGGGACATGGTGTAAATAATCCAGTCCAGCAAAATCTGCCTTCCAAAAACCAGATGGCGCCGCTTTCCTTCTTGCCCTGCCGTGTGCCCATACAGTAGTTTACGACCACATATGGGGTGTTTCTATAAACTACAGAATCAGGGCAATAAATATTGAGTTTTGTTTGGCTGTTAACACTTGATTTGTTACTTGAAAAAATGGATTAAAATGGAAAATGTGCCAAAAAATTTTAATTCTGAAATTTTATCTCCATTTGCCATTGACTCTTGTGGAACACCAAAAGGGTTAACAAAGTTTGTAAAATCCGTTTTAAGTACCTTGAGGGGTGTAGTTTCTAGAATGGGGTCATTTTCCGGTGGTTTCTATTATGTAAGCCTCACAAAGTGACTTCAGACTTAAACTGGTCCTTAAAAAGTGGGTTTGGAAAATTTCTGAAAAATTTCAAGATTTGCTTCTAAACTTCTAAGCCTTGTAATGTCCCCAAAAAATAAAATGGCATTCCCAAAATGATCCAAACATGAAGTAGACATATCGGGAATGTAAATTAATAACTAGTTTTGGAGGTATTACTATGTATTATAGAAGTAGGGAAATTAAAATTTGGAAATTAGCAAATTTTTCAAAATTTTTGGTAAATTTTGTATTTTTTTTTATAAATAACAATGATTTTTTTTTACTCTATTTTACCAGTGTCATGAAGTACAATATGTGACAAAAAAAATCTCAGAATGGCCTGGATAAGTAAAAGCGTTTTAAAGTTATTCACACAAAGTGACACTGGTCAGATTTGCAAAAAATGACCTGGTCCTTAAGGTGAAAATGAGCCCTGTCCTTAAGGGGTTAATTCAAAGTTTTGAGTGAAGCAAGTTTGGATGTAGCATCCGTAGCTAGCTTCACTCATCCCTAATTAAGAGGCATCTGAATCTTGATAAATTAGGTGTATGGGATCGCCACTCTTGATAAATCTCCCCCAAAGTCTATTAGAAAGCTTTATTTACATGAGACTGGACTGTTGTATGTCAACAGATCATTGTATATTGGATAAATATTGGTAGTATATAGGTGCAGCGAGCCCAGGAGTGGAGAGGATGAGATTGGTAGTGGTTTCAATGATAGAAGTAGTAGTACATTCTGACGATCCCAGGACTGTGCAGTGATAGGAGGGGTGCGTCCTTTCTTGCTCTCAGGGCACACCCTGGTGTTGGAGCTCCTGCCTGGGAGGGGTGCCCTTACTTAGGTGGGTCTTGGGATGCAAGGCAGGGGTCTTGAATGTTGGCAAACAATAAGACAGCAATTCAGGTGTTGATGAATGCAATGATGAGGATGTTTTCGCTGGTAACAGGTGAACCATTTTACTGGAAGTTTCAGCAGTTCACAAATAAACGTGCGGGCAGAAGTAGACACAGGTCTTATCAAACACGTTGCGTAGGCAGCTTTCCCAAAGCTGTGTATAGGGAGTATAGACAGTATAACAATCACCTCTAAGTCTCTCTCCAGAAATGCAGGAAAGTCTATAGCCAATAGAGGCTCAGAAGTAGGCACTTTCCAGGGCAGAAGTATCCCTGTCTGCTGCTTCTCTCTGACAACAGCGACATACTACAGTAGCTTCTTACACAGGCCACTAGCTGCACATTACACAGCATCCGAAAGCTGGATGGGTGAGGACATGCCCGAAACCGGCATCCACATAGCAACTAAGGGAGACTGGTCAAAGTTGAGGGAAAGCTGAATAGAGCAAAGTACAGAGATATTCTTTATGAAAACCTGATTCAGTGTGTTCTAGACCTCAGGCTGGGCCGTAGGTTCACCTTCCAACAAGACAATGATGGTAAGCACGCAGCCAAGACAACATAGGAGTGGCTTAGGGACAACTCTGTAAATATCCGTGACTGGCCCTGCCAGTTCCCTAACCTGAACTTCATCAAACATCTCAGAGGAGACCTGAAAATGGCTATCCACCGATGATCCCTTCCAACCTGACAGAGCTTAAGAGGATCTGCAGAGAAGAATGGCAGAAAATCCCCCAATTCAGGTGTGCAAACTTTGTGGCATCATACCCAAAGAGACTGGACTTTTTTCAATGCAAGATTTTAGTTTTTCCTTTTCATTAAATTAGCAAAGATTTCGAACATTTTGTTTTCACCTTCTGATTATGGGGTATTGAGTGTAAAATAATGGTAATAACTTGAATTTTTTTAATTTTAGCACAAGTCCGCAGCATAACAAAATGTGAAAAAAGTCAAAGGGTCTGAAGACTTTTTGAATACACCCTGTACACTGACTGTCTAATATGGATCTGATGGAGTCTGTTTTGGGGTGACTCATGTGTTCCATATGACTGTGTACGTTGGTCTGGGCTATACTTTGTAATCCTCATGTTTCATTATCTGGATCGAATTACAGCTCATTAATTAGCGGTAGAGCCTGATACTATGCTACAAAATGTATAATGAGAATCCAATCCTGAATTCTATACCGCAAAGAAAATATTTGCAGTATTATAACAATTTCACAGGGACGTCTTAAAATCTAGGGCAACATATTTGGCAGGAGCATCCATTACCAATTATTCTCGAAACCACCTCGCACTAACTGAGCACCCCAAACATATTCTAGGGTTTCTGTGCCAAGCTGCAGCGTGTAAACAAGGTGGCAGATGGCGCGTGCATGTTGGGATATTTTTATCAGCCTGTGCGTTCCCAGAGCTGACCCCCGAACACTTTTGGTTTGCTGTCTCCTATCTTGTTTTGGGAAACAGATGACTGTGATTCCCCGAGATTTTGGGAAGAGAATGTAGATTACCTCTATAGAGCACCGGGCTCATAATTATTATTTTGGGACCTTGTTCCTTTCGGGACCATAAACTAGTCTGTTGGGGATGCTGTGCTTTGCCTGCCTAATTTCATATATTTCTCCTACTTGCCCTCCCATTATTATTTTTTAACAAAAAGATAAGTTAATACCTCCTACGTTAATAAATGTAATCTATCACCTGTCTTCCACTTGCTAAAAAAAAAATCAATTCAGCTGTTTTTTTTTTTGGATAGATAAGCGATTCTGACCAATAAAAATGACAATGGATATGGCCCCCAAATGGGCCGTCTCCCAGCCTGCACCACAAATCGAAACCTCAGCTTACCCTAATACTGTGACAGCCCCAAAAATATGTAGAACCCTAATAATATTCAATTTATGAGCCCAGTATCAATATATTTCTCAAATAACATTCCCATTCCATTACTAAATTCTGTATGCCACCATATTCAACTAATATTGGATGGTTTTAGCTCCTAGGGTTCTTAGACTTGAAAATAGGAGACCCAGGCAAGTGCCCAATTTGTCACCCCCTAAAACTGGCCCTGCGCCTGTGATATATAGTCCCCCTGTGGAATGGACTGGTTGTCTTTGAACCATACTTTATAGTGATGCATATTTCAGAGAACCAGAAATTATAGCTCACATTTACTAATGTGATGGCACCTAGACCTTGTTCAAGAAAAGTGAAGTGTTTTAGGCCTCTTTCACACTTGCGTTCTGAGGATCCGGCAGGCACTTCTGTCCCGCCGGATCCGGCAGAACGCAAGTCGCCTGAAAGCATTAGAAGACTGATCAGGATCCTGATCAGTCTTCGAAATGCTTTGAGGTTACTATGGCAGCCAGGACGCTATTGAAGTCCTGGTTGCCATAGTAGTAGTCGGGAGCAGGGGAGCGGTATACTTACAGTCCGTGCGGCTCCCAGGGCGCTCCAGAATGACGTCAGAGTGCCTCATGCGCATGGATCACGTGATCCATGCGATCACGTGATCCATGCGTGTAGGGCGCCCTGACGTCACTCTGAGCGCCCCAGGAGCCGCACGGATGGTAAGTATACCGCTCCCCCGCTTCCCACTACACTTTACCATGGCAACCAGGACTTTAGCGTCCTGGCTGCCATGGTAACCATTGAGAAAAAGCTAAACGTCGGATCCGGCGATGCGCCGAAATGACGTTTAGCTTAAGGCCGGATCCGGATTAATTGCTTTCAATGGGCAATTATTCCGGATCCGTCGTTGCGGCAAGTGTTCCGGATTTTTGGACGGAGCAAAAAGCGCAGCATGCTGCGGTATTTGCTGCGTCCAAAAAACGTTCCGGTCCTGAACTGAAGACATCCTGATGCATCCTGAACGGATTTCTCTCCATTCGGAATGCATGGGGATGATCCTGATCAGGATTTTTCCGGCATAGAGCGCCGAGGACGGAACTCTATGCCGGAAAAGAAAAACGCCAGTGTGAAAGGACCCTTAGCTGTTTTGTTGGAGTAGGATATGTGACACATGTATGAAGTGTTTGTGATTTTTTTTGTGGTTTGTGCCTGGAATTTTGTATTTACTGTGGGGCAGGCAGATGTTCTGTGGGCAGAGCTACATTTTAAAAACATTTATCAATTCTGACCAGGGGCATAGCTAAAGGGTCACGGTCCCTGGTGCAAGAGTTCAACTTGGGCCCCCCTTCCCTCAAAGCTTTGTGGCAAGGGACAGGGGTACACCTAGCCTTTCTGCTGCCTGAGGCAAAAATTAAAATGGCACCCCCCCATACCAAATTCTCAACCTAACCCCTTCCCTGCAGCCCTACAGTGGTACATACCTCTTACAACCAGTCAGGATCTTCTCCATCCAGACCAGACCGCCAGGAGTGGACTGGGAACTTAAAGTGGCCTGAGGATGGCGATACAGTTGAATTCAGGAGGGTACCTGCGGCCGCTGGCTAGGTGCATAGGAGAGAATCAGATCATTATGTACCTGGCTGGTGGCTGTGAGGAGGTCTTGGGTGGCCCCCAAAGACAGAGGCCCACCGGGAAATTTCCCTGTAGGGTCTATGGCCAATCCTGCAGACCGCTATGATGATTTCTTCCAGCCATCCAGTTAGTGTCCTACTTTTTCATCATCCTACCAACTTATGAACATCCCATCCTTCCACCCCCAAAGCTATGCCTAATGTGCTCCCCAATACCATACTGCAGAAACAGTCCCCCTGAAAATAGTAGTACCACACAGATAGTGCCCCTTCAATAATTATTGACAGGCAGGTCCCTAAAAAATAACTGTGCCCAGCAAATAGTGCCCCTGACACTAATAGTGTAAACATAATGTCTCCCAAAAATAATTGTCCTAAGCTGATACTGTGCCAGGGTGCCCCCCACAGTAGTAGTGCTCCCAAAAGTCCCACTAATAGAAATATTTATCTGTCAGAGTTGACTTAGTTTTAATAGTGCCCCTAATAGTAATAATGCCCCAACTGTGCCCATACTAATAATCATGATCCCTGTAGTCCTCCAGTATTAATTTTCCTAATAATGTGTGCCAGTAGAAAAATACCCCCTTATAATGTGCACCAGTACAAAAGTACCCCCTTATAATGTGCACCAGTACAAAAATACCCCCTTATAATGTGCACCAGTACAGAAAATACCACGTTATAATGTGCACCAGTACAAAAACACCCCCTTACAATGTGCACCAGTACAGAAAATACCACGTTATAATGTGTGCCAGTACAAAAATACCCCCTTACTTTTCAGATCAGACCCCCATATCTGACCTCAAATCAGACCCCCCATATCAAATCTCAGATTAGACTCCCATCAGACGTCCATGATAGATCAGACCCCCTTTAGACCTCCATGTCGCACCCCTCAGACTCCCATATAAGACCTCAGATCAGACCCCCATATCGGATCTCAGATAAAACCCCCTTATCAGATCCTCAAACCCCCTTATCAGATCCTCAGACGCCCATATCTGACCTCAGATCAGACCCAAAGTTGTAGAACCTTTCATTACATTTGGATTAAACTTTACTCTTCATGTTTTGCAGATCGTTCCACACGTTGGGACCCTCAGTATGTGGCAGGAGTGCCCGTATGTGAGGAAGGTGGCACTCTGCTTTGTTTCAGGGTCTGATGATGCATAATCATAGGTCACAGAACAGTCATCGGGTTTCACTTAATGACTGGAGATATGTAAAATAGTCATGAGAAAGTGAATATCATATCAATATGCACATTGTCTCACCCCCAGTGAGCAGAGCGGGGCACTCAGCGTCCTCATTGATGCTGCTGCCTTGACCTTAATGATAGTTTTTCTGCTCGTCTAATGTACGACAATTGGACATAAGGTCACTGAGCAGTGGAGACGAAAGTACAAGGCCGGGGTGGGGGAGGGGCCATTTCAAGATCATTGACCTTGTCTTAGATTGCATCAGCGGGGGAACAATACGCTTTCTTTTCTGTAACGAGGCACAATAGCCGGGAATAAAAGTAATCTTCCTCGCCGCACTGACAATAGCCTCTCAAGTTTCTACCACCTCTGAGATTAGTGACTCCTTTTAATGTTCTTCTGTCTCTGCTGAATTTATGGGAAAAGATGTAACGTTTTCTGAAAGAGAAAAAAAAAACAAAGCAGACTCAGTATCGCCGCAATTATCACCTTCCCGCGGCCAGAGACGGTGTTATTACTCTCAAATAATGCACCACAACAATGGCTGTCTATGCTGCGATTTGGAAGTAGCCTGTGAGTTTACCTCTAACGGTTTAAAAATGTTCACTACAAGCAAAAGTGCGCTCGTTAAACGACAGCAGCGGGATGCGAGCAGAAAACGCAGTGTATCGTATTTATGGTATGAGGGACATTTCCAGCAAACTACACACATTTAAAGGGGCAGTTTAATCATGAACTATACACAAAGTCTCTTCAGCTTTCTAATAGACTCTATGGTCTAATTCCTCACCATTTTCAAGATCTCTGCTTGCGGTCAGCACATGGGCACATTATCGTTCACATGCAGAGGCTAAAAAGCAATCTAGATATAGTTATGTTAACAAAAATGAGTGTTTATTACAACTGTATCCCATCTTCTGTGAGCTAAATAGTTCTGACTCCAGGATCAGGACCAGACCGCTCTGCCATGCTATGAGACACAATAGCAGCGGCAGGTACAGGTTCTGTGCCGCTATGTCATTGTAAGGTACCCTAAAGATGGTCATACACATTTTATAGCTGTTGGCTTATCTCCTGGGAAAACAAAAGGACTGGGCGAAAATAATCACATTGCCTGATCCTGTCGGACTGTGTATGGAGGCCTTTAAGGGTTTGTTCACCTTTCACGATTTTTAGCCAGACAACCCACCCCCACCCCAGACCAGACCTGTGGAGGGAAGCATACTTACCTGTTCCCTGCCGCTGAATTCCTGCTCCTTCAGTCCTTTACTGCCACACTCTTATACCCGTTGGTAAACTTCCTGTTTGATGGGGGTACCGTGACACATTGGGGCAGGGGCGTAGCTAACGGCTCATGGGCCCTGGTGCAAGAGTTCAGTTTGGGCCCCCCTTCCCTCAGTGCTTTGTATGTCTTCTTATGCGGCACAAGGGTCTTTGGGCCCCCTCAGCCTCCTGGGCCCGGTAGCGACTTCTACCTCTGCACCCCCTATAGCTACGCCCATGCATGGGGGACATGTTACTATTGCGGCAAGTCATTGGCTGCAACAGCCACATGACCCCTGTCAAACAGGAAGTTTACCTGTGAAGACAAAGTGTGGCAGCAATGGTGGGGGATCGAAGGAGCCGGAACTCAATGGCATGAAGCAGTTAAGTATGCTTCCCTGGGGTTCGGGGGGTGGGGTTCAGGGGGTAGCATTATGACGTGGCACAGGAGGGCATGACGATGTGTTTCTGCCACAAGCTGTGATGGAGTGAGAAAGAGAGGTGAGTTTTTTTTTTTTATGTAACTACCCTAAGGCAGGCCATACTGGGGCACTATGGTGATGGGGGTCATTATCAGTAAAAATAGAAGAAAAAGCATACAAAGGAGGCAGTTATATTATATATGTATATATATATTATACAGAGGGGCTACATTATATATTATACAGAGGGGCCACATTGTATATTATACAGAGGAAGCCATTATATATTATAATTATACAGAGGGGCCATTATATATTATAATTATACAGAAGGGCCACTATATATTATTATGTAATGTGATATTAGGATATATAATGGCCCCTCAGTATTATTAGTATAAATAATATCCCCCTCTGTATTATTATAATATATATTGGCCCCTTCTGTATTTTTAGTATATATAATAGGCCCCTAAGTATTATTATAATATATAATGGCCCCTCTGTAATATTAGTATATATAATGGCCCTATTTGTAATATTAGGATATCTAATGTCTGCCTCTGTAATGTTAGTATATATATATAATGGGCCCTCTGTATTATCATAATATATAATGGCCCCCTCTGTATTATTATAATATATAATGGCCCCCTTAGTATTATTAGTATATATAATGGCCAGTGGCATAACTATAGTGTTATGGGCCCCAGTGCAAACTTTGGATTGCCCCCCCCCCCCCAAAAAAAAAAATTCACACAAAGAGGCGTCAATTTTTTTTTACACTAAGCCCAATGCATGGCTACACTCACACAGTCCTAATAAAATCTGGTCCTACCTCATGCAGAGTGTCGCTAGCATTGGCGTGATATCCACTGGATCCGAAATAAGATCCCTGTAGTGACAGAGAAAAAAAGAATAATCACATAAGGAAGGGATGGTGACTGCTCCTGTGAAATCACCAGCAGGGGGCGCTGTGCTGGCCTGTAAGACTGAGCCATGCCAATGTATAGCAGGGTAATCTAGGGCATATACTCTAAGTGCTACCACACAGTACTAATGCCCACATTGTGGCCCTTCACAGTAATTAAGCCCACCTTGTGGCCCCTTCACAAAAGTTATGTCCTCCTTGTGGCCCCTCACAGCAGCTATACCCACCTTTGTTATGCCCACTTTTGTACCCCCTCACAGTAGTAATGCCCAGATATGTGCCCCCTCACAGTAGTTTTGGCCAGACATGTGACCCCTCACAGTAGTTTTGGCCAGACATGTGCCCCCTCACAGTAGTTTTGGCCAGATATATGCCCCCTCACAGTAGTTATGGCCAGATATGTGCCCCCTCAAAGTAGTTATGCCAGATTGTGCCCCCTCACAGTAGTAATGCCCATATATGTGCCCCCTCACAATAGTTTGGGCCAGATATGTGCCCCCTCACAGTAGTTATGCCAGATTATGTGCCCCCTCACAGTAGTAATGTCCAGATATGTGCCCCCTCACAGTAGTTTGGGCAAGATATGTGCCCCCTCACAGTAGTTATGCCCAGTTATATGCCCCCTCACAGTAGTTATGCCAGATTATGTGCCCCTTCACATTAGTTATGCCAGATTAGGTGCCCCTTACAGTAGTTATGCCAGATTATGTGCCCCTTCATAGTAGTTATGCCCACAAATGTGCCCTCTCACAGTAGTTATGCCTTCATATGTGCTCCCTCACAGTAGTTATGTCTAGATATGTGCCCCTCACAATAGTTATGTCCAGATATGTGCCCCCTCACAGTATTTATGCCAGATATGTGCCCCCTCACAGTGGTTATGGCCAGATATGTGCCCCCTCACAGTAGTAATGCCAGATTATGTGCTCCCTCACAGTAGTTATGCCCAGTTATGTGCCCCCTCACAGTAATTTTGCCTTTATATGTGTCCCCTTATAATAGTTGTGCCCACATATATGCCCCCTCACAGTAGTTATGCCAGATTAGGTGACCCCCTGTAGCTCCACTCCTTCATGTAATGCCTCCTTGTAGTGGTAGTATAAAAAATACTCTCCATCCTTTTGGTGGCCCCCCTTTTTCCCCCAGTCTGCAGCTTTATGGGGGGGAAAAAAAACAAAAAAAACCCACATACTCACCTTTTTCCCTGATGACGCGCTCCCACACTCACATTGCACTGCTGGCTGTGCTGGAGGCTGAGTGCCAGGCTTTTAGCGCTCCTCCCATAGCCAGCAGCACCATGTGCGGCCTGCAGGGGGAGCGCCAGAGCTCAGAAGAAAAGTGAAGCAGGGAGCGGAGAGGTCTCCCTGCTTCACTCTGGAGACAAACAGCCCGGCAGTGACAAGAACTGCCGGGTGAGTGCGCGCTCCCCCCCCCTCTTTACTCTTGGCCCGGGGCGCATGTTTGAAGAGCGCTCTGACGGGGTCCGGCATTGTCACTGTACTTTATGCCGGGCCCGGTCAGAGCGTTCCCATTACATGTGAGTCCAGCGGGCCCCCTCCCCCCGCCGGGCCCGGTCGATCATTACGCCCCTGATAATGGCTCCCTCTGTATTATTAGTATATATGATGGCCCCCTCTGTATTATTAGAATATATAATGTCCCCCTCCTATCTGTCTGGTTGTACCACAGTATTGGTGGTAGCAGCAGGATGACAGTATTGAGGCACCAGGAGGGTGACGATGATAGTAAAGTGGAGAATCTAAAATAGTTTTCTGTGAAACTCTGCAGAGACGAGACACAACTGAAAGAAGATGTCATGGTGGTCTTATCTCCGAATGAAGACGTTAAGGAAAGTCTCTATCACAGGAGATGTCACTGGATGTAACAGATATAGTGCTGTATTCTACTGTATACAGTCGTGGCCAAAAGTTTTGACAATTACATAAATTTTGGAAATTGGAAAAGTTGCTGCTTAAGTTTTTATAATAGCAATTTGCATATACTCCAGAATGTTATGAAGAGTGATCAGATGAATTGCATAGTCCTTCTTTGCCATGAAAATTAACTTAATCCCCCAAAAACCTTTTCACTGCATTTTATTACTGTCATTAAAGGACCTGCTGAGATCATTTCAGTAATCGTCTTGTTAACTCAGGTGAGAATGTTGACGGGCACAAGGCTAGAGATCATTATGTCAGGCTGATTGGGTTAAAATGGCAGACTTGACATGTTAAAGGAAGTCTTTCACCCCCCAAACCCCATTTTTCAGTACTCACATATTCCTGTTCTAAATTGCCCCCCCCCATTAACCACTTCAGCCCCCCTAGCTTAAACACCCTTAATGACCAGGCCACTTTTTACAATTCCGCACTACACTACTTTCACCGTTTATTGCTCCGTCATACAACTTACCACCCAAATGAATTTTACCTCCTTTTCTTCTCACTAATAGAGCTTTCATTTGGTGGTATTTCATTGCTGCTGACATTTTTACTTTTTTTGCTATTAATCAAAAATTACGGAAATTTTTGCAAAAAAATGACATTTTTCACTTTCTGTTGTAAAATTTTTCAAAAAACTACATTTCTATATAAATTTTTCTCTAAATTTATTGTTCTACATGTCTTTGATAAAAAAAAATCCAATAAGTGTATATTTACTGGTTTGGGTATAAGTTATAGCGTTTACAAACTATGGTGCAAAAAAGTGAATTTCGGCATTTTGAAGCAGCTCTGACTTTCTGAGCACCTGTCATGTTTCTTCAGGTGCTAGAATGCCAGGAAAGTATAAATACCCCCCAAATGACACCATTTTAGAAAGAAGACACCCCAAAAGTATTCGCAGGGGGGCATGGTGAGTTCATGTATCATTTCATTTTTTTTCACAAGTTAGCGGAAAATGACACTTTCTGAGAAAAAAAAATAAAAAATTTCAATTTCTGATAACTTCTGGCAAAAAAAAAAAAAAAAATCTCAGACGGACTCACTATGCCCCTCAGTGAATACCTTGGGGTGTCTACTTTCCGAAATGGAGTCATTTGTGGGGTGTGTTTACTGCTCTGGCATTTTGGGCGGGGCTAAATTGTGAGCCGCCATGTAAAACCTAACACTGGGTTCAGACCTGAGCGTTTTGAAGCCTAGCGTTTTTGGTGCGTTCAAGACTGGCGTGTAGGCGCGTTTTTCAAGCCGCTTTGGTAATAGTGTAGGCGCGCTTGACGCGCGTTTCTGTGATTGACTGCATAGTTGGCCAATGACCAAACAGCCCTCCCTATATAGTTTGGCCAATCTGAGGTGTGAATTGTGAAAACGCTGTCCATAGGCGCTGCTTTACGCAGCACAAACGCTCGAACAACACGCCTATCGCGCTTCCCATTGAAGTCTATTAGCACCAAACGCTCGAAAAGCCCGAATTAACGCGAACAAACTTGCCTATGCGTCCGACGCTTATAGGCGCCTATGAACGCGCATAAAACGCGCAAGTGTGAACCACCCTCATTGGAATGCATGGTTCCTTTACTGTTGTGCGTTTTATGTGCGCTCAAAAGCGGCGTTTACGCGAAAGTGTGAACTGAGGGTAAAGGTACTCGTTGGAATTTGGGCCCTTTGCACTCAGGCTGCAAAAAGCGGCACTTATGTGGTATCGCCGTACTCAGGAGAAGTAGGGCAATGTGTTTTGGGGTGTATTTTTACATATACCCATGTTGGGTGAGAGAAATATCTCTGTAAATTGTCAACTTTGTATAAAAATTTTTAAAAGTTGTCGTTTACAGAGATATTTTTCACACAAAGTATGGGTATATATAAAAATACACCCCAAAACACATTGCCCTACTTCTCCTGAGTACGGCGATACCACATGTGTGACACTTTTTTGCAGCCTGGGTGCGCAAAGGGGCCCTAAAACCAAAGAGTACCTTTAGGATTTCACAGGGCATTTTTACGCATTTGGATTCCAGACTTCTTCTCACCCTTTAGGGGCCCCTAAAATGCCAGGACAGTATAAATACCCCACATGTGACCCCATTTTGGAAAGAAGACTCCCCAAGGTATTCTGTGAGGGGTATGGTGAGTTCATGTAAAATTTTATTTTTTGTCACAAGTTAGTGGAATATGAGACTTTGTAAAAACAAAATTAAAAAAAAAAAAAAAAGATTTCCGCTGACTTGTGCCAAAAAATAAAAATTCTGTGGACTCACCATGCCCCTCACGGAATACCTTGGGGTGTCTTCTTTCCAAAATGGGGTCACATGTGGGTATTTATACTCACCTGGCATTTTAGGGGCCCCTAAAGTGTGAGAATCCAAATGCATAAAAATGGCCTGTGAAATCCTAAAGGTACTCATTGGTTTTAGGGCCCTTTGCGCATCTTGGCTGCAAAAGTGTCACACATGTGGTATCGCCGAACTCAGGAGAAGTAGGGCAATGTGTTTTGGGGTGTATTTTTACATATACCCATACTGAGTGTGAGAAATATCGCTGTAAACGACAACTTTTACATTTTTTATTCAAAGTTGTCAATATACAGAGATATTTCTCTCACCCAGCATGGGTATATGTAAAAATACACCCTAAAACACATCGCCCTACTTCTCCTGAGTACGGCGATACCACATGTGTGACACTTTTTGCAGGCAAGATGCGCAAAGGCCCAAATTCAATGAGTACCTTTTAGGAGGGCATTTTTACGCATTTTCTTCTCACGCTTTAGGGCCCTAAAATGCCAGGGCAGTATAAATACCCCACATGTGACCCCATTTTTGAATGAAGACACCCCAAGGTATTCCATGAGGGGCATGGCGAGTTCATAGAATATTTTTTTTTGGCACAAGTTAGTGGAAATTGATTTTTATTGTTTTTCTCACAAAGTCTCCCTTTCCGCTAACTTTTGACAAAAGTTTAATTTTTCATGAACTCATTATGCCCCTTAGCGAATACCTTGGGGTGTCTTCTTTCCAAAATGGGGTCACATGTGGGGTATTTATACTGCCCTGGCATTTAGGGGCCCTAAAGCGTGAGAAGAAAAATGCGTAAAAATACCCTCCCTAAAAGGTACTCGTTGAATTTGGGCCCTTTGCGCATCTTGGCTGCAAAAGTGTCACACATGTGGCATCGCCGTACTCAGGAGAAGTAGGGCGATGTGTTTGAGGTGTATTTTACATATACCCATGCTGGGTGAGAGAAATATCTCTGTATATTGACAACTTTGAATAAAAAAATGTAAAAAGTTGTCGTTTACAGCGATATTTCTCACACCCAGTATGGGTATATGTAAAAATACACCCCAAAACACATTGCCCTACTTCTCCTGAGTACGGCGATACCACATGAGTGACACTTTTTTGCAGCCAAGATGCGCAAAGGGGCCCTAAAACCAATGAGTACCTTTAGGATTTCACAGGCCATTTTTAAGCATTTGGATTCTCACGCTTTAGGACCCCTAAAATGCCAGGGCAGTATAAATACCCCACAAGTGACCCCATTGTGGAAAGAAGACACCCCAAGGTATTCTGTGAGGGGTATGGCGAGTTCACAGAAAAAAAAAATTTGGCACAAGTTAGCGGAAATTGTTTTTTTTTTTTTTTACAGTCTCATATTCCACTAACTTGTGACAAAAAATAAAATTTTACATGAACTCGCCATACCCCTCACGGAATACCTTGGGGTGTCTTCTTTCTAAAATGGGGTCACATGTGGGGTTTTGTACTGCCCTGGCATTTGAGGGTCTCCGCAATCATTACACGTATGGCCAGCATTAGGAGTTTCTGCGATTCTCCTTATATTGAGCATACGGGTAATGAGATTTGTTTTTCCGTTCAGCCTCTGCGCTGAAAAAAAAAAATGAACGGCACAGATTTTTTCATTCGCATCGATCAATGTGGATGAAAAAATCTCTGCCAAAATCAGTGACTGCGGTGCGGTGGGCTGGGCGCTAGCTACCTAACAAGTAGCTAACTAACTGGCAGTGATAAGGGACCCTTATGACCCATTCACACGTCCGAAATTCTGTTTGCGGAACGGAATTGCGGACCCATTCATTTCTATGGGGACAGACTTTGTTCCGCTCGGATCCGGAATTACGGATCCGCGCTCCGGTCTGCACTTCCGTTCCAGCAAAATATAGAACATGTCCTATTCTTGTCCGCAATTGCGGACAAGAAAAAGCATTTTCTATATAGTTCTGGCAATGTGCGGATCTGCAAAATGCGGAAAGCACATTGCCGGTGTCCGTGTTTTGAGGATCCGCGGATCGGATCCGCGGATCCGTGAATCCACGGATCCGTGAATCCAAGGATCCGCAAAACACATATGGACGTCTGAATGGAGCCTTACAAGGGGTGTGATCAATGACAAGGGGTGATCAGGGGTCTAGATGGGGTGATCAAGGGGTTAATAGGTGAGGGGGTGGGGGGTTAGTGTAGTGTTTGGTGCAACTTTTACTGTAGTTACCTGGTCCTCCGGTGGTCGATCCCAGAAAATGGGACCACCAGAGGACCAGGTAGCAGCTATATCAGACGCTGTTCATAAAACAGCGTCTGATATAGCTGTTTGATGCGATTTATATCGCATCTACAGCCTGCCAGCGATTGATCATCGCTGGCAGGCTGTAGTCCAACTCTCGAGACGCGATTCACTGTGAACGCGCGCGCGCACGCGTGCGCGTTCACAGGAACTCTCGCGTCTCGCGAGATGACGCCCCGGCGCGTCCAAACAGAAGATCCCGGCCGCCCGCAGGACGCAATCCTGCGTACGGCGGTCGGGGACTGGTTAAAAAGCCTCTTACTCCATTGTTTCACAGCTTACCTAATTTTATGAAGATAGGTAAGCTGTGAAACAATGGGGTAAGGGGCTTTTTAATGGGGGGGGGGGGGCAATTTAGAACAGGAGTATGTGAGTACTGAAAAATTGGGTTTGGGGGGTGAAAGACTCCCTTTAAAAGGAGGGTGATGCTTGAAATCATTGTTCTTCCATTGTTAACCATGGTGACCTGCAAAGAAACGCGTGCAGCCATCATTGCGTTGCATAAAAATGGCTTCACAGGCAAGGATATTGTGGCTACTAAGATTGCCCCTCAATCAACAATTTATAGGATCATCAAGAGCTTCAAGAAAAGAGGTTCAATTCTTGTTAAGAAGGCTTTAGGGCAGCCAAGAAAGTCCAGCAAGCGCCAGCATCGTCTCCTAAAGAGGATTCAGCTGCGGGATCGGAGTGCCACCAGTGCAGAGCTTGCTCAGGAATGGCAGCAGGCAGGTGTGAGCGCATCTGCACGCACAGTGAGGCGAAGACTTTTGGAAGATGGCCTGGTGTCAAGAAGAGCAGCAAAGAAGCCACTTCTCTCCAAAAACAGGGACAGATTGATCTTCTGCAGAAAGTATGGTGAATGGACTGCTGAGGACTGAGGCAGAGTCATATTCTCCGATTAAACCTCTTTCTGATTGTTTGGGGCATCTGGAAAAAGGCTTGTCCGGAGAAGAAAAGGTGAGCACTACCGTCAGTCTTGTGTCATGCCAACAGTAAAGTATCCTGAGACCATTCATGTGTGGGGTTGCTTCTCATCCAGGAGAGTGGGCTAACTCACAATTTTGCCCAAAAACACAGCCATAAATAAAGAATGGTACCAAAACACCCTCCAACAGCAACTTCTTTCAACAATCCAACAACAGTTTGGTGAAGAACAATGCATTTTCCAGCACGATGGAGCACCGTGCCATAAGGCAAAAGTGATAACTAAGTGGCTCGGGGACCAAAACGTTGACATTTTGGGTCCATGGCCTGGGAACTCCCCAGATCTTAATCCCATTGAGAACTTGTGGTCAATCCTCAAGAGGCGGGTGGACAAACAAAAACCCACTAATTCTGTCAAACTCCAAGAAGTGATTATGAAAGAATGGGTTGCTATTAGTCAGGAATTGGCCCAGAAGTTGATTGAGAGCATGCCCAGTCGAATTGCAGAGGTCCTGAAAAAGAAGGGCCAACACTGCAAATACTGACTCTTTGCATAAATGTCATGTAATTGTCGATAAAAGCCTTTGAAACGTATGAAGTGCATGTAATTATATTTCACTACATCACAGAAACAACTGAAACAAAGATCTAAAAGCAGTTAGCAGCAAACTTACACCCATCTACTACATTATCTGTACTCAGAGAATTATCACTGTGTTATCTGTGGTGTTATATAGGACTGCAGGTGACATCTACTACATAATCTGTACTCAGAGAGTTATCACTGTGTTATCTGTAGTGTTACATAGGACTGCAGGTGAAATCTATTACATTATCTGTAAAAAAAGGACGTGTCCACTGGTTGGGGGGGGCGCAATACATGGCATGCCCCGGGTGCTGACAACCCACGCTATGCCACTGCAACTAACTACTCACTGTTCATCTTGTCACTTGTCACTGTCACTACTTTTTTATGGGAGCCTTCTCTGTCAATCAGCATGGCTGAGGAGTCCAAAATGTCAACAGTTTCCGCCTTTTTGAAATAGGAAGAGTCACAGGAAGATACATGGAGACAGGAACGGTGACAACACTGCAAAAGCTTTTTGTTTCTATGAGTTAGAGGTGGCGGTAGCTTTGTAATACACTGGGAAGAGTATGGTTTTTTTTTTCCATTTATGTTCCGTTTTTTGGGGTCCTATATCGGAAACCATTCATTTCAGACCATATACGGAACCATTCATTTCAATGGATACGCAAAAAGAAAGGAAGGTATTCCGTATGCCTTCCGTTTCCATATTTCCATTTCTTACAAAGATAGAACATGTCCTAATATTGTCCGCATAACGGACAAGGATAGTACTGTTCTATCAAGGGCCAGCTGTTCCGTTCCGCAAAAAACGGAATGCACACGGACATCATCCGTATTTTTGAGGATCTGTTTTTTGCGGGCTGCAAAATACAGAAAAAAAGCTATACGGTAGTGTGCAATAGGCCTTAGGCAGTTATTTTTATTTTTCAAAGAAGTGATTTCATTGAGAAAATCGCAACCTCAGCGAAAAAGATGAGCGAGAAACCGGTTATAGTTTTCTGTCTGTCACCATTATGCAGATCTCATAGGCCGTTTATGTGTTTCTTCTCTGGAAACACAGTTTCGATACACTTGTCATGGTCTGGTGGTTTGGCGGCAGTATTCCGGTCGTGACATCATATGATATGATGGCGCAAGTGTTTTGGCCAACAAGAAATGTTCCAATGTCTGCATCAAATCCTCAGTGGAAAAAGTAATGGTTCCACAATTTTCATGTTGTTTCCTGTTACACCACCACACAGTGTGTGAACATACCTCAACCTTTGTCTGATTCTGTGTAACTAGATTCTGGACATATAGGATACATTGGTAATGAATGTGTCAGATGCCTGGAGACGTGGCAGGAGGGTACAGTTACTTATAGCTCGCAGTCTGTGCAGGAGAAATTTTAAAAAACACGACCCGTTCCTCGCAGATGTCTGACTTGGACGAGAGCCACTGAAAATTTGGATTGCATTTCACTTACCCAAATGATTCCAGTGTCTCGTGAAGAGAGCATTTGGCAAACGCTGCAACAGGAAAATAGGAAATGCGTCTGAAAACATTAATAATATTTGAATACAGCTCCTTGAGCTGATTGTTCTTGAGATGAACTGTGACTTCCACCAAGTCCTCAGCGAGTATCACAGCAGGTGATAGAAAACGTATTAGGGAGCGATGGAGAGATACTTCCCCGTGAACACAGCTTACACAAGACAGACGCGTTTCGCATCCCGACAGCTGTGATAGAATTAGATTAAGAACTTTTTCTGGACAGTAAGCATTGCCTGGTGTCTTGTAATGCTCCTGGTCATAGCATAGTGGGACAACTACCAATGTGTGTACTGAGCACTCCAGGCAGCATCTAATATATTTGTATGTGGGTCCCAATGTGTTGCTTATTGATCAAAACAGAACATGGACGCACAGGTAGAGTTCGGCCTAGTTCTCTCGATCTGGTTGTTAAACTGACAGAATCAATAGTTGGCCATTCACTGTGTAGATCAAGTCACATTTCTCCTCCGGCCGGTATGGGCCTATGCTTGAGGCCTAGCTGTTCCGACGGAAGGTAACACAATGACATTGTCCTGTGTGTAGACATCCCAAGACACAGGGGTGAAGTTTGAGTGGCCACTACTAGAGCATTATTCCTGTGTCATCAATCATATGAACACAGTGTAGTTTTATTCATTTACAGCACCATTCATATGGGCAGTGTACAGATTATGTGGGAACTATATTTTGTTGTCTATCTGGACATAGTATGGTATTATCTGGGCACTCTACGTAAATCTTCATCTGGACAATGTATTTTTTTTTTTGGGTATTGGGTTGTTATTTATCCAGACATTTTATGTCACGATCATATCACATTATGGAGATTTTCTCTGGACATTGATACTATGGATACTATGATACTATTTATGTGAGTATTGTGCCGTAATTTATCTGGACAGTATACTGCTACAGATGGATCTGGATAGATTGGAGGCTTGGGCAGAGAAGTGGCAGATGAGGTTTAACACTGACAAATGTAAGGTTATGCACATGGGAAGAAATAATGCAAGTCACCCGTACATACTAAATGGTAAAACACTGGGTAACACTGACACGGAAAAGGAATTTGGAATTTTAGTGAACAGCAAACTAAGCTGTAGAAACTATTGTCAGGCAGCTGCTGCCAAGGCCAATAAGATAATGGGTTGCATCAAAAGGGGCATAGACGCCCGTGATGAGAACATAGTCCTACCACTGTACATATCACTAGTCAGACCACACATGGAGTACTGTGTACAGTTCTGGGCTCCTGTGAACAAGGCAGACATAGCAGAGCTGGAGACGTTTTAGAGGAGGGCAACTAAAGTAATAACTGGAATGGGTGGACTACAGTACCCTGAAAGATTATCAAAATTAGCATTATTCACTTTAGAAAAAAAGACGACTGAGGGGAGATCTAATAACTATGTATAAATATATCAGGGATCAGTACAGAGATCTCTCCCATCATCTATTTATCCCCAGGACTGTGACTGTGACAAGGGGACATCCTCTGCGTCTGGAGGAAAGAAGGTTTGTACACAAACATAGAAGAGGATTCTTTACGGTAAGAGCAGTGAGACTATGGAACTCTCTGCCTGAGGAGGTGGTGATGGTGAGTACAATAAAGGAATTCAAGAGGGGCCTGGATGTATTTCTGGAGTGTAATAATATTACAGGCTATAGCTACCAGAGAGGGGTCGTTGATCCAGGGAGCTATTCTGATTGCCTGATTGGAGTCGGGAAGGAATTCTTTCACCTAAAATGAGGAAAATTGGCTTCTACCTCACCGTTTTTTTTTTTGCCTTCCTCTGGATCAATTTGCAGGATAAGAAGCCGAACTGGATGGACAAATGTCATTTTTCAGCCTTATAAACTATGTTACTATGTAATCCATTGCATGCTTTGTCAAGCCACTCTATGGCACGTTTCATCTGAACACTAATATACTGTTTAGGGTACTTTCACACTTGCGGCATGGCTATCCAGCAGGCTGTTTGGGCGGGTGAACAGCCCGCCGGATCCGCCATGCCGCAAGAACCCGTGTGCTGCTGTTCTACCGCTCCGTCCCCATTGACTATAATAGGGCGGGAGGGGGAGCTACGGCACAGTGCGGCAGTGCACGGCCAGAGATCGCCGGACTAAAAGTACTGCATGTCCGACTTTTTAGTCCGGCGATCACTGCTGTGCTGCGCCGTAGCTCCGCCCCCTGCCCCATTATAGTGTACTTGCACACGGGTACTTGCGGTATGGCGGATCTGGCGGGCTGTTCACCCGCCCGAACAGCTTGCGGGATAGCCATGCCGCAAGTGTGAAAGTACCCTTATCTTGGTATCATATTTTGCAATATACTTGGTTGTTGTAAAGCTGGCCATGCACATTAGACAAATGTGAGCGGTGCCCAGAGATTTGGGTAAACCAACCATCCATCTAAGGTATATGGGGCCCTCCCCAGATTTAACCCTTATGGCAGAGGTCAGGGGAATTACAGATTGGGTGGTTTGTTTTCAACTGACCGATACTTTTGGTTTCAGGGAGATAAGCCACGGCCAGAGGTGTCCGGCAGTGTGTTTCTCCCCCACCGCTATTTAGGACACAAGCAGGCTGAGCTGAGCATGCATGCGTATGGAGAAATCAAAAGAGATAGCTGTTAGCTGAAGGAAAATGTAGCCAACAGCTTCCAAATGTGTATGACCAGCCTAAAAGCACTCTATTGTATTCTTCAGAGTGGCCCACAAAAAAGTAGCCTGCCTCCAACATCTCCAAATCAAACTGCCTGATAGTAAATCTTCATAGTTGTCCATAGAAACCAATCAAAACTTATCTTTCATTTTTTCAGAGCCCTGTAGGAACTGAAAGCTGAGCTCTGATTGGTTGCTATGGACAACTTAGACTGATGTATTATTCAGTTTGATAAAAGTGGCCTATTGTGTCAGAAAGATGGTGTTCTCCCTGAAACAGCGAGTAGTGATTGTGGAAGGCTATGTGTGAGCAGATCGATTAAGGAGACCTTTGTCGACAAGTACCCAGGAACAAAAACCCCAGCCAAACGCATTCAGAGTCTGGTTCGGAAATGTTATAAAACTGGCTCTGCTGCAAACATGAAAAAACCGAGGCCTCCGTCGATCAGGGCGGCTAAAGTTTTGCATGAAGTTCAGCAGCGGATTGCAAGTAGCCCCCTAAACTCAACTGGAAGACTGTCTCAGCCAGCAAGTTGGTGTATCACAAAGGACGTGTCAGCGAGTGCTGAAGTCTCTGAACCTGAAACCGCACTGAATAACGTGTGTGCAGGAACTGACAAAGCGAAACGCGGAAATTACAGGACTTGGTGCTGACTATGATTTCTGACAGACATCTGGGCCAATTGCTGTACTTCGTGATGGACAAAGCTTGTTTTCATGTAAATTCCCAGAATACTAGGAACTGGTCCACTGAAAATCCCCATTTAACTCAGGAAACACAACTTCACGACCTGTAAATTGGGGTTTGGTGCGCAGTATCAGGAACACCAATAGTGGGCCTAATTTTCTTCAAATCACCTGTGAATACCGCAATTTACCTGAACATGAAAATGTCCTGCTTTTTCCAACAAGATGGGGCAACACGCCGCACCTCGCAGAAATCACAGGAACGGGGTCATGAGCGAGCGAGGGGTTATGGCCACCACATTCCCCAGACTTGTCCATGTGAGATTGTTATTTGTGGGGAAATATAAAACAGAAAATGTCCGCTAACAATCCATATCTTCAGGATGAACTCAAGGAGAACATCACAAACACCATCTGCAGCATCATAACAAAGCAGTATCAGACTAAAGGAGCAAAGACGTGAATAGGGACCACTGTCAGCCTCTTCTGTCACTTGTGGGTCATTAAAAAACAACCCACCTGCTCGTTCATCTTGTCTTACTATCGCTGGAGGCGGGCTATTTTTTCATTGGCCACCCTGATGTTTTGATCCGCGCGACAGGGAGATGCAGTGGTGGCCGTGCTGGGATCAGGAGCAATGCAGGTGTCGGGGAGTGGGGTTAAGTATAATTTATATTCGGGTGCCGGGCATTGGGGGGAATGTTTTATAGTTTGGGCCTATTGCAGACGACCGTATGGCTTTGGCCTATTGCACACAAACGTTTATTTTATCAGTTTACAGGCCGTTTTTTGCGTTCCGTATATGGAACCATTCATTTTAATGGGTCTGCAAAAAAAACGGAAGGTACTCCGTATGTCTTCCGTTTCCATTCTTCCATTCAAAGATAGAACATGTCCTATTATTGTTTGCATAACGGCCAAGAATAGTACTGTTCTATCAGGGGCCAGCTGTTCCGTTCCACAAAAACGGAATGCACGCGGACGTCATCCATATTTTTGCGGATCCGTTTTTTGCAGACCGCAAAATACTGAAAAAGCCATACCGCCATGTGCAATAGGCCTTTTTCAGTATTTTGCAGTCTGCAAAAAACGGATCTGCAAAAAATACAGATGACATCCATGTGCATTCCGTTTTTTGCGGAACAGAACAGCTGGCCCCTGATAGAACAGTACTATCCTTGTCCGTTATGCGGACAATAATGGGACATGTTCTATCTTTGAACGGAACGGAAAAACGGAAATGGAAGGCATACGGAGTACCTTCCGTTTTTTTTTGCAGATCCATTGAAATGAATGGTTCCATATACGGAACACAAAAAACGGCCATAAACTGATAAAATAAACGTTCGTGTGCAATAGGCCTAATGGTAACTCTTCTTTAATTAAAAAAAAAATAATACAAATGGCCGAACAGAATGATGTATGGAGCCCAACTTCTAACCTGTAGGGGGCATAACAAATAAAAAATGTCACAAAATCCCAAAACATCTGCACCTAATTTTTTAAAATATGAGAAAATGACTGTTTTAGGTTGTTATGGATTGTGGTTGTCTAAAGTGTCTATATCATTTGCAGTCCATCCGGTTCTGCGCGGTGGGGGGTCCCTCTACTGTCAGTTCTCTTACTGTTTGCGCTAAATACAGGTTCTTGATGTTAATTGCTTGTTAAGAGTCATCCTTTCCTTACAATGGGCATCATTGACTAACATAAATGGTTTGACCTCATGGGTCATGCCGGGGTTATGCTGCAAGGCCACGAAATGCGTCTGTCTGATTGCTGGAAGAATACGCACTTTGCACCTGGTGGAATCACTTCCACATTCCTGAATGTGAAATAAAGTTATGACTTCAATCAGAAGGTCTCATTGCTGAGCATATAATCATGGCTGCGCAGTATGAATGGAGGCAATCCTTTGTTCTACATGTATCATCATGACCATTGATAGATCCCATAGTCCCACAGATATACAGTGTAAGAAGACACCATGCAGGGCATAGTACAGAGGTGTCTGACATGGGGCTCAGGTTAGCCTTATGCTCTATACAATAACATCAAGTTATGTAAATAGTGAAGGAGGACCAGACAGAAGTTGTCCCTACTTTACTCTCTGACAAAATATTGGGATCTGCTTGTCTAATGATGGGAAAGAGTATCGGCATGAACCAGAGTCAGAAAGGGATAGTGGACATTGTGATTTCCATAGTGCCTTCTCTGCATTGGAAATGGATACTTGTCCATGCTACCAGAATCTGCTCCTGCCCTGACTCCATGAACTTTTCCCTTTGAGATCTGGCAGAATGTACGTGAAATGCTCTGCCCGATCATAGAGGAGAGTCATAGACTGTATGTATCCTCTTCTTGTAATGTTCTGCCTCCTATTTCTGCCAGGACAGGACTGGAGCCTGTAGGGGTGAGAAATCTACTGGACCCCAGATATGCAAAAT
Organism: Bufotes viridis; assembly: GCA_033119425.1. Classification (NCBI taxonomy): domain Eukaryota; kingdom Metazoa; phylum Chordata; class Amphibia; order Anura; family Bufonidae; genus Bufotes; species Bufotes viridis. The sequence continues at coordinate 444,935,868 of CM065590.1, read as the reverse complement.
TCATTTCTAGACCACCATGGATTTTAAAGTCAACCCCTTCTCTATCCTAGACCACCAGGTGTTTTGACATTAACCCTTTCTCAGTTTGAGACCACTAAAGATTTTGATTTTAACCTGTTCTTTGCCCTAGACCACAAATGATTTTAACATTAATCCCTTCTGTCCCCTCGAAGACCAGGTGTTTTGACAGTAACCATTTATTTGCCTTAGATTACCAGGGATTTTGACATCAACCCTTTCTTTGCCCTAGACCACCAGTGATTTTTACATTAACCGCTTCATTACCCTAGATCCCCAGGGTTGACGACATGAACTCCTTTCCTGTCCTAGACACCAGGGATGTTATCACAAACCCATTAAACGGGGTTTATAGGGCCGATCTTGAGTATTTGCTGCTCTTTATATCTAGCCTACCTATGAGTAGAGCATATGAGCATTTCCATACTCCGATGCTCCCCCTTGTCACGCTGTAATTGCGCAGCACAAGGATCTTTTTTCGTTGTGCCAGCGAGACCTTCGCCCAGCAGTGAGCCCTGTGATGGGTGTTCTCTAGCGCTGCTGGATGGGTGGGGTGTTGGGATTTGGGGACGCTCAGAAACAAGTGTATTTTCTTTGTTTTGGAGGTGGGTATTATGCAAAGTAGTCTCTGGCGGCTGCGGTAGAGAACACCCATCTGTGCTGGTGATGTCACCGGCTCAGTGCTTGGCGAAAGTCTTGACTTACCATAGTGATAAGAAGCCCGGTATGTCACCAGCACAATGAAAACAGATCCTTGTGCTACGCAATTGCAGTGTGACGAGGGGAAGCATCAGAGCAAGAAAATGATTGTAGGTTAGAAATAAAGAGCAGCATATACCCATGATTGGCCCTGAACCTGGAAAACCCCTTTGACTACCCCAGCTAATTATATCTAATTATGTTTTGATTGTCCAACATATAGGTATAGTGTCCAGGCCCCTAAAACTTATATTACACAGGCAGATGAAGCAGGGGATTGTCGGGAGGGAAGCGTTCCTTCCTGACAATCGCCTGCTCGTTAGCGGAGGAGACCGCTGCATTTACATACAGTGATCTCCACCTCAGTATGGGAAGGAGTGATCAATATACCATCGCTCATTCCCATACTAAATCACTGTTTGCCGGCAGCAGATTGTGGTTAGACCGCACAATCTGCCACCAGCAAACAAGGTTTTTTAAACCTGTTGAAAGATTGGGATTGCCTGATGAACAAGCATTTTGCTCGTCCATCGGGCATTCGGCAGCAGTATTACACTGCCAGATCGTTGCTAATGAGCGTTCATACGAATGCGATGATCTGCACAATTATCTGAACGTGTAATGTAAGCTTTACCGGCCCATTCACTACCTACAAATGCTTAGAGGGAACACTGCCGGAGAGTGAGATATGATGTAACTCAAGGAAGAAGGTGGGGTGTTGGGATTTGGGGATGCTCAGAAACAAGTGTATTTTCTCTGTATCAAAAGTCCTTGCAGATTAGCACAAACTTGAATTATTTCATGTAAGGTGACATGTACCCCTGAATATAATCCTTTCTGTAGTATATATATATATATATATAGCCCTGTTATCTGCTTTGTTTATGCCGCTATCTCACCAGTGACCGGGCAGAAGACTGCGGTGCCTGAATTAGCCCAGACCTGTCACCGCACCTTCCTAGAGATGTAAATTGGTAGTTAATGATACAATGGATTTCTGTTCTTTATAAAGCAGAGGTGCAAATGATTAATAACGCTATGGATCGTGTTTCAGGCGTAACTAAAGTCTCCGGAGAATGCCGAGGTGCGACCGAACCACATACGTCCTTTCATCCATGTTTTTAATTACATTTTTCTAATTGATGTTCAGCTTCAGCAGTCTGATTACAATACTCCCACAAACTTCACGCCTTAGCCTCCATTGTTGGGAACAAACGCAAAACGGAACTTTTATCAAAACCTTTTATGCGTAGATTAACCCCTTCTACAGAAATTCTTTCGGGACGACTAATTAGGAAGTTAAAACAAATATATTGCGCAATTATTTAAATGCTTTGCTTATTGTAATCATCTACTGCTACATTAAGATATACCATTGATGGGAGAGGGTAAACATCTGAGTGGGGGGAATTATCAAGCTGCCAGGCCAGTATTCTGGAGTAGAAAAGTCAGACATTTTGTCACAAGATGCAGACTTTTTAGCTTTTTCCGACACTCTTGCCACTTTTCCAAAAAGATGTGGGTGGAGGAGGCTTACCTGTGGCCTGACTAATTTAACAACATGTGTGCCAGAAAATGGGCATAATCTACTCCAGCTGTGGAGCACGGGTGGCCCGCCACAGTTATGAAGAGGTGTGCCCCTCCTAATGATTCAGGCTTATCTCATGACAAAATTAAGACCGGTGTACACAAGATTAATAAATCTCCCCCAGGGAGTCTTTAAGTGCAACAGAATTATCACAGTATATGGTTGTATGATTGTTTGGTTGTACGGTTGTATGATAAATTGCCTAAGGGCTTTTTCACACAAGCAAGTCTATTGCGGGAATTACGCTCCGTGTGTAAGCGCTGTCCTCCGTTCAGGACTTGCAGGAGCGCAGGGCATTATACTGATTTATAATGCTGTGTGTCTCTGCATGACCTTACTTCTACAGGATCATACTGACATAAAGCTGTCTGATCCTGTAGCAGAAAGGTTAGGCAGAGGCACACAGCATTATAAATCAGTATAATGCCCTGCGCTCCTGCAAGTCCTGAACGGAGGACAACACTCACACACAGGTATCAAGGTATCAAGTGCACTGCCCCAGAAAAGTGGAGTGATTTTGCCCGTTTTGTTGGTGGAGTAGGCATTTGCACCAAGTTTATGATGTATTTGCGCCATTTTTAAGGTGGTTTTCCCCACACTCGGCATTGGGCTCATGCACATGAGAGTATTTTTGGTCTGCATCCAATCCACATTTTGTGTGGATCAGATGCGGACCTATTCACTTCAATGGGGCCGCAAAAGATGCAGAAAGCCCACCATGCGCTGCCTTCATCCGTATGTCCGTTCTGTGGCACCGACAAAAAATATAGAACATGTCCTATTCTTGTATTACAGACAAGGATTGGAATGTTCTATTATGGGCCAGATGCTCCATTCGGTACGCACATGCCGGTATCCGTGTTTTGCAGATCTGCAATTTGTGGACCTCAAAAACGGCTATGGCCGTGTGCATGAGCCCTAAGAATTGGAAGGCCCTGCCCTATCATAGAAATGCCTATTCGTGTCTATAAAACGGACAAGAAGGACAGTTCGATCTTTTTTGTGGGGCCACGGACAGGAAGTGTGCTTGCGAACAGCATATGGTGTGCTGTCCGCATCTTTTGCAGCACCATTGAAATGAATGGGTCCGCATTCGATCCACAAAATTGCAGATCGGATGCGGGAAGAAAAATACGGTCATGTGAATGGGCCCTAAGGCTGCATTCCCAAGACCATATGTATTTTGCGGTCTGCAAAATGCGGATCCCCAAAAAATATGGATGACGTCCGTGTTGCATTCTTTTTTGTGGACAATCCCTATCTTGTCTGCAAAACGGACAAGAATTGGATATGTTCTATCTCTTTTGTGATGCTAGGGAACGGACATATGGATGCGGAGAGCACGCGGTGCACTGTCTGCATTTCTTTCAGATATTTACACCAGAAATTTTGTCAAGCTTTGGAGAAAAAAACTGTCTAAAACACTAGATGTGACTTTTTTTGTGGGTCAACCTGAGTTAAATGTGGGCCTATGTCATGTGACGAGTCACATGAAGAGCTGCAAACACAATTTTGCGCACATTTTGCGCATATTCTGTCTCTGGTTAGGGTAATTCTTTCTGCGGTTAGGGTAAATCCACACCTGTCGCAGGTATTCTTTTCTGGCAGAGGATTGTACCGCAGATTTGGCAACAGATTTGTATTGAAATCCTAACCTGCAGGGTAAAGGTAAAAATAATTAACACAAAAACAAAGACTATTCCTTCCTCCCCCACTGTGGAGGAAGTGCAGTGAGCCCACAGGTGGAAAGGCAGGAGGAGGTGCGTTGTAGTTGTGGCATTGATAGGCGTGGTAGTGGTTCATGGGGGCTGTCCTCAATCCAAAGCTCCCTAGGGCTGTGCAGTTAGTGGAGGGTGCACCCTTTCTCCCCTCGGTGCACACCCTGGGCCTTCTGGGGCTCCTTTATGGTGATAGATGAGGTGCCCTTGATGTTATGTACATGGGTACAGGAGGGCAAATGTAGGGCACATCTCAGTAATGGCGTTTCCTTTCCAGACCCATTTTGAATCTGTTTCTGGGTAAGCAATGGCCATATGTGTTGTCATCCAGTTTTTCTAGAGTTCTGAATGCCAATTCTGCCTCATTACACTGATATATCGTCAGTACATAATCAGGCAGGATTGCCATTCATCAGTCTATGAAATTTGTAATGGTGGCCATATTGTCACCCAGCTTAACCTAATATAACCAAAGAACAGCTCATTGGGGATTTGTTGATTTTGCAGGGGCAGTTGCTCTTTGTTATCTGTGCCCCCTGGGGTCTTTACTGAGGAGGTGACTACAACGCCCGGACACCCTAGGGGTGTTGTGTGTGAGTGCACTAGTTATGATGTGCCGTGTGGGGGTAGTAGTACTCACAGTTACGTTGTCCCCTGGGCCAGCGTGCAGTGGATTGTAAGACAGCACTCTATATTGCAGGGAAAACCAGCCAGATGGAAGTTGAGGTGCCCTTGATTGTAATTGGGTGATGCTTAGGGTGCTTTGGCGGCTGGGCCCCTGTGTTTGTGACGCCAGCACCGCAGGGTGGAATGATGAGATTAAATGGAATGATGAGAGAGGCAGTAGTTGAACCAAACATGAACTTTAATTGACAGTTGTAGTCTTGCAGTAAACAGCATTTGATAGCAGCTCTTTGTGTTACATGAAGTTGGCAAAGATGTTAAAGCTGAAAATCCCAATTAGGTTTCAGCTCAATTTATGCAGGAGTGGTGAAGATACTCTACTTGGTTCCTGATCTTGCTCAGGCTTTCTAGTCTTGCAATAATATAGATCCTCTGGTACTAATAGTATACAACCCAAGGGCGGTCTCCCTCATGGCAGGCAAACTCTCTGCTCCATTCTTTGAAAAGGTTGTCTGAACTATAGTCCATAAAGGAATGGTAACAACCAAATTTATAATTAGTTGTCAGGCTGTGTCCAGATGCTGGAAACTTCTCCCGGTCACCTGGTGCTGTGGAGTCCATAAGCTGGGCCTGCTTTAATCTCCCCAAGTTCAAGTAGCTTAACTCCTGGGGCAAGGCCCAAGAAAACAGAGACAAGTCTGTCTCCTAGACTCCTCACTTCTCTCCTCCCCCAACTTCTCTCCTATCTAACTTCCTGTGACTGACCTATATAAATTATGTTATAGTAACCTCTAGTGTTGGTAGTGTGTAATGCATTTTAACAGCCTGTAGTAGGAATTCAGCAGCGTAAAATACAGTAATTAGTGCAAAATGACATGAAAGGGCATATGGCAATTTGGAGTGACCCTTACACACATAAGTGGGACACTACATGACTCTTTCAGGTTAATTTGATTCGTCAGTGACCCGGCCGCTCCGCACATAATGAATGTGTAAGTCATTTTCACAGCTTTGGTGATTGAGCTTTATGACTTGTTTTTTCTCTATAACATTGGCACCAGCTTATGTCTTCTGTGTCTATAACTATAAGGGTCCCAGGTTGGCTCTGGCCTTTTTTACCTATATAAAAAAAAATTATACTTTGTGCCATTTTTTGTGCACAGTGGCCCAGATTTACTAATCCTAAAGAAGGCGTAAACTTAGACTAGACCTTAATCAGATTTATCACAGGGGCTCAACAGGATGATAAATGTGGTGTAGGGGTAGACACTTTTCGCTGATTTTGTACCAGCTATTGGTTGTGTCACTTTCAGCAGAATTCTATACCAGAATGGTGGTCCAAAATGTCACATCTTAGGGTACTTTCACACTTGCGTTATTCTTTTCCGGCATAGAGTTCCGTCAAAAGGGCTCTATGCCGGAAAAGAACTGATCAGGCATATCCCCATGCATTCTGAATGGATAGAAATCCGTTCATTTTCCATCAGTATGCCTTCCGTTTAGTCACTGTCAGGCGTTTTGGCCAGACATAATACAGCAGCATGCTGCGGTATTATGTCCGTCCAAAATGCCTGATCAGTCGCCTGAAGGCTGGATCCGGCACTAATTCCCATTGACTTGCATTAGTGCCAGATGCGCATGCGCAGCTTGGGAAAACTGTGAAAAAGACTGCAAGACTGATCCTTTCATCCGCATGACAAGCCGTTCTTGCAATGCATTTGTAGACGGATCCATACCCGGATCTGTCTACAAATGCTATCAGTTGTCACACTGAACGGCGGATCCGGCTGGCAGCTCCGATAACGGAACTGCCTGCCGGATCACACTAACGCTAGTGTGAAAGTACCCTTAAGCCAAAGACCCTTTCTGACAACCCCTCCCACTTTAGCTAAGACCCCCCCTTTTTAAAGCAAGTCAGAAAAAGGTGTAGATGCCATAGCTGCGCCAAAATGCACCAAAATTGTGCCAATTTGGACCATTTTTAAAATAGGTTCTAGGCACATTAGTAAATGTGGGCCAGTGTGTCTGACCACCAGCTTCTTCTTCATGGCTTTTCATTATCCTATAGAGAAGCTGATGTGATAAAACGCCAAGAGCTGCAGTAGCATTATATGTTAATTTTGTAAAGAAGCAATACAAAAAAGCCACCTAATGAACAACAATGCCAGAAGCAAATACACCACAAAAAATGCTGCACTAAATATGCAACAGCATAGAAAAACCAACTCTGCTCATTGTTCACTCCATGAAATTTCTGTGGAAATGAGCAGTGGGCTGATCACACCTTGACGCTGGGTTCAGACCTGAGCGTTTCTGAGACGTGCGTTTTCCACGCGTTTTTTTCGCGCGTTTTCCGCGCGTTTTTGGCAATAGTAAACGCGCATTTTACGTGCGTTTGTGTGATTGACTGCAGTGTTGTCCAATGACCAAATATCCCTGTCTATATGAAGTTTGGCCAATCAGAGCTGGGGTTTGGCCTTTCCAGCATGTTGCAAATTCATAATCGCCCGTTCGAAACGCGCGTTTTCAGTGTCAAAAACGCGCAAAATACAAGCGTTGCACGTTCCCATTGAAGTCTATGGGCCAAAACGCACGACAAACGCCCCAAAAAAAGCTCAGGTACTTGTTTATGCGTCGGGCGTTTTTCAGCGCGTTCGAACGCGCTGTAAAACGCGAAAATGTGAACCAGTCCCATAGGAAAGCATTGGTTTGCATCGGTCATGCGTTTTACAGCGCGTTCGAACGCGCTGTAAAACGCGCAAGTGTGAACTGAGGGTTATCCCGACAACGAATCAGCTCAAAACTTCCCCTATAATGTCTATGAAAAGATTTTGAGGGTATGGTCACAAGTGGCATAGACACTGCTGATTTGGAAAATATTACTGTAACCACCAAAGTGGAAGAGATTCTAAGAAATCTTACCCATACTCTGAACAATTCTCAGATTCATACTAGGCAAACACATACATAAACATACATTTAACACACAAAATACCTGTACATAACACAAGCATACATACATGTACACATATACATAGACACAAATTATATGTTTTGTATACTGGAACACATACCATACTTAAACTTATATCCCTACACTCACAAGTACATAACCTCATTTATAATACACACATCATACATGCATATAGTCATATACACACACAAAGAAACCGACCATACATATATGCGCATATGCATACACACAAATGCATAAAAATACCTGAACTCAAATACATACTCCTGACCACATCTGCAATATGATTTCACTACATTTTCTATGATTTCACTCCCTCCAAAAACATTCCTCAAAATTTGCCGCTGTGTGCAAAATGGATGGTGAGAATAGATAGCGAGTTCCTGTTCACAAGGATGGTGGGAGTGATACTCTATAAAGATTTGATTGTGAATGGCTAGAGATAAAGATGATGGGAGTAATTCATTGTATAAGGATACAGATGGACACAATCTGTAGCAGAATTTTTTGGCAGTATGCAACCAGTAGGAAATAAAAGACCAAATGTATAAAACATTAAATAATTATTGAGATGATAAATAATAAAAATAAAAAAGACAGCGTATAAAACTTTACAATATTTTCCACCTGTGATGGTGTTCATAATAAACTCTGCAGCTCTCCAGGGTTTCTGCAGTTTGTCCGCAGGTGCAGTACTGGTGGTGCTCTGCAGATGTCACTGTTGAGTTGCCCTCTAGCATCTTGCAGCTTCATTCCCATCTGTGACAGTCTCAGGGCCAGTGATAACCCAAGTGAGGGTGTCCTCAGCCTAACAGGAACATCTTCTCTATCCTTTATGGTATCCCCTGCCAGCGCTGTACCCTTTATATTCTATATGTGGCTGAATTGGCCAACACTTAGAAGTTTTCTCTGTAAGTCTTATGTTCCCTTCGTTCTGGTAGATTCGATTTTTTTTTTTCTTTTTTTCACCTCATTGTTCCCGTTTTGTTTCAGTTCTCAGGGTTTGCAACAAAAGGCTGTGTCCCCTGGGGGAGAACATTTGCATGCATCAAGTGACGCCTGGGGATGGGATAATTGCTAATGCATATTTATGTAGCAGAAATTTGCCATTTGTTTATGCATAAAATTATCAATAGTGCGGGGTGGCCCTGCCATCGAAAAGCGCGACCTTTTTAGCTTGATAAATAGAAATCAGCTGTTATTGTACAAAGATCAGCCATTTATTCTGTGTGGAGGAATACTGCCGCGAAAATGTATATTGGCTCCAGATATATCATTAAATGGAAGGCCGCTGACCCATTCCTCCCAGTCTATTACACTTCCACTAATGGAAGATGAATGTTCCTCCGTAATAAATTGAAATTCTCCCATCTCCGCCATTCCACGTTCCACCGCAGTGCAGGTGGAGAACTTCTTCAAAAGTATTCCTAAGGTCAATGCATGGGGCCAAAAATAATAAAAATCTCAAATCTCAATGAAACTTGAAAAAAGTTTGGAGCAAAAATAATTTCTAAAGATTCGGATGCAACATTGTTACTGGTGATAATCAGTGGATATTATGTATCATATTATTCACTGTATCATCTATATTTTGCGTCCTCCCACAATCCCCTGCACTGTCTGGGAGGAAACTAAACCTCTGGCTTCATAAATAGAATGGCAGAATTGCAGTAAACACTGACACTTTATGGGCAGAAGGAGAGAGGAGCAGGCAGTCATTCAAAGCTATACAGTGATGTCGATTTTTGTTGCATTCAGGGTCTGTGAAAAGTTGGTTGAAGGTTCTATGTAATTAGAGGCCGAGCAGATATATTATAAAACTTTACACCAGAAAATAACACATTTATAAATTGTATCTATAAATTTTGGAAGTTTTTGGAGCTCTGGGTGGGTCGTGTGCAGGGGTGCACCTAGCCTTTCTGCTGCCTAAGGCGAAAACTTAAACGGCGACCCCCTTCCCCCCCCAATGCCAATTTCTTAACCTAATCCCTTTGCCACAATGAAAGTGCTCATTGCCCATGGCCCTTCCGCTGCCCCCCTCTTGCCCCTACCTGGTGCTGCCTCACCTGGCCTCATTGGTGGTGCACCCTGGTTGTGGGTGTATTTCTGCAACTGAAAATCAGTTCCATTTACCTGAATGGGACTTGTAGAAATCCAGGTGCTTCCTGCCAAAACAACACCATTCAGATGAATGGGACTTGAAATTTCTGCAACAAAATCTGCCGCATGTGTAGGCACTCTGTAGGAGATTTATTCCCCCTCCCCCGCCTATGCAAAGACTGCGGTCCTCACTAATGACTGTGATTATAATTAGCCCTCACGGTAAGTTACATTGTCTCCTCCTCGCCCGCGTGCGGATCATGTCACATCACATCTAGATTCCTTCAGCGAGAGCGACTCTGCCATGTTGTAGTAAATATTCAAGGAACGAGACCCAGACGTGTGATTAATGAGATGCGAGGAGCACAATGGAGATGTCACATCTTCTTCATATCGTACATACATCTTCATTTATGTGACACAGCTTGGAGTAATGAAATCCTGCTACAATGTAACTGACAAGACTTCGGGCGGATAACATGGCATATGATGCGGTGGGAGAGGACCCTCCCAATACTCTTATACTAAGTGGATGGGAAGGGGTCAAACTGACGCATTTCTAGGCATCCATACTGGCTCCTGATAGGTAGGGCTATAGTCCAGGGCCCGACTAAAAGGGGCACCACAGACACATCAAAGGCTACTTTCACACTTGTGTTGTTTACCGGTATTAAGATCCGGCAGAGAATCTCAATAATAGAAAAAAAACATTGGTTCCATTTCCGTATTGCATACCGCATATGCGGATCCGCAATAAACGGACACCAGTCCATGTGCATTTCGCATCACGGATGCAGACCCATTCACCCATTCATACAGATCGGAAGCACGGAACGGAACCCCACGAAAGCACTATGGAGTGCTTCTGTGGGGTTCCATTCCATACTTCCTTTCTGAAAAAAGATAGAACACGTCCTATCTTTTTGCAGAACAGAGGGATGCGGACCCATTCAAGTTGAATGGGTCTGGATCCGTCCCGGAGGCCTCACAAACGTTCTCCGTGCATTGGGGACCGCAAATTGCAGCCCCAATGCACGGAACGGAACACATACATTCGTGTGAATAAGCCCTAATACTGAAAATGCTGCACATGCAGTCCCAAAGCACCTAAAGAAGACTTTCATCTACCTGTTAAAGAGGACCTGTCAACTCTCCTGACTAGGATTCTCCATGTCATAACAATTCTGCAGCATATATTCTTTTGACTCTATGTTGTGCCATTCCTTTATTTTTCCTGCTAAAACTTTAATGAAGGTGCAGCTGGGTGTTACAAATTGGGTGTGTGTCCCAGAACAGTCTGATACTGGCAGCACTGACTGGATAGTGTCAGACTGTGCAGGGAAATCTGGCCTATATGTTTATGCAGCTAGACCTGCCAATCACCTTAATACAGTTCATATGTTTATATGTTAAAGACAAAGGCAGAGTTATTTACTGTGACTTCATGTTTTTGGATGTCATGTAACAGTTATATATTGTGTTCACAGAAGCAGAAAAGATAATATGCCTTTAAGATTCAGTAAAATGAATGTAATGTAAGCTCAATGACACAGCAGAATTAACAACAGAAAGCATAGCGTTAAACTGTTGTTACTGCCCAGGAGTCTTGACCAATCACAGCCAGTCTCACACTGAGCCTGTGTGGGAAATACCCTAGCAAGAATCATTATTCACCAGAGAGGAGCTGAACAGACGCACAGTTCCAGTCAGAGTTCAGTTTTATGGAGGCAAAGAGGCCAAAATAGGTATTTAGAACAGTTATGATATGTTCCTATCGTTAGTATTGTGTTCAGAACTGTATACTGAGACCAGTTGTGTGTGTTTACTTACAGTTCCACCAATCTGCGAATAGTTCAAACGAACTGCTTATACCAGATCATACTGAGCCATAGAAAGCAAACTAAGCACCAAACTGCTCAAAGCAATTATATAGTGCAAACTACATACAGACAAACCAATAGCAAATCTCAGATATGCCTCTCAGGGAGAATAGAGTGCTTAAATAACTTAAAGTGAGAGTACAGATACTGAAGAGAGGAATATATCCACCATTTTATATTGAATGACAAGAGTGAACAGTTGAACCACCATTTTGTGATACTTTACTCAACACGTGTTTTGTACACGGACTATCTGCTGTGGAGGTGACAGTGTTATATATGAAGAAAAGTTTAAGGTAATAAAGAAGTTATCTTGAGCATTTGGTGTGCTCTTTAAGCTTACTGTTTCCATAAAACGGCACCACAAGAATTAAAGCAGAGTAACAGACAGTCTGGTTGGACTAAAAGGTTAGAGATTTCAAAATTCCTCTAATGCTACAGTGCATAAGGCACTTCATTGTGCTGCGCCTGCCCGCCCCTCCCCCCCCCACACACAACTGGTAACACCCATCTGGACCTTCATTGCAAACTGCTATTAATTATTTTATAACTTCTAGCAGGAATAATAAAGGTATGGCACTACATAGAGCCATAAGAATAAATGTCCCATAATTGTTATAATGCACCAATTGTTATAATGTATGAGACATAACTGCATGATGAGTTTTGTAGCAATCAGATATTACTATCTGGATGCATTATTTTTGTTGTCAATAAGTGTACCTCAGTAGAATATAACAGTAATATAATTATATTGTGATCAGACATGAGATCGCCACACCTTATACACAGTAACAGCTATTCCATCTATTACTGCTGACAACCAGCCTTCATATCATGTCTGAGAGGTTGTCACAGCCCCGCCCACTGTTACTGACATAACACTGTTACTGACATAACAGCGCTCCGGTATTGAAGTGTGACGATCGTCCTGAAACTCCAATATAATGCCAATATGTCGCTGGGAAGGAGCCAGCGACATATTGGCATTATATTGGAGTTTCAGGACGATCGTCACACTTCAATTCCGGAGCGCTCAGCACCTTATCTACTCCACGTGGGACGCCACGTGGAACGCCGAGAGCGATCACCGCAGAGAGAATACGTGTCGGAGCTTGTAAGTAGTAGAGCCCGCACAGCGGCACATACAGTGCCGAAGATACTATCAGGATTGAAGATCGGTAAAGTAGCCGAAGCGGCAACAGTAATATATTTCTACACCTTATAAGCACATGCTATTGAGCTCACTAAGATCTGATTGGAACAATAGATGTTATTCTAGGGCGGTGTATTACGCTCACAATTACCCTCACAGGCTACAACGGAGACCCTCTGAGAATTGACTATAATTTGGGGTAGTATCGATCAATATTACTACTAATATTGAATGCATGGACTATATGAGACTCAGAAAATATCGGACCCTCAGCACATGAATTCACTATTTATTTACTTATCTATTTATTTATTTATTCATCTCTGAAATAATCTACCTCCAAACATTATATGAACTATATAGAGATTTGAGGACTTCGTGTATCTATAGCTATAATTACACAGATCAGGTGGTTTTAAGATTGTTCTTAATATTGTTCTTAATACTGTTTTTATTTTGGTGTGATGTGTGGATCCACATTGTTTTGTTATTATTTTTGCAACTGAATATATTAAATTTATTTCTAATATAGAATTGGATATTATTCAATTTGACCCAGATATTTGAGTGCCATCTACACTTTTATACTTTTCCTGTTTTACGAATTACATCTGGACCAGGGTGTAGTCCAGGGTAGAGTGAGCACCAATTTTTCGTGTCTATTGGAAGGGTGAGCCGGTTAAACCTATTTTTTTATAGCCTCTATATCATGTCTGAGAGGTTGTCACAGCCGCGCCCCCTGTTACTGACATCACTGAGTATAATAGTAATATAATTACACTGTGATCAGACATGAGATCCACACACCTTATACTACAGTAACAGCTATTCCATCTATTACTGCTGACAATCAGCCTCTATATCATGCCTTAGAGGTTGTCACAGCCCCGCCCCTGTTACTGACATCACTGAGTATAATAGTAATATAATTACACTGTGATCAGACATGAGATCCACACACCTTATACTACAGTAACAGCTATTCCATCTATTACTGCTGACAACCAGCTTCTATATCATGTCTAAGAGGTTGTCACAGCCCCGCCCCCTGTTACTGACATCACTGAATATAATAGTAATATAATTACATTGTGATCAGACATGAGATCCACACACCTTATACTACAGTAACAGCTATTCCATCTATTACTGCTGACAACCACAGCCTCTATACCATGTCTGAGAGGTTGTCACAGCCCCGCCCCCTGTTACTGACATCACTGAGTATAATAGTAATATAATTACACTGTGATCAGACATGAGATCCACACACCTTATACTACAGTAATATCTATTCCATCTATTACTGCTGACAACCAGCCCCTATATCATGTCTGAGAGGTTGTCACAGCCCCGCCCCTGTTACTGACATCACTGAATATAATAGTAATATAATTACACTGTGATCAGACATGAGATCCACACACCTTATACTACAGTAACAGCTATTCCATCTATTACTGCTGACAACCAGCCTCTATATCATGTCTGAGAGGTTGTCACAGCCCCGCCCCTGTTACTGACATCACTGAGTATAATAGTAATATAATTACATTGTGATCAGACATGAGATCCACACACCTTATACTACAGTAACAGCTATTCCATCTATTACTGCTGACAACCAGCCTCTATATCATGTCTGAGAGGTTGTCACAGCCCCGCCCCTGTTACTGACATCACTGAGTATAATAGTAATATAATTACACTGTGATCAGACATGAGATCCACACACCTTATACTACAGTAACATCTATTCCATCTATTACTGCTGACAACCAGCCTCTATATCATGTCTGAGAGGTTGTCACAGCCCCGCCCCCTGTTACTGACATCACTGAATATAATAGTAATATAATTACACTGTGATCAGACATGAGATCCACACACCTTATACTACAGTAACAGCTATTCCATCTATTACTGCTGACAACCAGCCTCTATATCATGTCTGAGAGGTTGTCACAGCCCCGCCCCTGTTACTGACATCACTGAGTATAATAGTAATATAATTACATTGTGATCAGACATGAGATCCACACATCTTATACTACAGTAACAGCTATTCCATCTATTACTCCCGACAACCAGCCTCTATATCATGTCTGAGAGGTTGTCACAGCCCCGCCCCCTGTTACTGACATCACTGAGTATAATAGTAATATAATTACACTGTGATCAGACATGAGATCCACACACCTTATACTACAGTAACATCTATTCCATCTATTACTGCTGACAACCAGCCTCTATATCATGTCTGAGAGGTTGTCAGGGCCCCGCCCCCTGTTACTGACATCACTGAGTATAATAGTAATATAAATACATCGTGATCAGACATGAGATCCACACACCTTATACTACAGTAACAGCTATTCCATCTATTACTGCTGACAACCAGCCTCTATATCATGTCTGAGAGGTTGTCACAGCCCCGCCCCCTGTTACTGACATCACTGAGTATAATAGTAATATAATTACACTGTGATCAGACATGAGATCCACACACCTTATACTACAGTAACAGCTATTCCATCTATTACTGCTGACAACCAGCCTCTATATCATGTCTGAGAGGTTGTCACAGCCTCTTGTGTTTTACTAATTTTATTACATTAGCGATCTGACAAAGTTAAAACAGTTTTTGACTCGCTTATCTAGAAGACTTGCTTATCTTTCTGTGGGTGGGCAGCAGCTCAGCAGACACCTGCATCTCCCAGGATGCATTGCAGCTAGCTCTTGTTAACCCCTTCCCCTCTGTATAGAAAATAGTAGCCCTAGAAATGCATAAGGTATATAACGCCCCCATCCACATTTCCTTCTCCACTGTCCAAAGAGAAGTAGGGTGAATGAGTGGAAGGTGTGTGGACCGCTTCACCTGCTTCACTAGGAGACACTGCACCAGCACTGAGGGGAAGTATAAACCAGAAGGGTAAACAGCAGGGGGCGCTACCACAGAGGAAAACGTGACATATATAAAAACTTTACAATATTCTTATTGCATGGAAATAGCAATAATACTGTCAGTTGAAATGCCCAATTCATTGTCGTTGTGTAGTAACATTTTTCATGGTATAACCCTGTTAGATGCTGTGATTATGAGAATGAAAAAGATTTGGGCCATTAGGCTGGGTCTCCATGTTCAGGTTTTTTGATGAAAGTCAAAACCAGGGGAGGATCATATAGGGGGAGACTAGGTACAGTATAACTGAAGGTGGAAACCCAGCTGGAAGTTAGAGGAATCTTTCAGCCGGTGAGGAGTATGCAAATTCATGTAAATGAGCAGTTAGTGAATTCCCGCCTCCCAGTAGTGCCTATGGCTGTAGTGAGCTCAGGCCCTGCTGTCCTTGAGGTGCTCTTGAGTCTGGATTATATGTGACTCTACTTTCTTCCAGATGGCGCCCCTCTTTTTCCTGTTTGATCCCTCCAGTCTGTTGCAAACTTTGGCGGCGACTTCGCCTTGATTGACAGCTTGTAACATTAAACTGCAGTGGAATACAAAGTAGGTCAGCGATGTTTCTGCTACTCTTTCCTGTTAAACATGATTTACTCGTAGTTAAGTCATTGCAGCGAAGACTGAAAAACTCATTTTGAAACTTTATTTGAAAGCTTGCCAGATGGGATGTGTGGAAACAGCGAGACGTTCAACTCAGAATTTATTCCCAGTTTACTGACATTTTCTTAACTTCTACAGCTGTGGAGAAAACTCCAGGTTCTGTGAAGGCTGACAATTCATCCACTAAGTGTTTATATCTGTCCTTAAAGGGATCGATCAGTAGATTTGTACCTACCACACTGGCTGACCTGTCACATGTGCACTTGGCAGCTGATGGCATCTGTGTTGGTCCCATGTTCATATGTGCCTGCATTGCCTTCAAGTACGCATTCATCAGGTCAGCCAGATATTTACCAAACTCGGCTTCGGTTCCGCCTGATACCTTCGTAACTAACTTCGCCTTATCGGAGGCCGTACATTTGAATGCTGTACAGAGACGGATCTCCGTACAGCATTGATGTGAAGTTTTTAGCTTGCTTCACCCATTCCTAGTCCTGTACCCCAAGTGTCAGTGTGTCATTATCCTGTACCCCGAGTGTCAGTGTGTTTTTGTCTGTTACCTCTAGTTTTGTCTCATCGTATACATCAGCTGTCTGTGTTATTGTCCTGTCTCCAAGTGTCAGTGTGGTTTTGTCCGGTACCTCTAGTTTTGTCTCATCGTATACCTCAGCTGTCTGTGTTATTGTCCTGTCTCCAAGTGTCAGTGTGGTTTTTTTTTCATAATTAAAATGTCCTGATTAAAAAATCATAATTTCGCATAAAACGAAAGGACAAGGAGGGGCATATTAAGTTTTGTTGTGGGACCGTCCTGTGAGGTATGTGTACACCTCTGACTTCAAAGTTGGGGAATGCCAAGCAGGCTCTGTATTGCAGCACAAGATGGATTACATCTTCCTATTGCTTATGCAACTAATATGACAATCAACATAGGATGTTTTAACTGGTTTACAGGTGACATCACAACCTATCTAGTGCTGTTAGCAGTTTTGGGGGGTCAAAACTGCTGACAGACTCCTTTTATATCATGATTAAGGTATTGGCGGATATTCCGGGTCCTACAACCACCTCTTTTCCTACCATGCCCCCATACCCAGCCACCCACCATCATTCCAAAAACCATGCAACTCACAAATGGATTTTATTGGCCACAGCAGCCATTTATTATTACCATAAAATACATAACATACCATAACATAACTTAACCGCAGACGAAGGAGGTCCTGAAAATTGTCCACCCACACAACCACACGGCAAATCCTCCTTGCCTCCAGCCGCGGTATACTAGCTCGGAGACAGCCGATGGTGGATGCCTCACCAAACCAAACAGGTAAGCCCCCACCATGAGAGTCCAGCCCCCACCATAGGGTCCTTCTCAACCTTAAATCCCGAACCGTACCCCCAGCTTTCAGTACCTCCTGCCGCCAACGACGCACAACTTGACCCCCCCTCTCAAGCTTGCGCGTTCCCACACAACCACACGGCAAATCCTCCTTGCCTCCAGCCACGGTATACTAGCTCGGAGACACCCGATGTTGGACACCTCACCAAACCAAACAGGTAAGCCCCCACCATAAGAGTCCAGCCCCCACCATAGGGGCCCTCTCAACCTTAAATCCCGAACCGTACCCCCGGCTTCCAGTACCTCCTGCCGCCAACGACGCACAACTTGACCTCCCCTCTCAAGCTTGCGCGTTCCTCCACACCCCTAAGGCTCTTTCCATTCCTTCCTGCAACCCAAGCGACCACAAGTCAATTCCGACCGCGTTCAAGTGGACTCCATCCCTTCTCCAGAACTCACCCACACCATCCTCCAACTCCCCATGCCAGACCGCAACCGCCCCGTGTTTTGCCACAAATTTTCCAATCGCCCTATTGACTCTAATCCGTGCCTTGTTGGTCCTATCAACCGACCGCGCTTCCCTCCATTTCCTACAAGGCACAATGTCAGACCACACCACCACTATTCCAGGAAACAGCGACCAAAATCTCAATAAAACGAACTTAACATCCCGAATCAGGTTACGCACCGGCGTGACACCTAAATCGTTACCCCCACAATGCAATACCAGAACATCCAGGGCCCGATCAAAACGCACAAAGTGATGTACTTCCCTTAAAACCCCTCCCCACAACATCCCCCGAAAACCCAAACACCTTACCACCTCCTCCGACAACCCCAACTGCCGACCATGCTGCCGCATGTCCGCCCTAAGTGCTCCCCACCATACGAAGGAGTGGCCCAGGATCCAAACTAGGGCCGCCGAGGAATTACAATAAGCAACTGGACCCTATAACCCCACTTAAACCAAATGATCCAACCTGACGTACAACCTAAACCTGATGGATTCCCATATCCCAATTCTCTTGATCGTCTCATCATTCAGCCTCAACCTCGCTGCTTCTGTCGCGGCCCCAATCCTAAACGAATGCCCTGAATACTTCGTAGGATCCACCTCCAGAGCCTTCAGACATTTTTTTAACACCGCCACAAATTGGTATCTTGATAAGAACAATCTGTCCTCGTGCCTAAGCAAGGGGCCTTCCAAAAAATAGCTCCCCTCTTAAAGTCCGCCAAGGTTGCAACCGGACACAACAAGCACCCTGGCAACGCAAACAAAGTAACTGTGCAACCCCTACCTTCCATGTCCGTCTTGGCCCCTTTACCCGGGTCACTACCCTATCAATGCCCAAATCAACATTCTCCACAGACAAACCTCCCTTACACCTAACACTCCTGCCCACCAATTCTCCCAAGCAAAAAGCCCCAAAAAACGCTAACGAGAAAGCCAACTGAAACAACGGACGTTCCCATAATAAAGAACATACCAATTCCTCCTGCCTCACAATCCGAAACAGTAACAGTAATCCTCCAACCCCTCAAAATTTGTTTAACCAAAAAGGTTTTGGACACATTCAGGAAACCCCTGAACTTAAAGCCAAAAGCCAACCCTGACATGCACCTATTCACCTGCTCCACCAACCAACTTTCCTCCTTCATTTGCCCTAAAAATAACAACAGTGGAAACCCCCACCCCATCTACCCCCAATCCTGCACACCACCTCTCCCAACCGCCCCATGCCTTCTCATACGCCGCCCATGTCCCGTCACTCAATGATGCCCTAAACAGTCCCGCTACAGTACCTCCAAGATTTCCCACATTGATGCCGGACAAACCAATCCTTCCGGATCCGCCTCCGGTGCCAACTGCCGAAAACATTCCCACTGCGAACGAGATTTTCTTCGCCCTCCCCACCTTTTTCACTGCTACACGTAAATTCTGCACCTTATCATCCAGGAGTCTACATTCCATTTTAACCTTGTCAATTGTTATGCCCAAAAAACTCAGTTTGGTCGTGGGACTAACCGTTTTGTCTGCCGCTAATGGAACCCAGAAAGATGAAAATATAGACTGCAACGAACTTAACAACAACGCACACACCCGCGAATTTGCCGGACCCAAACACAAAAAGTAATCTAGATAGTGGAGAATGGACGGACAACCCATCACATCCACCACCACCCACTCCAAAAACAAACTAAACCTCTCAAAATAAGCGCATGATACCGAACAACCCATTGGTAAACAGCGATCCACAAAAAACTTCCCATCCCAAAAACATTCCAACAAATGAAGGCTATCTGGACTAACCGGCATAAGGCGAGACACTGCCTGGATGTCCGTTTTAGCCAATAGCATCCCAGGACCCAACTTCCTGACCCATCCCACAGCCGCATCAAAAGACGTATAAACCACCGAACAAATGTCGGGGTCAATACCGTCATTGACCGACGCTTCCTTCGGGAATGAAAGATGGTGAATCAGCCGAATTTTATTTGGCTCTTTTTTCGGCACCACCCCCAACGGCGAAACCTGTAAATTCGCTAAAGGAGGGACCTCAAATGGTCCATCCATTCTGCCTAACCGAACTTCACCCGCCAATTTGTCTGCCACCACCTGTGCATGCTCTAACGCCGAACGCAAATTTTTACCCCCAAAAACCGCCGGCAAAGGATTCGACGGAATGTTAAACTCGACTGTAAACCCCTCCCGTACCCATTCCGCCGCCTCCCGGTTGGGGTATCTATCTAAGAACAGACCCATCCTTTCCACCCCCACTGGAGTCCGACCCTTTTGCAGCACCTTTCTCCCCCCCCCCTCTTTGCTTATTCCCTCTAAAACACCTGTTTGCCCCATGATTCCCCCCACAATTTGCACATTCATGTTTGAATCTGCACTTCGCGCCGAACTTACAGCCCCCTTCGTTGAAAAGGAAGCACTGTCTTTTGGTGGACGCTGCCTCCAAGGTAAACTGCCCAGACTCCCCTGCCTCCCCCCGAAAGGGCTGCGCCTGTATTCCCGGCGCCGTCACCCTCATCCACAAACCTATATCTTTATGGTCCTACCGCATACTGGGGCGGACCGCTTTACGCTGCCTAAACTGCTTGTCATACCTTAACCAACCTATACCCCCGTACACACGGTATGCCTCACCTATTGCATCCATATAGCAGAATAAAGCCAAGCAACACTCCGGGTTTTTTTCCCCTATCACGCTCGCCAATGTGGTAAACGTTTGCAACCAGTTCCCAAATGTACGCGGTATTAATATGTACCGACGATTGTCATCCTCATCTTTTTTCTTCTCATCCTTCCTCTCCCTATGCAGATTAGACCGCTCCAACGGGAGGAGGGAAAATATCTCAATGTATTCCCCTTTTCAAACCAAGCCAGGCTACCCAAAAATTGACCCAAACCACCAACTAACTCCCCATGACTACTCCCCAGCCCACTCCTCCTTGGGCGCTAAGTACGGAATTTCCACGGGTTCTCATCTAGCTGCCCGGGCGCTGTGAACCCTGCAGCGGAAACTTCTGAGTCCTGCCGTATATCTTCCATCTGGGCCACCACACTCCGTCTTGGGACTTGACCGGCGCTGATATTCTGCACCCCAGCCGCCTCCATGCTGGGTGCGTTCACCGAGGAACCACTGGCCACCTCCAAGGGGGCTGCAGAGACACAGATCCTGCAAAAGTGAACTTCGTATATATTTCTCTATTTGTACTGAAATAGGCCAGTAAACACTTTTAGAGCAAATAACTGCAAAAGTGAACTGCGTATATATTTCTCTCTTTGCACTGAAATATGCCAGTAAAATCTTTTAGTGCAAATAACTGCAAAAGTGAACTGCTTATATATTTCTCTTTTTGTACTGAAATAGGCCAGTAAAAGCTTTTAGCACAAATAACTGCAAAAGTGAACTAAGTATATATTTCTCTTTTTGTACTGACATAGGCCAGTAAAAGCTTTTAGCACAAATAACTGCAAAAGTGAACTGCGTATATATTTCTCTTTTTGTACTGAAATAGGCCAGTAAACGCTTTTAGCGCAAACAACTGCAAAAGTGAACTGCATATATATATTTCTCTTTTTGCACTGAAATAGGCCAGTTAACACTTTTAGCGCAAATAACTGCAAAAGTGAACTGCGTATATATTTCTCTTTTTGTACTGAAATAGGCCAGTAAATACTTTTAGCGCAAATAACTGCAAAAGTGAACTGCATATATATTTTTCTTTTTGTTCTAAAATAGGCCAGTAAACACTTTTACTGCAAATAACTGCAACAGTGAACTGCGTATATATTTTTCTTTTGGTACTGAAATATGCCACTAAACGCTTTCACCACATATAACTGCAGAAGTGAACTGCGTATATATTTTTCTTTTTGTGATGAAATATGCCACTAAACGCTCTCACCACAAAGAACTGCAACAGTAACCTGTATAAATATTTTTCTTTTAGTACTGAAATACGTCACTAAACGCTTTCACCACATATAACTGCAGAAGTAAACTGCGTATATATTTTTCTTTTTGTAATGAAATACGCCACTAAACGCTTTAACCACATATAGCTGCAGAAGTGAACTGCGTATATATTTTTCTTTTTGTAGTGAAATACGCCACTGAACACTTTCACCACATATAACTGCAGAAGTGAACTGCGTATATATTTTTCTTTTTCCACAGATAGAAGCCACTAAAGGCTTTTCAACATAGCACTTGCACCCCAAGAACAAATTGCTGAAATGACAGAGCTATATAATGGTAATTTGGATCCCCAAATTATCTTTCCCTGCACTTGTAAATCGCTTTTCTAGCACTGTCTCTAGAGCCTTCTGACGTTTCTCCCTGCACTAGGATGCTGTGAAATGATTCCTCCGTATCCTTTCCCTGCACTTGTAAATCGCTTTTCTAGCACTGCCCTAGCACCTTCTGACATCTCTCCCTGCACTAAGATGCTGTGAAATTATTCCTCAGTATCCTTTTCATGCACTTATAAATCGTTTTTTTAGTTTTTTTTTTCACAATGAGGTTTTTCCAATTGCTGTCCCTAGCGCCTTCTCACATCTGTCCCTGAACTCAGAACGCTGGAAAATGTCTGAATCTAAGATAGCTGCCGTATTTATAGGGCTGTGACATCACAGGGCTGGCTGGATGCTGATTGGCTGCATCATGCATGTCAGTCTGGGTGATCCCACCTTCCCATAGTTCCTTTCTCCATGTCCTCACACTTGCAGCAGCCATTTTAGGAAAAATGCGATTCGTTACCACAAAGCTCAAGGAAATTCGCATTTCTTGATCCGCTTTTCCCTTGTTTCGTCCAGACCCATTTGCACCTATCAGAGCCCAGTCTATTGACTTTCATCTCATCGCTCCAAATCACCCATTTCCAATCTTTTACTGTCCATTGTTCGTACTCTGTTGCAAACTTGAGCCGATGCTTCTTATGTCGATATTGAAGTTGAGGTTTCTTCACCTTTTTTCGGGCCATCAATCCAGACTTGTGTAATGTGTATCACATGGTGCTTACATGGACGTCTGTGATCTCATTATTATGAAGCATAGGAGCCACCTCCACTGCCGTGTTTGTCACGCCAGAACTGATAGACATTGTGATGAGCCAACTTGTTGATATTTTGCCTGGACGTTCACCTCTTGACTTTGAAATGGATAGATGGACTTCATTTCGTATTCTTCCAACTGCAGTTTGGCAATTTTCTTGCCCGAGATACCGCTATCGATGTGCTGGATGATGCTGCTCTTTTCTTGGTAAAATCTTCTTCATGGTTCTGGATTTGAACCAGTGACCTTTCACTTGAGAATCAACCTAATAACACACTGAGCTATTAGGGATTGTGAGAACAGGTTGTAATACAAGAAGAAAAAGATTGTTCCACCACCAGGAGCAAAACAGTAACCATATGCTAAATAGTTGAAAGTGCAATTTATGTATGAGATAGCCAACCATAAAATGATGGTAGTCTCACGTTCAAAGCTGTAGTGGATTGTGAGATATGGAGTCTGAAAGTCAAATGTTCAAAACATTGTTACCCTTTTGCTCATCAGTGTATATCAGTGTCATATGTATTAATGTAATATGTATTAACAGGAGCTCCGCCCGCCCTATCAGCGGCTGTAGTCCGGCAGTCACTGATAGCCGGGCCCCTGCTGTATGTGCTGGCATTAGTGAAAACACAGATGCCGGCGTATTAACCCTCGCTATGCTGCGGTCAGCACTGACCACGGCATGTGCGATGTCCTTGTCGGGTCCCTGTGCTGCGTTGACGGGTACCCCATGGCTAGGAAGGCAGCCCAATGCCTTCCATAGGCATTGTTCAGCCTTACGTAATCCTGTAAGTGTATTACACTGTGTAATACGCTTACAGCCAATGCATTACAATACAGATGTATTGTAATGCATTGTAAAGGGGATCAGACCCCTAGAGTTAAAAAAAAAAAAAAAAAAAGGTTAAAAAACTGTCCAAAGAACATTATTCCAGAAGTCCTGGTCTTTGTCAACTTTATCTCTGGCAAATGTCAGTCTGGCCTCTTGGAAAGCAAAGATTTCCTCCTTGCACACCTCCCATGCAAGCTAAACTTGTACAGTCTCTTTCTGATTGTAGAGGCATGTACTTCTACATCAACAGTAGCCAGAGCCTGCTGTAGTTCTCGAGATGACACTTTAGGGTTTTTGGAGACCTCTTTAGCATCTTGCGGTCTGCTCTTGGGGTGAACTTGCTGGGGCGACCAGTCCTGGGCATGTTGGCAGTTGTTTTGAAAGCCCTCCACTTGTAGACTATCTTCCGGACAGTGGAATGGCTGATTTCAAAATCTTTGGAGATCTTTTTAAATCCCTTCCCAGACTCATAGGCTGCTACAATCTTTTTTCTGAAGTCCTCTGACAGCTCTTTTGCTCTCACCATGGTGCTCACTCTCACTTCAACAGTCAGGAGCACACCAAACTAAATGTCTGAGGTTTAAATAGGGCAAGCCTCATTCAACATGCAGAGTAACGATCTACTAATTATGTGCACCTGGTGTGATATACCTGTGTGAGATCTGAGCCAATTTAAGAGGGAATACATGTGAGGGTGTCCTATCTTTTTCCTCAGTTAGAATAGGCATTTTTGTAGAATGACATTTACAGAAGATCTTGGAAAGACTTTTCTTCAGTTTTCTTTGTTTAGTGGGATTACTTTAATCTCTCTGTATTGTTGAAACGGAGATGAAATAACCATTTATTAAAAATGTTACAAAAAACCACATGCTTTCAAAGGGTGTCCTAATTTTTTCACATGACTGTATATTGGTGTAGTATGTGTTAATGTATCGGTGTAAAAGCTCCTGATGCATACTTTAAATGGGGGCTATGACGCATAGCTTTAATGGCATCCATTTAACAGATAAGTCATGAGCTTTCCCATACCTTGTTATGGGTATGCATTAGAAGGATGCCTTTATAGCAAATATTGCCAAATGGCCTCCATCATGAAAAGATAAGATGAGAGAATTTCCTGAAATTTGGTTCTGTTACACAGCCAGGGTGGCTGGACTGTGTCACTTGAACAGGTTTGGCTTAGGGCTACTTCCACAGACGTTATTGATGTGGTCCCATGGTATTCACCCCATAACCCCTATACAGGGATTTGGACTTTGTAGGGGAACCATCAGGTCACTCTTTCTCTCTGAGTAATCTCTGTTCAAGTGACTGCTAACCAGTGGGGGTCTAGAGACACCAATGTGAAATACTGAGGGATCAGGAAAATCCATAGTCAGGGACAGGCTCAGGTCAGGGCAGGCAAACAAAGTAAATACAATGCAATAAACATTCTCACGTCAGTGAGGGCAGCTCAGGGTCAGGATGGAGATCAGGCAGAGGTAAGGTCAGTAAGTACACAGGCAGATGAATGTTGAAACAGCACACCTTTGTAGGACATTGTGGACTAGGATCTATCACTCCGGCACCCTCCCACAGGGTGCTTTAAGTAACCCTGGATTGCCAGCCATAGACTGGGGAAGATTAGGGCAGTAGTCCTTTAAGATATGGGACAAGCATACATGTGCACCCTGAGGGCAGTGAGAGGAACTCCCGTCAGGCCATGGTCCTCCGGAAGAAAGATCCAGGCTGCTCTGGCAGCTGAGCTTGCTGGGAAGGAAGAGAGAAGGGTTGGGAGGTTTAGACGACTGGAGCACAGGAGCAGGTGAGCAGAGTCTCCCAATACTGAATCCAACCCCTTTTAAGCTCTTTAATGCCAAGACAGCATTAATAATGTCAAAGTGATAGTAACATACATGGCTATGGCTAAATGCATGGTAGCCGATAGTAACATACAAAGTGTTTAATAACATATTCCATTGTCAGATTTGTTATGCTCTCTGAAATTGTTCCAAAAACTATCACTTTTAGGGGGCAGATACATACAAGGTGGAATGGCTTGTTTTTTTTAACAAGCATTCCAAAAATTATTTAAAACAAAACATACACTATTTACAAAAAGTTAGGGATATTTGACTTTCAGGTGAAATTTATGGAAAATTTAAAAAGTCCATAATACAGTGATAATAAATCAACTTGTGAACAGCATGAGATGTCATTGTCAAGCTGTAGTTGTTGCTCAAATAACAATGACAAGTTATTGAGACATTGACATTTTTGTGGGGGGGATTACCCGCCACTGTTGTTGGTTTTTGTTTTAATACATTTTTTGAAATGAGGAAATCCCCATTGTATGCTTCTACTTAAATGCCCTACTTTCATGATATAATATCTGCTGAGGCACTTATCTTAAAGGTCAGCCCTCAGGTCATTGAGGTTCTGGGGTACAGAGTAACAAGCCTCTACACAGCGACTCAGCTGATCCCATAGGTTTTCAATGGGATTCAGGTCTGGAGAAAGTGCAGGCCCCCCATTTGAGGTACCCCAGTCTCCAGAAGCCGTTCCCTAAAGATGCGACCTCGATGAGCTGGTGCATTGTTGTCCATGAGGATGAAATTAGGCCTGTGTTGTTCATGCAGAGGCACAATGACTGGATTAATGATGTTATTCAAGTAGTATGGGCTTGTCACTGTACCATTCACAAAGTGTAGGGCAGTTCTGTATTGACTAGACACACCTGCCCACACTGTAACACCACCTAAGGCTCGTCTGGTGACAACAGTGTCTGATGCATAGCGCTCTCCTTGACGTCTCCAAAATCGTTGGCGGCCATCATTTCTGCTCAGTGTGAATCAACTTTCATCAGTGAACAGCACTGAGGCCCACTGGTCTCTCGTCGAGCATAGATGCTCGTTGGCCCAGGTAACCTTGCAGGTAGTCTAGCAGGCAGACCACATTGATGTAAGTGGTCTTGAATGGTCTCACATGACACTTGGATGCCTCTCACCTCCTTTAAATCTGCCTGGAGTTGTGTGGCATTCATCATTTGGTTCCTCAGGGCATTGTTCATAATGAAGTGGTTATCAATGTGGGATGTGGCCAAAGGACGTGCACTTCTATGCCTTTCTTTGACTCTTCCAGTCTGTATCTCTGTTGCAACCTGCTGATGACCCTCTGTGACACTCTAAGCTCAGTGGCCACTTCCGTCTGAGAACATCCTGCTTGAAGCCTCGAAATGGCGAGGTAATGTTGATTAATTGTTAGGTGTCATCTTGGTCTCAGAATGTCAAAACATTCATCATGTTGATGATTGTTTAAATACCAATTCTAATTGAACCAGGAGATTTATTTGGCGATTCATGGATCAAACACCGGTTGTTAAGCTCCTTGTTAGAGAACAGCAAGTTGTGCAAAAAGTACTAAAACATTGAACAGTTGGACATGTGCATTAAAGGTTTATAGAAGGTCACATTGATTTCACCTATAAAGGTTAGAAAACTTAGAATGCATTTTAGGTTTATCCTGAAATTTCACCCACAAGCCGAATATCCCTATCTATTTGTGAGTAGTGTATATCGTCCTTAAAAGCAAATAAAAATGGCAGTTCCAATAATCAAATTTTTGGAGCAGTTTTAAGTTTGTGCAGGGTAGGGTTCCCAGCAACAGCAGTACAGTATGATGGATGAACATGAAGGACAAGGCAGGAGATGTGCGGTTGTATAGATGTATTAGTAGCTGCAGCAACAGCACCATAGTATGGATTACGATGGACATGGCATGAGATTTGCAGCTGTGTGGGTGTAGTAGTAATGACATCAGCACAGTATGGACATGATCAACAAGGCAGGGAGTGTCTGGCTGTGTAGGGAAAGTAGTAGTAACGTATTGCTGTTTCCGGCCCACACATTCCGTTATGGATGATTGACAATGGAGTGGAGAAAGAGGAGAAGCAGTAACTGATGATGTTGATGGTGATGATGAGAACAACAATCATGTACTTCTGGATGTGGCTTGACTACTGGAATGACAATGGGAAGAAAGATGGTTTTGCTCACCTCTCCGGCCTGTTTGATTTTCACATGTGAGCCGGTGAAGCCAATTCACGTGCTGAAGGAGAACTGTAGTTCCTAAAATTGTGTCTAAATGACCAATCCTATTTCCGTCCTACAGAGCCTGTACACTGTGATGGTTCCTGTCCAGCACACACTCATCGTCATCATCCCTGCCACTTGTCTCAGACAGTGATGGGCACCTTGCCCCCCTATAATTCCTACCTCTATATTTTCCCAGAGTGCCACTATCACCATGGCTACCAGTGCCCCTGCGCTGAACACTAGTTCAAAGGCATGTAGTCAAGACTCAGAGGTAACATCAACATCATCCTGCTGTGACTGAAATGAGGAGAAAGTCATCCAATCCACAATGTCATCCGCTTCCTGCACAATAATAATCAATTTGACTACCATAGGCAAAAGACAACTGTGCCTCGCTACTACTGGCCAGACGATGGGTGCTGACAGTGGTGCTGCTACTTGCACTAGAACTACCCACATACTAACTGGTGGATGATGTGGCACGGGTGTTTTTCTCCTACTTTAGCACATCTATTCTCACTCTGTCTTTTGAGTATGTAATCAGTGGAGAACACTTTGATTGGTGGGGGTCCCAACGGTCAGACCGCCACTAATCAAATCCTGTGGATAATTGATGAGTAGTTATGGTGGGACAAGCTTTTTAGGGAGCTTACAGACCTTGGGCTTTTTTTTGGCTCCATGAAATTCTGGAGTTTGTTACAAACCTTTTGTGAAGGTGGTGTTTTTTAGCTACACAGCATTTCACACTTTACAGCATGCATTTTTCATGTCTATTTTTATTATGGAGCTTTTTCAGTGAGTTGTTTGACATGCAATTTTTCCCCTATAAAGAAGGGTATTGAAAATACGCCATTGCTACACATTGCTACAATTCTAAGAAAAAATGCCATGAACACAAAAACATGCCACAATTGAATAAAACAACACTATAAACAAACACGTGTACTGTACTTTATAATTGCCATAGACTTTCAGCTTGGAGTTGTAGTTTTGTTTGGAAAAAAAACAACAAAAAAATGTCAAAACAAGTTTGGCAAAATGTCATGGGGGCATCATTTGCTTTACACCGGAAAACTCACTTAAAGGGGGTTATCCAACCCCTATAATGACCCCCCACCCCCAATGTTGGCCACCTCATATAGGTTATACTTACCTTGCTCCCCGGCACCCATGTCGCTGCTGATCCCCGCACTGCCACCGCTGCATCTCCCCATCGCATGGGGGGGGGGGGGGTCAGTCAATAGCAGGCTGAGACGGGAACGATCCTCCCTAGTGTCACCTGAGATGCAGCGGTGGCCGTGCAGGGATCATGAGCGACGCGGGTGCTGGAATGCAGGGTAAGTATAACCTATATGAGCGGCCCAGGCATTGTGGGGGGGGGGGGCATTATAGGGGTTGGAGAACCCCTTTAAGTAAGTTGCAAATTTCCATATGTGCATCTTCTGTACAAATATTTTGGCTGTTTTCTAATGCTCAAGCCACGTTTCTGAAAAAAATTCTGTCAAATTTACCAGAATTTACTGTAAATGTACTAAATGTCACATCTCACTCCAGAACAAAGCAGTGGCGGATCCAGGGGGCAACGGGGCAGCTGCCCCCGATATTGTGGCAGCACCGGCGGCAGTGACAGGAGATGAACGCTTCCACTGTGGAAGCGTTCATCTCCATAGCGATCTGTGTCGCCATCCTCTGGACAGCGATACAGATCGCTTTGCAGTGCGGCAGGGGAGGGAGAGGCGTCTCCTCCCTGCTCTCTGATAGGCTGCCGGCCTCGTGCCGACAGCCTATCAGAGCGAGTTCAGGCGGCGCGATGAAGTCATCGCGCTGCCTGAGCAGAGGACAGAAACGGGACACAGGCCGGAAGAGGCCTGCATCCAGCGCTGCAAGGAGGTAAGTAGGGAGGGAGGGGAAAAGAAACCTGCACAATATTGGGGGAGGGGGAAAAAAAATCTGCACAATATTGGGGGGAAGGGGGAAAAGAAGCCTGCACAATATTGGGGGGGGGGGGTGGGGGAAAAGAAGCCTGCACAATATTGGGGGGGAAGGGGGAAAAGAAGCCTGCACAATATTGGGGGAAGGGGAAAGAAGCCTGCACAATATTGGGGGAGAAGCCTGCACATGATTTTGGGGGGAGGGGGATGGGTGGGGAAAGGAGCCTGCACATGATTGTGGGGGGGGGGGGGCATGATGGGGGGAGAGAGGAGACTGGCACTTTCTTACTAGCACATGATCGGGGGGCACTATGGGGACATTACTGATGTATTTTATATGGGGGTAGTAGGATAATTTGTCCAGAATATGGGAGGATGATGGAAAAGTAGTAACTGAGATTTATTTTGTTGTCAAACTGCAGAGACGAAACCTGTCGGTCTGGTCTGAAGGTCTGAAAGGAGAAGATGAGGAAAGAGAACATCTACATCACAGGAGACGTCACTGGATGGAAGAGGTAAGTGGGGCTGTATTTCTGTAGTGATGGGAGCTGGGGCGTATCAATCGCCCAAAGTGCCCCTCCCGAGACCAGGCTCTGGATCCGCCAGTGGAACAAAGGTCATCAAGTCTGGTGTAAGAAAATGCCAGTCTTGATCAAGCTCTCCCTATGTGTGAACCCAGCTTTAAAGGGAATCTGTCACTAGCTACCTCCCTACCAAACAGTTTGCATAGACACATAGCTGTGGTTCACCTGAGTAAAACGCAGTTTTGCCTTTTGTTCATCCAAGGCTCCATTCCTGAGTTGTGACGCTTTTTCTTAATATGCAAATTAGGCCTTTGGTACAATGGGGGAATCACCATTGCTTTTTTTGCACCCCATTTTGTGGTCAGCCCCTCCCTGGCTGCTTTGCCACTGCCTGGCCCTGTGAATCAAAACAGGAAGGATTGGACCATCACAGGTCCTTTAGTTCTTAGCTGATGCAGGGAAAGAGAGGACAGATCGCAACTACGCAATCAAGTGGCTAAGGTAAGTTAACTTTTATTATTTTTAACCCCTTCCTCTTCATTTTACTATTTATTCTTTATTAAGAATGCTATTATTTCCCCTTATAACCATGTTATAAGGGAAAATAATAAAGATCTGGTCCCGTTGCTAAGCAACCATGCGGGAAAATCGCACTGCATCCGCACTTGCTTGCGGATGCTTGCGATTTTCCCGCAACCCCATTCACTTCTATGGGGCCTGCGTTGCGTGAAAAACGCACAATATAGAGCATGCTGCGATTTTCACGCAACGCAGAAGTGATGCGTGAAAATCACCGCTCATTTGCACAGCCCCATAGAAATGAATGGGTCCGGATTCAGTGCGGGTGCAATGCGTCCTCCTCACGCATTGCACCCGCGCGGAAAAAACTCGCCCGTGTGAAAGGGGCCTAAGGGGGGAAATATTCCTATAGTGTACGGCCACGCCTAGATGGACTGTTGCAGATTTTCGAAAGTGAAAATTTGCAGTGTATCTGGTCAAAACTCATATTGGAAAAAGTTGCACCAAATACTTTGCTACAGATTTCACTCTTTGCACCACATTCCAGGTTATGTGCAGATTCCAATGTAGAAACATTCTTCAGCGTGAAGATGAGAATTTTTAAAATCTCATCCATTTTGCTGATACAATTAAGAATACAGACATTGTACACAATTATTCTGGCTCTGCATCCGTTTCGCAATTTTGCAGAATGGGTGCGGACCCATTTATTTCAATGGGGCTGCAAAAGATGTGGAGAACATACCATGTGCTGTCCGCATCCGTAGTTCTGTTCCACGGCTCCGCAAAAAAGATAGAGCATGTCCTATTCTTGTCCACGGACGCGGACAAGAATAGGCATTTCTATCATAGAGCAAAATGCAGAACGCACACGGCCGGTATTCATGTTTTATGGATCCGCAAAACACTTACGGATGTCTGAATGGACACTTAGTCACCATTCTGATCCCTTGCCGCTCCCGTTCTGATGTGAATCCAATCCCCATTGCTGTCCACTTCTTGGTCCTGGGTAAGCCACATGCTTTTCCCTGCAGTGCCTCGACGCTGTTCTACAGGGTCTGACCTCAAGCATCCTCATCTCCTCCCTCTGTGACCAAGGTCTTGGAATTGACAGAAATGTCAGATACAATAATCACATATACACGAAGGCATCTTGTCTTAATTTGCCAATATGATTTGGAGGATATGTCATAATTAAATATATTTTACTTGCATCCAATTTTCAGTGTGCAGTGGTATTTCATTAACAATTGGTCCTGGGCATGACACACAGAAAATGGTTTAGACTGCCCACTTAGCCAATCACTGTCTACAATGGGGCCCTACCTCAGCCAGTGATTGGCTGAGTGTGCTGTCCATGCTATTTCCTGTGTGTCAAGCCAGTGCCAGGAAGTGGAGAGTAATAGGCACTGGAGCAGAATCAGAACAGCAGTGGATTAGATGGTTATTGGT
This sequence comes from Bufotes viridis, assembly GCA_033119425.1. NCBI lineage: Eukaryota > Metazoa > Chordata > Amphibia > Anura > Bufonidae > Bufotes > Bufotes viridis. Next base: position 444,903,315 of record CM065590.1, on the reverse strand, counting down.
CATTTTAACCCATTTTGTTCATTTTTTTTTTTAAATATATTGCCATGGAAAGTCCCTTTACTTGTTCATAAGGAACTGATAGAAAACATGAAAATGATTCTCTGCTGCAGCATCTTCCCAACAAGATACAAACATGTAAAATATGGACTTAATGATAGGCTGAGTAGTGTTTACTCTCTGCATTATCTCCCCACCCCACCAGAGCTGACATTAACCCCCTCAAGATTCACAGAAACACTCAGGAGCATCATTTTCTGCTGCTTGAGGGTCTGTGTAATGAATACAATGTCCTTCTTAATGCTGGCATTCTGTTTTGTTTTTTTCATTTGTGGGTATCTTTTCCTGTCTCCTGTATTTATCTATCAGTGAAATGACTCTTAGGAATTGAAGATTCTAAGTCACAATGACATTTCTTCCAACACACAAGGAGGCTCAATGCTTTGTTACTATGGGGCCACTGGTAACAAGGTTTAGTGCCATGATAAGATGCTGTGATGTACCTTGCTTTTATAAGAATAGGTTCTCAGTTAGAGAAATCCCGGGGGCCCACAAGCAACCTTCTAGACAATTCTTCCGCTCATAAGAGAAAATAGGGATTAAATTGCCCTGTGCTGCTGTCCTTCGTCCTCCAATGAAGCATAGGTCAGTATGCAGGGTGCTGCATTGTTCAGTCTTTTTTTCATGGTAAACTGACATTGTATTTACCATTTCATATTAATATATAGCTACGATAGTGAAACGCCCACAGCATTTTTACATCAGGGATGGAAAAGTCTGAAAAATAACTGAGCCCTATAAGAAGTCTCCACTCCAGCATATGTAAAAGTGCCATATCACAATGTAGAGTGAATCTATGTGTGCCTCTCCTTGAAATATGTCAAAAAACATTGTAGTAAACAGAGATGTATTAGCATTCCTCCATGGCAATGTCCGCAAGCAGAAAGAGGAGGGTACACATACTTAAGGATAAGATATCTGTATAGGATATCTGTAAGATATCTGTATTGGATATTGCTTTTTTGATATATTTGTCCACATAAATCTAGAACATTTTATTGCAGTTTATTTTATATTGTTATACTCATATATACAGAAATCTAACTACTATAAAACTGTTCCTATGTACAATAAGATTACTATAATACTGCTCCCAAAGTACAAGACAATAACTGCAATAATACTATCCCAATATACAAGAAAACAACTACAATACCACTGCCCCCAATGTACAAGAAACTAACTACAATAATACTGCACCCCAATGTACAAGAAAATAACTACAATAATACTGCCCTCGATGTACAAGAAAATAACTACAATAATACTGCCTCCTATGTACAAGAATATAACAGCTATCATAGCTCCCTATGTACAAGAATATAACTTCTATAATACTACTTCCTATGTGCACAAATATAACTACTATAATACTGCCTCCTATGTACAATAATATAACTACTATAATACTGCCTCCTTTGTACAAGAATATAACTACTATAATACTGCTCTCCCTGCACTCACTGGAAGCCTTTTGGCACAAGGAGAGGTATAGAGTAGACTATTATTGCATTCATTGGAAGCCATCTGGCACCAGGAGAAGTATAGAGTGGGCTCAGCATGCATGTTGGTATCTGCATTCCCTGAATTTAATGGAGGCCATTTTGGCATCAAAAATTATAAAAAGCAGAGTGGACCCAGCATGCATGTGAAACCTGCACTCCCTGAATTTTATGGTGGCCGTTATGTCACCTATCAGGTAGCATTTAGTTCCCGTCTTACAGAGATCACCTTGACGTTTGGCAGACGGGCCCAAATAATTTTGTTCAAAATATAATTGGCATGAAATAAGCGTAGCATTCTTTTCAGAATATCTATTACTTTGGCATTATTGTACATTATTTGGTGTGCAGAGTGCTGTTGCATTGTGTTTTTTTCTTCTTGTTTCTAGCCATGGCAGCGCGCACCTGCGCATTGGGATGTGCTGACTGACCCCCTTTTTCTTTGCAGTACTATAATACTGCCTCCTACAGTATGTACAAGAATATAACTACTATAATACTACTTCCTATGTACACAAATTACGCTTCTATACTACTACCTCTTATGAACAAGAATATACGGTAACTACTATAATACTGCCTCCTATGTACAAGAATATAACTATTATAATACTGCCTCCTATGTACAAGAAAATAACTACTATAATATTACTTCCTATGTACACAAATATAACTACTATAAACTGCTTCCTATGTACAATAATATAACTGCTATAATACTGCTCCCTATGTACAAAAATATAATTACTATAATACTGGCCCCATGTACAAGAAGATAACTTATAATACCGACCCCTATGTACAATATAAGTACTTTAGTACAAAATCATATGTACTATAATTTAGCTACTATAATATTGCGTCCCATGAGAATATAACTACTATAATACTGCTTCCTATGTACAAGAATATAACTATTATAATACTATCCCTATGAACAGGAATATAACTGCTATAATACTGTCCCCTATGTACAAGTATATAATTACTATAATACTGCCTTCTATGTACAAGAATATAACTACTATTATACTACCTCCTATGTACAAGAATATAACTACTGTAATACTGTCCCCTATGTACAAGAATATAACTACTGTAATACCGTCCCCTGTGTATATAAAATAAGGACATAACTACTATGATCATGGATGTCGTATTTTGCAAGTGCTGTGGTGATGGTAGCAGTCCTACATTCAGCATGATTATTGGTGATGTTTTTCATAAGGGCTAAAATGTTTCAGGTGTAGGGTAGGGTTGAGCAAACTGAACTTTGTGAGTTCGGGTACCCGGACCCGAGCCCAGACTTTTTCACTGAAGTTCGGGTTCGGCGTTTGGGTGATTTTATTACATGGTTATAACAGAAAATTATAGCATTCTTAAGACAGAATCATGTTATAACGGAAAATAATAAAGTAAAGTTCGGGTCCCTATTGACTTTAATGGGGTCCGGGTTCGGGGTCAAGTTCGGGTCCCAAACCCAAACTTTCACGGGTTCACTCATCCCTATTCAGGGGGTACATTTAATTGGTTTTCTTTTGTTTTGACCACAGAATGATGATCCTGCAGACAGTGGACAGAATTTATTTAGACAAGCATTTTATAAGCCATTCTTGATCCCATGTGCATGAGTGAGATGTGGCAAAATTATTAAAAGGCACAGACCTCTTTAAATTTGGTGCACCTTCCAACTGTCCATGAGCCAGAAACTGAAATCTGCACCAGCTATGAGCTGGCTTTTGTCAGTAGGCTATGTCCCTCCTGCTAACATATACCCCTTTCCTGTCCACTTCTGAAAAGTGTTGATACGCTCATAAAGTCACAAACTAAGTTTCTCTGGGCTTGAGCCTAGCCTGCAGGAGCTTGCACATGTAGGTATTGTCTGTAGCACTGCTAAGACTCCAACTACCTAGCCAGGGGGCTGACCCAGTCCATCACCCTGGAAGCTTATCCGGTCTGCCAGGGTTAACATCTTTTGCCCGTACATTGTTAGCAGGCACACATAGTAACATAGTATATAAGGCCAAAAAAAGACATTTGTCCACCCAGTTCGGCCTGTCATCCTGCAAGTTGATCCAGAGGAAGGCAAAAAACCCCTGTAAGGTAGAAGCCAATTTTCCCCACTTAAGGGGAATAAAAATTCCTTCCAGACTCCAATCAGGCAATCAGAATAACTCCCTGGATCAACGACGCATCTCTAGTAGCTATAACCTGTAATATTATTATACTCCAGAAATACATCCAGGCCCCTCTTGAATTTCTTTATTGTACTCACCATCACCACCTCCTCAGGCAGAGAGTTCCATAGTCTCACTGCTCTTGCCGTGAAGAATCCTCTTCTATGTTTGTGTACAAACCTTCTTTCCTCCAGACGCAGAGGATGTCCCCTCGTCACAGTCACAGTCCTGGGGATAAATAGATGATGGGACAGATCTCTGTACTGACCCCTGATATATTTATACATAGTTATTAGATCTCCCCTCAGTCGCCAATGGCGCGCGCCTGTGCCTTTCATGTGCGTCCCGTTGTTCGCGCCGCCGGCTTGTCCGGCGGCGCGCCATCTTTGGACGCCGCCACACCGCGTGACCACGGGCTTGGATTGGTGGTGAGTGGCGTTCCCTCCTCCTCCTTCTTTACCATTATCTGGCCTAACAGGTGTTTATTATTTGCATAATATACTCTGTATATATATGGCGTATTGAACAATAATAAGAATGACACTCCTGAGGAAGCCGGGTGTATACCAGCGATACGCGTCGAGTCTGCCTTGTGCCCCCACCATGGACCCGTGCATTACCATGTGATTGAATAAGTATTGCCCCTTTTCAGCGTGTTTGCATGACCATTTGTACATGCTATACCAGTTATATTTGCCTCTTGCTGTCTGAATGTGAGGCACACTTTCAGGGGTTGCACTATGGCATTATTAGTATAGGGTCCTTTTGGGGGTGCTAGTGTTGGATTATCATTCCACACTGTTGATCGTCCATTGTATACAATGTTTTATCTCTTTTCTTGTTTGTGTCATGTTTTGCGCTTTTAAATAATAAATTTGTATTATTTATATGATATCGTTGATGTGCGGCTTTTCTATGTGCAGTGTTCTGTGTTTATATGTTTAAGTATTGGTTCACACTGCTGCCGGCACTCGGTTTGAATAGATAGGTGTGCCCCCTGATACTACATTTCCATAACTTTACATTTGTCAGTGTTAAACCTCATCTGCTATTTCTCTGCCCAAGCCTCCAATCTATCCAGATCCCTCTGTAGCAGTATATTGTTCTCTTCAGTGTTAATTACTTTACACAGTTTAGTGTCATCGGCAAAAATGGATATTTTACTATGCAAGCCTTCTACAAGATCATTAATAAATATATTGAAGAGAATAGGGCCCAATACTGACCCCTGAGGTACTCCACTAGTGACAGTGACCTAATCTGAGTATCTACCGTTAATAACCACCCTCTGTTTTCTGTCACTCAGCCAGTTACTTACCCACATAGAGACATTTTCTCCCAGTCCGAGCATCCTCATTTTATATACTAACCTTTTATGAGGTACGGTGTCAAATGCTTTGGAGAAGTCCAGATATACGACATCCACTGATTCGCTGCTGTCAAGTCTAGAACTTACCTCCTCATAGAAGCTAATTAAATTAGTTTGGCATGACCGATCCCTCATGAAGCCATGCCAATATGGCGTTATTTGCTTATTTCGGTTGAGATCCTCTAAGATAGCATCTCTCAGAAAACCTTCAAACAGTTTACCAACAACAGATGTTAAACTTACCGGCCTATAGTTTCCAGGCTCTGTTTTTGGACCCTTTTTGAATATTGGCACCACATTTGCTATGCGCCAATCCTGTAGAACTTTCCATGCCAGTATAGAGTCTGCAAATATCAGAAATAAGGGCTAAGGCTAAGACATTACTTAATTTCCTTAGGATATGAGGGAGTATGCCATCCTGTCCTGGCGATTTGTCTATTTTAATCTTTTTAAGTCCCTGTTGTCCTGGGTCAGACAGGGCACTTTTAATGGGGAATTTACTTTTACATTCTGCATTTCATCTGACAGTTTATTTTCCTCAGTGAATATAGTGGAAAAAAAAATATTTAACAGCTTTGCTTTCTTCTCGTCGCTCTCTGCAACTCCCCCCTCATTACTCTTTAAAGGGCCGACACCTTCAGATTTATACTTTTTAACATTTATATAATTGAAGAACATTTTAGGGTTAGTTTTACTCTCTTTTGCAATTATTCTCTTGGCCGCTTTTATTAGTTTTTTACATATTCTATTTTTCCTTGCTTCCTCGCTGCCCTCCTGTTTTAGTCATTTATATGCTTTCTTTTTGTCATGTATTGCTTTCTTCACAGTTCTATTAATCCACATTGGTTTCTTTTTGCTCCTTAACCTTTTATTCTCATATGCATGGGCGTAGCTATAGGGGGTGCAGAGGTAGCAGTCACTACCGGGCCCAGGAGCCTGAGGGGGCCCAAAGAGCCTTGTGCCTCATAAGAAGACACACAAAGCACTGATGGAATGGGGGCCCAAGCTGAACTCTTGCACCAGGGCCCATAAGCCGTTAGCTACACTCCTGCTCATACGGTATGTACCTCTCACAATGAGATTTTAGGATGCTTTTAAAGATATACCATTTTGTGGCTGTATCTTTATTTTTGAGGACTTTGTCCCTATTGGTTAATACTAAGTCAAGTATGGCCGTCCCTCTAGTCGGGTCCCGAACCAGTTGGGAAAGGTAATTGTCTTTGTCTTATTGTCAAGAACCTGTTCTCTATATGCGATGTACAGCTTTCAGTTTCCCAATCTATATCTGGGTAGTTGAAATCCCCCATAATAACCACCTTATTATGATTTGCGGCCTCGTCTATCTCGTTTAGTAATAGATTTTCTGTGGTATATTAGGTGGTTTATAGTCAACTCCTATTAGTAATTTATTATTGTTTTTGGCTCCATGTATTTCTACCCACAGTAACTCCACATGTTCATGTCCTTCACTTATATCTTCTCGGACTGTGGGCTTTAGATAGGACTTTATATAAAGGCAGACCCCTCCCCCTCTCCGGTTTTGACGATCCTTTCTAAACAGACTGCAACCTTATACATAAACTGCCCAGTCATAGCTATCATCCAGCCATGTCTCTGTTATTCCCACTATATCATAGTCCTCCTCACTTATCACTAATTCCAGTCTCCCAGTTTTGTTAGTCAGGCTTCTGGCATTAGTATACATACAATTGAGAGGTTTATGTATATTTTTAACCCTACACCTTTCCTTCTAAACTGTTCTAGTTCCTACTCCCATTCCTCCCCCAGTCCCACTACCTCGCCCCCTCTCTCTTTTTGCATTATCTTCCCTTCCTAAAATGTAATTACCCTCCCCCCAAGTCCCTAGTTTAACCGCCTCCCGACGGCTGTACGCACCGATGCGTCCAGGAGGTGGCTGGTTTACTCCTCCTGGACGCATCGGCGCGTCATCTCGCGAGACGCGAGACTTCCTGTTCACAGTGCCGCGCGTCTCACAACTTGTACTGCAGCCTGCCAGCGATGATCAATCACTGGCAGGCTGTAGATGCAAAATAATTCGCATCAAACAAGTATATAAGACGTTTTGTTAACAGCGTCTGATATACCTGCTACCTGGTCCTCTGGTGGTCCCATTTGCTGGGATCGACCACCAGAGGACCAGGTAGCTATGTAAAGTTGCACCAAACACTACACTAACCCCCCTCACTTATTAACTCCTTGTTAACCCCTTGATCACCCCATCTAGATTCCCTGATCACCCCCCTGTCATTGATCACACCCCTTGTAAAGCTCCATTCAGATCCTCAAAACACGGACACCGGCAATGTGCTTTCCGCATTTTGCAGATCCGCACATTGCCAGAACTATATAGAAAATGCTTCTTCTTGTCCGCAATTGCGGACAAGAATAGGACATGTTCTATATTTTTGCGGAACGGAAGTGCAGACCCGGAAGCGCCGATCCGTAATTCCGGATCCGAGCGGGACAAAGTCTGTCCCCATAAAAATGAATGGGTCCGCAATTCCGTTCCGCAAACCGAATTGCGGACGTGTGAATGGGGCATAAGGGTCCCTTATCACCGCCAGTTAGTTAGCTACTTGTTAGGTAGCTAGCGCCCAGCCCACCGCACCGCAGTCACTGATTTTGGCAGAGATTCTTTCATCCACGATGATCGATGCGAATGAAAAAATCTGTGCCATTCATTTTATTTTTTTTTCAGCCCAGAGGCTGAACGAAAAAAAAAAATCTCATTACCCGTATGCTCAATATAAGGAGAATCGCAGAAACTCCTAATGCTGGCCATACGTGTAATGATTGCGGAGACCCTCAAATGCCAGGGCAGTATAAACACCCCACATGTGACCCCATTTTAGAAAGAAGACACCCCAAGGTATTCCGTGAGGGGTATGGCGAGTTCATGTAAAATTTTATTTTTTGTCACAAGTTAGTGGAATATGAGACTTTGTAAAAAAATATATATATATATATATATCAATTTCCGCTAACTTTTTTTCTGTGAACTCGCCATGCCCCTCACGGAATACCTTGGGGTGTCTTCTTTCCACAATGGGGTCACATGTGGGGTATTTATACTGCCCTGGCATTTTAGGGGTCCTAAGCGTGAGAATCCAAATGCGTAAAATGCCCTGTGAAATCCTAAAGGTACTCATTGGAATTAGGGCCCCTTTGCGCATCTTGGCTGCAAAAAAGTGGCACACATGTGGTATCACCGTACTCAGGAGAAGTAGGGCAATGAGTTTTGGGGTGTATTTTTATATATACCCATACTTTGTGTGAGAAATATCGCTGTAAACGACAACTTTTTAATTTTTTTATACAAAGTTGTCAATTTACAGAGATATTTCTCTCACCCAGCATGGGTATATGTAAAATACACCCCAAACACATTGCCCTACTTCTCCTGAGTACGGCATACCACATGTGTGCCACTTTGCAGCCTGAGTGCAAAGGGCCCTAATTCCAATGAATACCTTTAGGTTTTACACGGCTGCTCACAATTTAGCCCCACCCAAAATGCCAGAACAGTACAAACACCCCACAAATGACCCCATTTTGGAAAGAAGACACCCCAAGGTATTCGCTGAGGGGCATAGTGAGTCCATGAAAAATGTAACTTTTTATCAAAAGTTAGCGGAAAGGGAGACTTTGTGCGAAAAAACAATAAAAAATCAATTTCCGCTAACTTGTGCCAGAAAAAAAATCTTTTATCAACTCGCCATGCCCCTCATGGAATACCTTGGGGTGTCTTCTTTCCAAAATGGGGTCACATGTGGGGTATTTATACTGCCCTGGCATTTTTGGGGCCCTAAAGCGTGAGAAGAAAAATGCGTATAAATGCCCTCCTAAAAGGTACTCATTGGAATTTGGGCCCTTTTGCGCATCTTGGCTGCAAAAAAGTTTCACTCATGTGGTATCGCCGTAATCAGGAGAAGTAGGGCAATGTGTTTTGGGGTGTATTTTTACATATACCCATGCTGGGTGAGAGAAAATATATATTTTTTTTTCCTCAGAAAGTCTCATTTTCCGCTAACTTGTGAAAAAAAATGAAATGATACATGAACTCACCATGCCCCACCGCGAATACTTTGGGGTGTCTTCTTTCTAAAATGGTGTAATTTGGGGGGTATTTATACTATCCTGACATTCTAGCACCTGAAGAAACATGACAGGTGCTCAGAAAGTCAGAGCCGCTTCAAAATGCGGAAATTCACTTTTTTGCACCATAGTTTGTAAACGCTATAACTTTTACCCAAACCAATAAATATACACTTATTGGATTTTTTTAAATCAAAGACATGTAGAACAATAAATTTTTTGGAAAATTTATATAGAAATGTAGTTTTTTTAAAAAAAATTTACAGCAGAAAGTGAAAAGTGTCATTTTTTGGCAAAAATGTCGTTAAATTTTTATTAATAGCAAAAAAAGTAAAAATGTCAGCAACAATGAAATACCAGCAAATGAAAGCTCTATTAGCAAGAAGAAAAGGAGGTAAAATTCATTTGGGTGGTAAGTTGTATGACGGAGCAATAAACGGTGAAAGTAGTGTAGTGCAGAATTGTAAAAAGTGGCCTGGTCATTAAGGGTGTTTAAGCTAGGGGGGCTGAAGTGGTTAAACACTCCTCCAACCTTCTCGCCATCTTTCTCCCCAACACAGCTGCCTCTTCCCCACTGAGGTGCAGCCCGTCCCTACAATAGAGCCTGTAGCCGACAGAGAAGTCGGCCCAGTTCTCCAGTTATATTGCATAAAGAAATAAGGAAATCAGAACATTAACAGTATCCAGAAATTTTAAATTAACCCTTTGCAATTGTCATCTGGGGCACTGCATATATGATGCAATGTTAATATAGCCACAGAACCAGACTCCTTGGATCTATCTCATAACAGACACTCTGCTCTTACTGCAGAGGTCAGAGTTAGCTCTGAACTTGACAGTTTATTCCTTAGGTGGCACAGTCGATTTTGGCTGTGGCATCTAAATGGTTAGAGAGGGAGAGGGGCTCCCTCTCTCAGTACATCATCAGTTTTGCTGTAAATGACATAATACACCGTGAAACAAAACCATTACAGTGTGGTATATAGGCAGTTAGAAGAGGTTCAAGTCCCATACTTGGACTTAGAAAAGAAAAAAAACTATACATAGGGGGTCATTTATTAAGACTGGAGTTTTAGAACGCTGGTCTTAAAGAAGACCTCTCCTGACATGTCTTTTTTAATAACTACATGCATCCCCCATATAATAACAATACTGGAGCATCTATTCTTATGGATCTATGTTGTGCCATTCCTTTATTATTTCTACTAGAAGTTTTGAATGAATTGCTAGCAGTCTGCAGTAAGTGTTCAGAGGGGTGGTAACCAGTTGGGGGTGTGTACCTGCACAGTCTGACAATGGCAGCACTGATTGGATAGAGTCAGACTGCGCAGGAACACCGCCCTTCCCCCTCAAGTCGTTACCACCCCTCTGTACCCTTACTGTAGAGTGCTAGCAATTCATTTATAACTTCTAGTAGAAATAATAAAGGAATGGCGCACCATAGAACCATAAGAATAGATGCTCCAGAATAGTTATTTCATGGGAAATGCATGTAGCTATTAAAATAGACTTCAGGAGAGGGGACAGGTCTAGTTATGAGCGAGCATCGCAATACTCGGCACATGGCGGTACTCGGCCGAGTACCGCATGTGCTCGAGCGAAATGCTCGAGTCTCTGCCTCGCACGTTTTGTGGCTTTTAAGCAGCCAATAAAGGTGACTGCTGGCATTACAGTGATTGCTCAGACATAGACAGGGAGAGCATCTGGTAGGAAGGGAAAGACAGAGCAGGAAGCGAATTTCAGCGATTTTAGTTAGAGAAAGCTTTTCAATGATCCAAAAATCCTTTTAAGGACTACTGTGTGTGTGTGTGTGTGTGTGTGTTTTAAAGCATCAATATATTTAACAGCAGTGTCAGGGACATCCGTGCTAAGTAAGGGACAGACAGTGCAGGGAGAGAAATTTGCTGTATTTACTACCAAAAGCTTTTCAAAGAACCCAAAATCCTTTTAAGGGCTACTGTGTGTGTTTCACAGCAGCAAGATATTTTTATTTTATAACTATTAGTGACATATACTGTACATCATCCACAGACTGACTCTTTAATAATCTGGGTCACATCTAGTGTCCATAATCTCTGGTGTTCTCTGTAACCAATACTGTCCTGCATCATAAAACACGGTCTGTATTACAAATTCCAATCATCTGGGCATAGTATAGTGTCCGTAATCTGTGGTGTTCTACAGCCAATACTGTCCTGCCTCAGAAAACACTGTCAGTATTACAAATTACACTTTACATTAATCTGGGCCTAGTATAGTGTCCAAAATCTGTTGGTTTTTGTATCCAATACTAAGCTGCAGCTAAACACACTGTCTATATTACAACTTCCATTAATCTGGGCCTAGTGTAGTGTCCAAAATCTGTGGGTTTTTGTATCCAATACTGAACTGCATCAAAAAACACTCTATATTACAAATTCCATTATTCTGGGCCTAGTGTAGTGTCCAAAATCTGTGCGTTATTTTTTTGTATTCAATACTGAAGTGCATCTGAAAACAGTGTGTATATTACAACTTCCATTAATCTGGGCCTAGTATCGTGTCCAAAATCGGCGGGTTTTTGTATCCAATACTGAACTGCATCTAAAAACACTCTATATTACAACTTCCATTATTCTGGGCCTAGTGTAGTGTCCAAAATCTGTGCGTTATTTTTTTGTATTCAATACTGAACTGCATCTGAAAACAGTGTGTATATTGCAACTTCCATTAATCGGGGCCTATTATAGTGTCCAAAATCTGTGGGTTTTTGCATCCAATTCTGAACTGCATCTGAAAACAGTGTGTTTATTACAACTTCCATTAATCTGGGCCTAGTACAGTGTCCATAATCTGTAGGTTTTTGTATCTAATACTGAACTGCATCTGAAAACAGTGTGTATATTACAACTTCCATTAATCTGGGCCTAGTATAGTGTCCATAATCTGTGGGTTTTTGTATCTAATACTGAACTGCATCTGAAAACAGTGTATATATTACAACTTCCATTAATCTGGGCCTAGTGTAGTGTCCAGAATCTGTTGGTTTTTGTATCCAATACTGAACTGCATCAAAAAACACTGTCTATATTACAACTTTCATTAATCTGGGCTTAGTATAGTGTCCAAAATCTGTTGGTTTTTGTATCCTATACTGAACTGCATCAGCCAGCAGTTCCCTGTGTTACGAACTGCTGGCTAATCCCCTGTCGAAGGCGCAGGCCCGGATGCCCTTCGCCCTGCACCTGAACCTTCGCAAGAACCGTCAGCGACAACATCCACTTTCCTGTCCCAGCGCAGCGTCCAAATGTCAATAACACAGGCATTTGAACGCAAGCACAAATACCCACCCACAGGACATAGCACTAAATGCGCAACTTTCGAAATTACTGGCCCTTGAAATGTTGCCATTTAGGCTTGTGGACACTGAGGCCTTCCGCAGCCTGATGTCGGCGGCCATCCCTCAGTACACAGTCCCCACCCGCCACTATTTTTCACAGTGTGCCGTGCCCGCCTTACACCAGCATGTGTTCCAGAACATCACCCCTGCTCTGACCAACGCACATACTGGGAAGGTCCACCTCACTACGGACACATGGACAAGTGCTGCTGGCCAGGGACGCTACATTTCCCTGACCGCACACTGGGTGAATGTTGTGGAGGCTGGGAGTGAGTCCTACCCTGGGATGGCACAGGTGCTACCCGCGCCCAGGATTGCGGGCCCTACATCCATCAGAGTCTCCGCCAGCAGCTATGTTACTGGCTCCAACCCCCACTTCTCCTCCTTCTCCTCCACTTCCCCCTCCAACAGCAGTCAGCCATCAGTCGCTAGCTGGAAGCAGAGTAGCACTGCTTTGGGTAAGCATCAACAGGCCGTGCTGAAGCTGATCTGCTTAGGGGACAAACAACACACCTCTGCAGAGCTGTGGCAGGATATAAGGGACCAGACAGAGCTGTGGCTCTCGCCACTCAACCTACAACCAGGCATTGTTGTGTCTGACAATGGCTGTAACTTAGTGGCGACTTTGAAGCTCGGCAACCTGACACACATCCCATGCCTAGCCCACATCTTAAACTTAGTGGTTCAGCGGTTTATAAAAACCTGCCCCAATTTGAGTCTACTAGTGAAGGCGTGTGTGCCCATTTCCGCCGGTCTGTCAACGCTGCAGCAGCGCTGCGGCTTCAGGCTCACCAACTCTACCTTCTACATGTTGGCCAGGCTTTGTGAGCAGCAGAGGGCAGTTGTGGAATACCAGCTGCAACATGGTCATCGCCTTTCCAGTCAACTGCCAATATTCACAAGCGAGGAGTGGGCATTGATGTCAGACCTCTGTGAGGTTTTAAAATTTTTTGATGAATCCACACAGTTGGTTAGTGGCGATAACGCTATTATCAGCGTAACCATCCCACTGCTGTGTCTACTCAAACGAGCGCTGCTCACAATTAAGGAGGATGCTCTGAATGTGGCAGACGAGGAAATGTGGGAGAACATTACACAGGGTGATTGCCAGACCACCCACAGTTTGTCTTCTCAGCGTGACTTCAGCCATGAACAGGAGGAGCAGGAGACGGTTGCCTCTGCTACAGAGGATAGTACACATGGAACTTTAATTCCATCTGTTCAGCGTGGATGGGCAGAAGAGGAGGAGGATGAGGGGACGGAGAGTCATTCTGATGTTGACATCGACATCTTGCCTGTTGGTACTCTGGCACACATGGCTGACTTCATGTTAAGCTGCTTTTTCCGCGACCCTCGCGTTATACGCATTTTGGATAACACAGATTACTGGGTGTTGTTCACCCTTCTCGACCCCCGCTACAAAGAGAACTTTTCATCTCTCATTCCTGTGGTGGAGAGGATGAGTAAAATGGTGCAATACCAGAATGTACTTGTTGAGAGATTGCTCCAACGTTTCCCGGCAGAGGCCGTACTTCCTTAGGCAACCAAGGAAGGGAGACAAGGGGAACACACAGCAGTTCCAACAAAGGCAGGGCAACACTCTCCAAGGCATGGGACACTTTCATGACACACCACCACAACCTCACCCTGAAGCGCAGCCTAGTGGCATAAAGAGGGAAACGTTTTGGAAGATGAGGAAGGAATATATCACAGACCGTGTCAGCGTCCTAAGTGATCCCTCAGTGCCTTACAACTACTGGGTGTCCAAGCTGGACACGTGGCATGAACTTGCGCTCTACGCCTTGGAGGTGCTGGCCTGCCCTGCCGCCAGCGTTTTGTCTGAGTGTGTATTTAGTGCTGCTGGTGGCATTATAACAGATAAGCGTATCCGCTTGTCCACTGACAATGCTGACAGGTTGACTCAGATAAAAATGAACAAGGCCTGGATTGCCCCTGACTTCTCAACTCCACCAGAGGAAAGCTGAGATGATGATGAACATAAAGGCAATTTTAATGTATTGTTTATAATGTATTCATTCTACTGTAGTGTCTTCCCCATGCACCTTCTCCACTACAAAAAAGTGTATATGGTTGAATCTTGTTTTCTTCTCCTCCTCATCCAGATTGTATATATTCCCTCCACTACAATTTTTAAAGAGGGTCAGCTCACCAGCAGGCCCTCATCTATAATGTTTTAGAGTGTCAGCTCACCAGCAGGCCCTCAACCATAATGTTTTACTGGGTCAGCTCACCAGCAGACCCTCAACCATAATGTTTTACAGGGTCAGCTCACCAGTAGGCTCTCAACCATAATGTTTCATACGGTCAGCTCACCATCAGGCCCTCCCCCATAATGTTTCATACGGTCAGCTCACCATCAGGCCCTCCCCCATAATGTTTTAGAGGGTCAGCTCACCAGCTGGCCCTCAACCATAATGTTTTTTACAGGGTCAGCTTACCAGTAGGCCCTAAACCATAAAGTTTTATAGGGTCAGCTCACCAGCAGCCCCTCGCCCGTAATGTTTTAAAGGGTCACCAGCAGGCCCTTGCTCCAAATGTTTTTGAGGGTCACCAGCAGGCCACCAATCATAATTTTTCAAGGGTGTGTATGATAAAGGGTGTATTTTATGATAAAGGGTGTATTTTAGTGCCGTTTCCTTGTAATTTTTGGCAGCCCTTTCACTTAGTGCATAGGCTTTATGAGTGCACAATTGGAACGGGGCCCTCCTTTATGTGATATACAGGCTGTTTCGAAGTGCTTCTTGCTTGTAATTTTTGGCAACACTTGCACTTTAACTACAATTGAATATACAGGAAAGAGAGAGGCATATTTTTGTCAGTCTGTAAAAGTGGCGTACAACTTGGACAACATGGTTCCCAGTAGCGACCTGGGAGTCCAAGATTCATCCAGACATCGTCCCCATGCTGTTTCCGATCCATTGTGGTGGTGTTTCTGTCACTTTTCCAATGGACCAGGCACCTTCCCCTCTTTAGAGCAGGGGGTGCCTGGTTGTCTTCCATTGACTTCCATTATACTCGGGTGCTCGGCCGAGCACACTAATATAGCTATGTGTTCGTCCCGAATACCCGAAAACTTTGGTGCTCGCTCATCACTAGTCCTCTTTAATAACCCCTATATCTGGGGTATTAAAAAGCGCCGGCCACTAGTTGGCGTGAGCCAGAAAAAGTCACAGATTGCGGTGCAAATAACCTTAGTACCGCAGTCTGCGATACAAAAAATATGGGGTATTTTGGGATATTAAATGACCCCTATAGTTTGTATCACCACGTTATCACACACCACATCCATAACACTGTACGGTGAACATCATAAATGGCATTAATAAAAACTACAACTTGTACTGCAAAGAACAAGCCCACACACAGTTACATCGATGGAAAAATAAAAATGTTATGGGTCCCTCAATGCAGCATCAAATTCTTTCGTTTTTTAAGGTTTTATCATACAAAAAACATAAAATAAAACACAATTCTGCTATCACCATAAATGTTTTGACCTGCAGAATATTGATAGCATGTTGTTTATAGTGCACAGGTAAAAAATTAAGTAAAATTAATTATATTGGTTATAAGATGTTCCCCAGAGTGTGCCATTTAAAAATACAACTCATTCCACAAAAAACAAGACCTCATAAGACTATATAAGAGAAAAATAAAAAAGTAATGGGGAAAAAATTTCCTTTTACTGGAGTCCAAAATAAACTGTTTTGATTGTAAAGGTTTAAAGGTCGTATTATTCTCTGTTGTAGTGCTACTATAATTGCCATGCATACTCCCTCCTCTTTTTTATCTTTCCTGTGAACATATATAAACGGTTGTAGATGTTTGGGGCTCAGTGCTTTACAGACACAATGAGATATTGTGCGCTGGCAGCCTCTGCTTTCTGCTCTACTTCTGTTATAGTGGAGTTTAGGAGCGTGACCAGCCTCCATCAGTTTGCACTACTCCTGAAATCTGGCGTTACACAGGTGATTCCAGCCTCATGCAGCCAAACTAATTGTAGCTGTGGGCTTAGTCAGGCTGTAAAGATGTTAATCCAGTCAACATTAAGTGATCACACATTGTGCGCATACCACGGTGCCCTCCACCAATAATAGTCTCTAGCCCCAGTCTCCAGATCCTTCAGAGTTGTGAAGTTTATGAGTTGGACTGCGAGCTCAGGTCATGATGAAGCGAAAACTTTGACTTATAGTTCTGGACACAAGGACAGCTTTATGCAATATTCAAAATGACTATCTATCTATCCTTTCCAGCATTTTTTCAACACCTGCCTAAAACCTTTGCACAGTACTGTATCTTGAAACATTGGATCTCTGACCACCTTCAACAAATTATTGCAGCCCATCAAATCTTATAAACTGTTTGCCTGACCCCTTCTTCCCCTATCACTCTTGCAGGAGCATTATGGAATACAGACTCTGGAACAAACTTTTCTAAATTCATGACTTTTTTTTACTCTCTCCCATACTTTCCTCCCTGGACAGAAGCATGGCTTACACCATCTGACACAGTCTTCCCTGCTGCACTCTCTTATGGTGGATTTCAGTTTACTTACACTCCCCAGACCATCAGGAGACTAGGTGGAGGAGTCGGTCTTCTCCTATTAGATAACTGCATCTTCAGCCCTACTCCAGCACTATTCTTCAATGCACTCCCTTCTTTTGAATTACATTCTGTTCACATCTACTCTTCCTCCAATCTCCTAGTGGTTGTCATCTACCAACCCCCAGCCCTGCCACCACTTTTATTGACCACTTCACAGCATAGCTCGTACAATTCCTTTCCACTGGCATGCTCACTATTATAATGGGTGACTTTAACATCCCCACTGATACTTGCCACTCAGCTGCCTCCACATTTCTAACACTCACTGCCTCCACTGCCACTCACAAAGATGGTCACTGTGGCGAAACCAACCTCGCCACAGTGAACTGGAGTCTGGATAGTCTCTTTGGTAAAGGGGAGAAATGTAGCGGACTGGACCCTGTACCAGAGTCTGCCCCAGTTTCCTGGAGGGGACTGCTTGCTCGCCTCCTGCCCTGCGACTATGGCCCCATGTATGCTTGTCCTGTTTGAGCGGTGATACCCCAGATAGCTCTGCTATGGAGCCCATTCGTATAATGAAAGACTATGGGAAAGACTTTAGCTCCATGGCAATTGAACTGGATGTGTGTGGTCTGAGCGCCATTCAATAATGTGCGCTCAGACCTAAGCCATCTGGGGATATGTTAAATGTCTGTGTACTGTAAAAGGTGGGACATTGTATATTTGAATAGTGATGTCTGTCCTATTGTCCCCACGTGTGTATTGGCGATTTCTCTTTGTCCTGAGAGATAATTGAATGACTCCTCGGTTGGCTCCAGGACAGAAGACATTGTGTATTCTCCTGCCTGTGATGATTACATTAACCCGTGTAAGGTAATTGTATCACAGGCAGAGGGGAGGGATATGCTGGGGGTGTCCCTATTGTCCCATTGTGTGTGATTGGCTGCTGTATCCCCTGTGTCTCAGTCTTCCTTCTGGTCCCCTAGGAGAGTGTCCACCAGGTGGGAGACCTGCATAAATACCCGGCAGGTAGCCATCAATAAAGTTAGAGTTCCTGCTTGACCCTCAAAATGAAGTGTCGTCTCGTTATTGGGGGGGATTGGACTGTATGCTGATTGCCAGGAGTGTAAGCTGTTCATATTGCTTTTCCTGTTCGGCTGCTTCCAGGGTTCGTGTATCTCTTGTTCGGAAGTTGGTGAATTTGTGTGGTTTGCAGTTCGGGAAATTGGTGCTTGCAGTAACTGCCGGTGTGTCTGAAAAGGGAATATCGCCTAAACGGAGTTGTGTGCGTAACGGTCCGTTACAGTCACATTCTGGATATTATCTTTAACTGACTCTGTTTTTTTTTTTTTATCTCACCTGTCCAACTCACGTCCCCTCCTGTCTGACCACAAGTTACTTACATTATCTTGCCTCATTCCTTCAGCTGTCCCCCTGGTCCATAGACTGTTGCACCCTTACATATCTTGACTTTCACTCACTTTTTGATTCTCTTCTGCCATTCTCTACTATATGTTCCCTTCATGATTCAGATGCAGCTGCCACTTTGTATAACTCCATAATAACTTTAGCTCTTCACTCAGTCGCCCTCCTCACACACAACAAAACTCACCGAATCAATAGGCAAACCTAACATACAAATTTGACTAAGAACTGAGCAAGCTTCTAGGGTTGCAGAACCATGATGGAAGAAAACGGAGAACTTTATTAGTGACCTCCACAGTATCCAGTCCTGTTAACAGTGATTTCCACAATAACCCACCCCCTTAACAGTGACCTCTACAGAACTCATTTTCTTTTAAAATGTGACCTCCACAACACCCTGCCCCCTTAACAGTGACCTCTACAGCACCCCGCCCCCTTAACAGAGACCTCAACAGCGCCCGCGCCTTTAACAGTGACCTCCACAGCATCTCGCCCCCAAGACAGTGACCCCCACAGCATCCCATCCCCTTAGCAGTGACCTCCACAGAAGTCCGCCCATTTAACAGTGACTTTGACAGCGGCCGCCCCTTTATAAGTGACCTCCACAGTACCCCATCTCCTTAAAAGTGATTTTCACAACATACCGTCCCCTTTACAGTGGGCTCTACAGCAATCTGCTCCTTAACAGTGACCTCATAGCGGACCGTCCCCTTAATTGTGACCTCCACAGCAGCCTGCCCCTAGGGTGCCCAGAGGTCTGGTTTTAGGCCAGAAAGTCTGGCTTTCAGACTCCCTGTCCTCGGTCCGACCCAGGGCCTGGGCGGACGCAGGGATGTTCTTTTGAACAGCTCACTCTCAGACAGCAGCACTGTGCTGTCTGAGCGTGAGCTGCAGTTAGAAAGTCACCCTCCCTGACACCCCTTCAGCTGACAGAAGTTGATTTTTACAAAAATACAAAATAAGGCAATGGAAGTTGATTTTTACCTTCATTTTTTCAATCTCTGTCGGCTTGGGGGTGGGGGGGGGGGCATGGCTTAGATGGACCGGGGGGTGCAGTTTTTAAGTCCGTCTTTTGAGGGTGGCCTCAATGGCCACCCAACCTGCCCCCTGAACTGTGACCTCCACAGCACTATGCTCCCTTAACAGTGTCATCCACAGCGCCCTGCCCTTTTAAAGCTGACCTACAGCAGTGAAGAAAAATGGCTGGGTTGTTATGGAAACCTAGTGTAAAACTGTGTGTATGTGGAGACTAAGGGCCTGCGAGCTTCTATGGGCTGATAATGGACATGTGACCATGTGTATGGCAGTTGGGATGTGAAGAGAAAGACCTGCAGGCTTCTATTGGCTAATGTAGGTCATGTGATGTGCCATATTTGCATATTTTTGGGAATATCTTAAGGACGTTACGTGCTAGAGAGCTGAGACCCGGTCTAAAACCTTCCTGGACACCTGATGTATATGTGTGCCAAATTTTGTGACTGTATATGCGACAATGAGGCTTCCTTTAGCGGACATACATACATACATACATACACTCAGCTTTATGTATTAGATTGTTTCTTAATTTCAAGTCTACTCTCACTGCTGCAAAACAAGCCTAATTCACATCTCATATCTGCTCTGTCTCACAAACCTAAACTACTATTAAACATGTTCAACTCTCTACTCCATCATCCTTCTTTGCCACTTCCACATCTTTTATCTCAGTTGAGGAGTTTTCCACATACTGATTGATCACAACAGAGAAAGCTTCAGCCTACAGCTCCTTCACACAACTATACAGTCCTCCTTCTCCAAAACCAGCTTCTCCACCACTACAGATAGAAATGCTCCACCCTACTGTTCAGATCACATCTTACCACCTGTGTGTTTTACCTGTTCAAATCCCACCTTACCCCAGTGGATATCCCTACCTCTATAGTCCTAACCCAGTTCTTCCATCACTAACCACTGGTGTCTTCCCCTCCTAATTTAAACCTGCAACAATCACACCCATCCTTAAAAAGACTTTCCTTGACCCCTCCTCTTTTTCCAGCTATCACCCCATATCTCTATTCCCGTTTGCCTCAAAACTCCTTGAACAACACTGTCCTCCCACCACTCATCCAACATCTTTATTGAACAGCTACAGTCAAGCTTCTGACCCGACACTCAACTGAAACTACATTAACCTAATCTGCTGACTACCAAAGCCAAACGACATTACTCTGTCCTCCTCCTCCTAGACCTGTCCTCTACGTTTGACACAGTTAGCCACTCTCTTCTGTTACAAACGTTCTTATCTCTTGACATTACAGACCTAGCCCTCTCCAGGTTCACCGTATACCTCACCTGACTGGACACTGACTGTCTCCCACTCACTTACCACCTCCTTGTTTCGCACCCTCTCTGTTGGTGTCCCTCAAGACTCAGTCCTAGGACTTCTGTTCTCAATCTACAGCTTTGGCCCAGGAACAGTTTATAGAGTCCCATGGCTTTCGGTCCCATTTTTATGCTGACGACATGTAAATTTACCTCTCTGGCCCAGATGTCACTTATCTAATATTCATAATACCATGATGTCAGCTATATCCTCCTTCTTCTTCTCCTGCTTTCTAAAACTTAGCATAGAGAAAACATTTCCCACTTAGCCTTCCACTAAATCTATCACAGTCAATGGCTCCATGCTCTCCCTGGTCCTACAAGTCCACTTACTTGGAGTAAACTTTTATTCTACCTTGTTCTTCAGGCCACACATCCAAGCCCTTTCCATCTCCTACTGCCTTTAGTTCAAAAATATCTCTCAGATTCACACATTCCTCAACCATGAGTCAGGAAAAATGTTTGTACATGCCTTTAACATCTCCCGCCTTGATTACTGCAAAATTCTACTGTGTGGCCTCCAATCTAACACTCGCGTGCCCCTCCAATCTGCCCAGAACTTCTTGTCTACTCTCCCATTATCTACTCTTCACACAATCACCTCCAAGATTTATCCTGTTCACCCCCCATACTCTGGAGCACATCAGGCTCAGTGGCAGATCCAGAGCCTGGTCTCGGGAGGGGCACTTCCGACAATCGATACGCCCCTGCTCCGATCACTACAGAAATACAGCTCCACTTACCTCTTACATCCAGTGACGTCTCCTTTGATGTAGATGTTTTCTTTCCTCATCTTCTCCTTTCAGACCTGCAGACCAGACTACCAGTTTTCGTCTCTGCAGTTTGACAACCAAACAAACCTCAGTTTACTACTTTTCCATCATCCTCCCATCTTCTGGACAATTCATCCTACTACCCCCAATACTGTGCCGCTGTGGTCCCCAATATTATAATACTAGTACCACACAGAGCCCTCATATAAAATACCTCTACTTTGTGGCCTCAGTAGATGTCCCCATAGTGCCTCCCAATAATGTGCCAGTAAGAGTTGCCCCCATAGATGCCCCCCAATCATGTGCTAGTGAAAAGAGCCTCCCCCCTCCATGTGCCAGTAACAAGTGCCACTCTCCCCTCTCCCCCCCCCCTCATGTGCCAGTAATAAGTGCCAGTCTCCTATTCCCCCATCATGTGCCAGTAACAAGTGCTACTCTCCCGTCCCCCCCTCATGTGCCAGTAATAAGTGCCAGTCTCCTATCCCCCCATCATGTGCCAGTAAAAAGTGCCAGTCTCCTATGCCCCCCATCATTTGCCAGTATAAAGTGCCACTCTCCCCTCTCCCAACCCCTCATGTGCCAGTAATAAGTGCCAGTCTCATATCCCCTCATTACGTGCCAGTAGCAAGTGCCTCTCTCCTCTCTCCCCCCATCATGTGCCACTCTCCCCTCGCCCCTCATGTGCCAGTAATAAGTGTCAGTCTCCTATCCCCCCATCATGTGCCAGTAAAAAATGCCAGTCTCCTATCCCCCCATCATTTGCCAGTAAAAAGTGCCATTCTCCCCTTTCCCTACCCCTCATGTGCCAGTAATAAGTGCCAGTCTCCTATCCCCCCATTACGTGACAGTAACAAGTGCCTCTCTCCTCTCTCCCCCCATCATTTACCTGTCTCCTCTCCCACTCCCCTCATGTGCCAGTAATAAGTGCCACTCTCCCCCCATCATGTGCCAGTCTCTCCTCCCTCCCCCTCATGTGCCAGTAATAAGTGCTACTCTCCTCCCCATCATGTGCCAGCCTCCTCTCTGCAACCCCCCCCCCTTCTAAAACTGTCCCAAATAATAAAAAAAAACACTTACTTACCTACATGCGATGCGATGCAGGTCTCTTCCAGCCTGTATCCCGCTCTGTACTGCATCGGCCTCTGATAGGCTGCCAGCACAAGGCCCGCAGCCTATCAGTGGAACAGGGAACGGAGACGCCTCTCCCTCCCCTGCCGCAGCACAGCCATCTGTATCGCTGTCCTGAGGACGGCGATACAGATAGCTATGGAGATGAACGCTTCCACAGTGCTCATCTGCCTCTGTCCTGCCGCCGCCACTGCAGCCCACATTCTCGGGGGGGGGGGGGGGGGGAATTGCCCCGTTGCCCCCCCTCCCCGCCTGGATCCGCCAATGATCAGGCTATTAACTACCCTGGAAACTTTCAAAAGAAACCCGAAAACCCATCTCTTTAGAGAAGCCAACAACCTTCAGTAACCCTGCTGCCACTATACTGCTATATAAGCAGCCTCTACCCTTACCTACTCTCTTCTTCCCACTTCTTTTGTAGATTGTAAGCCCTTGTAGGAATTGTGCTCTCTCCTTCTGTACTAGTTTGTTACTCATCTAGTTTATGCTTATTATACTTGTTTTTTTTCATATGTACTGTAGATCCCCAAGGAATAAATGACGCTTTAATAAAAAATAATTATAATTTATACTATCTGTACATGTATAGTTATATACCAAAAGACGTCAAGGTTATACTAGCATGCTTCAAATCATTATATAGAAGAAGATGTATAACTTATACCAGCTGTACACATATAATTATATACAGAAGATACTCAGGTTATACTAGCATGCTTTAAATCATTTTATACAAGAACATGTACTGTAGCGTATTTTTCGCTTTATAAGATGCACCTGATGATAAGACGTACCTAGATTTTTGAGGCGGAAAATAGGAAAAAAATATTTTTAACCAAAAGGTGTGTTTTTGGTGAGTTTTGAACTAATGGTTGTCTGTGGATGACGCACTGTTATGGGGGGGGGGGGGGGTTGTGGATGGCACACTGTTATGGGGGATCTGTGGGTGACACTGTTATGGGGGCACTGTGGATGACACACTTTTGTGAGGGATCTGTGGTTGACATTGTTATGGGGTATCTGTGGATGATACACTGCTATGGGGGATGTGTGGATGACACACATATAGCATCTTACCTTATGCTGGTCACAGTATCATATGTGTCACAGTATATTGTCCCTGTGTGAATAGTGACCCCCATTACACCACCGGGCACCCGCTCACAGCAGTCTTTATATGTAAAATCTTTTTATGTAATGCTCCAGCAATGGTTCTGCTTTCTTCTGTAACAGTACTCACTATCAAAGAAGCGGTCAGTGTAACGTAACTCACTCAGTTAGTCACGCTCCTGCCAGCTTCATTAATAAATGGGAGGAGCATGACCGAGTGAGTGACGTCACGCCCTGGCCTGACTGCTGCTTTGATAGTGAGTACTGTTACAGAAGAAAACTAGCGCAAGGGGGTGTGGCTCAGCACTGGATTGGATAAGTGGTGATCCAGTACTGAGCCACGCCCCCTGCACTGATCACATGACGGTGACATCACCCCAGGTCCTTAGTGTTGTCCAAGGTTCGGGTTCATTGAAGAATCCCCTTATGGATTCCAAATACCGTTATGGTCCGTGGTAGCGGAATCCATAACGGGATTCTTCGATAACCCCAACCCGAACTTTGGACGCCGAACTTAAAATACAAGTTCGCTCAACTCTAACCCTAAGGCTTCTTTCGGGGATAGAGAACCACAATCAAACCCTCCTCTTTTTATACCTAACTTAATAAATTAATTAAAACTCCAAGTCTGTTAACTATTATCACGGCATCATACGGCAATCGACAGGCCGGATAGTAATGGTGGATAGACCGACCAGAAGACGTCAGGGCACGCGTGCCAGGTCAAAACAAGGGCCGGAATGCACTTCACCATGTACACATCCAGCCACAATCTAGAATGACTATGCGTTTCAAAATGGAACGCACATGAAATGTCCGGCTACTGTGGTTATGCGTTCCACCATGTGGAACGTAAACAATATTC
Organism: Bufotes viridis; assembly: GCA_033119425.1. Lineage (NCBI taxonomy): Eukaryota > Metazoa > Chordata > Amphibia > Anura > Bufonidae > Bufotes > Bufotes viridis. The sequence goes on along the minus strand of CM065590.1, from coordinate 444,878,487 downwards.
ATTGTCAACCTGTCCATTATATTAACATCAAACATCATCTAGATGCAATTATATAGAATTTAAAACAAGGTATTCTACTTTATATATCAAACACACTGGCGTAACTATAGGGGTCGCAGTGGTCGCAGTTGTGACAGGGCCCCTAAGTACTAGGATGGGGTGTTGAGAAGGTGAACATGACCCTGTATGTTCTGTAGCGCTGTATGTAAGGTTTTCCAAGTATGCCTTTAAAGGGGTTGTCCGCTTTTTTTTCATATGAGCACTGCCTTCTCTGCTCTGTTTACATGGTCACCACTACAATTGCAGCAGCGAGCAGCTGAATAGAGCAGAAAAATCAGCTCTCATATGAGCGCTGTCCTCTCTTAAGGCCCCATTCACCCGTCCGCAATGTTCGCCCGCACACGTTCCTGCGGAACAGATGCGGACCCATTTATTTTGAATGGGAACATGATGGATGCGGAGAGCACACTCCTCAATAATATAGAGCATGTCCTATTCTTGCACGCAATTGCGGGCAAGGTGTGTTGCGGATTCCCAATTTGCGGATCCGCAACACACTACGGACGTGTGAATGGGGCCTAAAACAGCTGATCGGTGGGGGTGCTGGGAGAACCCCACCGGTCTGATATTGATGACCTATCTTGACCTATCATCAGTAGTAAAAAGAGGACAACCCCTTCAACAGTAGGACTAGAGGGAATAGGGTAGGTTGAGAATTTGGCATAGGGTTGACATTTTAATGTTTGCCTACACTGAGGGAAGGCAGGGGGGGGGGGGGGGGGCAAGCTAAACTCTTGCACCAGGGCCCATGAGCCTTTAGCTACGCACCCTGATCAAACATCTCTACTTTTAGTAATGTAGTTAAAAACATAATTGCAATTCAATGCATATCATATATGTTTGAAAAAACATGATTAGTGTTAAAAACATAATTGTTCTTCTTAATATAGGACAGTGCAATAATGTAATAATTAAATCTCATAATTCATTAACGTTCAATACCCAGTGACAAGATTAGTAAAATTCAACATGATTTGAATGACCTACATATTAATTGTTAAAAATTTAAAAATTATACAAAAATAATAAGACAGTGAAAAAAAGGTGAAAAAGTAAAAAAAAAGAAAAAAATTAAAAAAGTGCTGTGCTTAGTGCCAAAAAGTGAACAAAGAAAAGTGAAGGTGCACATTGTGTTGAGGAATTGTCTCAAGTGTATGAAAAATGTAAAAAGACTAATATAATCTTATCCAACGTTACGTTCTACACATTGTATATCTCCATGAAGCAAAAATATAAAGTATGTAATGACGGTGGTCCCAGTTTGAAGTCTAATTCCCTCTCATAGATAGGTCAATACCACGCCGCATATCTGTACGCTGAATTTGTTGGTAATATAGGTATAAGCAGCCTAAAGCAAATGTAAATAAAAAATAAAAAGAATTAAAATATCAAGGTATAATTAAAAACAAATAGACCATTGTCGGACAAGAAGAATAGAAAAATCACAAATTATAAGTATGGTGAAAAAGATATCTCTTCATTTAAGCCCCCAGGGGCCACACAATCCAGTTCATAAATCGATCTTACCTCTTTCTGAGCCAGCAATTTCTTCCAATTGCCCCCTCTCAAGAAGATGAACACTAAGATCAATGCCTTTCACACAGAAGCCAGAGCTGTCACAATTATGGAATTCCTTGAAATGTCTGGGAATAGATTTCAATTTTGTTAAATCGTTCTCCTCTCTTGCCCCATCAATGCCAAGAACGTGTTCTCTAAGGGTACTTTCACACTTGCGTTTGTGTGATCCGGCAGGCAGTTCGAAGCTGCCTGCCGGATCCGCTGTTTAGTGTCACAACTGACAGCATCCGTCTACGGATCCGTCTACAAATGCATTGCAAGAACGGATCCGTCCCTCCGCTTGTCATGCGGATGGACGGATCCTTCTTTCAGTTGTTTCGCAATGCAGGATTCGGCACTAATACAAGTCAATGTAAATTAATGCCGGATCCGGCATTCCGGCAACTGATCAGGCATTTTGGACGGACATAATACCGCAGCATGCTGCGGTATTATGTCCGGCCAAAACGCCTGACAGTAACTAAACGGAAGGCATACTGATGCAAACTGAACGGATTTCATCTTTGTTAAATCGTTCTCCTCTCTTGCCCCATCAATGCCAAGAACGTGTGCAATTTCATCTTTAATGGACAGAAACATTCATGTCTCCTCTAGGGGCATGGCTAAATATATGGTGATCCGAGGTGTCTACTAATGGTTCTACAGTATTTACTGTTCATCAAAATGTATGGAAAGGTTGTAAATCTATCACATGAACAGGATCCTATACTAGATTGTTATGGTAAGAAGACTTAACAAGTATTGGACATATACAGTATAGGACAGTGTAATAGGAAGATTATAAAAGCATTGAATCCATTCTAATCCTAACCCACTCACCCTAAACTTTATCCAACTTTATCCACTATCCTAACCCACACCCACTCAACTTAACCCTAACAGCATGACACTCTAACCCTTACCCTCTCAACCATAACCACCTAGCCCATACCCACTATTCCTGACCCACTAACCTAAATCCGTACTCACTCACCCTAACACACTATCCCTCATCCTTTCCCATTCTTCCTAACAATTACTCACATCTCCAATGGGCCAAACTTTGCAGTGAACCCCTACAGATGACAAAGTTCAAGCACATGACTCTCAGCTATGGAAAGTCCTTGCAACAACCTTGTTGGGTTCTATAGGTTGTTGGCTTAAGATATCACTTTTTCATAATTCTGGATCATGTCCATGACACATTTTCTCAATTAAGAATGCCATGAGACATATTCGGTTACACTGGCATGATTTGGTTTTAAGACCCCTATGGATCACTAAAATGATAATCCTATGCCACTTCTTAGAGCACTGTGCCTCTCCAACTTTTAGCTCAGAGATCCCCAGGTTTCCAATGATAATATTGATGTTGCTACAAAAATGTCACAGTCCCATTCATACTACCAAGCAAGCACTATGCAAGGAAGGATGTCCTAGTATCTGTGATATTTGAAAAGATGTCCGCAGAAGGTGATAATGTATGGGAATTTGTTTAAATTTGCATAGCTCATTAGTGACCTAGCCCATAATATAGTCACCTATGCTGTAGTTATTGGCACTCCTCTAAATGCGAGTAATTGTTTAAAGCTCACTCCATACAGAAAACAAAGCCCTGGCAACCTCTTCTCCGATCATCTCGTTTATATGCCACCAGTAATTGAATAAGACAAGAGAGGCATCACCCAGAGCTGTTGGGCTCTTAGCGACTATTTTCTTCAACCTTTCTACAAGTAAACAGGACATGTAAAGTATTAAGACTGCTCAATGTTCTCAAGTGTTACCGCGTGTGATTGTCCCTGGCAGCCATAAATTAATTAAAAGTAGATGGGAGCTGGAGAAGAAGAAGAAGCAAGGCCTATGTTTTCTTGCACGCTTCTCTCTGGTGTGCAAAATAAGTAGCGTGTTCTTTTGTTCCTGCATGCCCTGTTTCATTTCAACTCTCATTGTCCTCATTGTTCTGCGAAACAGGAGGGGTCTGGGCTAGGAGCAGCCAAGGTCCCCGCTAATGACGGGAAGTCTTTAAAGTTAGCACTACATTTCATCTTCTCTGCAGGAGAGATAGGATGCATCTAGTGTTTGATCCCCACCGTGCAAGTTTGCTTCTAGTTAATTAACAGATCCCTATTACACACTCTCATCTCCAAGCACATAGGAGGCCCATAAGGAGGTGATTCAAGGCCAGTCGTGAGGAATTAGCAAAACCAGTTGTTTTAAGACTAATGTTCCAAGAGAAGAAGAAAAAATCCTCCATAAATGTCCTTTCTCAGGCTCTGGCTGTTTTTCTGCTTTGTTCATGTCAGTTGATATCTGATCCTTTATCTTCTGCTCTTTCTCCGAATGTTTTAATTTACATTTTTTTTTTAATTTTCTTTACTACTTTTATTATTAGAAGTTTTGTGATTTTTTTGGAATATTTAAAGTGTTGATAAGAGATGAGCAAATCAATTCTAAAATTCAGATTTCAACTAAATCAGACTCTTTTATTCGGACACATCTCTTAAAATGGTGGACACCATTTTAAAGGTCAGAAAACACAGAAGAAGGCATCTGCCACTAAAAAGGGATATTTTCTGTACCATTGCTAATGCTGTCTTGGAAGAGGGTTGGATACAGTCCAAGGAGATCCCAGATTGTTGTACACATCTTTTTAGGGCAATCTGAGTACCCTCTATTTGAGTGGAATTTTATTTATCTTAATATCAATTCTGTCAACTGATTCATTAGATTCAAGGCCAAAATTATAGAAACCTATAAGAGAGACTACTGAAGGGTATGCATAATTCTTTTCAAAGGAGAGGAGCCAGGATTGTGCTGCTACCTCTTCATCAAGGCTCAGGGCTATATTATATTTTTAGAAGACATTAAGGAAGATTTTTGTAACAAAAACATTTTCTTGTTAAAGAAGAATTTTATTTTATGTTAAAGGATACTACTTATAGCAGTGGTGGTGAACCTATGGCATGGGTGCCAGATGCGGCACTCAGATCCCTCTCTTTGGGCACCTGTACCCTGGAAAAAGTCTATGGTGTACCAATATGCCTTATTTTCCTGCCATTCATCAGCTCAGGGCGCACTATGAATGGCACAGGCAGCGCATTGAATGTATGTAGGTTATTATAGCTAAATGATACATGGAAGATATACAATATTGGTATTCGGGTTAAATTGCCGTGTTGGCAATTTGCGATAAATAAGTGGGATTTGGGCACTCTGTCTGTGAAAGGTTCACCATCACTGCCCGAACATAACACAGATCTAGACATTTCGAAGAAGAAAGACAATAGTTTTTGGGCTCTTTGAAGAGCCCTCTGGCCTGTTCAGTTTGGACGCCTGCTACTCCTATCTTCTGACTAAATGTGGGATTTTTCTTTAATTCAATCCTTCACCTGTGAATCCTGGCACAATGATCGGGGTTATGCTACCAAAACAGCATTTTTTACCTTAACTATGACACAAACATGCTATCAACCCATAATAAGAGTAATAGTGGGGGATGTAGATTTATTAGTAGTTCTAACCTACAAAAATGGGAATTGCTTTTGTATCAGCACAGACGTTCTGTCCTCAGCTTTTAAACAGACCCAGCATTATTCCCTGTATATATGGATGATGTATGGTGTAATTATAGCAGTATATTAGCCCCAACCTTGACTTTTACAGACACTGTATTAGTCCCATAATATAGGAATGATGGTGAATTGTATAAAAGTTGAATCCTGGATTCAACTTTTATAGACATAACCTTAGTTTCCTGGTAGCAGAATGATGGGGAATGTTGTTATGGGAGCACAATAGTCCTAGTGTTTACTTTTACAGACACAGTATTAGCCTCCGGGTATGAGAAGCACAGTAGTCCTCCACTCAGAATGATGAGAAGACTTCCTGTTCCGGCGCCAGCATGGAAGGCAGCATGTGCTAGGAGCTCCGTCCCCTGTAGCATCACAAAGCACATTATCCCCTATAAACTGACTGTTCCAACACTACAAGGAGTCGGGAAAATATACTTGAATAACCGATCACCGGTTTATGGACCGATTCCTAATACCCATGGGGGAGCAAATCTAAAAGAAACTCTGCAAAGCCCTGAAAGGCGCCAACAGAGACCAACATAGCGGGCAAACAGAAGAAGACGGAGGCTCGCAACCCCCGGTCATAATGGACTCTGAAAACCTTAGCCCAGATGCGGAGGGGGACAAGCTGGACATAAACTATAAACATCTAGCTGTGGAAGTTGCTGCCCGCATTTTACCTGACCTCCAGGAAGCTCTCTCCTCCACAATGTCACAGTCCTTTGCGGCCTTGCAATCTGAGGTCACGCAACATACCACACGCCTTCGACAAGTTGGAGGCTAGAGTGGCAGCAGTTGAAGCTGAAAACGAGTCAGTCCAGGCTCACCTTACCAAAGCCCTGGTCGAAAAAGCCAGACTCTGGAGTAAGATAGATGACCTTGAAAACTGTTAAAGGCAAAGTAATCTCCGCATAGTTGGCCTCCCAGAAAGTATCTCAGCCAGAGACCTCACCACCATCTGTGAGTCTGAACTACCGGAGGCCCTGGGATTATTGACTCGCTGTAAGGTGGAAAAGGCATATAGGGTGGGCCAAGGGGTCCCACCTGAAACCAACAACAGACAAAATAGACCATCTGCGACTTCAGCCCGGGGTAACAGACCACATCAAGTAATTGTAAAGTATCTAGATTACTCAGACAAAACTGACATATTACAAGCTTACAAGCAGGGAGGTAGTATGGCGACACTGTGAGGTCATCAAATTGTAATATTTGGAGACATTTCTGCTGAAGTGACTCGCCACAGAAGTGCTTTTGCCCCTATTTGCTCCACACTCTTTTTTTATTATTTCAATCATCTTAAAGATCTTACATCCAGACAGGTCAACAACCTTTGTCGATCCAGAAGAGGCCACCAGCGTCCTAATGGGCACCCGCCAAGGAACCAGAACACTCCCAGCTCTCACCTATACAGAAGTAACCTCGACATCTCTTCAAAAAAGGAGTGATAGGATGGCCACAAGCACTGTTTAGATGCCCTCTGCCCAGAAACGAGGATCTCCTACTCCTTGTCTTCAGGATATAGGATAACTGAACAGTAACACATCCCTGAGGGAGATAAGTATCCCGCTTCACACTAACATACTGGGGGTCTGTTGTTCTTAAAATGTTGAGAGTATGCTAAAACTGTGATTGGAAGCAGACACTAGGTGGGAAACCGTTTGTTGAACTTTAATGTTCGATTTTACTTTGCTTATACACCTAATGGCGCCCACGCTGATGGCAGGTGCTGTAAAGACCCGGCGGTGGGAAAGTCGGCATTTGAGTTAGCCCTTAACAACTCCCAGCGAGTTATTGATGACGCCGCTGGGAGCTTTACACTTTATGCCTTACTATTTATGCAACGACCAGGCCACAGGGGCAACACGTGACTGCACAGTGGGCCAATGGAGGTAATAGTTCATTTTGGTTACTCTTGGTTAGCAGATGCCTCCCTGGGTCGGCAGTGCAGTGATGAGGAAGACAGCACGAAATACCCCGGGGCACTCTCGGTTGCAGAGAACACCAGCCAGATGTTGGTTGAGGTGCCCTTGATGGTGTGGGTTTTTAGGGTGCTTTGGTGGCTGGGCCCCTGTGTTAGTGACGCCAGCACCGTTAGGTGCAAATGATGAGTGTAGTAGTAGAAATGATGAGGAGTCAGTTGTTATCAAACAGTTGAACATTTACTAAATCACTTGTCTCCAGGTAGTCAATATAGATACAGTTCATTCGTATGGCATAAGTAATGACTCAGAAATAGGCTCAATTGTATTCCTTTTATCAGGTTTATGCAATTGTCAGTTAAGGAGTTCACTTTAAGGTGAACACTTAACAGGCGAAACTTATATACTTATTCTAAGTCCAAACTTTAGCACTCTGGTACTAAATATGCTGTTTTCTACTTATCTTGACCTATCCAATAAGGGCGATCTCCCTCGTGGCAGGCATCAGTCTTCTGCTTCATTATTTGCAGGATGCTCTCATAAAAAGGTATAGGTTTTCCACTATGTCCTGGATGGATTGAATAGTGGATAAAGGACAATTCTGCGCACTAATTATCCATACGTGTCCCAACACTTCTAGAGTTACTCTCAGGCACTTGTGCTGATGAGGTCCATAGGCTGTGTTCAGCTCTAATCCTCACTAGGCTTACTGCATATTTAGACATAGACTCACTGTCTGGTGCTAGGTTGCTGTATTGGTCTTCTCCAGGCTTGATCAGGGCCCAGAGGAAAGGAAAACAGCTACATGTTGGTTTGGGCCTGTTTCTCTTCTCCATACACACTCCTCTCCTCTTCACTCTACTCTGAAACACTAAGTATATCTACCTCCTGCTCTAGCACACCACAGCTATATAAATAAGTGGTGCCAGCACCAACTAGGCGCGAATGGGTGAAATAACATTGCCAGTCTGATAAATAGGAAATACCATACATTGCAAATAAATATATAAATACACAAATGTTTAAAGTGTTCCTTTTCTTTTACCATTTTTCTTTGCATTTTACATTGTGATGCTTTGTGGAAGCTGATGGGTGGGGACACTCATGTTTTGGTTATATTTAATGTTCCTTCTGCTGAAAAAAGTGAAGCCAGATATAATGTGGCAGTAGTCATCTCTCTACTATCGAAGGTTGCAGGGAAAGGTTCTATTCTGTTTAAATATGCACAACTGCATTTGGGTTTAAGCATTTCCTGCCTGTTTAACACCATGCCATATTGAGTTGTTTGGAAGTGTATAAACTCCTAGGTAAATGTGCCTGATGTCCATCCACAGGCTACATTTTGGTGCACCTGTGAGGCCTGAGCCATATCAGCCAGTCTTGGGTGGGGCTCACAGCCTTCTCCCTCCTCTCATTGCAGGCATGGCTACATGCTGGAGGTAATTAGGGAGTTTGCTGCGAGTCGACCTTTACACTCCTGTAATTTAGCCCAAGGGCCCCTGGTATTGCCCATATGGCACAGGTAGGTGAGTGTTAGGACCCGAGCTACTTGAGAAACCTTGGCGCGGTGCTCAGGCTCAGACATGTCCTCCACAGTAGGATAAGTTGGCTAATTCTCAATTTTAACATCAAAATGAGGGTTAGTAAGACCGCAGAGTGTACCTGTCTGTTCTATTCTTATTGTAATATTGTTTATCACATCCACACAATTGCCATCTTGTGTAGGATGTCTATTGTGGTACTTGTGGTCCACTGCGGGCATCCTCCATTGTATGCATTTTTGCTGGGGATCGCCATTAGCAACGGGCCACAAGTGCAGGATCTGCTCCCCTGTTTATATATGCACAACTGCATTTGGGTTTAAGAATTTCCTGCCTGTTTAACACCACACCATTTTTTCAGTCACTTTGTATAAAGGTTCTACCCTTAGCAACCCATCACTGTTACAGGAAAAAGTTAGTGGAAAGGGGGTTGCGGGGGGTGGTGTGGGGGGGGGGGTGCTCTCTCTGTTTTGGTGGGGTGGATTAGTTCAGTGCAACGAAGATGTCCCCAATGACTAGTCTTTTGAAGATAGTGTCTTGGAATATAAAGGGTTTGAGGTCCCCTAGCAAACGTATGATTGTCCTGAAACATCTTAGGTGCTTAAAAGTGGACATTGCCCTCCTACAGGAAACGCATTTGTCAAACAGTGATTTCTTATGAATGAAACGTCTCTGGGTGGGGGAAGTATATGGTTCGGAAGCTGTTGGGAAAAAAGCAGGAGTACTTACACTATTATGGCGTGGTCTCCCTTATACCGTGCTTGAACACAACCATGATGATGTGGGAAGGATCTCACACCTACATCTTACCTCTCCAGGTGGTAATATTAGCATATATAATATTTATGGTCCAAATGAGCCTAATCTGGTATTTTTCACCACCCTTGGAGGACGTTTATCCCAGGATCCTCTCAAAATGAGAATTATAGGAGGAGACCTAAATGCAGTGGTTAGTCAGGAGGAGGACATGCATCGTTCATGGTCGCGCCTAGACTACATCTTAATTAATAGAAGGAGTATGGGGTGCTTCTCAGAGCCAAAAATAGAAGACATGGTTATCTCTGATCATTCACCGGTCTCGATATTGCTCTGGGATGGTATACCCAGGGGAGAAGCCTTCTTTTGGCGATTTCCCTCTAACTTGATTAATGATGAGGACTTCTGGGACCTCCTTCGAGGATGGTGGCTAGAGTATAAACATGATAACGAGGGGATATCCGATTCTCAACTAATGTGGGCTGCACTCCGAGGAAGAATAATGGCCTACATGTACAATAGGAAGCGTTCAGTCAAGCTGAAGCTCACTCAGTTAAGTGACACTCTGAGTGACACAATCACGGTGGGAAGCATATTTATTTTGCCATGGAAATAAAGCAGGTAGTCTACTAGCTAGATTAGCCAGGGGACAAAGACTCTTGTCCAATATATCAACCCCTAGAGATAGACTTGGAGAGGTGAGCTCTTACCTAAAAGTAATAAATAAGATCCTGAGAGACTTTTATGATAATCTGTACGGATCTCCTCTGAAACCAGCAGAGGGAATGGAGGAATAGTTGAAAGACATCCCATTACCAACACTATCAGAACTAGACAGGGAATCACTTAACGCCCCAATTACCACAGAAGACGCCACTAAGGGTACTTTCACTCTAGTGTTTAAGTTTTCTGGTATTGAGTTCCGTCATAGGGGCTCAATACCGGAAAAAAACGCTTCATTGACAATGAATAGGGACAAAACTGAACAGAATGGAATGCACCAAAATGCATTCCGTTCCGTTTAGTTGCGTTCCCAGACTGGAGTGCAAACCACAACATGTTATATTTTGCTTTCTGTCTGGGATGCGGGTGCAAAACGGATCCGGCATTACCCCAATGCAAGTTAATAGGGACGGATCAGTTTTCTCTGACATAATCTACCACAATAGATGGCAATGTTAAAGGGGTTCTGCACTTTGGTTAAACTGATGATCTATCCTCTGGATAGATCATCAGCATCTGATCGGCAGGGGTCCAACACCCAGGACCCCCGCCGATCAGCTGTTTGAGAAGGCAACGGCGCTCCAGGAGCGCCGCGACCTTCTCACTGTTTACTGCCGGCCCAGTGACGTCACAACTAGTATCAACTGGCCTGGGCGCGGCTAAGCTATGTTCACTTCAATGGAGCTTAGCCCCGCCCAGCCAGTTGATACTAGTCGTGGCGTCACTGGGGCGGCGCTAAACAGTGAGAAGGCAGTGGCACTCCTGGAGCACCGCTGCCTTCTCAAACAGCTGATGGGCTGGGGTCCCGGGTGTCGGACCCCCGTCGATCAGATGCTGATGATCTATCCCGAGGATAGATCATCAGTTTAAACAAAGTGCGGAACCCCTTCAAAGATCTGTTAAAGATAATACGACCGGATCTGTTCATAACAGATGCAGATGGTTGTATTATCAGTAACGGAAGCGTTTTTGCTAGACCCTGCCGGATCCAACAAAAACGCTAGTGTGAAAGTACCCTAAAGCCATTAAAAACCTAACCTTGGGTAAAGCTCCTGGACCCGATGGTTATACAGGGGAATTCTTTTGCATATTATCCCAAGACATAGCCCCAACGCTCTCCCAAATATACATGGGATACATGCAAGGTACAGGTATACCAACCCAAACAAATATGGCACATATAAAGGTTTTGCCAAAGCCTGTGAGGACCCTACATTAGCTGCTTCATATCGCCCGATCTCATTGATCAATGTAGATCTTAGAATAGCTTCTAAAATACTAGCTGACAGACTGGCACTCATACTGCCAAGGTTGATATCCCCAGCGCAAGTAGGCTTTGTACAAGGGAGGGCTGCAATTACAAACATTCGTAGGAGGATCCTAACAGTCGAGGTAAAGATGCGCCGTGCAGCTCATCCATCCCAAGCTATAGTCACTATTGATGCTGATAAAGCTTTTGACAATGTAAACTGGGGATGTATCGGAATTGTATTGGATGGTATGGGCTTCCGTAGCCTATTCAGGCAATATCTTACGGCACTTTATACTAACCCTCAAGCTGGAATACACACCCCTGGATTTCTCTCCAGCCCTTTCAGTTTGAACAAGGGCACAAGGCAGGGCTGCCCGCTCTCCCCACTTATATTCATCCTGGCAATAGAAACCCTGTCCCGCAAGCTATGAATGAGAAACAATATAGAGGGCATCAGGATAGGTAGAACAGAGCTCAAACACGCACTCTTTGCTGATGACCTGTTGGTCTTCTTGGAACACCCACGCAGAGACCTGAAACAAATATTCCAGCTTTTGGCAGAGTTTGGTAACCTGTCAGGTTTCAGGGTAAATACAACCAAATCAGAGCTTTTGTTCTTGGGCTGCAACCCGTCAAGGGAAGGTGACCAACCTCTAGAAGTGCCAATACAGCTTCCAGATCCATAAAGTATCTGGGTATCCACATTGGGAAGAGACCCGAATCCTTGTATATATTAAACTATCCACCATTAATTAAAAAGATTCTAATGGATATAGTGGTTCTAATGAAATATCCATTGTCGCTGGGTGGGCGAGGCCAACTTTTAAAAATGATGTGTATACCAAAACTCCTGTACCCCGTGCAGACCATTCCTCTCCTTCTCAAACACTTCAATATTAACACTCTAGAAACCGCATTTAGGTCTTTCTCATGGTCGGGAAAGAAGCTCAGAAGATCGCTGGCTAAGTTGCAACTACCCAAAACCTTGCCGGACCTAAGATTTTATAACTTGGCCAGCCTTATGAGGCACTGCATTGAGTGTATCTTTGGCATGAACTTCTATACCAACCATACCCTAGAGGTGCAATTGGTGGGCCCATGGAGGTTAGAGGCGTTATTACACACAAAATTTGCGGCTGTACCTTCTTCAGTTAGAGACAGTTTATTAGTGAAAGCTACTGTTGCTGCTGGGAAAGGGTCACGTAAAATATTCAATCTACCTTTCATGCTCTCAAAATACATGGGCATCGGGGGACCCTCGGAATTCACAGCAGGGCTAGAATCTAAACACTTTGTAAGATAGAGGGCTGTAGGTATCAAGTATCTAAAGGATATGTGGAATATGCAAGAAAAGCGATATTATTCTTTCACTGAACTTAAGGAGATACATCAGCTAGGAAATAAGCAACACCTATTCACATACCTCCAACTCAAGGGGTTCCTCAGGAATAGAGTTATAGATCTTACTAAGGAGTTAATCTCCAATAATTTTGACCATCTGCTGGGTCTGGTTCATAGAAAAAAGTCGCTATCGGAACTGTATCAAGGAATTAGGGATACCAAGCAGAAAAATACTGCAGAAAAGCTCTTCTCCCAATGGAAGAAGGAGTTCCCCTCCATGGACACTAGAAAAGTGATTCTGCAGGGCTGGGACAGGATAAGAAAGGCAATTACTAATGAGGGATGGAAGAAAACACATTTTTGGATGATTCACAAAGCCATATATGGATTTCAGTATGCTTCCCACACTTAATCCCAGACCAGATTAACTAACTGCCCAAAATACCACCTCGGAGGCTCTGATATGTGCCATGGGGTGTGGTCTTGCCCGGAATCGAGGAAATTTTGGAACTTAATCAGGTCTCAAATTAAAAAAGATCTGCGAATATCGATTCCATTGACTCCTGTCCTGTTCCATGTCCCTCCTGAGCGAAAAACAATACCCCCAATAATCGACATATCACTCCTAGCGGCTAAAAGTTGCCTCTTCATAGACTGGCTACAACCCAGAGTCCAGTTAGCGACGGATGTTTTCCGTCACAAATATGCTTTGATATGGAAAGAGTAGAGGCAGAACAATACAAAGGAAGGTATGTTAAAACATTTTTTAGGAGATGGGAGGTCTTTGTCAATGCGGTGTTCTCGGATGCCGAATTAAAAGAGCTGATGAAACCCTTTGTGTCTTCTGAATGTTACCTAAAGAGGAAAGTTGCCTGGGGAGACTTCAGGTGGATTAAAGATTAGCAGGGAATATGATTCTGTTAAACGGAGAGAGCACTAAAAGGGGGAAAGGGGGAATGTTGAGGGTTCACATATTGTTATGTTATTATGCCTGATCGTATACGATGGACTAAATGTTCAACCTAAATGAGGACTTTCTTTTGGATTACTATGTATGTAATTGATCTATTATATGTTGTATTGACATGAAAATGTAAAAACTCCAATAAATATTATATTATGAAAAAGAATGATGAAATATGTGGTTCTGGTATCACAGTAGTCCTAACTTAGGTTTTAAAGGCACTCTGTGTATCCTGGATTATGAGAATGATGGGGTAAGTAGTTATAGCAGCAGGGTAGTCCTAGCCTCAGCTTCTACAGACAGAGGATTAGATCCCTGGTACCAGAATGATAAGGGATGTAGTTATGGAAGCACAATAGTCCTGGCCTCAGATTTCTCAGACACAGTATTATTTTCCTGGTATGAGAATGATGGAGGGTGTAGTTATAGGAGCGCAGTTGTCTAGGCCTTGGCTTTTACAGACACAGTATTAGTCCCCTGGTATGAGAAGCCATTAGTGATGTTCTGTTCCATTTCTCTGGGCCATTAGATCGATACCACTAATGCTCTCCCACTATAGAGACGTCTCTGTCCTCCGCTGTCCCCCGTATACGACTCCGTGCTGTCCTCACACAATAAAACACAAATCTCCTTGTGACTTGGAATCAATAATTAGCAGCTTTAGGGGGGCGGTGAGGTTCACGTTAACCATTCTGCTTAACAAGATTCACATTCATACCCATGTCTCCTGAAAGTAAAGGTCCCCTGGAAATATCAGTCCTGGAGTCATTTCTAATGATATCTGGATCTGTGAATGCTGGGTGACACAAATGTGGCAGCCATGACAGCTAACACATTGGTTGTCACCCAGCTTTCCCAAGCTTCACACCTAACTAGATAGTTTTGCCTTCCTGGACTCTGGGAAAGCTGAGTGAAAAAAGCAACTCTTTTGGAATCTGTAATGGTGCTATGCTATTTGTCACCCAGAAATAATATATAAATGCATCTAAGAAATAGCAGAATGGAAATTTCGGTGGGCGACTCCAGGAAAATGTTCTTTTTTATGACTTAAAGGAATTCATTTTATTAGGGAATAACTTCCTTCTTTTCCAATTTAAAGCACGTGTCTGCTGGAAATAAAAAATAAAATAAAAAAAGAAATATGAGACCTGTGACCCTTCCTTGTTCTATCATTGTGAGCTGTTGCCTTCCTGTGTCAGCCAATCTGTCTCTTGATTTCTTCTCCTTGTAGTTTGATCATGGAATCACCCAAGCTCCATAAATATATACAACCCCTGCACAGCACAACTTCCTGGAAAGTTTTCCTGTCCTGTTAATAATCTATTCAGCCATTTTTTTGGTCTCCCACACAGGTACGACATGTTGGATAGCTACCATTAATGGTCACTGTTACAGTACCCATAAAGGTTTTAACTTGTTACCAACTTTTTACAGACCCCAGCATATTAATTTCGTTGTTCTTGCTTCCAGATTTCTGAGGGGTCCCAACAGCAACTGTCAGTGTTCCTTGGTGGTTTCTATTTGACATGAAGAATAATGCTTTCTGCTAGACTATTCTTGTGTGAAATGTGTTGGTACTGCCAACTGAGGCTTCACTCAGTATTCACTTTATTTCTTGCAACAACTAGAAGGCCCAGGATAAACAATGTGGAACACCAGGTGCGCTACAGTGCCTTGAGGACTTTACATTTACTGTGTCAAGCTGAGCACAGCTCATGAGACGATGAGAGTCCTCCTCTAGATATCACACCAGCTATCAATGAGATATTCATCTTATGATCCAACAACAAGATATTATTGTCAAAATCTTAGACATTTTCTTAATTAATATTGAAGACAAACTAAAAGTCTTTTTCTGGTTCCTCCAGAGTCCTGACCCGATCCTGGAGGATACAGGTTTTACATATTCATTGTATGGCAGCCACTGTGTAATGTATTCATCCCGACTCTATGGAGAGCCCCTATAACTAGGCGTCCTGGTGAGGGCTTCAAGACCGGGCCGACACTGAAGGCAGCAATTAATTGTAGAACTGAGGGGGCTCTTCATGTTTGAAGTGAAGCTTAATAAATGAAGACGAATATCTAATTTTATCACTTGACACCAAGAAGAATATTCTATAAGGTTAGAGACAAGTGAGTTCAAAGAATTTACCTAGAAAAAAAACAGGACGGTATGAACTCCAGTCTATAGAGGGCAAGCAAGTACTAGGGGTGAAGTTACAGGGGGGCACAGCAGTTGCATCTAAATCCTGGTCCCTGAGAGGCCTAAGGACCCTTAACTACATGAGAAGATGCCAGTATTAGAAATGGTACATGAGGCTGGTGGGCTGTTACAGGTTTGTATTGGGTCCCAGTAGTTTCCAGTTATGTCACTGGTTAAGTACCAGAGGGGCAGCCCATGCAGCTGTTATGAGGCCCCTGGAAAAAGGTCTATTGCCTCCAGAGGTTCACTGAAAATGATGCACTACAATGGTAAATGCAATTGACAATATATGGTTAAATCCTCACGCTGATATTAATATGAGATTAAAATGTTGGCCAATATAGTCTTATATCAAGAACATACTAGAACCCGCTCACCCCGTCAAGGTCTCTCAATGTTGTACGGGACCTAAAGCTAACCTACCTATGCCGTGTGGGCAATTTATGATAGGTGCATAAAGTCCGACACACAACCAGCAGCGCCCAGTTACCTACAGCGTGAAATCACACATACAATGGGAGGAGGGGAGGGAGGAGGCTGTGACTCCCACCTATAACAAAGGTGGTTGACCCAATTGATAAGGGAATCTAACAAGCACCAAGTAGCACCAGTCATTAGAGAGGTCCCATAAGTCATCGGTGTAGTGATAAGACCCAGTAACAAAGCTGGAGAGTCCAATTTTCATCTCTCTAAACTTAGCCAATACTTGAGGAGGATGGGCATCTTTGCGTTGCCTATCCAGCCACTGTAAATTATGAATTCCATCACTTTGTGATGACTTCATATGGCAAATTTAAATTTTATCTGGCTGAAAAAAAATACATGAAACAAGCAACCCGAATATTCCTTGAATCATTCAATTAGAATGCATTAATCCAGAAATGTATAGGAAAGTATATATAAATATTTTTTTGCTTTTTTCCATTTTTTTTAAACTTATTGGTGGGGTATTTTGTTTTTTATCTTTATTTTATTTCTGTACATTAGTAGACATTTATGTCTATTAAAATGTTATGTATTTAATCATTTTTTTCAGCATTTACAGTAAAATGCCTGGAAAGAGGGTCATAGGTGACTGCAATGTATGAGCTCCTGGTATGTATTACCTGTTTATTTGTAAAATGTGTTAATTGCCTGAGTGGAAACATGAAGCGAAATAACTGAGGTGAGATTTTCTCTGTGCGTGCCCTGAATTGTTTCACCTTTAATAGTGGCTAATGAGACCCTTGGAAATGTCAGGATACTGCAAAAAGCCGAGGAATAAAGAGGACATTGCTCAATTGCCTGGTCGGCTACATCAGATCATTCAGGCACACTTACTATCAATAATCACTGAAAGGGGTTAAACTCTCTGTGGAAACATGCCAACCTAGGCCAAGAGGATGGAAGCAGGCAACCAGAAATCCGGGCTCAGGGAATTTGGAAAGGATTTTAAAGTCTGAAGTAAATTTTCACTATAAATATGATTGTGTTACTTACCTCTACACTGATGTACACACACCATTACATACATACAAACTATTATGTACATACACACTGACATACATTGTTGTATTGCTGTAAGGGTACGACAACAACGCACGTTGTGAGCCGCTTGCGACTTGGGCGAGCTGCATTCAAGCACTGCGCGGCTGTACTGGCTGCTGTGGGCTCTAATTAAATTAATGAAACTGCACTGCTCCCTAAGTCTGTATTGCGGGGTATTGAATGTGGCGCACTGCCATTAACAATAAAAAACGACCAAACAGTGCTGTCTCATCAGTTTTACTAGAGCCCGCTGCAGCCTGTATGGCCACGCAGTACTCGAATGCAGTGTGGCTGTGTCCCAAGTGCCACACAACAGTGCTGTGTTTTTGTACCGTAATGTGATTTTGTTGCGTTACTGCGTTAAGCTAGTCAAGATAACATTGGCTACATCTGTACATGTATAATATACACAGACATATACATTGATACATTAAAAGAATACACAGATCATACACACGTATATTTCCTCAGGATTTTACTGACAGACGCTTAAACTTTTCCAAATTGCTTTGCTCATTTATACCATCAGATTCTTTAGTCTGAGACCGTTCATTGTGATGTGTCAAAAAGGTCTAAAGATACGATGCAAGAAAGCAAGACCTAGTGGAACAATTTTCATATGAAATAGTAGAGATGCCGGCAATGGAAAGGAACGGTCTTACCGGTATCACTTGTAGTGCCTGGATGCGGCTCTGGACAGTTGGATTGTATGGTGTGTCGTGCAAGCCTTGCTCTTTCCTACGCCGCGCTGACTATATGGTTAACCCTACAGGTTCTCTATCTATCACTGGTATAGAAAGATCTGGTCAAGCTGCTGCTACCATTAGAGTGGGTACTGCGATTCATGCGGTTGCTGCTGGGGGAACATTCCCAAACTACCTGTATTTGTTTGATTAATTTATTTACTGTATTTTACTATATTTATTAATTTTTAATAAATTCAGTATTGGTCCCAGTATCTGAAGAGTGTCCAGTGTTTGTTTTAGATTTTGTCGATATTCTGAGTAGTCAGGGTGTAACTACTCCACTGTGAGCACCTCAGTTGGCCATTGGACTATCCTGTGCGCCATAAACAATACATCAGTATATTAGTATATTGTTGCTCAGAGCAGTTCAGTCAGCATCTAAGTCTTAGATTTCCAGAACAGAAGGTTTGAGGGCCTCTATGGACTTCTAGAATCTAAGGCTCGACTCCCAGTTGATTTGTTTGCCCCAAAATGGGTTGGGGGTTGAGAATGTTCAAGCTGTACTGATGTAATCTTCTTAGAGGTCTATTTGATCCCATGGGTCATTATTGGGAAGTCTGAGTCTAGAGCAGTCCTCCCAAGTGTCCCTCTTTTGGAGAGACAGTCCCTCTTTTTGACCCAAGTCCCTCTGTCCCTCTTTGCTCCCTAAATGTCCCTCTTTTTAATCTGAGGTATAAATTTGCATTATTACAGTCACAACATTGACCTATACAGTGTTTCTCTTTATATTTTAGCCCATTTTGTATATTTTTTCATTATTTAATGAAGTGGGAGTTTAGAAATTTCTATATTCAGATTATGTTGCACCATTTTGTAAGAGAAAACTATTAAAATGTATAGATGTATGTATAGGAAAATGTATCTTTCACACAATGAACCATAAGTGTCCCTCTTTAATCGTCCAAAAAGTTAGGAAGTATGGTCTACAGGTTACTTAAATTGGTCTTAATAAGCTGTTTCAAAAAATGGACAAGGCTCATAATCACTAGGTCAGAAAATAAATGCCAATTTATAATACCCTCTCACAATAGATGGACAGTCTACTGGTCACTGTCCTCCCCTAGGCCAGTATTGGTGATGGAAAGCTCCTCTTTGATAACAATGAAGAGAGAGTTACAAAAAATAGAAATAGCAACATAAAAGCAAAAAAAAACAACACCATTTAACTCCTATGTGTCAATGCTATCAGGGATATTCTGAATGTCACTGAGTAATCTTCATTAATCATGTCAATAACCAACGCAAACTTCTACATGAAGCAAGATATTGACTTCCGTCCAAATAGCGTTGAAGGAGACAGGTCGGGATCCACAGGTTAATGTGCTGAGGGAATACAACAGCATTGCACTGGACAGTTTGCCTGGCTGGTAAATGGTGGAAACAAAGAGACACTGGGCCGTTATTTCCCTTTTGTGAAGCATTCGAGTGCCAAATAGGAACCTTCGACAGCCAACATACAGCATTCGCTGGCACCATCACTTGCGTTGACTTTTGACACTGACAATATGCTGGTGATAGGCAGAGGTGAGGAGCCGACTATCCAAAAGAAGAAGAAATATGATGATAAGGGAGAATAAAAGTAATTAACTCAATGCCATATGGAAGGAAAATGTTTTGATTACAACCGGGCCAAACTCTGTGCCAGGCTGAGCTTTTTGTCCAAAACCATATGTATAATTATCCGCGCTCACATGCATTTTAATTAGCATTTGATGAAGTAAAAGAAGGTTTTTTTTCTAGGTTGCTACTTTCTGTCATAATTTCCACTTGTAGGTGGCAGATTCTATGGCTGCACGTTGCCAAGTGCGGTGTGACTACCATCCAAGTTTTGTAGCTTGCAGATTACAATAGTGTAACAATATATGCCCGAGAATTAAAGTTTATGAGCAAGCGAGCCATGTCACACACTTTCCAAATGTCATATCTGGCAAGTCCTGCCCAAGTAAATATATAATACTCAGGGTGGAGGCAGGAATACTAATATAGTCATCATGAGGAAAACATGACTGCCATGATGCTGCCCTCCACACAGTACTTCCTCCTATATTCCCAGTCATTGCTCTCCTTTCAAGGTCACGAGTTACATCTTGACCCGGTCTCTTTTTATCATAGATACATGCTTATCATCTGGTATTCATACTTTTCTCCATGATGGATTAAAATATAGGTTTGGTTGAACATTAAAGACCCAAGGCTCTTGTGGGACCACCATCTTAGACTAAGTTGTGTCTATACTCCAGCCAGACGTTTTTTTTTTTTTTTTACAGAGCTGGACTCAACTGATATATGTGTATGTGGCACCCTCAGTTAAGGTCCAGAGTCTGGTGTGTAGACTGATGGCATTGGACAGCAAAATGTAGCATGCAGCATTTTTTCTGTACAGCGCTATAAGACATCCGTCATCACAGCTGATGTCCAAGATGTACTGTATATAAACCATTCCATCGACAGCTATGGGATAGGTTCTAGCTTCAGCTTCTTTTAGATGTTCTCTGCACCACGCTGGAGGGAAACAGAGCCGGACTGATGAACATATATGAAGGGGCCCTTTAAAAAAAAAAAGCACATCTGTAACACAGTCAGCAGTGGTTTGTTTTGTGATGCAATTGCAGTTTGGAGAAATCAGGGCTCTCTTGGTGCAGTGTGATCCATGCCTTTTCTTTTTGTCAAAAAATGTAAAATGTTGTCTCCAAAAATTCTTTAAAAATATGGTTATTAGGCCTCTTTTACACTATCGTTTTAGCTTTCCGTCCTAGAGATCCGTCCTCGGGTCTCTAAGACGGAAAGATACTGATCAGGATTATCCCCATGCATTCTGAATGGAGAGAAATCCGTTCAGGATGCATCAGGATGTCTTCCGTTCAGTATGTAAACGGTTTTTGGATGTTGACAAAACCGTAGCATGCTGCGGATTTGTCTCCATCCAAAAATCCGGAAGACATGCCGCAAGGACGGATCCGGAATTAATGCCCATTGAAAAGCATTAATCCGGATCCGACTTTAAGCTAAACGTCGTTTTGGCGCATCGCCGAATCCGATGTTTAGTTTTCTGAATGGTAACCATGGCAGCCAGGACGCTACTAAAGTCCTGGCTGCCATGGAAAAGTAGTGGGGAGCCAGGGGAGAAGCTACAGGGAGAAGCTACGTCACAGCGCCCCTGCGACATAGGGGCGCTGTGACGTCATTGTGGAGCGCCCCGGGAGCCGCACGGAAGGTAAGTAGCTTCTCCCCTGGCTCCCCACTACTTTTCCATGGCAGCCGGGACTTTAGTAGCGTCCTGGCTGCCATGGTAACACTGAAAGCATTTTGAAGACTGATCAGTCTTCAAATGCTTTCAGGTGTGTGGCGTTGTTGTGACGGATCCAGCGGGCATTTCCGGCTAGTGGGAAAGAGCCCTTATACAAACATGATTTAAACCAGTGGTGCCCAACCATTTTTCGCCTGAGGGCCACACTAGACCTGGTATAAATTTCGCGGGCCGGAACCAGGTAGCTTTGCCAGAAAGAAATGCAAACACTGTGAGGGGGCACGTGTGAGCATTACTAAAATACATAATACGTAGGCCTTCAAATCTGCGTTTGGAGCCTCTGTTGCAGATTCTGTCAAAAAAACAGACAAAAAAGCCTTGTATGCTGCATTTTTGTGTCCGGTAAAAAGACAGGATCCCGAACGGAAACTGAACGGATCCCATCATAGTTGGTGGAGTCTGTTCAGCTTCCTTCCTTTGGAGTGACAGGAGGAGGGGGGAGCAGGGTCACTAGTGAGGTGACAGGAGGAGGGGGAGCAGGGTCACTAGTGAGGTGACAGGAGGAGGGGGAGCAGGGTCACTAGGGAAGTGACAGGAGGAGAGGGAAGCAGGGTCACTAGTGAGGTGACAGGAGGAGGGGGAGCAGGGTCACTAGTGAGGTGACAGGAGGAGGGGGAGCAGGGTCACTAGGGAAGTGACAGGAGGAGAGGGAGCAGGGTCACTAGGGAAGTGACAGGAGGAGGGGGAGCAGGGTCACTAGTGAGGTGACAGGAGAAGGAGGAGGAGGGAGCAGGGTCACTAGTGGGCTGACAGGAGGAGGGGGAAGCAGGGTCACTAGTGAGGTGACAGGAGGAGGGGAGCAGGGTCACTAGAGAGGTGACAAGAGGAGGGGGAGCAGGGTCAATAGGGAAGTGACAGGAGGAGGGGGAGCAGGGTCACTTGTGAGGTGACAGGAGAAGGAGGAGGAGGAGGGAGCAGGGTCACTAGTGGGCTGACAGGAGGAGGTGGGAGCAGGGTCAGCAGTGGTATGATAGGAGGGGGGAGCAGGGACACTAGTGGGGTGACAGGTGAGGGAAGCAGGGACACTAGTGGGGTGACGGGAGGAGGTGACCCTGCTCCCCTCCTCCAGTCACCGCACTAGTGACCCTGCTTCCCTCCTCCTGTCACCTCACTAGTGACCCTGCTTCCCTCCTCCTGTCACCTCACTAGTGACCCTGCTTCCCTCCTCCTGTCACCTCACTAGTGACCCTGCTTCCCTCCTCCTGTCACCTCACTAGTGACCCTGCTTCTCCTCCTCCTGTCACCTCACTAGTGACCCTGCTTCCCTCTCCTCCTGTCACCTCACTAGTGACCCTGCTTCCCTCCTCCTGTCACCTCACTAGTGACCCTGCTTCCTCACCTGTCACCCCACTAGTGTCCCTGCTCCCCCTCCTATCATACCACTGCTGACCCTGCTCTCACCTCCTCCTGTCAGCCCACTAGTGACCCTGCTGCCCTCTCCTCCTGTCACCTCACTAGTGACCCTGCTTCCCTCACCTGTCACCCCACTAGTGTCCCTGCTCCCCCTCCTATCATACCACTGCTGACCCTGCTCTCACCTCCTCCTGTCAGCCCACTAGTGACCCTGCTCCTCCTCCTCCTTCTCCTGTCACCTCACTAGTGACCCTGCTCCCTCCTCCTGTCACTTCTCTAGTGACTCTGCCCCTCCTCCTGTCACCTCACTAGTGACCCTGCTCCCTCTCCTGTCACCTCACTAGTGATCCTGCTTCCCCCTCCTCCTGTCACCTCACTAGTGACCCTGCAGGAGGAGGGGAAGCAGGTCATTAGTGAGGTGACAGGAGGAGGAGGGAGCAGGGTCACTAGTGAGGTGACAGGAGGAGGGGGAAGCAGGGCCACTAGTGAGGTGACAGGAGGAGGGGAGCAGGGTCACTAGGAAGCGACAGGAGGAGGTGGGAGCAGGGTCACTAGTGAGGTGACAGGAGGAGGGGGAAGCAGGGTCACTAGTGAGGTGACAGGAGGAGGTGGGAGCAGGGTCACTAGTGAGGTGACAGGAGGAGGGGAAGCAGGGCCACTAGTGAGGTGACAGGAGGAGGGGAGCAGGGTCACTAGGGAAGTGACAGGAGGAGGTGGGAGCAGGGTCACTAGTGAGGTGACAGGAGGAGGGGGAAGCAGGGTCACTAGTGAGGTGACAGGAGGAGGGGGAGCAGGGTCACTAGTGAGGTGACAGGAGGAGGGGAGGCAGGGTCACTAGGGAAGTGACAGGAGGAGGGGGAGCAGGGTCACTAGTGAGGTGACAGGAGAAGGAGGAGGAGGAAGCAGGGTCACTAGTGGGGTGACAGGAGGAGAGGGAAGCAGGGTCACTAGTGGGCTGACAGGAGGAGGTGGGAGCAGGGTCAGCAGTGGTATGATAGGAGGGGGGAGCAGGGACACTAGTGGGGTGACAGGTGAGGGAAGCAGGGACACTAGTGGGGTGACAGGAGGAGGTGGGAGCAGGGTCACTAGTGGGGTGACAGGAGGAGAGGGGAGCAGGGTCACTAGTGAGGTGACAGGAGGAGGTGGGAGAAGGGACACTAGTGGGGTGACAGGTGAGGGAAGCAGGGACACTAGTGGGGTGACAGGAGGAGGTGGGAGCAGGGTCACTAGTGGGGTGACAGGAGAAGGGGGGAGCAGGGTCACTAGTGGGGTGACAGGAGGAGGGGGGAGCAGGGTCACTAGTTGGGTGACAGGAGGAGGGGGGAGCAGGGTCACTAGTGGGGTGACAGTAGGAGGGGGGACCAGGGTCACTAGTGGGCTGACAGGAGGAAGTGGGAGCAGGGTCAGTATTGTGGTCATAGTAGGAGGGGGGAGCAGGGTCACCGGGGACCAGTCACATGAGTCCACGCTCTTTACCTCTCCAGCGGACCTGTTAAGTTGCCCAAGTTCTTCCGGCAGCATGCTCTGCTCTATAGCCTTCACGGGAGCCGGCCCCTCCTCCTCCAAGCTCCCGCCGGCTTCCCCTTTCTGACTGAACGTGTATGCGCTCATTCCAACCAATAACAAAGCTCCTTGCTGTAAGGAGCTTTGTTATTGGTTACTTTAGGCACAGGCAGCATCGCTGCGCTGCCTGTGCCATTCACATCGCTGATGAATGTGGGGAAAAAGTCTAAAGGCGTACAGTATTGTTACGCCTTAGACTTTTTCCAGGAAGTCTCACGGGCCGCATGACAGAGCTCCGCGGGCCGGATTTGGCCCACGGGCCGTAGGTTGGGCACCACTGATTTAAACAATAGGTCATTTTCTCATCACACATTCCCTTTAACATTTCTTCTACAAAGGTTGCGATTTACCTCCTGACGTGCATTCTTATCTGGTTATTGTTAACTTTTTGAGAGTCCTTCTTCCAAGATCTCTAGCTACAAGCTGGCTATATCTATCTGTCTCTAGGCTCTCCTACTTCCATAGTCACTTCTTTCAAGGTCATTGATTATTTCCTTACAATTTTATGTACAAGATTATAGACAAGTTACTGACCAAATTCTCCAGTCATTGCTAATGAATGCATTGAATGCTTCTGATAATCATTTATCCAAGATTGCTGCCCAACCTCATTGATGGCCTTCTGACCTTCTATCTTCTAAGATTCTTTTATTGCTTACCTACTTTCATGTCATTGTTAAAGGGCCACTAAACCTAGAATCCAAACAAAGAAAACAGAACAACCAACAAAACGTAATATAAATATAATATTCTTATCTATCTTTGTTATTTGCACTCGTTGCCTTAGGCCTCATGCACACGAACGTATTTTCTTTCCATGTCCGTTCCGGTTTTTTTGCGGACCATATGTGGAACCATTCATTTCAATGGGTCCGCAAAAAAAAACGGAAGGTACTCTGTGTGCATTCCGTTTCCGTATGTCCGTTTTTCCGTTCCGCAAAAAAATAGAGCATGTCCTATTTTTTTCTAGTTTGCGGACAAGGATAGGCATTATTACAATGGATCCGCAAAAAAACGGATGCCATACAGAACGTCATCCGTTTTTTTTGCGGACTGCAAAACACATACGGTCGTGTGCATGAGGCCTAAGACATCACAATTGTAGACCATGAAACATAAACTAGAAAAGCAGCACACTGTTTTCTCAGACTGCAGTCATGTCTCCCCCCACTCTGTTGCTAGTGCACATAAGCCAGGAGGTTTTGGAGGAAGGGGATGAATTTAGTCTGTATAATTTTTGTCTACACAGTGAGTGCAGCCATTTTGTTGGAAGGAATCTCCTAGTTACTCATAGTACAAAATAAATTTGGTAACGGCATCAGTCATAGTACTAGCTTTAGTATATACTGTACGTGGTACCACCAATAATACATGCAGCTGAATAACTAATCTGCCCAGTGATAATTATAGTTATGGTTATGCATGGACAGTGTCAGACTGGGGTGGCCTAGAGCACACTAGTAGAACTGACTTTGGAGGCCCACCCTATATATGCAAATATCGCAAATTTATTTTTTTCAGCCTTCAGAATGCTGTTTTTTAGATTTTTCATCATAGCATTTCAAGATCCATCTTTTTATTTTCACACTCGCATAGCTCTGCTAGGCTTACTTTATTAGTGTCACAATGTGGGGGGTACATATCTTTTATTGATTAACCTTTAATTCCGCTCTTAAGTGACCACCGCTGGAAATAGGTTTTCCTGTGGTGGTTACCCGTCTTTCCACATCTGAAACTGTGTCCTTAGGACGCAGATATCGTTTAAAGCTCTGCCGCTGTCTTACCCGCCTCTCAGGGGGCTCTACTGGTTATAGGATCTCCAGCAAGAGGGTGCGGAGCACAGAAATGCAGTGACAGCGCTTGGTTGCGTGGAGAAGAGGACAGAAAGACCCCTTACTCATTAGCTCAGGAGCCCACCAAGGGATTTACTGGCTCCCCGGTGGGCCAGTCTGAGCCTGTGCAGTGATAATTCTTCCCTTCACTGCATAATTGTGCAGACTTGCCTTTCAGCAGCTTTAGAAAGCTGGGTAGAATGTGGAGGTATGCTGGAGACCAAACTACTTATATAGTAAATACTCACAGTTCTCCTGATATTATATTTAGAGATATAGGGGGTCATTTATTAAGACCAGCTTCTAAAACGCTGGTCTTCATAACCCCTATAGCTGGCGGTGGATCCGCCAAAGTTATGAAGAGGCAGCTGCCCACCAAATCTGTGCCAGAAATATGCCGAATATAGGCATATTTCTGGATAGTAAACGACCCCCATAGTGTATACAGAATGTATTTACCAATTGTAATCTCCATTACTAAAATTAATATATCCCCCTCTGTACTCCTATATAGTGCCACAGCTAGGCAGATTTGCCTTTCAGGGTCCTGGGAAAGTTGGGTTATAATTATGTTGAGCTGTAGTAGAGAATGCAGAATACTAAATCTACCTAAGTAGATTCGCTTTTCAGGGTCCTGGGAAAGATGGGTTACCGCCATTTGGAACTGTAATAGAGAATGCAGAATACTAAATCTACCAAGGCAAACCTCTTCTCATAAAGAGACCCCAAATTAGTACCATAGCTAGGCAGATTTGCATTTCAGGGTCCTAGAAAAGTTTGGCTACCAATATGTGGAACTGTAATAGACCACATAATACCAAAACTACCAGGACAAATACCCCTCCTCACTCTTAAATGGTGCCAAAGCTAGGAGAATTTGTGTTGCAGGGTCCTAGAAAAGCAGTTTTTTTCTCATAATGTAAGGTTACATTATCTGAATAGTGTGTACAGATTCACAAGACTTGTAATCCATTTGAAGCTTATCAGTTCCCACCCCTTTCATAGTGCTCTGAGAGTGCTTTAAAATTTACCTGTTTGCTTGTGAGGTCATGTTAGTGCACATACACTGAGCTTCGACCCTTGTAGCAGCCTGTCTCAAGCCAAAGATGGAGAGGCAGGGAGGAAGGAGACACTTGTCTGGCTGCAAGAACTCTCCTAAAACTGCTTTCTATAATAGTTTGTAGTACCTGAAAGAAGTAAAGACAAACTTTCCTTAGCAATTTAGGATCTTTTTTCTTGTTTTTCTAGTGTTCCTTTAAATTTTTATTACTTCTTGTTTCCAGGTCATTGCTTACCTTCTGTTTACTTCCAGGTAGTTGTACTCAAAGTTCACTGGTATCTTCCTAATGCTTCTTAAGAGCTTCTCCGACCATTCTTCCTGGCATTGCTACTTTACCAGTCACTATTCAACTTTCTAACATGTCTCCTAACACCGTCTTCCGAGATCATGGAATAGCTCCTGACCATTGGCTTTGAATCATACAACCCACTTTCATCTATAAGGTTTTCAAACATTGTACTATGAAAAGAGTGGACCACTGAGACATGCTTATCCTCTGCTGGAATCAGATGTACCACAATTATGCATGGGTAGGATGGTAAACTGAAATGAGAAAATAGATGTTGGGGGTTCCACACTGTGGAGAGCTTTGTAGGATGAATGAGAAGTTTAAATTGAATTCTGTACTGTATGGGCAACCAGTGCAATGACTGGCACACAGTGGAGGCTTCAGAGTAGCGGTTAGACAAATAGGTGACCCTGGCTGCTGCATTAAAGATAGATTGGAGAGGGGAGAGTCTGGTGAGGGTAGACCAATTAGTAATGTGTTACAGTGATCGAGAGGGGAATGGATCAAGACAACAATGAGATTTTTGTTTTTCCATAGTAAAAAAGGGTCAGATTCTAGAGATGTTTTTGAGATTCGGGACAAATGATTGAATATAAGTGTACAACGTGCTGCCCCCTAGGGCCGATGATCGTGTCTCAGGTTTATTAGGAATGCCAAGTGGTGTGGCCTTAATGATTTTTGTGTGTGTCACAGTGCTCCTACCTGGAAATGGTCGATCCCCAGGGTTAGGCCCCACAGCAATAAAGGGGAACGTTGGAGGTAGAAAATAAGTTGAGTTCAGACTTGGTGAAAGTTCAATATCTTTACTTGAATAAACGTGCATCCAGACAATATTCAGCGTTTCTCTTGGTTCCAGCAGGTTTTGAGATAAGTTGGCAGGCGAACTTGAATATTCTACTTTCTCTCTCTGCTGTACTAAACTCAGGCTTCGATCTGATTACTGGACTCTGTAGCGATTCTGGTACCTTTGGAGTGGGGTGCCTTTGACTGTTGACCTCCTTGTGATACTCTGTCTCTTAATCTGTAAGGAGTCTATGAGATGCTTCCTTGGGAGACTCCTGCTGCAGTAGGTGGACCCTGGACCCTTCCCCTCGTCTGCTCCCAAAACTAGAGTAGAACTAAGAATGACTAAACACTTCCTGCAGACCCTCCCTTGGTAGGAAGCAGAACTAGGCCACCTCTGCCCAACAGGGGGGAAGAATGGAATGGTAAGTTCCATTCTATCTAAAGATGTATCTGACATATCCACTGCCATCTGCTGGTGAACCAGGCACATTACATGAACATAGCAGTTTCATAGCAATGTTATAAATGCACTGTCAATGTCAATGTAGAAGGACCTGGAATAAATACACAGATGACATTAGAGGTTAGTCTATTAGAGACAGTAGCAGGGTGTAGGAATTGTAGTACAGCACTGGGGTACTATAAGTGGTGAAGGAAAAGTTAGTGTTAACCATAACACCAAGACAGCGGGCGTGCTGCCTAGGCATGATGGTAGTGCCACATGCTGAGATGGTGATATCATGTTTAGGTAGGTTAGTAGATGGAGAAAACACTAGTAGTTCAGTTTCAGATAGAGAGGATGCTAAAGACAGTGGACAGTCACTGGTGTACAGCAGAGGTGATATCATGGGAAGCTGGGTGTCATCGGCATCGAGATGAAACTGAAAAACAAATCTGCTAATGGTCTGTTTAATAGGGGCTTTGCAGAGAGAAAATAGAAGGGGACCTAGGACTGAACCCTGAGGACCCCAACAGCAAGATGGAGATTAGGGGAAGTAGAGCCAACAAATGACACACTGAAGGAGCAGCCAGACAGATAAGAAGAAAACCAAGAGAGAACGGTCCTTAAGGCCGATAGAGCATGGCGAGTAGGAGATGGTGGTCTACAGTGTCAAATTCTGAAGAGAGATTGAGGAAAATTTGTAAAGAGTAGCCATCATTGCATTTAGCTGTCAGAAGGACATTTGTCACGCTGGTTAGGGAAGTTTCTATAGAATGTACAGTGGGAAAACCAGATTGTAATAGATATAGGAGAAAGTTAGCTGAGAGATAGCATAAAAGGCAGAGAAGGCTAGACACACCAGAAGTTCAGGGGTGAAGGGGAGATTCTCTACTCAAGACACCAGAGATATTAAGGTCCTCATACACAATGGAGTATTGTTGGCAAACCTGCTGAGAACGGCGGGTTAGGTCTAAAGTCTAATATATATGGGGAGTTCCCGACTCTTCCTGACAAACGATGTCGGGGGAACGAAGTATTGAACAAAGTGAATAGCTTCACCCGATCCTTCCATTCTCTCAGGAGATAAGCCTCTGCCAGAAGTGTCTGCCAGTGGATCTCTTCTCTTTGAAAGTGCATGTCTAAGGAAGAGTCAGGAGAT
This sequence comes from Bufotes viridis, assembly GCA_033119425.1. Lineage (NCBI taxonomy): Eukaryota > Metazoa > Chordata > Amphibia > Anura > Bufonidae > Bufotes > Bufotes viridis. Next base: position 444,848,532 of record CM065590.1, on the reverse strand, counting down.
ATGCTGTAGCTATCGGCTGAATGCATATGGCCGCTGGCATGCAGTTCTCTTAGCTTAGTGGAGCAGGTAGTACAGGGTACCCATGTGCTATGCCAAGAGTTAGTAATCCTCCGGGGAGCATGGGCAGGAGCAGCAATATGTGCTTCAGCCCGTACTCACAGCGCTGCTGCGGCCCATTCATAAAGTGTGCTCCGTACTCCGTACACCACTGAGCAGTCAGCGGTGGACAGAAAACAGTTTTAAGCGCACAGCAAATGGTGTGCTTTAGGCAGGGAAAAGTGTAGTAAAAATAGAAAGTTTAATAATAAAGTATATTAGGGCTTTAGGGACAACATATTAAAAGTTTATATAAAGGTTTAGTTACGCTTTATCCTTTATACCCACCCATGTAAAAACATATGATATAGTATACAGAGAAAGCTGGCAAGTGAATATCATGGACATTTTGTTGCATCTGTCTTCAGAACCAACAACACTCCATCCTCCTTTTAAACCACTATGTTTGGTCCTTCGCTTTGTTCTCATCACACTTCTATTAGATTTAGGGATGTCACGTCTTATGATTGAATAACTCTATCAGACACCCTTGTCATGGATCAGACATCCCAGTGAATACAATGGAATTTGAGTCACTCTCACCCAGTAAAATGTGTCAGTTTAGCTTAGAAATGCCGCTAATATAGCTGGTGAGCCGCGCTCTTGAAAGCCACTCTCAGCGTGATCCGCGTGTTTATATGTCTCTAACATCAACAAAACTACCACTTAAATTATCGTTCTGGTTTCGCCATCACTTAGGATTCAGCCTTGAAATACCTGATTACCATGCAAGCTCCTTATAAGTGACAGATAAAAGGAAGAAATCCTGAATCTAAACAACTGCGAACAAAGACTGCGGCCGCAAAGTAATGAGAGCGGTCTTGGATTTGACACTAAAAGCCTTGTGCACTAATTGAGTGACTCGTCTTTGTCCTGCCTTTCTCCTTTCTCGTTATGCCATCTTTTTAAGCCACGTTGCCAGCCTCTCCGGCCTCGCCTGCCTCCCTCCATTCCAGTCTACTGTTCCTGCAAATTAACAGTAATTCATTATGACACAGCATATCTTCTCCGCTAAAAGACGCTGCCTGCATCACCTGACCCTTCCCTTCACCCCTTCCTCAGCCCTTTCTTCCCCCCAATCCTCTTGACTTCCCGGGGCCCATTGGTGTCAGGAAGCATTGTGGCTTGACTGATGTGCACCAAGTAAGTTATTCCTACTGACAGTTTATTATTGCAAATGTCAGACAATGGCTGACTCCTTCTTATGCCATAAAGGTTCCAGACTCTAGACAGATTTAACTAGTGTTTCATAAGGAACTAAAGATGGATTTTATAAGCAGGCTAGGGAGAAACATGGCGGAACAGTTGCTGTATTACTCTTATGGGTGGAAGTCTAGATGTTCACATACAGTTAGTGTTTGGGTATAGTGCTATCATATGTTTACTGTATGGTGGTAGTGTTTCAGTATAACATTGTCATACTGCATGTTTACTGTATGGTGGTAGTACTTAGGTATTATACTGTTATATGTTCACTGTATGGTGGTAGTATTTGGGTATAATACTGTCATATGTTTACTGTAAAGTGGTAGTGGTGTCATATGTTCACTGTATGGTGGTAGTACTTGGGTATTATACAGTCATATGTTCACTATACAGTGGTAACATTTATGTATTATACTGTATGGTTACTGTATAGTGGTAGTACTAGGTATTGTTCTGTCATATGTTTTGTGTAAAATGGTAGTATTGCATATTATAATGTCATATGTTTACTGTATGGTGGTAAGGTTTGGGTATTATACTGTCATATGTTTATTGTATAGTGGTAGTATTTGGGTATTATAGTGTCATGTTCACTGTATGGTGGTAATGTTTGGGTAATATACTGTCATATGTTTATTGTATAGTGGTAGTACTTGGGTATTATAATTTCATATGCTTACAGTATAGTGGTGGTAGTATTTGGGTATTATACTGTCATATGTTTATTGTATAGTGGTATTATTTTGGTATTATAGTGTTATATGTTCACTGTATGGTGGTAATGTTTGGGTAATATACTGTCATATGTTTATTGTATAGTGGTAGTACTTGGGTATTATAATTTCATATGCTTACAGTATGGTGGTGGTAGTATTTGGGTATTATACTGTCATATGTTTATTGTATAGTGGTAGTATTTGGGTATTATACAATGATATTTACACAACATGGTGGTATTATTTGGGTACTAAACCAACATAAATGTTCACAATAGGGTAGTGTTTTCAGCTACTGTGCTGTCATGTGTTCACAGTACGGTGGTATCATTTGGGTAATATATTGTGATATGTTCACTGTGTGTTGGCATTATTTTTGCATTATTTGGGTACCATACTGTTATGAGTTCACTGTATGGTCAGACTATACTGTCATTTATTTATTTTATGCACTTATATAGCACTGCTATATTGTGCAGCACTCTACAGACATTAGCATTACACTGTCCCCAAAGGGGCTCACAATCTAAGTTCCCTATCAGTATCTCTTTGGAGGGTGGGAGGAAACTGGAGTATCCAGAAGAAAGCCACGCAAACACAGGGTGAACATACAAACTCCTTGCAGATGTTGTCCATGCATGCATGGGGGTAATTTTTGGGTACTATATTGCCATGTGTTCACAATATTGTAGTAGTATATGGAACCATAACGTGATCAATCATTATATCATGGTATTATTTGAGTACTATACTGTTATAGGTTTACAGTATGATTATGGTACACGGGTGCTTTGGTTGTATGTGCACTGCATGGTGCTATTATTGGGGTAGAATAATGCATGTGGGGTGAATGAAGCCGAAATTATAAATACTTTGTGGTCTTGTACCTAGGTATGTAGAATTTGGAAAGAGATAATGGAATATCTTGAAAAATATGTTGCTATATATTCCTGGTGATTCAATATTGTACATATTCGGGGCTGACAGTTTGATAAATGGTTAAATTGATGGTAGGAGTTAGTGTGATGAAGCTTCCTTTTATAGCCAAGAAAACAGTAGCTCAGAAATGGATGTCAAAAAAGTGCTCATACCAAGACTGACTGGTAAATAATCTATGGCTACTTTCACACTAGCGTTTTACTGGATCCGGCAGGGTTCAGCAAAAACGCTTCCGTTACTGATAATACAACCGCCTGCATCCGTTATGAACGGATCCAGTTGTATTATCTTTAACATAGCCAAGACGTCATGAACTCCACTGAAAGTCAATGGAGGACGGATCCATTTTCTATTGTGGCAGAGAAAACTGATCCGTCCCCATTGACTTGCATTGGGGGTCATGCTTGATCTGTCCATCCCAGGACAGAAAGCAAACTACAACATGTTGCGGTTTGCTCTCCGGTATGGGAACGGAACTAAACCGAACAGAATGCATTTTCTAGCATTCCGTTCTGTTCAGTTTACAAATGTAAAAGTAGCCTCAGCTGAAAAAGTTAGATATGAGGGGAATAAAAACGAAAACGACGTTAGAAAAAGTTGGCAATCACAACAAAAGGTTTGGGTTAACTACTCTTAGTAAAGAGTCAAATACAATTAAGGCTACTTTGAAATTTGCGGCGTGCCTTCTCTGCAGGAACAGCCTGCTGGAATTCTCAGGATCTGCCGCTGCTAGATGCAACCAGAATGACTGCTGGCCCCATTAAAGGGGTTATCCAAGACCTATAATGTCCCGTCCCCCCCATATGCCTGGGTCCCTCACACAGATTTGTACTTACCTCGCTCGGTGAGGTCGACACGGCCACCGCTCATCTCCCCGTCGCGCTGATCCGGCGTTGGGGGTGCAGCCAATAGGTGGAGACGGGAACAAGCCTCCCTAGCATCACCTGCAATGCTAGGGAGGCTCATTCCCCTCATGGACTGCTATTGAATGCCCCCCCCCCAATTCAGCCATGGTGGACGTGCTTGTATACTATAGGAAAAAGTGCCTCTCTGGTGGCACATTGGCCGGCGCTTTTTACTATAGTGTGCAAGCACGCGATGCTGGATGACAGGGTGGCCATAACCATGGAAATGGGAAGTTATTAATGGGATGGAAAAATGAATCAAACCAAAAAACGAGACAATATGGACAATCACAATACATTAGTAAGTGTCTTGTATTAACTTTCTCTACATGATAAATGCCATTTGCTGAAATGAGACAACCCCTTTAAGCAGTGCATGGTGGCATTTTTTAGGTATGGTATGGCACTTAAGTAATATTACTATTATGACAGTTAGGCCAAAAAAGTAAGGAATAAAGCAAAAAACAATTGTCCAATTACGCTTTTATATTTTCTGTTATCTGTTATTTATCCATTTAATTAGTTATATTTAGACATAATCCTGAAATTCTGCAGTTTTTACTCACAAAAGCCTCACAAAAGACTGACACTTCCTGCTGTGTAGATATTGCTTCTGAGCAGTCATCTAATTATCATCACCGATGGGATTACAATGAAAGATAACACCTTTATATATAAATAACACAGGGTCACTCCATTCACAGTATATGATAGGGTCAGCTCAGCTCCCTCCCCATACAGTAACCTCTGCAGAGGTCACATAGCTTGTTCACTACACTCTTCCAACTCTGATGCCCAGTTACCTCTGCATAAGTCACAGAGCATGCCCACAACATCCCCCTATACGAATCAATAGGCTAGATTTACTATTAGTTAGAGAGAGTAGACATGTAGATAGACAGTCTATGAATTCAAATCAAAGTGGCACAGGTTGTATGATAAATCAGATTCATCTTTAGACTGCCTCTCTAAAAGTGCAAGCCAACGTTTAACTGGTTTGCCTCATTTCAGGTTTGTATGTCAGAAATGTTGGTGCATCTACTCACAAAATGTCACATCTTACACCATACCTCTTTTCCCACTAAGCCACACCCCCTTGTCAAGTGTGGAAAAACTGTCTAAAACATAAGATGCAACATTTTATTCCAATGTAGTGATAAAATTGTAGACAAAATCAAGAGTTAATCTGGGCCAACGACTCATCTCCAGACACCAATTTGCTATGTCAATGTGGCTGCTGTAAAGCAAATTAATGAAGTGATGTTAACAGACCAGAGTTTCAGCTTAGCCAAGGTGGTCACTCCCATAATCATGTACAGAAAAATAAAAATAAAAAATCTACAATCAGAAAATAAAAACAGATTAGAAAAATATGTTAGTAATCTGGTTTTAATTAATATAAGAAAATCTAGGTTATAATCTTTTTTCAGGGAGATTTTTTTTAATACAGGTCAAAAAAAAGAATCATTACTCCCCTTCACTGATTCCTCACTGCTCTTCACTTTCTGGTTCAAGTTCTACATGCTGGAAAATCCAGGAAAGATTCATTCAGCCAATCACAGGCTGAAGTGGATTCCACTCTGGCCAGTAATTGGCTAAGCAGCCTTTCCTGGCATTTGCAGTGTATCAGGCCAGAACTGGGAAGTAAAGAGCAGCAGAGACTGTGCAGCTGGAGGTGAGTAATGCTTCTTTTTTATTTATAACCCCTGCTAACCCGTATTCTAAAAAAAAGAAAAAAAAAGAATCCCCCTTTAAGATTACAAGTGCTGATTATGATGAGCAGCTGGACTGGATTCATTGATGGAAGGACTTTGGATTTTCCCCAATAGGAAGGTTTTGGAAATTGTAAATATACTAAACAAAGGAGGTTGCACCACCCGAATCTCCTATAGATTTCATCACGTGTCAGCCCGGACCTATAAACCATATTGCTGAAACGTATCCTACCCAGGATATAAAGCAAAGATTCAGTTATTAATACCTGCAGTTTAGTGACCAAGGATCCTGCCATGTTTGAGACCCCCATAGACCCCTCTCTGCAGTCACCATCATTTGTTAAATATATGTGAGGGGAAGAAACTTCTAAACGGCAAGGGACAGAAACCCCTCATAGAAGTCATCATCCTGCAGCTCCACTCAGTGCAAACGTGATATTCCATAGCCGTCTGGATGTCATTTATAAATGAATAATTACAATTAGCCACAGATGTTTTAAAGGCACGCTTCATTTATTTATACAAAGATACCCATTTCATAGCTGTCACATCTCCACATCTAATAAACCAGGATTTCCAGCGCTGACAATTCACCTGCTCTGCTAAAGTCCATGTCCCTCTGAGGGTCTTTTGTCTGAGCAGGAATTATTCACATGTACAATGTGTATTATCTGTGACATGATTACGTTCACTGATCTGACAGCAGCAACATTGTAATATGCAGAGATTATTATAGATCTAAATGCAGGGCACTGGTGGAAACTGGATAAAGGAAACAGTCAGCAATTGTCAGTATTATTATAAATATCCAGTGTCCACTTAAATATTTTAATTCTTAAAACCAACGATCAACTGTTGTGAAACCACAATTCCCAGCATGCACACTTTCTCAACTGTACCCGAAACTCCCATAGAAGTGAATGCTACAAATTATAGTTTAATAACAGCTGGGGCGCAGGAGGTTGCTGACCTGTTTTAATCCATAAGGAGCAGTATTATTGCAACTATATTCTGGTACATAGGAGGCAGTATTATAGTAGTTATATTCTTGTACATAGGAGGCAGTATTATAGTAGTTATAGTCTTGTACATAGGGGCAGTATTATAGTAGTTATATTCTTGTACATAGGAGGCAGTATTATAGTAGTTATATTCCTGTACATAGTAGGCAGTATTATAGTAGTTATAGTCTTGTACATAGGAGGCAGTATTATAGTAGTTATAGTCTTGTACATAGGAGGCAGTATTATAGTAGTTATATTCCTGTACATAGGAGGCAGTATTATAGTAGTTATATTCTTGTACATAGGAGGCAGTAATATAGTAGTTATATTCTTGTACATAGGAGGCAGTAATATAGTAGTTATAGTCTTGTACATAGGGGCAGTATTATAGTAGTTATATTCTTGTACATAGGAGGCAGTATTATAGTAGTTATATTCCTGTACATAGTAGGCAGTATTATAGTAGTTATAGTCTTGTACATAGGAGGCAGTATTATAGTAGTTATAGTCTTGTACATAGGAGGCAGTATTATAGTAGTTATAGTCTTGTACATAGGAGGCAGTATTATAGCAGTTATCCTCTTGTACACAGGAGGCAGTATTATAGGAGTTACATTCTTGTACATTAGAGGCAGTATTTGAGTAGTTATATTATTGTACATAGGAGCAGTATTATAATAGTTATACTCTTGTACACAGGAGGCAGTATTATAGTAGTTATATTCTTGTACATAGGAGGCAGTATTATAGTAGTTATATTCTTGTACATAAGAGGGAGTATTATAGTAGTTATATTTTTGTACATACTGTAGGTGTAGTATTATAGTGTTTATATTCTTGTGCATAGGACATAGTATTATAGTAGTTACTTTCTTGTATATAGGGGATAGGGGGTAGTATTATAGTAGGAAGGAGCAGACATACCAGGGGCCCAGTGTAGTAGGGGGTCCTGCACTAAACTCTTCCAGCCGACATTAAGCACTGCAGGGTCATTCAGTGCTTGGGGAGGAAGGGCCTGCACTGTACTGAAAGATGAGAACTCCAGTACAGCTTAAGGACCTTTGATGATGTAATCAATCGGAGGATCCAGAGTAAGAAGACTGTACAGCCACTGGTGTAGGGAAATGTGAGTTTTGTAATGAGGTGACCACGTGCACCATTTCTGATTGTTACAATGGTCAGCAGATGACACATTAAGGGTAACAGGATCTGACCAAAACTATTCCTCCCCTACGCTACACCCTAAGATTACTGACCTTGAACCCTCCACTTCCGTAAAACACCAGTAAACTACAAAGAGGACCTAGAAAGTATTTTTTCTGATTTTTTGTTGTCTAAACCTGAGGTGCGCGTTATAGTCTGCTGCATATTATACTCCAGTGTGTCTTATAAACCAAAAAATAGGGTATATATACTTTTGTGGCCGCTGCCATAGCTATAGGGGTTGCAGCGCTCATAGTTCCCACGATCCCCTAAGCCAGGGGTCCACAGGGCCTCCCTTGCCAGTAGCGCACTGCAAATTTCCATATATTTCACTTTAAAAGATGTAGTGCGTCTTATTACCAAATACTAGTGAGCACTCACTAGTCTGCAGGAGGCGGGGGAGGGAAGCGCTGTGAGCGCTGTACTCACCCCTTCTCTCTGGTCTCCTCTGGGCCACGCTGCACTGTTACAACTGTGTACAGCATCAGGACGTACAGTGAGCACTATGACCTGACATTGTACACAGTCAGGTGACAGTGCAGGGCCAGACAGGCACAGACAGGTGCAGTGTGGGCCAGAGGAGACCAGCAAGCGAGGACTGCAGGAGAGTGCAGGGGCGGAGCAGGAGAGGTCAGGTCTGAGCACCTGATATGGGGGTCTGAACATCTGATATGGGGGTCTGAGCATCTGATATGCAGGTCTGAATATCTGATATGGGGGCCTGAGCATCTCATATGGGGGTCTAAGAAACTGATATGAGGGTCTAAGGATCTAATATACGGGTCTAAGGATCTAATATAGGGGTTTGAGGATCTAATAAGAGGGTCTGAGGATCTGATATGGGGGTCTCAGGACCTGATATGGGGGTCTGATCTGAAAGATAGGGGGGAATTTTTTTTATTGTCACACATTATAGGGGGTATTTTTGTACTGGTGCACATTATAAGGAGAATTATTACTACTAGGGGACTATGGGGAATATGATTACTAGCTGTGGGGGGCACCCTGGCATAGTATGTTTGGGAGACATTATGGATACAATATTAAGTACATTTTTGTATATAGGAAATAGTAGTAGTTCTATTATTGTAAATAGGAGCCAGTATTCTAATAGTTATATTCTTGTACATATGAAAGTATAGAATTAGTTATATTCTTGTACATAGCAGGCTGTATTATAGTAGTATTATAGTAGCTATATTGTTATACATAGGAGGCAATATTATAGTAGTTTTATTCTTGTACATAGGAGGCAGTATTATAGTAGTTATATTCTTGTACATAGAGGGCAGTATTATAGTAGTTATATTCTTGTACATAGGAGGCAGTATTATAGTAGGTATATTCTTGTACATGGGGCAGTATTATGGTAGTTATATTATTTTATATAGGAGGCAATATTATAGTAGTTTTATTCGTGTACATAGGAGGCAGTATTCTAGTAGTTATATTATTGTACATAGGAGCCAGTATTTTAGTAGTTATATTCTTGTACATAGGAAAAGTATTGTAATAGTTATATTCTTGTACATAGGAGGCAGTATTATAGTAGTTTTATTCTTGTATATAGAGGGCTGTACTTTAGTTATATTCTTGCAGTGTAGTAGTGAATATCTTTAATTAATAACATAAGACATGTTTTTACTTGTAATAATCTTGGTTTGTAGCTTGAGTCCACATAATAACCAACACATGACAAAAGTTTCTTTTGTGAGGTTTCAGTAACAATGTAAGTGACCCCCTGGAGGTCGCCTTTTCACAGCTTGGTAATAAATGAAGTCATCAGCTTGTATCATTCCTTCCTTGTCTGTTATGACCCAGCTGCTGACAGAAACCCTACAGTAGTGTAAATATGACATTTCTAATTTTACAAAGACCCGTGGGTGAGCCCCTGGAAGTCAATTGTTTATTACTTCCCGTCTCGCAACGTTTGCTGATAGAGATCCTGTTATTTGAAACTCAGAGAAGAGAACTTTACTACAACTTTTATGTCTAAATTCAGTTTTGCACTTTCCTGATGTTTTCATGTTTTTTCCTCTTTTATTGTTTCTTATAAATATTTACCCCAAAAATTCCCAAATCTCTGCCAAGGAGTAATCGTCTTCTGTGAAATCTTGTGTTATACCGAGTTCTCCTGGCCTCCCACAAAAATAACAGATCCTGATAAATGACATCAAAATGTCTGTGCCATCACCCAGATTTCCATAGACCCTGAAGGACTGATTGGTAAGACACATTTATTTCAAAGTTCTGTATTGTACATGAGGCACCAATTATTTGTACATCATGGGCCCCATAGTAATGCCTTAGCCTGTGTCAATGACATACTGTATAGTTGCTTCTACTATACAATGAATAGAATCATTACTCTCAGTTTTAAGGCTTTCTCCAGTGATTCCACATCACGTTTAGGAGGATTAATGAGAGTTATTGAAAGTCTGCTGTTGGTTAATGCGATAGTGTAAAGGGGTCCTTTCTACATGAGACAACTTCATAATTCACAGCAAGCAGTGGAATGAGTGTAAGTACTTCTAGAGGGTGTTTTTTAATTCACTGGTCGAGGAGTTAATTTTCTGTGAGTAGCATTCCTTTTTGGAGGGGGGGCAGGATCAAAAAGGACGTTTATTGAATGAGCTTTTACAGTTTGCTGGCATCCTCTCTCCTGATGACTTACATCTGCGGTCTCCCAGATGCTTATGGCTATGGCAAGTGTCACATAGTGGAGAAGTCTCCAGCACATCAAGCCATTAAACGCCAAGGTAATTGACATGGTAACTTTGTATCATCATAAATTTCTGTTCTAAAGCTGCTTAGCAGATTGATGGTTCAGTATTGTAAGGGCCTCCTTAATATTGTTATCAAGAAAAAAAGCTGCAATTAAGGCTCGTGGCCTTTATTAAGTGCCTGGATCCAGTCCCAATATCAGAGAGAAAAGTCCACTTACAATCAAGTATACTGAAGATGGAGGTAATTGCAGGAGAGAGTTGGCACAACTCCATTCGCTCATAAAACCTGGAGGAAAGGGCTGAGCAGGACACATGTGTAGAAGTATGAGGTCAGCAGTGAACATGCACCATATGGAAAAGGACTGAGAGCATCCTGGGCTCCTAAGCTATATCCAGAAAGCATCTACTCCACTGACAGATTCTGGGTGTGCATTGTTGGGACTCACAAGTGTAGTGCCCTGGAGCAGGGAGTACTTTGACATTTGTGGACATTTGCCTATATCCCCTATGCAAAGTTAAAACTTCTTACTTTATTTCTCTTGAAAGGGTTAACTTATACTGTTTATTACTGTATCACTGTATTTACATGGCTCTGTGTAAAGGGTTAATGAATACTGAGAGACTGTTAGGACTTTGATTGAGAAGCTGGTAATTTTCCAAGGCTGCCATAGGGTTTAAAGAAGACCATGTTATGGAGGGAAAAATCCAGACTTGTTTACTACCATGTTTTGGAGGGAAAAACCCAGACTTGTTTACCACCCTGTTTTGGAGGGAAAAACCCAGAATTGTTTACCACCAAAAGCAGACGGTCTGAACTTTTACATGTCTTGTTTTAGCTATGTTGTTATGGGAAGGATACTGGAGAAGCCAGCCTAGTTCCTCGCTTGCATTGTTTTGTACCTGAATTCCTCCAGTAAAGAAGTACCCTGGTTTACTGCAGACCCTGACTCTTTGAACTCCGGAGAGCAGCAACATGTGGTGACACTTCGACGGTGTCTGGGGGGCCCAGCATAATGTTGGGGCTACCCCAAACCCGGCTATTGAACATGCTGCTTTGCATTGGACTAAGGCACCGTTTGCCATCGGCTTCCATATGTCCATTCCACAGCCCTGCAAAAAAATAGAACATGTGCTATTTGTATCACTTTTGTGGACAAGGATAGGACAGTTCTACAGAGGGCAGGACGTTCCGTTCTGCAAAATGTAGAACGCGCATGGCCGGTATCCTTGTTTTGCAGATCCACAATTTGCAGACCGCAGAAACGGCAATGGCCACGTGCATTAGCCCTAAGGCACAGGAGAGGCTGAGCAGATCATGATTGCTTGGCAATAACCTTTCATAGTCTACAGCAGGGATGCTCAACCTGCGGCCCTCCAGCTGTTGTAGAACTACAACTCCCATCATGCTCGGCTGTAGGCTGATAGCTGTAGGCTTACCGGGCATGCTGGGAGTTGTAGTTTTGCAACAGCTGGAGGGCCGCAGGATGAGCATGCCTGGTCTACAGCAAATAAGCAGCCTGGAGTGACTACAACAAAATACATAGGGCTAGGTAGATTTCCAGTTGTCACCTGGAACAGGAAGAACGTCTTCAATGCATGACTGTGCCCCTGTACACAATGTACCCCTGTGCCCATCCATACTTCTGTAAATAGCGGTCCCTTCATTCAGGGAATTGGTAACTGTCCAAGCCTTTGGTCCTCCCTCCCAATGTTATTTTCTGATATGTGGCATTCTCGTTCACCTCAGAATTCACGTCCCAGGACCAGAGAACCCAGTGAGGCAACAATCATATTAATTTCATGTAGTAGAGGACTGTACGGCATTCTGCAGGGATAAATGACTGATATAGCTGGAAGCTTCGCACTCAGGAGTTACAAGAAGTTACAAGGAGCAATTTTCTAGCTGTCAGGTCAAGCAGTTCTGCTGAGAGTCGTGCTGAGTGCTGTCACCAGTGAACTCTGGGCCACAAATAACAATCTTGTTTATCATTTTCTGAGTGCGATGGAGTCCGCGCTGCGCAAACAATGTCCGCTGTGAGCCTCTAACACAGAGACAAATCCTTTCCCGAATGATAGAAAGAGAACAAAATAAGATTTTAGAGCAAGCATGGCTCTATTACAAGCAAGAGGCCCCAGTGCTAAACTGAGAGAGGGCAGGGCCCCTGGTCAAAGCCCTTGGTACCTACCATAATCATTTCTTTTTATCAGCTCTACACATGTCTGAAGCTGTTTGGGGAGCTATTCCTTTCTAGAATTACTTCTAACCACAGCTGCAGAAGCGGCATGTATGCGCTATCAACACCTTAAGTGCATTAAAAAGGCTGCCCCATCTGAGAAATGTATTTTATATCCTGTGTGTATGCCATAAATGTCCGATAAGTGAGGGTCCCACCTCTGGGATCTGTTCCTAACTTAAGCATACCTGACTTCTCTAAAAAGTTTGTATAATAGCTGTGCTTCTTTGTACAATCATAACTGTGAAAGAACAGTTATGTTTGGGCTTCCTACAAATCTCTTTCAGCCATATTATTCCCTCATTTAGCTAGATGCATTTCTTTCAGAAGCAGTGGGTGTATCCCTTCTCTTGAATGTGCCAGTACTATATGTAGGGATCTAACTTCCCTTATTTTACTGTATATTTGTTTTCTTCTGCTGAGCTCAGAAAGCTGATAAGGAGGGGTAAATCACACACTTATAGAAAACAGGAGGCTCCTGTTATGTTCAGAAGCAGTTGTTTAACCAGACTCACAATCTCTAGCTCTGAGACCCCCCCCCCCACCCCCTCATCTCAGCTATCTTCTGGGATAGATCTTGCCTGACCACAAGCAGTGGACTGCAAGTTAGGTGGACCAGAAACCTCTAGTGGCCATGACTTTACAGCCTTTTTCAGGTGGATGCAGGTATATTTTTTAAATTAAGTGATTTTTAAATTTACTATTTACACCATTCTCTATTAAATGAAATTAAATAGTGTGAAACTACAGTGACTCTTTAAGCATGGGACCTCATTGCACACTGCAGTGAATGGAGAGGTAGCCATTTACTGCTAAGGGACTTACAAAAGTAGTCAAGCTCGCTTACTTGGTTATTTTTGCAAGTCTTATAGTACTGAATGGAGAGACCTGGGTATGTGTTACCACCTCTGCATTCACTGCGGTGCACTCTTGAGATAGGAGTGGATCCCAGAGGTGAGACTGGCAGTTATCACACATTTATGGCATATTCTGTGGATATGCCATAAATGCCTGAAAGGGACAATCCCTTTAATGGTTCAGCCATATTGTAAGGAAAATATGTAGGGGTGAGATTTGTGAAACTTTCATCCAGTTTGCTGCCTCTGTAAACCATTCAGAAAAACGCAAATTCACGTGTGAAAATATTCTAACTGGTAACAACATTTTAAAGTTCAATTTTAACAAGATTTGTCAAACACTCCTCCGGCTCCCTCTTTTCACTGGGTGCCCTCTGCACTATTATATTTGCTAGAGGAGGGTCACTGCAGACTGTGGTTGTGTTGCAGTGTTCCACTGGTATAGCTACCTGTAGTTGCATTCCCTATTCTCACTCCAGCACATTGTTTCAATTTTGGTGGGGCCTTTGACCATTAAGCTGTATTAAGTTGCTGAACTTGTTTGAAGCTAGTTGCAATGCTCTGGACAATATGCAGCCATTGACTCACCAGACTGAGTGACCACTCTAAGTGGTTTCGGTTCCAGAATGCTGCTCATGATGTAATCAACTGACACAGGAAATGGCAACAGCGAGGTAACAGTTCACTACCACTGAACCCACTACTTAGTGTCTGGGGTACACATGGGGGTACATGCCTTAAAACAGTGCAATACTGCAATAATGCAGAATCATCACATGTGAGATATAACAGTGCACTGCCTCAAAACCATAAAAGTAAATTTGGTTAGTGAATACTGTTTATCCCCTTAGAAGCTGCCATACATAAGTTACATGCTGTTGGGTGAACTCTTGTTTGACCATCAGTTAATTCACCTGAATCTTTGCTTGTTTATTTTATTGGCAGAGGGAAATAAGCCGCTGACAGACCCGACCCCTCTGTTCCCACCAGACCTTTCTGCTCCATTCTTACCCCTCTGTCCTTTACAAATTTATCTGTGCCTCCCTGGCTTTTCTGTCCCTACCAGACCCCTCTGCTCCCTCCTGACCCATGTGTCCCTTTCATAGTTTTTTCCAAGCTCAGAGCAAAGATTTTATGCTCTTGTTTTTCATGAGTTCTGAAATTCGCCATGCCATGCGGGATATCAGCTTCTGGGCCAAATCCTGATGCAGTGGCCGGGTTTGGGGTGGCCCCAACGCTACGCTGGGTCCCCTGGACTACTTTGAGGTGTCACCACATGTTGCTGCTCTCTGAAAGAGATGGTAAGGCATGGTGCACCCCAATGGGAAATAAGTCCAGGGAGTCAGGGTCTGCAGTAAACCAGGGTGCTTCTTTACTGGAGAAATTCAGCTGCAAAACAACACAGGCGAGGCGTAGGGCTTGCTTCTCCAATTTCCTCCTGGCAGAAGAAGGGTTTGATGCTGAGGAAAGGCCTGAGCTAGCTGTCCCTCTCTCTCTCTTGAGAAGGCTGGTACCCTGATGCAAGGCTGGTGATCCAAGGTCTGTGGCACAGTATACCCGTCTCAGCGTCTTCTTCTAGTCACTCAGTAGCCTGGCAGAGTCTCCTCTTCCAAGCACTGTTCCCTAAGTGATGCATACTAGGGGCTTTGACTGCTCTCCTTATATACAGTTTTAGCTAGACTTTAACCTTCTAGTGGAAGGGGTAGAGTGGAGAAGCTTAGCACAAACAGATACATTGGAACAATTTCCGTCTCTCATAGACTTACATTAGAGCTTCAGTGACACTCAATGGCAATAACACAGCAGTTTTTCCAAAAAAAAACAAGTTTCCAGACATAATAACAGAGCTAAACCAGACATTCAAAAGGTCAGGCTGTCTAGGTTTGGGTGGTAAACAACATCTGATTTTTTTCCTCCAAAACATGGTCTTCTTCAAACTCTATGGCAGCTGTGGAAAATTACCAGCTTCTCATTCAAAGTCCTCTCAGTCTCTTAGTATTCATTAACCCTTTCCACAGAACCATCTAAATACAGTGATAATGAACAGGATATATATCACAACATATAAAATGCAGTTACACAGTATTAAACAGTGCAAGTTAACCTTTTCAAGTGAAATAAAGTAAGAAGTTTATGACTTTGTATAGGGAAAGTAGACAAATGTCCAATTGTCAAAGTACCCCCTGCTTCAGGGCACTACACTGACTGATGGCAACCGTACGTTGGATCCACTGTTGAGTTGTCACCATATGTTTCTGCTCTCTAACGGGGATGGTAAGGTGCACCCCAGTGGGAAATAAGTTCACAGAGTGAGGGGTTGCGGTTAAACAGTGTGCTTCTTTACTGGAGAAACTCAAGTGCAAAATAGTACAGGTAATGAAATCCTGGCAGAAGAAGGTTATGTGCTGAGGAAAGACCTGATCTAGCTGTACCTCTCTCTCTTTCTCTCTTTCAGAAAGCTCATACCTTTGCCCAAGGCCAAGGCTCTTTGGCTCAGTCATCACGCAGGGTACCTCTGTCTTCGCATCTTTTTCTGCTCACTTATGCAGGCTGGCAGAGTCTCTCCTACTAAACACTGCTCTACTTTTATACAGTTATCCAAAACCTTCTAGTCAGTGACAATGACTAAACAGTTTACAGATATAAACAAACGTAACTGGCAAAGTTAAACCAGACAGTCAAAAGTTCACTGAGTCTGTAGATCTAAAGTGGAATATTTCTAGCTTCTTAGTGCACAGGCTGGAAAGTCCAAATGTCTCTCAGTATTCGTTGGCTGTGCATTAACCCTTTCCACAGTACAGTGCAAATATAGTGCTAATGAACAGGATATATTACAATAAACACATAAAATGCAGTTCGACAATATGAAACAGTGTAAGTGCTAACAACAGCCTAAATCATAATGCAAGTTAACCCCTCAAAGTGCAATAAAGTAGGGAGTTGATGGCTTTTCATAGTCCAAAGTACCCTTGCTCCAGGGCACTACATCTTCTGAACTAGATATCTGCTTGAAGTTTGCATGTTCTTGCCTTTATTGGTTACATACCCTCCAGCAGATATATATTTCTAATTGTCTTCCATTGACCTTAACACTTATCTTTTACCACTGCATAAGTAGTTAGATTTGCCATACCTGGAACTGTAAGGCTGTTGAGGTTGTTTGGTACAGTTTTTGAAGCCAAAGTCAGCAGTAAATTTGAAAATAAGATATGACTAATGGCTACCATATTAATCATCACCCAGAGGTCACCCAAACAAATATAACTAGCAATAGAATTAAAATATTTTAAAAATTGTTACTATTATTATTATTTCCTCCCCGACTCCAGGAAAGTCTAATTCACACAAGTGCCAAAACCGCGGTGTCTCTCTCTTGTCCTGGTGCAAAACAGGCGCCGAATTAACACGTAATTAGTTTCCTTAAATCAAAGTACAAGTCTCTCCCGTCTGTTAATCAAGTCATTTGCATGTGCATCCTCGCTATAGGCCTGTGTACAAAACAAAGAGCGCCATGCATTAAACATCTCGCAGTCGGCGGAAGGATCGGCTTTCATGTGAGCTATGATTAAACTAGTTTATCAGCTTAATGTATTATCTATCACAAATCGAATCCCCTCTCCAAAAACATTCTCCCTCTCATCCATCCATCTCCGCGCTCGCCACTACTGCCGCCGGCCCAACTCCTAAATAAAAGGAGTTTAATTATCAAACTATTAAATCTTAAACGTTACTTTTAATTATTTCACATCGCTCGGTGACATTGTCTTTGCTCGTTCTTCTCACGTGTTGCAGAGTTTATTATCTCTCCCCATTTCCTCCCCTTTATCTGCAATGATCCCATTATTGTAAATTTTACCATATGACTTTTGTTCGCACACGCGGGGGTGGGCACGTTGTTTACATGTAAAATAACTGTGTTTCCTTCTGTGTGCAGCTGGAGAAGGAAATGTCTGTAGTACTTCTAGGATTATTCTTCATTATGATGCATTGTCTGCAGTTGTGTTATGGGAAAAAATCTACCTAACTTTTCACAGGATCGACACTATCAGTGACTTTGTATCTATTTTGCTTTAGTAATTTTGTTCTTATGCAGAGTCACATCATGCCTTTTACTCAAGTCACAACCAGAGCTGCATTTATAGTTCTACTAATATCCTATTTGCAGAGAGCAGTGCATGATGGGAGCAGGACTTCATATTTGCTTGTTAATGGCTAGAGACACCTTTGGACTCTTTTGGGGTAAAAATTTTGTTTTTTTAGTTCTTTATTAAAAATGTTTTCACTGTACAGCTTTCAGTTTCAGTACATTTTCAGCATAAGGCTACTCTCACATTTGCGTTTTTGCTGGATCCGTCATGGATCAGAAAAACGCTTCCATTATGATAATGCCTGCTTACGTTATGAACATAGCCGGTTGTATTTTCTCTAAAATAGCCATGACGGATCTGTCTCTAAAACCATTGTAAGTCAATGGGGGGCGGATCCATTTGCAGCGCTTTTGTGTGCGTCATGGGAACTCAGTGAAACAGAACGGAATGCATTCTGGTTCACTCCATTCCCTTCAGTTCAGTTTTGTCCCCATTGACAATGATTGGGGACAAAACTGAAATGTTTTCCTCCGCTATTGAGATCCTATGACGTATCTCAATAGCAGAAAGGGAAAGCGCAGGTGTAAAAATAGCCTAACATGCTTTCTGTTTTATACTAAATCTGTCAGGGAACTGCTCTGATGGCAGGCTTTGTAGCTCCCTATCTCTGAACTCCTGACAGCTCATGAACACCCAGATCCTACCATCAGAGCTGCCCTCAAAGGTGTCCATAAGCCTTTAGAGCTCACAAAGTGTGTGCTCTCTCCTCACTACAAGTGACAGGCTTAACAGAAATCTATGGGTCTGTCCCAATTCTGTCTCTTACAGTGAGGAAAGAGAGTGTGCTATGCAAGTGCTTCTCTCTCCTCATTCTAGCGATCAGTGGTGGTCTCAGGACTTATACTCCCAACATTCAAAACCTTTGATATGTTGCTACGAAATATCAAAAGTTTTTGGAAAACTTAAAAGGAGTAGTTTCTGGGTGAGAAGAAGATAAAGGATCTCGAGATAAAAGCTCAGAGTATTATTACTCTGTTGAGCTCCCCTTAAATAAGTAGAATATCTAAAATTAGAGAGAGGGAGAGTAAAAAGGCCCTAATAGGCCATGCATGTAGTCAGTACACAGGCAACTCCTCCAGAGTTACACCTGCTCTATTCTGAATAGGGAACCCCCCTCTATTTATGCCCTGACAGAATACGTGAATTGACCCACTAGGCCATGACAGCTGTGACTCTCCTCTTCCAATGAGTACCACATGGGTCCTATTGGAAATGCTTAATGGATACATGGGCAAGCCAAAGGGGCAGGAATGATGACAAATGATACATTATCATATGTAGTGATGTCTATGTCTTTTCGTACCTTGCCTA
The DNA here is from genome assembly GCA_033119425.1 of Bufotes viridis. Classification (NCBI taxonomy): domain Eukaryota; kingdom Metazoa; phylum Chordata; class Amphibia; order Anura; family Bufonidae; genus Bufotes; species Bufotes viridis. The sequence goes on along the minus strand of CM065590.1, from coordinate 444,829,472 downwards.
ATACCTTAGACCAGGGGTCAGCAACCTCTGGCACTCCAGCTGTTGTAAAACTATATCTCCCAGCATGCATACTTTCTCTCAACTCTTCTCAGAACTTTCATAGAAATGAATGGTGCATGCTGGGAATTGTAGTTTCACAACAGCTGGAGTGCCGAAGGTTGCTGATCCCTGCCTTAGACTATGGATATGCACTAGGTCCTGTCTGTCCTGTAATATACCCATAAATTTATCAATTACCGTACTTGATATTTTCACCTCTTGGTAACCAAGACTTAAGAAATAAGAATCATCTTTTGTTCAGCAGAAATTATGAATTCCTTCCTTGTTCGGAGCAATTAATGGTGAAATGAATTTTATTTTTATTTTCAGGAAATAAGGTTTATCTATAAGAATATGAGCAGCGAGACCCATGCACGGGAGCGGCGACAGGCACCAACAAATCATGTTGTTTTATGGGATTATTCGTGAGATGCGTCAGGGCTGGGCTGATTTATAGTCTGATCCGTCTTGGAGAGCGTTAAGTGAATTGCCTACTGTTATTAAATATGTGTCTAAGCACAAGTGATCGGTTGACAGAGTGAGAAAATATAGTGCTCCCCCCGACTCCTAATATCATTTCATACTAACGTACTTTCAGTTTGTCGAGTTTTTACAGTTCAGATTTTTTTTAATCATAAATTGATATTTTCTTATTTTTAGGTCTTCACAAAAGATACATCCCATCATGAATAACTAAATGCCTTGTGTCAAGTGTGTGAAAACAATGGATCTCAAAAATTCATGCCAGTCATGGGAGTGGGATATGTCCGCTAGAGCATAGGCAGGTCCGGCTTCAGTACCTGCCAAAGCTGGCTAGATTCCAGGGTCTGTGATGCTTTAGTGGTGTCCTCAAGCCCCAATAGGCATTCTACTGTCAAGAGTGACATCTATGGCATTTGACCACGGTGTCACATGAAGTGCCTGGGACCCAAAGCAAAATCTAGAACAGTCATATGACATTTCAATAGGATCTTTCAGCCCTCTCAGGTCCAAATGTGACTACGACATCCACACCGTCTGTAGCTACGGTACACAAGTGCTGATGAATCCTTGCTACATTGCTAATTGCTACATTCATCCACATGGTCTGGTGATCATTCCAAGACCAGGAGTGACGGACATGGCGGACATGATAATATTCATGGTCTGAGCGCCTACACAGTGAAGATGGGTGGATGATGGGTGCAGTTCCTCTTCCACAGAAATGATTGTTGAATTCTAATAAGCGGTTTATGGTGGAGGTTCAGATTCTACACTGAGGACTGAGTAAAGGATAAAGAGGATAGTAGCTCTGAATAGTTTAATAGAGAGAACATTGTATGCTGAGCCCAGAAGAACTTATATATCTACGCTGACATCAGCCTTTAGTTTGTCTTCTCCATCCATCCATCCATAGCACTGACTCACTGACTCACAGGTTTTTCATTATGAGGGAAGTTTTAACCTCTAGAAGATGGAGAGTAGACCAGTAGTAGAAAAGAAAATGGATAAATAAATGACTAATGGAGGTTTACACTACCGGAGCTTTTCACAAGGATCTTAGTAATGTTATCCTTTCACAACTGAATCAATATCCTATAAAAAACAAATTAAACAGGACAATAAAATATATTTTCCCTATAACCTTGATATTTCATTAAATCAGATTATCTTGCCAAGAGTCATATGAAGAAATCATCCTGTTAACCTTGTCACCTCTGAGCTACTCATAGAGGCCTATCTTGACCCCCCAGCCTCCTTCCTCTCTTCCACTCTAATGTCTACAAAGTCTTGTCCTGTTTGGAGAAGGAGATCTTTATAATAGAGTCTTCTTCTGACAGGAAACAATAGAGAGTAAATAAAAACATAGGATAGGCTGAAGGTGGGAGTAATGACAGATTATCAGGGTGGTCTTCCTGCAGAAGACATATAGCCACGTCCATCTGATGAACTCTACAAGGGGATTCGTTCAGGGTCATTGACAATCCTTGAAGCTGCAGCTTTTATGTATCATTCATCTGTAACCCAGGAGGTGGCAGAAGATTTATAGCCAAGGACTGAAGAACAGGCACAGGGAGGGCGCTGAAGATCATATTGACAAGTGGGGTGAAGGGGGCAACTGATTGGCCTTTGGATTCAGTTTATTAGTTCATGTTAACCTACTTAACGCCTGCATCTCCCTTCCCCTCCACACTGCTTCATCGCCAGTCCCAGGTTGTTAACTATAAGAGGCGGTGAGGACGAGTGCAACATTGTATCATTTTCAGATTTAAGAATGTATAATTATATTAATAGTTAAGTAAATAATAAGCAACCTGGGATAATATAGAAATATTAACAATTGCAGTATTCAAAGATAAGTATAACATGTTGCATAGTATCTCTAATGTGTTGTTTGAATAGTTGTTGGCCTCCACTTTTCTACTTAGTCTTTATAATTGTTGTGGAGGTAGGGTTGCCACCTTTCCCCACAAAAAGTTCTGGCCAAGTTTTCAGGACAGGAGTGTGGTTTTGGGGCATGGTTACAGTTATATATATATATATATATATATATATATATATTGAATGAGCTGTCACAGAGAAGCAAATAACCACAAATATGTGAAAAATACATTCCTTTCACCTGTTTCACTGCTGCCCCTGAACTGTGTGGCCCTATGCAGTAGCCCACTTTGCCTTGCTTTGTCATACTGGTTTGTTTTGCGAAATTAATTGATCGTTGTGGCAACAGTCAGTGAGAGTAATGTCTTTTCTGACTGATGGAAATCTTCTCTTTCTGCCAGAAATATGTTAGATTCCTCTCTAATGACAAACGGTATCACTATTACTGCAGCATGTTATAGGCATCTCTAGAGAAGTGCTCTGCAGGTTTTTCATAGATCAGGTATGTTCAGGAGCAGTGGCGGATTATAATTGGGGCATTTGGGTCGGTCGCCCTAGGCCCGGCATTGCTGGGGGGCCCAGCGCCAACCCGAACACCCACATACTGCGGCGGGACACGGGAGCTTATAGTTCCCTGCCCCGCCTCCTATCAACTTTTAGTCTTTTTTTTTTGTGTGTGTGTAGTGTGTGCTAACTTGGGGGGGGGGGGGGGATATTAATGAAGGGACAGTGGGGGCATGTTTCAATGGGGGCAAATTAATTAGTGGATTACAGTGTGGGGGCAAATTAATGGATGGCAATTTGGAAATTATTATATGGGGCAGTGTAGGGGAAATTACTATATTGGGGCAGTGTGGGAGAAATTATTATATGGGGGCGGTGTGGGGGCGTTGTTATTAGATGACATTATTTTTGGGGACACTATACAGGCATTATTACCTGGAGCACAATATAGGATGTTATTATTAGGCCCCATTCACACATCCGCAAGTGTTTTGCGGATCCACGGATCCGCAAAACACAGACATCGGCGATGTGCGTTCCGCAATTTGCGGACCGCACATTGCCGGCACTATATAGAAAATGCCTTTTCTTGTCCGCAATTGCAGACAAGAATAGGACATGTTCTATTTTTTTGCGGAATGGAAGTGCGGACCTGGAATTTCGGATCCGCAATTCCGGATCTGGGCGGGACATAGCGTGTCCCTATAGGAATTAATAAGTCCGCAATTCCGTTCCGCAAAATGCGGAACAGAATTGCAGACGTGTGAATGGGGCCTTACTGGGGGCACTCTAGAGGACATTATATCTGCTGTAGACACTATAGGGACCTTTGGGATAATTTATCAAACTGTTGTAGTAGACCTGGCTTAGTTGTCCATAGCAACAGATTCCACCTTTTATTTTTGACAGCTCCTCTGGAAAATGAAAGGTGGAATCTGATTGGTTGCTATGGGCAACTAAGCCAGTTCTACTTTACACCAGATTGATGAATGACCGAAATTTTGAGAAATCTAATGTGTCTGTGTAACAAACTCTGTAGAGACGAGATGCAGCTGAAAGAATTTGTCATGGCGGTCTGGGTCAAACGGAGGAGAAGAGGAAAGAGAAGATCTACATGACAGGAGATGTCCCTGGATGTAAGAGGTATGTGGTGCTGTATTCCCCTATATGTAGCTACTGTGACCTGCGTCTCATCTTCTGCTCCAAGTCTTTTTTATTATAATCATATGTATTTTAAATTTGGCAACTAAAATTTTAATTTGTCACCTGCAGTCCTATGTAACAGCCCAGGTAACAGTGATAACTTTCTGTGTGCAGATAATGTTGTGCATGTTCCCTGCAGTCCTATGTAACACCCCACATAACACAATAGTTCACCGTGTTATGTGGGGTGTTACATAGGACTGCAGGTAATATCTATGGCATCTGTACTCAGAGAGTTATGAGATGGTGGGGGTCAGACTCCTGTTTGAGGAGACCGTGATGTCCCAGTGAGCGCCGCAGCCTCTTTGCTCTTTACTAAGCACAGCGCTGTCTATTTGATAGCACTGCGCTTGGTATTTCAGCTCAGCCCCAATCACTCAGATGGGACAGAGCTGCACCTCGGCCACGTGAACGATGAATGTGACGTCATATGGCCGAGGAAGAGACTGTGGTACTCACAAAGCACCGCAGCCTCTTTATACAGAAAAAAAAACTGAAACTTAAAGTAGAGGGGGGTCCAAGAGGGGTAGATAGCCCGGGCCTATCATGCACTTAATCCGCCCCTGTTCAGGAGGGGTCATAAAATGCAAGGTATACAACTATTTGTGTGTTTGGCGCGACTAATGTGAGCCTGTGACCTGGATGCTGGTAAATGTCTGGGTCGTGGCATGTCCATGTGAGGTGTCACCCACACTTGTATTGGAATATCCGTCAGGAGCTTCCATTGCAGATTCCGTCAAAAATACAGGATAGAATAGTACTAGATCCTATTACAGCAGCCACCTCCCCAGCAGCCATTTTCTGCAGTTTTTTGCAGAGAGAGAGCAGTGTCATTGCTGTGCTCTGTGCTTTGCTGTGTCACATTACATTAGATCAGTGGTAGGCAACTTCCGGCACTCCAGCTGTTGTGAAACTACAACTCCCAGCATACATACTTGCTCTGCTCTTCTAAGAACTCACATAGAAATTAAAGGAGCATGCTGGGAATTGTAGTTTTGCAACAGCTGGAGTGCCGAAGGTTGCTGATCCCTGCATTACATAGTTAGTTAGTTAGTTGGCTTATATATATAATACAGATAGTTAGTGGGAGATAGTCAGTGTAGGTTAGATAGTGATATAGTGTAGCTGATAGGTTCCAGTGCAGGGTGTTAGGTAGTGTGATAGGTTCTGCTGTCCATACATACATGCTACATACATAGTGCTGTGATGTCACAAGTTCACTACAATACTTAGTGCACCAATCACTAATATATAGTCAGACCTGCTAAAATGTGAAGTTGCACGTATTGCGCAAAAATATGCGTATCATTAATTGCCAATTGTAATGTTCTGCCGTGCCAACCATTTTCTCCAGTCTCGGGAAACTTCTAGCAGCTTGAAAAGTGTAGCAATAGTGACCCATGCCTGTATTGCACGTGCATTACGCGCATATTACATTGCCGATTTTCGCAATCAAGGAAGTAATCGCAAACCCCCGAATTTATGAATAATTTTCGCCCAAATATTCGCAAAATATCGGGAATTCGAATATTGCCCTGCCCCTCATCACTAATGATCATGAAAGGTTGAATCTGATTGGTTGCTATGGGCAACTAAGGATGCATTTACATCACCGTTTAGCTTTCAGTTCTTCTGATCTGTCAGAAGAAGAGAGAGAGAGATAAAATAAAACAGGATCCAGTAAAAAAAACGATCCTGTTGCATCAGTTGTCATCCATTTGAGCCATTTCCGTCTATGATCCGTTTTTTTTAGATGGAAACAAAAGTACTGCATGCAGGACTTTTTTCCCCGTCTGAAAAACTGATCTCATACGCAAATGGCTCAAACGGATGACAACTGGTGCAACAGCATCCGTTTTTTTACAGGATCCTGTTTTTTTTTCCTCTCTCTTTTCTTCTGATGGAACAGAAGAACGGAAAGCTAAACGTTGATGTAAATGCACCCTAAGCCCAGTCTTGATAACTCTCCCCCACAGTGTGGGCAAAGCGGTGCCAGATGAGGAGCAGGCTGCCTAGTAGGGGTGGCTTTGTCTGATCTGTGAGGGGGATGTATTGGCGGGAAAATTGTCCATTGGAATTGGGCAGTAAGGGGGGAGGGCAGACTCTGGTAGGATGTTTTCTCAACTATCCACATATTAAGTGAACTTGGAAGGTCAAATTGAATGGTTTGGTTGGCCAAGGTGCGTGAGTCACAAGCCAGTATTTGGTGTTGGCCCAGGTAGCCACCAAGGTTGATAGGATAGACTGAGCATTGTCTAGGTCAGTGGCGAACCTATGGAACAGGAGCCAGAGGCGGCACTCAGAGCCCTCTGTGTGGGCACCCACGCCCTGGAAAAAATCTATGGTGTACTAATGTGCCTTAGACTTTTCCTGCCATTCATCAGTGTAGGGCGCACTATGAACGGCACACGACACAGACAATGTACTGAATGTAGGCAGGCTATTATAGCTAAATGATAAAGTACATAGAATATATACTATACTAGACTGTAGTATTCAGGTTACATTGCTGTGGTGGTACTTTGTGATAAATAAGTGGGTTTTGGGTTGCAGTTTGGGCACTCGGTCTCTAAAAGGTTCACCATCACTGGTCTAGGTGGTCAAACAAGGGCAAGGATCATATGACAAAAGTTTCCCCAGAAACTTCTGTCTTCTGTTTGGATTTTCAGATTGCTTTACTGATGCATTAATAACTACTTTTGTTATCACCATCCCTCTTTTACCGCGGAGTATTTCACCAACTGGAACAGAAGTTTTTGCTCCAGAGCTGCGCTTCTTTATCTAACCTAAATTTCTTTCACACCTCAAAAACTTGCTACCACAGGCTCCCATTTTTTAGGCTAAAAAGCTGCTGTCATGGTCACAGACCTGCATACAATAATACAAAGACTCTTACCTTCCCCCTTGTCCAGCTTTTATCTTCCTGTTTGTATCAGTCGTCATGCCTATTTTACTCCAATAGCAACACCTCTTTGCAGGGCCGGTGCAAGCGAAGCTACATTTCTCCCCCCACGTCAGATTTCTCCCCCTCCATGTCACATTTCTTCCCCTCCATGTTACAATTCTCCCCCTCCTTTTTACATAATCCCCTCTGTCACATCACCCCCCATGTCACATTTCTCCCCCCATGTCAAATTTCTCCCCCTCCATGTCACATCATCCCCCTCATGTCACATTTCTCCCCCTCCATGTCACATTTCTCCCCCTCCATGTGACATTTCACCCCCTCAATGTCACATTTCCCCCCTCTTCATGTCACATTTCACCCCCTCAATGTCACATTTCTCCCTCTCTATGTCACATTTCGCCCCCTCAATATCACATTTCTCCCCCTCCATGGCACATTTCCCCCCTCCCATGTCACCCCCCCCCCCCATTAATATTGTGTAAAAAAACATTATGCTCACCTGGCCCTGGTCCCTTCTCCTCTGTGTGGTCCTGGTATCTTCTCTCTGCTTCAGACAATCGCTGGTTTGAGGACCTTTCCCACTGAGCCAATCACTGGCCTGACACGTGACACAGCTGCGGCCACTGATTATGTGGGAAAGGACCTCAAACTTGTCGGGAGCCCAGAGAGAAGATACCAGGACCATACTGAGGAGAAAAGGAACTGTGGCTGACGCTGACCTACGGCAGTCCGTCTGGCTGTGTGAGTCACCAACTCCCTGCTGCCACCGCGGCGCCAGTCACATCCCCTCTGACCCTGTGTTGCCGTGTGCCGCTCGCTCTGTAAGTTAGGGTCCGCACGGCACACGCAGAACATAATACAGCTGCGGGTGGCAGCGCAAATGATTTATTTAATTTAAAACAGAAAGTTACATTTTTCCGCCCCCCCCCCTCCCTTGGCTTGGTGTCTCTGCACCCTAAAGCAGCCGCTTGATCTGCCTTATTATAGCGCAGTGCATGCCCCTATGTCTTCTGTGCTTACTTAAACTATGAAAGACACTCCTATAAAGATGAAAGAATATGACCACCCACATAACAGCCAACATGCTCCCCAGCAGGTACCAATACAACCTTTATCTTTTAGGGTTTTCATTCTTTTCAGTGAAAGGTCAGAAAAAAAACAACTTAGGCCTCATGCACACAGCTATGTCGGGAGTACCCCAGAGGGGGCACTACCATTCTTACACCTAGCTTGTGTCTCTAATGGCTAACAGAGAATGTCATTTGTGTATTTAATTCCAGGTCCTCAGATACTGTGCCTAAGGGTCCATTCATATGCCCACATGAATGAGTCCGCATCTGTTCTGCAATTTGGCAGAACGGGTGTGGACCCATTTAGTTCCGTTCCACGGCCACGCAAAAAAGATAGAGCATGTCCTATTCTTGTCCGTAGCCACTGACAAGAATAGGCATTTCTATCATAGTGCCGGCCATGTGCGGTCCACAAAATGCAGAACACACATGGCCCTCTGCATGTCGTACTTTGGTCCACAAACAACAGATCTGCAAAATATGGACAACTTGCTTTTTTTTTTCTTGCTCCTATCAATGAAAACGGCTATTCTCAACTCAAATTCCAACAGGGCATGGATGTGTGCATGACCTGATAGAAATGAATGGGTCAGTGCAGTAACCATAATAAAAATAGATAGCATACCGAAGAACAATATAGCTGTGTGCATGAGCCCTAAGATATGCCATTCTATCAGTGAAAAACTGCAGGAATGCTTTAATTAACAGAAGACCATGTATTTGTGAGCAGGTTGATCAGCCAATAACTGTATGGATAAGAAAAGGAACTCAAAGAACTCTATAACAATGTAACAGGTAAAGTCACAGAAGACACTGCAGCGACCGCTCGCTGAGAATCTCACAACATCAATACTTTCGGATTCAGAGCCTTAATGCATTGTACCAAGATCTGAGGCTAAGTACCTGGATCAGGACTATTGACGGCTTCATAGCCTCTTTCCATGTAAGTGGCTGAATATTGATTATCATCTTACTATTCATGATATGTCGACTTTCCAGCCTGCTCCTTTTATTACATGCTGTCAACCTTGGCTATAAATATCATTCAGTGAATTCATTAGACAGTAAAGTGGGCAAGTGGGAGATCGGCCAGACATAAGAGTCGCTATCTGGTGTGGAGACTTCATTAATGCGTATAGGTTCACTTCTGCGCTTGTGTTTCAGTTTTTCTGTTTCTTTAAAAAAAAATGTCAGTGCTGGATCTATCACATGAAAGACACAAACAGCGCCCAACAGACTTAAGGCCCCTTAGTGACCGCCGTAAAAAGGCGTATGGGTGGTCACTAAGGCGTTAAAAGGGTTGTCCTACCATAATGACCTTTTGCCTATCTACGGGATAGGTGATAAATATCAGATTGCTGGGGTCTGACTGCTGGAACACCCACTGATCATGAAAAAAGGGGCCCTGAGACATTCAATTACATTACCACCAATCTATGTACACAAGGGTCTTAAGACCACGTTCCCTTGATCATGGGGGTTCACATTCCCTAACCTTAAAGGTTTTCTTTGGGTATTAAAAAATTAAATTAAATTAAAATTAAAAATCTGGCCCAAAATATGTGTCAAACTAAAATAGAAATGCTCGCCTGTTAAAGGGCCTGTGTCCACTTTTCTAGTTATCCTCTATCCACAGGATCAGGGATAACTAAGTGATGGAGCCCCCACTGATCACCCTTCTTGATTGAGTGGCAGGTCGAGCATATGCTCTGCCTCTCTATCCATTCTCTATAGGGTCGCTGGAGATGGCAGAGTACCGCGCTGGCTATTTCCAGTGGTCCCAAAGAGAATAAATGGAGCAGCAGGGCATATGTGTGGCCTGCCGCACCATTAAAAAGGGGCAATGGTGGGGGTCGCAGAATCGGACCCCACTAATCATATATATGTACATATAGTTATGCCCTATGGTGTGGAGAGGATAACTTGAAAACCTGGACAACCCCTTTAAATCTCTTTACATGGCAGCAGCGATGCCTGTAAATACGGAATATCATCACTATCGCCATGTAAACCATACGTGTCAATACTGGAGAATGTGACGCACTGTGCAGAATTTTTCAGTCATAAGTCCAACCCCCTTTGCAGGTCATAACCTTTAACAAAGCCCAAGCAAAGGTGCGAGTGGAGCAATGTGAGCAAATGGCACAAACGGAGGGTCATAACTGAAACAAAGGCATTAGGGTCATCTTAGGCAGGGTAATAGTGGGGATCCTGGAGCAGGGGTAACTGGAGAAGAGGCAATATTAGCAGTGCATTTAGAGTAGGGGAATCTTGAGCTGGGATATTTATTGGGGTGCACCTAAAGCAGAGGCATTAGGGCCGCCTGAGGCAGGGTAATAGTGGTGATCCTTGAGCAGAGGTATTAGGGGGGCAACTGGAGAAGCGGCAATATTAGGAGTGCATTTAGAGTGGGGGCATTGGGGGGCATATGGAGCTGTGGCACTAATGGGAATGCAACTAAAGCAGAGGCATTGGGGGAACCTAGGGCAGAGTCCCCCCAATGCCACTCTGAACTCTGCAGAGAACAGCACACATACACAGATCTGAGTCTACTATAAACAAATACCTTATTTCCCCATTACAGTCTCCTACAGCTCACTAATGTCACACACCTGAGAAATCAGCCCAGCAGCGCAGAGGAGTCCTTCTCTCCAGCAGCCACAGTTTTCTGACAGCAGGGAGGGCAGGAGGATGACCAGACATGTTCTCTTCTCCTTCACTGCCAGCAGCCGGGAAGTTTAGAAGATACTGCGGGGCATCTAGTTCAGCCTGTTATCATACAAATTGATCCAGAGGAAGGCAAAAAACAAAACTGTGAGGTATAAGCCAATTTTCCCCTCTTTAATTCCAGGCAATCAGATAACTCCCTGGATCAACAACCCATCTCTAGTAGCTATAGCCTGTAATATTATTACACTCCAGAAATACATCCAGGCCCCTCTTGAATTCCTTTTTTGTACTCACCATCACCACCTCCTCAGGCAGAGAGTTCCATAGTCTCACTGCTCTTACTGTAAAGAATCCTCTTCTATGTTTGTGTACAAACCTTCTTTCCTCCAGACGCAGAGGACATCCCCTCGTCACAGTCCTGGTGATAAATAGATGATGGGAGAGATCTCTGTACTGACCCCTGATGTATTTATACATAGTTATTAGATTTCCCCTCAGTCGTCTTTTTTCTAAAGTGAATAACCCTAATTTTGATAACCTTTCAGGGTACTGTAGTCCACCCATTCCAGTTATCACTTTAGTTGCCCTCCTCTGAACCCTCTCCAGCTCTGCTATGTCTGCCTTGTTCACAGGAGCCCAGAACTGTACACTGTACTCCATGTGTGGTCTGACTAGTGATTTGTAAAGTGGTAGGACTATGTTCTCATCACAAGCATTAATGCCCTTTTTGATGCAACCCATTATCTAATTGGCCTGGCAGCACCTGACTGTCATTGTTACCCAGTGATTTGCCATTTAGTATGTACTGGTGACATGTATTTTTCCTTTCCATGTGCATAACCTTACATTTGTCAGTGTTAAACCTCATCTGCCACTTATCTGCCCAAGCACTCCAATCTATCCAGATTCATCTGTAGCAGAAAACTGTCCTCTTCTGTGTAAATTACTTTACACAGTTTAGTGTCATCTGCAAAAATTGATATTTTACTATGCAAGCCTTCTACAAGATCATTAATAAATATATTGAAGAGAATAGGGCCCAATACTGACCCCTGAGGTACCCCACTAGTGACAGTGACTCAATCTGAGTATCTACCGTTAATAACCACCCTCTGTTTTCTGTCACTCAGCCAGTTACTTACCCACATACAGACATTTTCTCCCAGTCCAAGCATTCTCATTTTATATACTGACCTTTTATGTGGCACAGGATCAAATGCTTTGGAGAAGTCAAGATATACAACGTCCATTGATTCGCTGTGGTCAAGTCTAGAAATCACCTCCTCATAGAAACTGATTAAATTAGTTTGACAAGACCGATCCCTCATGAAGCTATGCTGATATGGCGTTATTTGCTTATTTTCAGTGAGGTACTCCAAGATAGTATCTTTTAGAAAACCTTAAAACATTTTACTAACATTTTACTTACCGGCCTATAGTTTCCAGGCTCTGTTTTTGGACCCTTTTTGAATATCGGCACCATATTTGCTACGAGCCAATCCTGTGGAATACTCCCTGTCAGTATAAAGTCCTTAAATATCAGAAATAAGGGTCTGGCTATGACATTACTCAATTCAGATGGTGATTTGCCAGTGGGGTCTGGGGATGTGGGAGATCAGAACTCTGTTGAAGAAATTCCTTGACCGAAGGGTTCTGTTGACCCATTTCCAGAAACCTTTGGCCCTCAGGGACTGCCTAAATGAGGATCTGGAGGTTGGGTTGCGATTTTTGAACTCCTTCAGGATCCCCTTGAAGTTTTGGGACTTGGCTTGGAGCTGCTTCCATGGGAAACTGTATGAGAGGGATAACTTAAAGTTTAGGAGCTCTGAGGAAAGGGTTTGTCCCTGGGAGGAGTGCGGTGATGTGCTTGTCACGGATGTACCGAGACATACGTACATTCCTGCGACAGGTGGCAGGAGATCTGTGAGACTGGCAACACGTGGTTTGATCTATTATGTTTTCCTTTTGGATCAAATGACGTCTGTGTTGTTTCTGGTGCTTGCCACACCTTCTTTCCCCAGGTGTGGCTATTGTGGTCAATTAACCTTCTCTATTTATTGTTGTTTCTCCTACCATGCTATGCAGTTTATAGCTTCTGTTGGACTTGTGGTTAGCTTGTGTTTGGTTTTGGCTGAGTTTCTGGTGCTACCAAAGCCTCATTGAAGATAAGTGTTTCCTTTCCCTTTTGTATTTTGTTTATATATATGTGTGTGTTGCCTTTCCCTGTTGTTTGTCATTAGGCCTGTTCGTCCTTCTCTTTGGAGGAACAGGTAGACTCAGTCCTGACATTAGTTCCAGGGTTCTATAGGGTGAGATAGGATTCTAGGTATTTGGTGTATGAACTTGCCTGCCTTTGGGGCCTGTTCATACTGGTAGTCTGTCAGAACTGGAGTTAGGGTTTTCTCTAGGAGGTTTCCATCTTCCTTCCCTAGTTTCGAGGCCTTATTCCAGTATCCCCTTTTCCTCCTATGCTCGTTGTGGTGTTTTCCTACCACACATGGGCGTGACAGTGCTTGAGAGCATGGACCACTTCTTGCTTCATTGTCCCTTTAATACAGAGCTTAGCTTGTGTTTGGTTCTTGGCCGAGTTCCTGTTGCTACCAAAGCTTCATTGAAGATAAGTGTTTCCTTTCGCTTTTGTATTTTGTTCATATATATGTGTGTGTTGCCTTTCCCTGTTGTTCGTCCTTTCCTTTGGAGGAACAGGTAGACTCAGTCCTGACATTAGTTTCAGGGTCCTATAGAGATAGGATTCTAGGTATCCGGTGTATGAACTTGCCTACCTTTGGGTCCTGTTCATACTGGTAGTCTGTCAGGAATAGACTCAAATGTTTACCTGAGTTCTTTGAGATTCTTCTGTCATATTCTTGCACTATTTTTGCACTAATGTTTTAACATTTCTGCAAAGTTCAAGCACTTTCGCCCATTGTATGGACACTACTTTGGGTACCGCAATGTGATCTATGCGCTTTTGTATGGAATTTGGTAAAATAATATTGTTAGCCAGATAGCTAGCACCTTACTTCATTGCTCATATGGACTGCCTCTGAGGACTCAAAAATACTAATTATTTTATGTTACCTCGTGTTAGCTTAGAAAGTCCAGGCATTGTACTGTATTGTTGCTACACAAAGAGAACCAAGTGGTAAGTCACAAGCAGGTCTAACATCATCAAGGTTAACCCGCTGCAACAATGTGTGTTAAGAGGGATCAGCCCTCATGGGAACTGTGGAGAGTAAACCGGTTCCTTCTCCTAGTTCTAGATGCCTTAAGGCAGGGATACTCAACCTACGGTCCTCCAGCTGTTAAACTACAACTCCCACCATGCCCTTCTGTAGGCTGATAGCTATAGTTTTGCAACAGCTGGAGGGCCGCAGGTTGAGCATGCCTGTCTTAAGGTATTGCGCACTGCCTTAGAGAAATCAGTTAGCTACCAGTTCAGTCATCATGGCGATTAAGCATAAATCATGATTAGGCTGTGGTGCTTGAAAGGGAATACAGGATAAAGCCACCCTTCTATTTGCGGGCTTTCATTACAAAGTGGTGGGATTACAGAGTAAAGGCACCCCCATGCTTATTTTGGTACTAGGGCCCAGTACACATAAGAAAATCAGTATTGAGCGTTTTTGCAGACCTTTGCTTCTCTGGTAATACCGAGAGGAAGAACATTGAATAGACACCCTACCCATACGAGCAGAGACCTAGCGGCAGCTGTTGCTATGTCAGTCTAAGTACATATATCATAATAGTAAATAGTCTCATGCAGCACTTTAATTTCCCCTTGGGTATCCTTAGAGCACATCCTAAGCACAAGCCGAGGGCGGCTTGGTTTTAAGTAAAGGGATATGTAACACCCCAGAGTGGTGTTACCACTCCTGCACCCTACTACTGTCTTTATTGGGCTAATACAATGTCATCTATATATTCTGTTCCAGGTTCACCGCAATGTGCATCTATAATATTGTTATGTAACTGTTATAAATGGTCACCAGCAGGTGACAGCAAACACGGCATAGCTATAGTTAGATAGAATGGAACTCCTTTTGTCCTGCTTGCTACCAGACGGAGGTGGGGCAGTTCTGATTTGTTCTGGTTGAGACTCCATGTTGGAACTGCCAGGATTCTAACGTATTCCTTGGCTGAAGATAAGTCTGACTAAAAAGTGAAGTGCAGCATAAAGAAGAAACCAAGTTATCCAGTCAGCGTGTCGGTACAGCAGAGTGAGAGAAAGATATACCAGAGTTGTGTTTGCCTGCCAGTTTAATGCTAAAGCCTGCTGAAACCTAGACAAAGCCTGTAAATTGTTTGAAGAAGCGTTTATTCAAAGTAAAGCTGCCATTGAACTTCATCTCAAGGTCTGGACCCCAGTTATTCTTTCCAATCCCTCAATTATTTCCCCTATTATTTGCTTCGGAGCCAAAGCCTGGGGTCCAGCAGTATCCAGGTGGGAGCACCGTGACACATAAAGAGACATTTAGGCCACACTACACCACTCGGCATTATAACTACACCTGGGAAGTGATATAGAGGGCCCTGGGGGGAAGCGCCTGTTGCATGTGCAATCAGTACAAGCTCTAACAAGGTACATATGAACCATCCGGCTAAAGTTATCTGAAAGAGCGAAAATACAGTGAAAGGATATTGCTTTTTATGGCACAGCTCCACATTTTACTTATCTTGTACTGGCACTGATCTTGTGTTACATCTTCTCTTCTCTTATATTTTAGTCACACCAAGAGCTACATTCATAATTCTGCAATTGCATCCTGAATTATACTCACATCCAGATCTGCAGTTACATTTCTGGTGGCTATATAAAGATAATCATGCAGAAACTCATGTCCCACTACCTCTCCTCCTGGCTCACCGCTTGTTCAGAGTACATTTAGTGCATAGGGAAACCAACATAATCATAAAGTTCTCATGTTCTGAACTTGCTACTGAGTCCAGTTATGGTGGAGTGGGGCCCCATCCCAAGTTTTGTTAGGGGGCCCCATGGGTCCATGTTATGTTCCTGACTTGTCTAAGTCTAAGTCTTAGGCACAATTAGTAAATATCCCCCATTAAAGTTAGCTCTAGATGAAACTGGAGTATAAGACATGGTGTCAATGAAAATCGGTACAACATAAGTGAAGCAAAAGAATCGGTGCTGATACATTTCATAGGTTTTGTTAGGGTACTTTCACACTTGCGGCATGGCTATCCGGCAGGCTGTTCCGGCGTGTGAACAGCCCGCTGGATCCGCCATGCCGCAAGTACCCATGTGCTGCCGCTCCGTCCCCATTGACTATAATGGGGGCGGGGGCGGAGCTACAGCGCAGCACGGCAGTGATCGCCGGACTAAAAAGTCGGACCTGCAGTACTTTTAGTCCGGCGATCTCTGGCCGTGCACTGTCGTGCAGTGCCGTAGCTCCGCCCCCACCACCATTATAGTCAATGGGGACGGAGCGGCAGGACGGCAGCACAGGGGTACTTGCGACATGGCGGATGGCCATGCCTCAAGTGTGAAATTACCCTTACAGTTGTACCTGTTGGGGGTTGTGTACATACAAATTGTGCAGTACTCCTGTTTTACAAAATCAGAATACAATATTCTGCACTTTTTTTGAGTGATTGCATCTCCTGTTCACCTACTGCAAGCCCTGCAGTCATTCCTGGACTCAGCATATAAGGGGTTAAAGAACATCCTGCCCTTTAATTCTTTCATTCACGACTTGTTACGTTCATTGTCATTATTACTTGGCGTCCTGGCAGGAAGGTGAAGGCTTTTCTTCTCTCCTTCATAGGCCGCACTCGTAACTTGATTGTTTTTTTTTCTGCGCTGCCCACTTGGGCTGAGCGACCTCACCCTGCACAGTTAATAGTTGGCTGGTAACGATTATTTTCGGACCAGCCTTTGTTTCAGCACGTTATCTCCGGTATCACACCACACTGCGGAACTGTTCAAACAAACTTATCAAGCCTGGTCATTTCTTCTGCTGTGCTGTGAATATGGTGCCTGGATTTTGGCACCGCAATCGGGCACGCAGTGCCAAGATACACGCCATTCAGAGCTGCAATGATTAGCAGAACACAGAATGACTAAACACTGCAGAAAAATGAATCCTTCATTCTTGTGTACCCCACACTCGCACAATGTACACAGCTTCGGAAATCTTCAAATCAGCGCAGTGGCGGCTGACACTTATTGTACAGTTTTTGTTTCAGAATTTCTGAATATATTAAATCTCTTCCATCTTTAGCATTAGGATTATTTTGTCATTTAATTACTATCATTTAATGTTTAAGAATTGTCACCCTGCCGCATTCTTCACGTGTTTGGCCAAACTCCAATAATCAAGCACCAGGATGAAAAATAATTCTGGATCATGGATAGTTATCTTGATGTCACAGATGAATCAAGGTATGCAGGCTAAACATGTGGAGGGAGATTTGTCAGAGGGCTATGCTACCATAATGAAACAGAACCATACAGTGTGCAGATAATTCTACTACACAGTGTGTATAAAATGTCACAGAGAGAACATAACAATACTAAATGCATAATGCATATGCACAATGCATATATAATAAAAATGCTGTGCTAGATAATATTGCCTTAATGTGCCTGAGTAATATGACGTACAGTGCCCAGCTAAGGGTGCCATACGGTAACTTAATTATAGTGCCCGTATTGCATTGCAATACACTGCCTACATAATACTCTACTACAGTTAACATAAAACAGTGTCCAAATAACAATACCATACAGTGCCTAAATAATACAAACTTTCAGTGCTTAACATTAGTAGTGTATTGCGCCACCATAATGCTGTTATAATGTGTCTGCATACAGGGCCGGTGCAAGAATTTTTGCCGCCCTAGGTAAGAAAAAAATTGCCGCCCCCCCCTTATCAGATGATCTGCTCATATCATGACATCACATATGTTCCACCCCTTTCGCCGCCTCCTCCCTCCACACTGATACTTCGCTGACGGCGCTGTGCAGCATAGCGGCCAGCGAAGTATCCGCAATCCGCTCTATAAGACGCACTTCCCCCCCACTTTTTTTTTGGGGGGGGGTGCGTCTTATAAGGCAAAAAATACAGTAAATAATAAACATATTGCACATTCTCTACTGACTACTTACCACCAGGACAATAAGATGAGCTGGTCTCTGGTTGCAGTCTGGCTCTTGGTCTGGCTCTGGGGACTGGAGACAAACATAGTACGTCGCCCTGGGGTCGCCCTGGGGTCCTGGGGAAGAACAAAGCAGCTGCACCTGCAGGGTGCACTCCAATCCAGGTAGGAGCCCACTTCTGTTCTGTCCCAGAAGAAGAAGGCACTGCCGCTGCTGCCGCACTGGGGTCGGGGGAGGCAAATTTGTGGACCGTGGACCGTGGTGGCCGTGGCTGGCTGCTCAGCTGCTTGCTGCTCAGTGTGCAGCCTTCTTATCCTCTTTTGCTCCACCCCTCTCTCTGCGTCACATGCTCAAGGGTGGGAGGGGTCAGGGGGTTCAGATCAAGATCATTCAGGCCAGGGCGGCAGAGCTCCGCCTCCGCTTCCCACCCTCAGCAGCCAGTTAAGCTAGCAGCAGCTGTAGTCACTCAGACCACCAGAGAGACAGACAGCACAGAGGTGTCAGACTGTCATTGTCACTGTCAGTGACAGTCTGACAGACTGTCTCTCTGGTCCGCCTGCTGCGCCGATGCGCCCCCCG
Organism: Bufotes viridis; assembly: GCA_033119425.1. Taxonomy (NCBI): domain Eukaryota; kingdom Metazoa; phylum Chordata; class Amphibia; order Anura; family Bufonidae; genus Bufotes; species Bufotes viridis. The sequence goes on along the minus strand of CM065590.1, from coordinate 444,811,018 downwards.
CCCCACCCCCACGGCTTCACTGAGGCAGGCGGCAGCGGCTCAGCCTCTGCCCCGATTCTCCTCCGACATGTCAGACAGCACAGAGCAGACACAGACATTAGGCGCAGGAAGGCTGCACAGCACTGAGCGGGCCTCCGGAAATTCTTTAGATCGCTCAGCCTCAGCCACTCAGGCCGGCCGCCACTTAAGTTAACTTATATAACCAACGTTTTTTTTTTGTTTGTTTTTAACTTCAACGGGCGCCCCCTGCTAAATGGCGCCCTAGGCGACTGCCTAGGTCGCCTTACTGGTGGCACTGGCCATGTCTGCATAATAGTACCATACAGAGAACACAAAAAATGTCTAAATAACGGTAACATGAATCCTTAAATAATACAACCGTGCAATGCCTATATAACAGTGCTATACAATAGCTAAATAATATATCTATATAGTAGTGCTAAATAGCAGTAGCATAAAGTGCCCGCATAATACTGCTATAATGTATCTACATCCTAGTACGATACAAGGAATGCAAAAATTGTCTATCATCTAAATAACAGTAACATACAATGCCGCACAGTGCCCCTATAACTGTGCTGAACAATGCCTAAATAACAGCCATATGGTGCTATTACTCTACAGTGGCTACATGTATTACTAATTACTAATACGATAATACAGATATACATTGTCCAAATAAAACAGCCATATAGCAGTAAATAACTGTACTATAAAGTGCCTATTAGTGCCATACAGTCATAAACATTTACTTCATGGTGGACCATGCCATTCTTTCCACTACAGGCAATGAATAGAAAAGAACCCAGAACCAGTCCTACACAATAGACAACACAATAGACAATTATGCCCTCCCCACCTGATGGGTTGGGGTCCAGAATATATGTTTCATCTTTTTTTTAAACTGACCTTCTTAGGAGTGCAAAAAGCAACCTCAAGTATGTCCTACAAGATACTGATGTAAAAACAAATGACTACACTTTCCCAAACATATTCAGTTTTGTAGCGGTGCTTTTGCAACCGCCAACCGCACTCAGAATCCCAATGTGAAACCATCTCTATCACTGTACAACTGGAAAATCCCAGGAAAATCCAGAGGACAGCGAGCTCCATGCGGTCAGGGTCCGTCACGGCTCCCCGCTGCAGCACTTCCCCTTTATTATTTTGCCGCTGTTTTCCATCTGTCAGAGGCAGAGGTGGAACGCTAGATCAATTGGATGACTGAAAATCGATTCCTTCAAGGACTGTACAGGATAATTGTCCTGACATCTGGGAGGGGATCTGAAATCCCTCTCAGGAATACCGTACGCCTTAAAGAAAGTCAAAGGAAAAAGAAAGAGAAAAAACAGAGGCAAAGACGAGTGCGCAGCTCCGGTAATGATCACAGTTATCAGGAGCAGACTCACTCATCATGAACAAGAAAAATCAATTTCAGCTGTACAATTTCAGTGCTGAATACACAGAGTTGAATGAATTCCTGGAATAAGAGTCACATCCTCTTCAGTTTCTGATGCCTCTTAGTTAGATCATAAGCCATATGTTCTGTGGGCAAGACAAGAGCTGCCTCAGTGGACTCCCAACATACACCAAACCACTATTGCCAGTATGACAGGAGTTGTACTTTTACAGCATCAGGTGAACCACAGGTTAAAATCACTGCTATACGTAGCGACAGGGTTTATGTGGTCATTTCTACTGATACGTCTGTACAGTGTCGACGGCCATTCAAGGGGTTGTCTTAAGATAGACATTGATGGCATATCACAATATCCAGTAGGCAGGCATCTGACCTTTGTGATCTCCACCAATTACTTGGACAAAGTGGCAGCAACACTAGAAAGACAACATCTCACTTTGCCCCCTGTTAACACCAACCAGCTTTCTTCAGTGACCACATTGCCCCATACTAATTCACAGCCAACCATGTGATCCCCCAAAAAAAAACTCTGCCCCTTCCATGTAGTTTTAGCAATCAGTGGTTGGACACTTACTAATTAAGCATGGAGATAGACCTCTATACTCATAAAACCTATTTCATCAATTAGATCAACATAAGATTTTTTTTTCCAGATAAAGAGTTCTTCATGTCCATGGTCTGTGTTCATGCAGCTCATTCCCATTCAAGTAAATACTGCAATACCAGTCGAAGTCCATCAACAACAGTGGTGCTTTTTCTGGAAAGTAAGCTAACCCTTTTTTTTTAAATTCCTAAACAACTCCTATAAAGTATACATAGTGAGGCTGAAATAACACAAGTGACATCACCACATGATGACATCACTAGTGATGGCAAGTCATAGTGAGTTGGGTTCCAGGCACAAGACAGACAACTCTGTGGTGCTGTCTCTGTATGACCCCATGCAAAATTAAGTCACGCAAAATGTTGTAATGTGTTAAATCACCAGTTGCAGTGGCCGGATTTGGGGTGGCCCCAATGCTACGCTGAATACCCTGAACAACGTTGAGGTGTCACCACGTGTTGCTTCTCTTGGGAATGGATGGTAAGGCATGGTGCACCCCAATGGGAAATAAATCCAGAGAGTCAGGGTCTGCAGTAAACCGGTGTGCTTCTTTACTGGAGGAATAATACAAGCAAGGCACTGAGCTGGCTTCTAGAGTCTGCTTCCGGGAAAAAGAAGGTTTCAAGCTTAGGAAAGGCCTGTGCTAGCTATCCTTCTCTCTTTCAGAAGGCTGGTACGCTGGCCAAAAGGCTGGTGACCCAGGGTCTGTGGCTCCGTCTTCCAGCTGGCTCCCTGGTCAACAGGCTGGTAACCTGGGGTCTGTAGCTTGGCACCCCCATCTCAGCATCTTCTTCTGATCGCTATTGCAGTCTGGCAAAGTCTCTTCTACTAAGCACTGGTCCCTATCTGCAGATAACTAAGACTCGGACTGCTCTCCTTATATACAGTCGTAGCCAAAAGTTTTGAGAATGACACAAATATTAGTTTTCACAAAGTTTGCTGCTAAACTGCTTTTAGATCTTTGTTTCAGTTGTTTCTGTGATGTAGTGAAATATAATTACACGCACTTCATATGTTTCAAAGGCTTTTATCGACAATTACATGACATTTATGCAAAGAGTCAGTATTTGCAGTGTTGGCCCTTCTTTTTCAGGACCTCTGCAATTCGGCTGAGCATGCTCTCAATCAACTTCTGGGCCAATTCCTGACTGATAGCAACCCATTCTTTCATAATCACTTCTTGGAGTTTGTCAGAATTAGTGGGTTTTTGTTTGTCCACCCGCCTCTTGAGGATTGACCACAAGTTCTCAATGGTATTAAGATCTGGGGAGTTTCCAGGCCATGGACCTAAAATTTCAACGTTTTGGTCCCCAAGCCACTTAGTTATCACTTTTGCCTTATGGCACGGTGCTCCATCATGCTGAAAAATGCATTGTTCTTCACCAAACTGTTGTTGGATTGTTGGAAGAAGTTGCTGTTGGAGGGTGTTTTGGTACTATTCTTTATTCATGGCTGTGTTTTTGGGCAAAATTGTGAGTGAGCCCACTCCCTTGGATGAGAAGCAACCCCACACATGAATGGTCTCAGGATGCTTTACTGTTGGCATAACACAGGACTGATGGTAGCGCTCCCCTTTTCTTCTCCGGACAAGCCTTTCTCCAGATGCTCCAAACAATCGGAAAAAGGCTTTATCGGAGAATATGACTTTGCCCCAGTCCTCAGCAGTCCATTCACCATACTTTCTGCAGAAGATCAATCTGTCTCTGATGGTTTTTTGGAGAGAAGTGGCTTCTTTGCTGCCCTTCTTGACACCAGGCCATCTTCCAAAAGTCTTCGCCTCACTGTGCATGCAGATGCCTCACACCTGCCTGCTGCTATTCCTGAGCAAGCTCTGCACTGGTGGCACTCCGATCCCGCAGCTGAATCCTCTTTAGGAGACGATCCTGGCGCTTGCTGGACTTTCTTAGACGCCCTGAAGCCTTCTTAACAAGAATTGGATCTCTTTCCTTAAAGTTGTTGATGATCCTATAAATTGTTGATTGAGGTGCAATCTTAGTAGCCACAATATCCTTGCCTGTGAAGCCATTTTTATGCAACACAATGATGGCTGCACGCGTTTCTTTGCAGGTCACCATGGTTAACAATGGAAGAACAATGATTTCAAGCATCACCCTCCTTTGAACATGTCAAGTCTGCCATTTTAACCCAATCAGCCTGACATAATGATCTCCAGCCTTGTGCTCGTCAACATTCTCACCTGAGTTAACAAGACGATTACTGAAATGATCTCAGCAGGTCCTTTAATGACAGCAATGAAATGCAGTGGAAAGGTTTTTTTGGGATTAAGTTAATTTTCATGGCAAAGAAGGACTATGCAATTCATCTGATCACTTTTCATAACATTTTGGAGTATATGCAAATTGCTATTATAAAAACTTAAGCAGCAATTTCCAATATTTATGTAATTCTCAAAACTTTTGGCCACGACTGTACAGTTTCTAGCTAAACTAGAACTTTCTAGTTGTAGTGGTGGAGTGGAGAAGCACAACCTAAAAAGAGACATTGTTACAATTTCTGTGTATCATAAACTTGTATAGTGTTTCAATGCAAGTCTATGGGAATGACTAATCAGACATAAACAAGTCATAAGACATAAACGACAGTACTAAACCAGACAGTCAGAAGATCGGTGTGTCTGTTTTTTTCATCCAAAACTTTGCATAGGTAGAAAGTCATAGTCAAAGTTTCTCAGTATTAGCGGGCTGTACAGTAACCCCTTTCACAGTGCAGTGCAGCTATAGTGTAATAATAGTGCAAATAAGCAGGATATATTTCAATAAACATATAAATGCAAAGCAACAATATAAAACCCTTCAAAGTGCAATAAAGTAGTGATTTGATAGCTTTGCATAGTGGCAATTAGGACAAATGTTCACAAATGTCCAAAGTCCAAAGTACCCTTGCTTTAGGTTACTACACAGTGACCAGAGATCCTGCCTAACCAGTTAGTCCCTGTTAGCTCTACAATTAATACAATAAAAGACATTGGCAGATATTTATCACTTCTGCACTCCAAAATTGGCATAACAAATTAAAGCTTTGCATAGATTTTACTTATGCAAAAATGTTGTGACTTTTTGCATTTTAATTCCAGTTTTTTAAAAGTGGCTGGCGAAGTGGGTGTGGTTTGCTATGTTAATTAGCTTCACTTCAGATTTTTCACAGCTTTTTTTTTTTAAAGATGTTAATAAAAAAAATAAAAAATAAAGTAGCATTTCTAGACAAAAGTGTTAGTTTTAAAGATGCAACAAATTTGACAAGCAATAGGGGTAATTTACCAAGACTGATGTTACACATACCAGTCTTACTAAAAAAAACTTCTGGAGAGAGATCGTATAGATTAAGAGATGCACAAATTTGTTGCATCTTCTGCTGTCCGTGCACCTGAACTGCAATCTTGTCCAGCTAGGAGCTGGAGTAGATTTCTCGTGTGTGTTGTTAAATGAGTCACGCCACAGTGCTCCTGTTTGCGGCCTTCCTAAGGCTACATGCACATGACCGTATGTGTTTTGCGGTCCGCAAATTGCGGATCCGCAAAAAAGAAAAAGGAAGACATCTGTATGGCATCCGTTTTTTTTGCGGATCCATTGTAATAATGCCTATCCTTGTCCGAAAAATGGACAAGAATAGGACATGCTCTATTTTTTTGCCGGGCTACGGAACGGACATACAGATGCGGATAGTACACAGTGGGCTGTTAGCATTTTTTGCCGACCCACTGAAATGAAAGGGTCCGCATCCTAGCCGCATGTAGCCTTATCCTGCTGACTTTTTGGAAAAAAATAAAAATAATGGAAAAAAAGCTAAAAAGTCGCAAATTCTGACACAGAGCAGCATTTGCGGCAACATTTGCGATTTTCTATGCCAGAAAACTGCCATAGTGATATAGTAAATGACATTTATTAAACTTGGCTCAAACTACTTCATCACAGACGCATAACTGACATCAAATCTAAAACCTCATGATCAATCTCCCCCCATTAACTAAATTTAATTTTTAGTGCAACAAAAATGTTGATTCCCAGAGAGGGGAAGTGGCTGGAAATGATCATTTATTGGTTTGAAGCTACTGTTCATTTCATGGATAATGTTTTTATAACCCCTTGAAATTAGGGAGAGGAAGGGCTAATCTGTCCTTCATATAACAAAGCTAATAAAAGGAATGAATCACTCACTGTCTCTTGTATTCACAGTTAATCGACTGCACAGTCACAGCTACACTGGAGATCGGATAGACATCTATGATTTATCCTGTTATGGCAGATAGGAATATATATGATAGAAAAATGGCAGCACCAAATACAAAAAGGAAAATGATAGAGGTGCAAGCCTAATGGGACAAGACTATTGACCAAATGAACAAAAAAAAGCAAAACAGCAGCACTCTTATAAATGAAAAAAGTTTATTCACCCATGTGGAAGCGATGTTTCAGACCAAAACGAAACATCACATCCACATGGGTGAATAAACTTTTCTCTATTTTCATTTATGAGAGTGCTGCCGTTTTGCTTTTTTTGGCAGATAGAAATAGTTATTCTATAGAAATGCAGCATCCCACATTTGTGTGAAAGGGACACTTTAAATCTCTGTATTCATCAAATGTGATGAATGTATGGTATTTCCCATTTATCAGGCTGGCAAAGTAATTTCAACCATTCACCCCTAGGTGGTGCTGGCGCCACACATTTATATAACTTGGGGTGTGCTAGAACAGGAAGTAGTGAATTCAGTTCAGTTAGTCGTCACAGGGATGCTCAACCTGCGGCCCTCCAGCTGTTGTAAAACTACAACTCCCACCACACCCTGCTGCAGGCTGATAGCTATAGGATGTCAATGAATGCTGGGAATTGTAGTTTTGCAACAGCTGGAAGGCCGCAGGTTGGGCATCCCTGAGTTAGAGTGTGTATCAGAGGAGCGTGGATGGAGGAGAGAAACAGGCCCAAACCAACATGTAGCTGTTTTCCTTTCCTCTGGGCCCTGATCAAGCCTGGAGAAGACAACCACAGCAACCAAGCACCAGACAGTGAGTCTATGTATCAATATGCAGTAAGCCTAGTGAGGATGGGAGCTGAACCCAGCCTATGGACCTCATCAGCACAAGTGCCTGAGAGTAACTTTCCAAGTGCCGGGACACGTATGGATAATTTAGTGCGCAGAATTATCTTTCTTCACTATTTAAGCCTTCCGGGTCGTAGTGAAAACCCAAAATCTTTATAGAAGAGCATCCTGCAAATAATGAAGCAGAAGACTGATGTCTGCCACAAGGGAGATCGCCCTTATAGGATAGCTCAAGATAGTAGAAACCAGCATATTTAGTACCAGAGTGCTATAGTTTTGGACTTGGAATAACTACAGGAGTCTTGCCTGTAAAGTGCCAAAAAGGAACTCATGTTTGTTAGTCCTTACTCGTAACCTGACTATAGGGGCAGAGTTACATGGCTTTTAAACTCTGAGAATTTGCGACTGCTTTACCACCGCACAAGTGCCGGTAGCGCCGCCACAGAAAGAAGTGGCGTGCGCATGTCTTTGTCTATGTGTTTTTTGGTCTAATGAAAAGTAGGTGTTAGCTACTGTAATAAGCAGAGGGCTCCTGATGAGGATATTGATCCGGAAACGTGTCGAGCCAAAGCATAGTTATGTGCTTCAGCTGAACTATAGCTAGTTGCAGAAGATTGTAACGAGCCGAAGCATAGTTAGTTGCTTATGCCGAAATATAGCTAGTTGCAGAAGATTGTAACAACACAGGGCACAATGTTACAGTTTTTCAGGACTCGAGGGGTAAAGTAGCATCTTTGTAGCTGAATGAAGATGCATGGGATCTGTATAGTGACACTGAGGAACTGAGCAGTGTTACTACAGTTAAATAACGATCCCTTAGTAATTCCTCTACACGGGTGCCACTGTGGATGGGGCAAGCATAGAATCTGACCATCTAAATGTATTAGTTTATTGATATTTTTTCTTTGCTCATAACATAAGCGTATCTTGCTAGCCTGATAAACCCCCGTATATTTATAGCAGGAGGGGCCCCATGTGCGTGGTGGTAATTTTCACAGATAGGCGGGGACTGAAATCCTTTGAGTGAATTGAGCATTAAATGACACAATTTACATTCAATAGGGGTATCTTCCACCTGTTTTTTATCTATGATAATTTAATATAGTTTTGTTTTGTTTTAGTGTCCTTAACCCCTTCAGGACCCTGCCATTTCTCACCTTCAGGACTAGGCCATTTTTTGCAAATCTGACATGTGCCACTGTGGTGATAACGTTTTCTCGTCACATATTGTACTTCATGACAGTGGTAAATTTGAGTCAAAATATTTCATTTTTATTTATAAAAAAAATAAAAAATGTACTAAAAATGTGGAAAAATTCACTATTTTTATAATTTCAGTTTCTCTGCTTTTAAAACAGATAGTGATGCCTCCTAAAATAGTTATTACTTTACATTTCCCATATGTCTACTTCATGTTTGGATTATTTTGTAAATTACATTTTCTTTTTTTGGGGACGTTAGAAGGCTTAGAAGTTTAGAAGCAAATCTTGAAATTTTTCAGAAAATTTCCAAATCCCACTTTTTAAGGACCAGTTCAGGTCTGAAGTCACTTTTTGCCCTGGTTGCCGCACTGCATGTATATACATTTGCCTCATAAACTGTGGACCAGTGAAAGGTCCTCTTTAAGTTCTACTGTTGAAGGAGTCGAAACTACAGAGGGATGGGACTACTGTTTTATACCCTCTCTGCCAAGTCCTAATTGGGAAATACTGCCCATCCAGGTGGCTAGTGCTGCCACAGCATCTGTAACACTATGTCACCCGGAAAAAAAAAGGAAGGCCATAGGTAATGTCAGCACAGTAGGCAGGAACACACAGACAGTGCAAGCCCTAGGCAGCAAGGCCGCGACTGGTTGATGTTCCTTACTCTGCTAGGTGCAGGACTCACACACACAAAGACGAAGTCATACAGGAATGTATCAGAATTGGGTGGACAATGCAATACAAAATCAGAAGACAGAGAGAAGTCAGATTAGCCAAGCCGTGGTCAAAGGCAAGCCAAGGTCAATCCAATAAGCAATCCAAACGCAAACAGAACAGAACTGGGAGCACAGCAAGGGAGTGAAAACCTACCACTGGCAATGGTAGCTGGCCAGGCAGGGACTGAAGTAGAGCACTGAGTCCCAGGATAAGAACCTGATAGGTCATGACTCAGCGCTCCATTTGTCAGACACAGCACACAGGAATAGAACAGCTGAGCAATCAACCCACTGCTAGTTTCCTCCAGCACACGCCCTCTGTTGGTTCATCACCAGGGGGTGTGGCTTCACAGCGTGTCTTCGCCAAAGCTGGAGATTTCGTCACTGGGGCCTGGACAGGTAAGTTTGTGACAGCTATGTATCTATGCAACAGCTGGATAGAGAGGTTGTTGGTGACAGATTCCCTTTAAGCACCCACCTCATCTCTTGACATCCTAGTCTACCATAAAACAACCCCTTTTGTGTTAGGGTGCAGTCCTATTTTTACATGATTATTTGGTGGGAGTTGTTACATGGTAGCTCAGGTTTCATTAATGTAATATTACATAGAGTATAGTGATCAGGAGCCATTTTCTGTTAGAAAATAATAGGGGTGAATAGTTTTTCAAATAGCTCCACCATCAGGATAATTGATTATACAGTACAATATTAGTGAATAATGTAACTCTCTGGGGCACAATGGCAAGTGAGGCTGTCATGGACCCAAATAAACCATCAGTGAATCAAACTCAGCAAAATAAAGCCTATTTTTTATTCTTCTACTAATTCCTGTGTGGTCGGAGGTGACGGATAAATCGTACACAAGCCGCGCTGTAACGTTCCACATATTCTTAATAAGAATAATTGCATTCTGTTTGGAGCTTGCCAGCCTCCGTGATAGCACTCCATCCTAGTAAAGGGCACAGACCCCCGCAGAAGTCGCAGTTGCATTCTCCACCGCGCCGAAACGGCAACAGTGGCTAATAAATTACACAAGGTTAGACAAGCTTTAATAGAATTCGTCTCCGGACTGAAGGGCATATGGTGAAAAATTTCCTTTTGTCTGGTTGTGATGCTGTTAAATTGAAAGCACAATAGGAGCCTTCAGTAAAGGCAAGAAAGGTTGAAATGACAGCCTGCTGTTTGCAGGGAGCAGCATGGGTCCGCTGATGGCCTAGACATCTGGTAACAACAGCAAGTCCTTGTCAGGTTTCGCCCCACACTGGGCGCCAGAGCACTTTGCACTGTTTAACTCATCAAATTCTTAAAGCGCGGCGCGCTCTGCATCGAGATTGTTTGTGTAATAAAACAGAGCTAATTAAACATTTCAAAGGGGAACCTTATTTCAGCTCTAATTAGATATGATTGCTCTTTCTCTTCTAATGTTTGCAGAATTACACTAAGGCACCATTGTCTTTTTTACATAATTGTCCGCTCATTATAGAATTTAGCCGCATTTGTTTAACTATTCCACTCCCTGCGCCGCCATTCAGACCTTTTTTTTTATTTCGTCTCTCGGGAAACCGTAGAAGGAAGAACGCAGAATGAATAAAGATGTAGATGGACGATTATCAGGATGTAATCTGTGAAACCACAAAAAAAAAAAAATCTCTTAATGTACCTCCCAGCGGTGGACATCGGTCTCATTATCAGCACTTATTCTCATTTACACATGCAGAATGTTCAAGTATTTTTTGAATTTTATAAATTGAACAAAATGAAATACAAAAAAAAATTATTTCTTGGTGGGTGAAACCAGTGCGTGGCCTAGGAGATGGGTAAGAATCTGATCCCGGTTTTAGAACTTTCCTCAATAATCAGGGGTCTCTTATCTTGCTTATATCGAGGGTCCATGGTTCCTGCATGTCGAATATAGAGATATTGTCCATTCAAAGGCATATTGTTGGTTTAGTAGGCTAGTAGAGCCTGCACATAACAGAGAGCTGTTTCTATCTGGAAATAGGGAGCTCAGAATTATTACAAGAAGAGAGCAGGTGTCAGTGGCACCTGAGATGTCTGCTAGAAAACATTAAAAGAAATGACCCTTCTACTAAGGCCTCATGCACACGAACGTATTAAGGGTCCGCGTTGGAGCCGCATATTTTGCGGTTCAGGCGAGGACCCATTCACTTCAATGGGGCCGCAAAAGATGCGGACAGCACTCCGTGTGCTGTCCGTGTCCTTTGCTCCGTTCCGTGGCCCCGCAAGAAAAATACAGCATGTCCTATTCTTGTCCTTTTTGCGGACAAGAATAGGCATTTCTACAATGGGCTACAAACAGCTTCCGTGTTTTGCGGATCCGCGGTTTGCAGACCGCAAAACACCTACCGTCATGTGCATGAGGCCTAAGGCCTCTTGCACACGAACGTGTGCTGGCCGTACCTGTGCAATTTGCGGTCCGCAAAGCATGGGCACCGACCGTGGGCCAGTGGCATGCGGATTGCAGACCCATTTACTTGAATAGGGCCGCGATCTTTCCGTTCCACAAAAAGATAGGACAAGTTCTATCTTTTTGAGAAACGGAAGCACGGAACGGAACCCCACGGAAGCACTCCGTAGTGCATCCATTCCGTGGTTCCGTTCCGCACCGCATCTCCGAATTTGCGGACCAATTTAAGTGAATTGGCCCGCATCCGCATCAAAACAGATGTAAAAGAAAACTGGCTTCGTTGCCCATAGACACCAATCAGATTCCACCTTTTATTTTTCAGAGCCCTTTAGAAAATGAAAAGTGGAATCTGATTGGTTGCGATATGGAATTAAGCCAGTTTTCCTTCACACTAATTTTTAAACTCAAAAAATAACTCAAATAAATCAATATATCTGTTTTCCATGATTATAGTAAAAACACACAATAAAAAAGGATTATATCTGTGGTGGCACATAGAATACATAAGACCAAAAGCCGTGGCAGGGGACATACACGGCCAGTAGAGGTATGTGGGGAGTCGCTCTGGTAGACAGCGGTGCGGGTGCAGTTTAGAGGCAAAACAAGGAGTCCAGATTGTGCAACAAACAGTGTTTTATTCACACTTGCACACCATAAATGAAAAACAGTCTCTTTGGTGACAGTTCACACACAACGGAAATAACGTGGCAAAACAAAAACAGGCCAACACAGGTTCAGTCACCTGGGAGGTGTAGGTGCAGGTTCGCACCACGCTGTCGGCCCAGCCGCAGGAGAATCCAGCTTCAGGTAGCCAGGAACAAAACACCTCCTTGCTGAGCTCTTTCCTCCAGGACAGAGAACTCCTCAGCCCTGTTAGCAGCTCCAGGATAATCACAGCCTCCAGCTGCTGAGCTGGCTGAGCTTTTAAACCCAGCCCAAAACCAGGACTGGGCCGTGGGGAGCAGCCACCCACCCTACACTTTAGCTGCTCCCGGCAAGAGCTGGCCCGGATCGGCTTTGCAGCCATGCTATTTAAACTCTGTCAGTAGCACTAGCTGCTGCTGACATCAACAAAAACGGGCTCTTACCTCACCGAGGCTATGAACCTCGGTGACACCTACCTGCCATCCACGACGGCACCCTGCACCTTACCACACACCCCCCTTTGTTCAACCCTGAGGGGTGGACACATGTGAGGCAGTGGACGCGGAAAGGGCATCTGCATTTCCCTGCAAGCGACCTGCCCTATGTTCCACGGAGAACTTGAAATTTTGAAGGGATAGGAACCACCTGGTGACCCGAGCATTCCTCTCCTTGGCCTGACTCATCCATTTGAGGGGGAATGGTCGGTCACCAGACGGAACCTCCTCCCTAACAGGTAGTAGCGGAGAGATTCGAGTGCCCACTTGATAGCCAGGCACTCCCTCTCCACTATACTATATCTGGACTCGGCGGGACTGAGCTTACGGCTCAGGAAGACAACGGATGTTCTTCCCCGTTGACCTCCTGCGACAGTACCGCACCGAGGCCTACCTCCGAGGCGCCGGTCTGTACGACAAACTCCTTGTTGAAGTCGGGTGTCACCAAAACCGGGGACCCACACAGGGCCGACTTCAACGCGGAGAAAGCCTCCTCCGCCTTCTCACTCCAGCTAACCCTCCCAGACTTTCGTCCCTTCAACAGGTCTGTCAATGGCGCTGCTATTGTGGCAAAGTGGGGCACAAACCTCATGTAGTATCCTACAATCCCCAGGAACGACTTTACCTGCCTGGTGGTGACCGGTCGGGGCCAGCTACGAATGGCCTCTACCTTAGTTACCTGAGGTTTGATGACTCCCGCCCAATTACATATCCCAGATATTTGGTCTCTTCCAACCCAATCGCACACTTTTTGGATTGGCGGTTAGTCCAGCTTTCCTCAGGGCATCCACTACCGCCTGCACCTTTTCCCAGTCGGTGCTGTGGATGACTACATCATCTAAGTAGGCCGAGGCGCACCGACGATGTGGTCGCAGCACTATGTCCATTAACCTCTGGAAAGTGGCGGGGGCGCCATGCAGGCCAAAGGGTAACACCTTGTAGTGATACAGGCCCTGCGTGGGTAACAAACGCGGTTTTTTCCTTAGCCGCCTCCGTTAAGGGTACCTGCCAGTACCCTTTAGTGAGGTCCAGCACAGAAAATAACGGGCTTGTCCTAAATTTTCAACAAGCTCGTCTACTCGGGCATGGGATACGCGTCAAACTTGGATACTTCATTTAACTTGCGAAAGTCGTTGCAGAACCGCAACGTCCCATCCGGCTTGGGTATTAGGACTATGGGACTGGCCCACTCACTTTTCGACTCCTCAATGACATCGAGCTTCAACATTAACTGCACTTCCTCCGCGATGGCCCGCCGCCGAGCCTCGGGTACCCGGTATGGTTTTAACCGACCTTGGCCTGAGGCTCAGTGACGATGTCATGTCGGATGAGAGACGTGCGGCCAGGAGGTCCGAGAACACATCCGTGTTCCGACTGAGGAACTCCCTGACTTCCTGAACTTGTGTGGAAGACAGGCTGTCTGCAATTTTTACCGTGGTTACGGCTTCACAGGCCTCGAACTGTGGGGCTGGACCCTTTTCACCTAGAAGCCCTGGCCGGGGCTGTGGTCGCCGGCCGTGTCCCTATCTTTCCACGGCTTTAGCAAATTCACATGGTACACCTGCTCCGGCTTGCGCCGCCCTGGCTGGTGTACTTTGTAACTTACTTCCCTACCTTCTCGACCACCTCATAGGGGCCCTGCCACCTAGCTAGGAATTTGCTGTCAAGGGTGGGTACCAGAACCAACACTCAATCTCCCGGATTGAAGCCCCGCACTCGAGCCTGACGATTATACACCCTACTCTGGGCTTGTTGCGCTGCCTCCATATGCTCCCGGACCAACGGCAACACCCTTTCTATCCGTTCCTGCATCTGGGTGACATACTCAATGACACTTTGTGGGGGACAGGCTGTTGTTCCCATGCTTCCTTGGCGATATCCAACAGGCCCCGAGGGTGTCTGCCATAAAGCAGTTCGAAGGGCGAGAACCCAGTAGAGGCCTGGGGTACCTCTCGCACTGCGAACATGAGATAAGGCAGAAGCAGGTCCCAGTCCTTCCCATCTCTAGACACCACCCTTTTTAACATATTCTTTAGAGTTTGGTTAAACCTCTCAACAAGACCGTCTGTTTGCGGATGGTAAACGGACGTCCGTAACTGCTTTATACGCAACAATTTACACAGTTTCTTCATTACTTTGGACATAAAAGGGGTCCCTTGGTCTGTCAGAACCTCTTTTGGCAGGCCCACACGGGAAAACATCTCCATTAACTCTTTGGCAATGAGCTTAGCTGAGGTATGTCGCAGAGGCACCGCCTCGGATACCGAGTGGCATAGTCGAGAACTACCAGAATGTGTTGGTGGCCCCTAGCAGACTTTGGTACAGGCCCAATTAAATCCATAGCAATTCGCTCAAACGGTACTTCAATAATTGGTAGAGGTACCAGAGGACTACGGAAATGTGGCTGGGGGCTAGTTACCTGACAGGTTGGACAGGACTTACAATAATTTTCTACTTCCTTGAACACACTGGGCCAATAAAACCGCTGCAGTATGCGGTCCTGGGTTTTCTGCCACCCCAGGTGTCCCCAAGAACATGTTGGTGGGCAAGCTCCATGACAAGCTTACGATACGCTGTGGGCACCACCAACTGTTCAACAGGTTCACCTCGATTTGGTTCACCCGATACAACATATCCTGCAGAACAATAAATCGTGGGAACATTAATTCAGCCCCTGGTTTCTGGGGTTTACCATCAATTTCCAGCGCATTCTCCCAGGCCCTGGTTAGGGTTTGGTCCCGGTGTTGTGCGGTCCCAAAAATTTCCCCGGAGACATTGAGGTCTGCCAACTCAGGTCCCGGTGGCAAGTCCTCCGTGTCTCCCACCATTACACTCAGTGGGGTTGTCTCCCCACTACCGCTGCAGCAGTGGTCACCCCTACCGCTGGCCCTTCAGACTCGGGCTCCCAGGGTTCTGGCCTTCCAGGGGTATCAGGCCACTCTGCTAGGGTTACCCCTGTCTCAGGGCTATTAGTCACTTTCATCTCAGGCCACAGTGACGGAAAACCAGGGAAGTCTCTCCCAATTATTAGTTCAAGTCCAGGTGCCGACCGCCGTGGACAGAGACATTACAGCAGTGGGATAGTCCTTTAAGTCTCCGTGTATGCACACCACACCCACTGTCCGGCCCGTATACTGGGTGGGCTGTACCAGGGCAGCACTTACCAGGGTTACCAGGCTCCCTGAGTCCAACAGCGCCACTGCCAGGTTATCCCCGACTTGCACCTGGCACAGATGACGATTGTCTATTGTCCCGGGATGCCGGTCGCACACAGTCTCCGGGCATACATGGAAGCCCGGTACCCATAATTAGTCTCCATGGGTTCCCCCACTGTGGACAGTTGGCCCTTATGTGTCCAGGCTCCCGACACTGCCAGCAGACCACTGGGGACGGATCTGCAAGAGGTACATCCCGGGCGGGTTTGGCCGGCCGCGGACTGGGGTGGAGATTTCCGGGTTTGACTGGCCCCTCCCAAAAGAACCCCTGCAGGTTTCTGGTGGCCTCATCGCTCCACCAGGTCGACCATCTCAAGGGCATTGGTGGGGATACCTGGCCGATCCAGTGTTGAAGGGGTAAGGCAAGGCACTCCAAAACATGTCAGCCAGCAGCCGGTCCAGCATAGCAGTCGGACTTAGAACCTCAGGCTGCAGCCATTTTTGCAACCTGTGCAGCAACTCATAGTACTGCGGCCTGGCGGGTTCAGCCACTTTGAAGTCCCACTGGTGGACCCGCTGAGCCCGGACCAACACGCTTACCCCCAGTCTGGCCAGGATCTCCCCTTCACCGTGGAATAGTCAGCAGCCTGGTCGTCTGCCAAATCAAAAAACTTGCTGGGGTCCGGATGCCAGGAACGGAGCAACCACCTCGGCCCACTGGTCATGGGGTAACTTTTCCCTCACGGCGACCCTCTCAAAACCGCCAGGTACGCCTCAACGCCGCTCTGCGGGGTCATTTTTGGGATCGCCGCACGGACCGCTTCCGGGCATCATGGACGTGGTGGGACGCTCCTGCCGCCTGTAACGCCATCACATGTTGTAGCAGTAGTTGGTTGGTCTCCCGCTGCTGCACGTTAGCCTCTATGAGAG
This sequence comes from Bufotes viridis, assembly GCA_033119425.1. Classification (NCBI taxonomy): domain Eukaryota; kingdom Metazoa; phylum Chordata; class Amphibia; order Anura; family Bufonidae; genus Bufotes; species Bufotes viridis. The sequence continues at coordinate 444,794,368 of CM065590.1, read as the reverse complement.
CCTTCACAGCAGCCTCCATGTTGCCAGAAACTCCTGCTTGCAGCTTTGCTGGCTTAATATATTCCATGCACTTTAGAAAAACAAAACTTCGGCGCTCACGCCAGCCTCACTGCGCATGCCCGCATCCGACACCAAATGTGGGGAGTCGCTCTGGTAGACAGCGGTGCGGGTGCAGTTTAGAGGCAAAACAAGGAGTCCAGATTGTGCAACAAACAGTGTTTTATTCACACTTGCACACCATAAATGAAAAACAGTCTCTTTGGTGACAGTTCACACAACGGAAATAACGTGGCAAAACAAAAACAGGCCAACACAGGTTCAGTCACCTGGGAGGTGTAGGTGCAGGTTCGCACCACGCTGTCGGCCCAGCCGCAGGAGAATCCAGCTTCAGGTAGCCAGGAACAAAACACCTCCTTGCTGAGCTCTTTCCTCCAGGACAGAGAACTCCTCAGCCCTGTTAGCAGCTCCAGGATAATCACAGCCTCCAGCTGCTGAGCTGGCTGAGCTTTTAAACCCAGCCCAAAACCAGGACTGGGTCGTGGGGAGCAGCCACCCACCCTACACTTTAGCTGCTCCCGGTAAGAGCCGGCCCGGATCGGCTTTGCAGCCATGCTATTTAAACTCTGTCAGTAGCACTAGCTGCTGCTGACATCAACAAAAACGGGCTCTTACCTCACCGAGGCTATGAACCTCGGTGACACCTACCTGCCATCCACGACGGCACCCTGCACCTTACCACAGGTAATATAACACAGTAACATAGTATATAGGACCGAAAAAAGACATTTGTCCATCCAGTTCGGCCTGATTCCTACAAGTTGATCCAGAGGAAGGCAAAAAACCCCTGTGAGGCAGAAGCCAATTTTCCCCACTTAAGGGGAAAAAAATTTCTTCCTGACTCCAATCAGGCAATCAGAATAACTCCCTGGATCAACGACCCCTCTCCAGTAGCTATAGCCTGTAATATTATTATACTCCAGAAATACATCCAGGCCCCTCTTGAATTCCTTTATTGTACTCACCATCACCACCTCCTCAGGCAGAGAGTTCCATAGTCTCACTGCTCTTACCGTGAAGAACCCTTTTCTATGTTTGTGTACAAGCCTTCTTTCCTCCAGACGCAGAGGATGTCCCCTCGTCATAGTCACAGTCCTGGGGATAAATAGATGATGGGACAGATCTCTGTACTGACCCCTGATATATTTATACATAGTTATTAGATCTCCCCTCAGTCGTCTTTTTTCTAAAGTGAATAACCCTAATTTTGATAACCTTTCAGGGTACTGTAGATCCCTCATTCCAGTTATTACTTTAGTTGCCCTCCTCTGAACCCTCTCCAGCACTGCTATGTCTGCTCACAGGGGCCCAGAACTGTACACAGTACTCCATGTGTGGTCTGATTAGTGATTTGTAAAGTGGTAGGACTATGTTCTCATCACGGGCATCTATGCCCCTTTTGATGCAACTCATTATCTTATTGGCCTTGGCAGTAGCTGCCTGACACTGGTTTTTACAGCTTAGTTTGCTGTTTATTAAAATTCCTAGATCCTTTTCCATGTCATTGTTACCGAGTGTTTTACCATTTAGTATGTACGGGTGACTTGCATTATTCCTTCCCATGTGCATAACTTTACATTTGTCAATGTTAAATATAATAGATATTCTATACGAAGTAGATAGACCTAGCCAGATAATATAAGACTGAAAGTGTAATTCATAAAGTGCAAGTGCAAAAAAACTAACCAAATAAGCAAATAAACATGGGCTAAATAGAGAACGCCCATATAGATGCCAGGTGAAACCACATATAATACAAGTCATAAAGTTAGTGCTACGCAGGGCTCTCTCAGTCTGGTATAGTAAAGACAGTGAGGAAAATGATGATAATTATGACGATGGTGATAAAAATGATAATGTCGAAGAGGGTGATGATGACAGAGATCACAATGATGATGATAGAGTTGATCAAGGTGATGATGATAAGATGATGATGACTTTAATTGTTATCCAAAAAATTACTACATTTCTAGAAATAAATGTAATTGGTATTTTCTATACTTAAAATTGTCCTATAAAAATATATAATAATTTATAAGACTGGTAGATGCTTATTTCACTAAACATTTCTTCAGTAATGCAGATCTGTATGACAAATACTCATCGAACATCTTCCTACAAAGGTTGCTGTCAGAATCAGTCAATCTTCTGTCAGATTATGATTTAACTGTAATCCACATTCCTCTTCTATTCTCCAAGCACTTTCCTGTTGGCTACCTGCACTCATGTTGTGGTGACTTTTTTTTTATTAAGGCCTCTGTGGGTGTTTTTGAATACCGTATTTTCCGGCATATAAGACGACTTTTGAACACCTGAAAATCTTCTACGCCGGGTCGTCCTTCTTCCCTGTAGCCGCCAGGCTCTCCCTCTTCTGGTAACTCACATATCTGTGTGCTGCGCATTGCTTATGTAGCATAAGCAATGCGCCGCACAGACATGAGTTACCGGAGGAGGGAGAGCCTGGCGGCTGCAGCGCATACAGTAAGAGACCAGCCGGCCCTGTCTGGTACTTTTTGACAGGGACCGGCCGGCAGATTTGAAGGGAGCGCAGGAGCAGGCAGATGAGGGGCGGAGCAGGCTTTCCTGCCACACATCCCTGCGCTGCCTCTAAGTTTTCATACTGCCTGTTCCTGTGTACAGAGGGCTGATGAGAGGCTAGGGGCTGCTGAGAGTCTGGGGGCTGATGAGAGACTAGGGGGCTGATGAGAGGCTGGGGGCTGATGAGAGGCTGGGGGGCTGATGAGAGGCTGGGGGATGATGAGAGGCTGGGGAGCTGATGAGATGCTGGGGGCTAATGAGAGGCTGAGGCCTGATGAGAGTCTGGGGGCTGATGAGAGGCTGGGGTAGTCTTATATGACGAGTATAGCCCAAATCCTATATTTTAACTGGAAAAGTTGGGGGTCGTCTTATACACGCAGTTGTCTTATAAACCAGAAAATACGGTACATTGTGCTCCAAAACCTACAAATCCCAATTATTAATTTGATCACATTGAGTATAAATTGGGAAAACAATCACTGTGGAGTGGATATTATTCAACATGATATATTTGGCTTCCAAAAGCTGTCATCACACTGGAGATAGTTCCATTTGCTAAAGTCAAGCCTGAATGATCACACTGCCCCATTGTGGTTAAGGTGAGGACATGAACTGGATTATATAAACTACATTATCATTCAACTTTGAAAACCAGTGTTCAGAGACCAGTAAAGGGGTTTTCTGTGATTTTCATATTAATGGCCTATTCTCTGGATAAGTCATCAATATCACATTGGTGGTGATCCGACTTCCAGCACATCCACTGATTAGCTGTATGAAGAGGCACTTAGGCCTCTTCCCAGGCAATGTGACATCATATTCATCAGTCACGTGGACTAAGAGCAGCTCATTCCCATTCAATTGAATATTTACCAAGCAAAGCTGCTATCAAATGGATGGTGCTGTGCTTGGTAAACTTAGTGGAGGCTGGAGTGCTCACCAGAGTTCCAGTGAGCTCTGCTGCTTCCTCAAACAGTTAATCCTCAATCTCATATTGATGACCTATCCTGAGGATAGTTCTTCAATATAAAAATCCCATAGAACCCCTTTAAATACCATTATGAGCTCTTTAGTCATCAACGCAATCTGATACTGACCCATAAATGATTAAGATAATAACTTAAAGATTCATGCAAAATAGTTTAAGGGGTTCTCCAGAAATTAAGAAAATAAAAATACTTTAATTATTTTTAATAATATATTATTATAACTGTATTTCCAAATACCTTTCATTAGTTATAATGGCTCCTTTTGTCTGGAGAGCAATCATCAGGAGAAATAAAATGGCCGCCGTCCCATTAGTACACACAAAACCCCTCCTAATCACATAGGAGGACAAGTTACTTCAGAACACTGAGCTGCCTCACCCTCCTCTCTTACTTGTCAGGGATTATGGTCCTAAATACAGATAATAAAAATGGAGCTCATGAGGAGGCTGTGGTAATGGAGACTGCTTACAAGTGCTGCTCATTAGCCACATCGCCACCCTCCTTGCTGTAGTTCATGTGTCCTCATGAACTCCATTCCTATAGAGATTCAGCTAAAGATCTTATCCGCTGTATTTGGGATCATCATAATCTCTGACAAGTAGGTTAGGAGGAAGAGGCATCTCTGTACCTAAGTGTTGTGAAGTAACTTTGTGTGTAGTAATAGGACGGCAGCCATTTTATTTCTCTTAACGTTTGCTCCCCAGACAAAACAAACCATTATAACTAATGAAAGATATTTGGAAATATATTTATAAGTAATATTTAGGTATTTTCATTTTCTTAATTCCCATAGAATCCCTTTAATTTACTAATTCTGCTATTGAAAGTATAAACATGACTACTCAAATTGGACACTGGTACTGCTGCTCAGTCTAGAATCTGATGAACCAGGGTTAAATTGTAGAATTTTTTTTGCAAGAATCAATGAAATCCAACATGAGGCATTAGCCCCTTAAGGACGAAGGGCGTACATGTACGCCCTTCGTCCGGACTTTAAAGATGGCGCCCGCTCCCGCACGGAGCGGGCGCATGAGCTGCGGGTAAACGCTTGATTTATCAAGCTGACACCCGCAGCTCATGTCCGCGACCGGCAGCGATGCCGATCGCGGACATTTAACCCCTCAGATGCCGTGGTCAATCCTGACCACGGCATCTGATCGCGCAAAACCGAAAGTTTCACTTTCGGTTTGCTCGGCTCCCTGATGGCCACAAGGGGAGCCGGAGCATGCATTTAGTACCCTAGGTTTCTGTGAATGAAACCTAGGTTACTACTTAGTATTCCTATGGAGCCTATGACTGTAATAGGCTCCATAGGAAATATGCGATTTTCTCATATATTCCAATGCTATTGCATTGGAATATATGAGAATAGCAATCTGATGATTGCATCTTATAGTTAACTATAAGAAAGTGGTAAAAAAAAAAAAAGTTTAAAAAATAAAAAAAATAAAAAAATATAAAAATTCAAATCACCCCCTTTCCCCAAAATGAAAATAAAATAAATAAAAATAAAAAATTACACATAATGGGTGTCGCAATGTGCGAAAACGCCCATACTATAATAATATTAAAAAATATTCACCATACGGTAAACATAAAAACGGAAAGAAAGCGTCCAAATGGCTAATTCGCCATTTTTGGACGCTTCATTTCCTAAAAAATGAATAAAAAGTGATCAAAACATCATACGCACCCCATAATGGTATCAATTAAAAGTTCAGATTGCCCCGCAAAAATGAGCCCCTACACTGCTCCGTACGCATAATTACAAAAAAGTTATAGGGGTCAAAACATGGCGACAAAAAAATGAAATAAAAAAATTCCCACTTTTAATTTTTTTTTCACTATCAAAACGCAAGAAAAACTATACATATTAGGTATTGCCAGATTCGTACTGACCTGAAGAATAAAATTAACCAGTCAGTTTTATCGCAAATCGAACGTTGTAATTTAAAAACCCGTAAAACTGTGGTGAAATTGCTTTTTTTTGCAATTTCACCCCATTTGGAATTTTTTTCCCGTTTCCCACTACATCAAATGCAAAAATAAATGGTAGCGTTAAAAAGTACAACTTGTCCCGCAAAAAACAAGCCGTCATATGGCTATGTGAGCGGAAATATAAAAATGTTATGGCTTTTGGAAGGCAGGGAGCGCAAAACAAAAATGCAAAAATCCCAAAACCCCCGGTCCTTAAGGGGTTAGACTAATAGTCAATAGTCCAAAGCATAGCAATGTAAATATTAGGCCATATGAAAGCAGCAGAAGAGGAGAGACCCAAATAATGGTGGAAAAAATTGTAAAAATGTTTAGTATTGAACTTTAAAAAAGTTCAAATATCAGCTATGTAAATTCAAAGTTCTATTAGACATTTGGCAGACAGGACACCAGAAGTCCTCAAAATCCGCATTCACCTAACTGATGAATAGTGACAGTAAACCATGAGTGGTCAACACCAGAACTGAAAGTCAAATTTGTATAATTATTATCAGGCTCGGAGTGGCCCACCGGGGAGCCGGGGAAATCCTCGGTGGGCTCTCAAACCAGCAGGTGAGCTTCCTTGCTTAGAAGCTGTCTGTGATAAGCTCCACCCCCTGTACATAGTGGGATGCTGCCTGCGATTCATCCTAAATGAGAAGGAGGGCTCCATTCCAGTGCTGGTTCATGGGAACTGACAAGTTTTTGTGTACTCCGCACTCCGGGTTAGTAAGGCTGTTTCCACATGATCTGATTTTCATAAAATTGCAGCAAAAATCATGGCATTTTGCCGCGATTTTATGTAAATTAGATCATGTGGAAACAGCCTTACTAACCAGAAGTGCAGATTGGACTAAAACCTGTCAGACAATAGCACTGACAGGATCTCCTCCAATGAGGCAGCTCTGCTAGAAGGACTGCTGCCTGCATGATCAGTCTGGAGCTGAGCCCTGCTGCTGCGAGGGGGAGGAGTCTGGCTCAGGACCTGGGGACACAACTAGTAACACAGAGGGCTATGAGGTGAGGAAAGAATCTACATATATTGTAATTGGTCTTAAAGAGTGCCTACATGTATGATAGTGTGTGTATGTAAGAGTGCATGTATGACAGTGTATATGTAAGAGTGCCTGCATGTATGACACTGTGTGTATTTAAGAGTGCATGCATGTATGACACTGGTGTATGTAAGAGTGCCTGCATGTATGATAGTGTGTGTATGTAAGAGTGCCTGCATGTATGACAGTGTGTGTATGTAAGAGTGCCTGCATGTATGACAGTCACAGTGTGTGTATGAAAGAGTGCCTGCATGTATAAAAGTGTGTGTATGAAAGGGTGCCTGCATGTATGAAAGGGTGTGTATGAAAGAGTGTCAGCATGTGTAGAAGTATGTGTGTAAAAGAGTGCCGGCATGTGTAGAAGTGTGTGTGTAAAAGAGCACCGGCATGTGTAGAAGTGTGCATGTAAAAGAACGCTGGCATGTGTAGGTGTGCCTGTAAAAGAGTGCCAGCATATGTCAAACTATGCCTGTAAAAGAGTGCTGGCACGTGTATAAGTATGCGTGTAACAGAGTTCTGTTACTGTATCTATGTACGTAGCTTGGTTCTGGTACTGTAGCTATGTACGCTGCTTGGTTCTGTTACTGTATCTATGCATGCAGCTTGGTTCTATTACTGTATCTATGCACGCAGCTAGGTTCTGTTACTGTATCTATACAGGCAGCTTGGTTCTGTTACTGTATCTATACAGGCAGCTAGGTTCTGTTACTGTATCTATACAGGCAGCTTGGTTCTGTTACTGTATCTATACATGCAGCTTGGTTCTGTTACTGTATCTATACATGCAGCTTGGTTCTGTTACTGTATCTATACATGCAGCTAGGTTCTGTTACTGTATCTATACAGGCAGCTTGGTTCTGTTACTGTATCTATACAGGCAGCTAGGTTCTGTTACTGTATCTATACAGGCAGCTTGGTTCTGTTACTGTATCTATACATGCAGCTTGGTTCTGTTACTGTATCTATACAGGCAGCTTGGTTCTGTTACTGTATCTATACAGGCAGCTAGGTTCTGTTACTGTATCTATACATGCAGCTTGGTTCTATTACTGTATATATGCACGCAGCTTGGTTCTGTTACTGTATCTATACATGCAGCTTGGTTCTATTACTGTATATATGCACGCAGCTTGGTTCTGTTACTGTATCTATACAGGCAGCTTGGTTCTGTTACTGTATCTATACACACAGCTTGGTTCTGGTACTGTATTTATGTACGCAGCTTGGCTCTGTTACTGTATCTATGCATGCAGCTTGGTTCTATTACTGTATATATGCACACAGCTTGGTTCTGTTACTGTATCTATACAGGCAGCTTGGTTCTGTTACTGTATCTATACATGCAGCTTGGTTCTGTTACTGTATCTATACAGACAGCTTGGTTCTGTTACTGTATCTATACATGCAGCTTGGTTCTGTTACTGTATCTATGCATGTAACTTGGTTCTGTTATTGTGTCTATGTAAGCAGCAGGGTTCTGTTACTGTATCTATACATGCAGCTTGGTTCTGTTACCTTATCCAAGCACAGAGCTTGGTATTGTTATGGTATCTAAGTACTGAGCTTGAAGGGGGTGCCTAAGCTCAAATTTTTGAGGCCAAACTACAGGGATGCTGTTAAAATAAATATGAAAAAAAAAACTCACCATCCAGCACCAATACTCTGTTCTCTCCACCAGTGGTCATGCGGGCTATTACAGTACAGCTTCCTATATAAATTATTATTTAAAAGGATGTTGATGCAAATCGGAAAACCCTCTTAAGTGTCAATATTTGCATGAAACTATAGGTTGGGCCCCTAGAGTAACTTTTACTGGTGCGCCCTTGCCACCCCAGTCCAACACTAATTATTATGAAACTTTGGAAAGAGATCTCAGTTACCAGCATATGACAGCTGGCTACTAGTGTTGAGCGAGCCCGAATTTTAGGTACCCAAACTTTGCCAGAAAAGTTCGGGTTCGAGTTCGGTATTCAGGCATTTAATAAAGCTTAAAAGGAAAGTGTCAGTCTTGTATCCCAAAAACACGGACAGTTACTTGCGCTGCTGGTTCCAATGTAGTGTGGTGGGTAGTTCACACTGAAAAATTCATATAGTAAGGGGTCTGAAACCGCGCTGCTTCTAAATCCGTCGTACGGAGCACAGGTGAATATATAAGGCTTTGTATTAGCCTTTGTCCTCCTCTCTCAAAGGGTTCGATCCTCCTCAGACCGTCTCCTCTGTAAGATTAAACGACCGGCATATAGTGAAGTACCCTCTTAGTAGTTGGTAAAAAATGGTTTTATTCTACTCACAAACACAGGTAGTTTTCAGGCGTATCACAAAGATAAAATGCATCAGGTTCCTGCCCGACCCGGGTTTCGCTCTCTGGCTTCCTCAGGGGCGATCACTGCCAGAGAGCGAAACTGATCGCCACTGATCGCCACTGATCAGGGGCGATAATTTAATAAAGCTTGTTGAAAGGCTGCAGGACCTACGAATGGCATGTCTGTGATTGGCCGATGCATCATGTGACCCAGCCTCTATATAAGCTGGATCACGTGTAGCACTGCCCATCAGCTCTCAGTAGTGAAGGGACAGAAAGCAGGCAGCTGAAGTGAGGGACAGTGTTAGTGCGATTTTTTGTGGGTGCATTATACCATCTTTGCACCCCTGACACGGAAAGATAATCATAAATCTGGCTGTCAATTCTGTGGGTGGCCTACAGCAATTTCTTTGTGGGTGCAATACACCATCTTTGCACCACTGACACAGAAAGATAATTATAAATCTGGCTGTAAATTTTGTGGGGGACCTACAGCGATTTTTTTGTGGGTGCAATACACCATCTTTGCATCCCTGACACAGAAAGCTAATCGTAAATCTGGCTGTTAATTCTGTGGATGACCTACAGCGATTTTCTTTGTCGGTGCAATGCAACATTGTACTTTGTACGCCTGACACACAAATATAATAGTTAATCCGTCTGTTAGTTAGGTGCACGTCATATACCCATTTATTGCGTTAAGTACACCTGTACTGCATACACGACAGGGAAGTTGATATAGTTAATCCGTCTGTTAGTTAAGGTGCATGTCATATACCCATATATTGCGTGAAGTACACCTGCACTGCATACGTGACAGGGAAATCGATATACTTAATCCGTCTTAGTTCAGTGGGTGACCTCAAAGAATGAGGAGAGCATCAAATAAGCGACGTGGCCCTGGTCGTGGTGCTGGTGGAGCTCCTGTTGCAGGGAGAGGACGTGGTCGATCTGTGCCAGCTGAAATTAAATGAAACACCTTCCTCCTTATTTTGTAGGTCCGAATACCGGTATATGAATGGTGAGACCAGAACAAGCAGAGGCGGTAGCAGATTGGATGGCTGACAGTGCTTTCAGATCCTTCACATTGTCTCCCTCCCGATCCCCTGCTGAAAGTGCAGAATTGCCACTTGCAGCCCATGGGCATCTGTCTTTCACCTCACCCCCTTGCAAATCAGCCAAGCAGTCTGAACCCCAAGTCATGCAGCAGTCTCTTATGCTTTTTGATGACTCTGCTGGCAGGGTTTCCGAGGGCCATTCACATAGCCCTGCTCCAGAAGTTAGAGATTGCACTGATGCCCAACCACTTATGTTTCAGGATATGGACATGGGATGACCACCGCAGCAGATCTCTGATGATGACGAAACACAGGTGCCAACTGCTGTGGCTTTCTGCAGTGTGCAGACCGACAAGGAGGGCAGAGGTGAAGAGTGGGTGGAAGATGATGTGGAGGATGATGAGGTCCTAGACCCCACATGGAATTAAGGTCATGCGAGTGACGTGTGCAGTTTGGAGGAAGAGGTAGTGGTCACACAGCACCAGCCGCACAGCAAAAGAGGGAGCAGTTTGCAAAAGCAGAGTGGCCGCCCCAGTGGCGTAGGGATCGTTATAGCAGCCATAGCAATGGCTATGGGGCCCTACGCCACTAGGGGCCCGGGCCGCCGGCTGAGGAACGCAGTCTTGCTGGGGGTGCCGGTGCCCCTCCTCCCGCCCAGCGCCGCCTCCTCCCCGCCCAGCGCCGCCTCCTCGGTAATTTATTCACTGCACTCACTTGCCTCACTCTACAGCTGCTCGCCTGTCTGTGCTGCAGCGTAACTTTGGCCTTCCTGCTCACCGCCTCATATGTGACGTGCCCACAAGGTGAAACTCCACCTTGCACATGCTGGAGAGACTGTTCGAGCAGCAGCAGGCGATAGTGGAGTTTCAGCTGCAGCACGCACGGATCAGTCGCTCTGCGGTACAGCACCACTTCACCAACAACGAGTGGGCCTTTATGCGGGATGTGTGTGCCGTGTTGCGCTGTTTCGAGTACTCTACCAACATGGCCAGTGACAATGACGCAGTCCTCAGCGTTACTATCCCATTTCTATGTGTCCTTGAAAAAAAAGCTTCGGGCGATGATGGAAAAGGAAGTGGCACAGAAGGAAGAGGGATAATTTCCAGGATTATTAGGCCAGTCATTCACAAGTGGCTCGGAGGGTGGGTTCTTGCACCAACAGAGGCCAGGTACACAATTGTCCAGCCACGGCACAGTTCTGGAGGATGAGGAGGAGGAACCGTGTTCACAGCAGGGTGGCACCCAAAGCAGCTCATGGGCATCACTGGAGGGTGGCTGGGGGGATTTAGAGGACACAGACGATACACCTCCCATTGAGGACAGCTTGTCGTTGCCTCTGGGCAGCCTGGCACACATGAGCGACTACATGCTGCAGTGCCTGCACAACAACCGCCGAGTTGCCCACATTCTAACCAGTGCTGATTACTGGGTGGCCACCCTGCTGGATCCCCGCTACAAGGACAACATACCGTTCTTAATTCCGTCACTGGAGAGCGATTGGAAGATGCGCGAGTACAAGTGCACGCTGGTAGACACGCTGCTGATGGCATTCCCACCTGACACCGGGGGCTCAGTGGAAGCACAAGGCCAGAGGAAGAGGAAAAAGTCGCTAATGCAGCTGGGGCACCTCAGAAGGAAGGGTTAGCCAGCACCACCAGCTGTTATGGAACGTCTTAGCAGGAAGCAGCATTTCAGCAACATGATGGAACAATATGTGTGCAGACGCCTACATGTACTGACTGATGGGTCTGCCCCATTCAACTTCTGGGTCTCCAAATTGGGCAGATGGTTTGAGCTTGCACTTTACGCCTTGGAGGTGCTGGCCTGCCCTGCGGCCAGTGTATTGTTCGAACGTGTGTTCAGCATGGCGGGGGTTGATCACAGACAAGCGCAGCTGCCTGTCCACAGCCAATGTGGACAAGCTCACGTTCATTAGAATGAACCAGGCATGGATCTCACAGGACTTGGCCGTACCTTTTGCAGAATAGACAAGTATACCAGCCGCACCTGGCCATTGTTATACTCCAGCGCACTTTCTCTTTGTTTTCTTTTTTATATTTCCCAATGTTTTGGGGTGTTCAATAAATTTATAAAGAAAAAAAAACCTACAAAAATAGAATTGGCTACTTCCTCCTCCTCCATCGCTTCCACCTACACCGCCAAGTTCACAGCCTCCTCAACCTCCTACTCCACTTTGACCTCTGCCTCCTAGTTCAAGATCATTTATTTTATTTTTTTATTCTATGTTATTTTAATTTATTTCCCTAACCACATTTGTTTGCAGGGCAATTGTCCGACAATTGACGCCGGGCAACGACTCAGCTAAGCCAGGTTGCCCATAATGCCCTGCAGGCAGCCTCAGCCAATGAAACGGGACGATTTGTATCCTAACCTGGAAATGTATGTGTTTTCTTAGGTTAAAATAAGAGAGAAAGAACATCTGACATAGAGATGTTAAAACACAGAATGCATATAGTTTATTGTTGGTGAGTGCGTTTCACACTAGAAGACAATAGATAGATTTACAATTAATATATAGCGAGATATTAGAGAGAGGAGTCAGATAATGAGTGTGCCATTGTATTAGTTAGAAATTCTAAGACAGGTTGCACAGATAATGCTCTACAATTCCATTTCATATTAATGTGAATTATCCCAATTCTTATCACATAATTCACAATCACAAATATCCTACAATATTACACTGTATTAATCTTAGTGCTGATACTGTGCCTGACATATGGTTCTGCATCACAGTTATAGAGCAGTTATACTGGACTCTGCAGCTATACTGGACTCTGTCCAAGTGACCATTGTTTCTTCAGAAATGTTTTCTAATGTAATTAATTAAATTAATTATTTTGCTCTTGTCCTGCACCACAGTTTTACAGCACTTACAATTGACTCTTTATTTTCAAAATATTTTTCCTTTACATTTATTAAATATTAAATAAATCCTTTTGCCCAAAGTGTGCCTGACATACTGTTCTGTGTCACTGTTATACAGCAATTATACGTGACTCTGTCGAGGTGACATTTTTTTTCAAAAATGTTTTCATTTAACTTTAATAAATAAATCTTGTTGCTCATAGTATGTCCGGCATATTGTTCTGCGTCATACTAACAACATGCAACAATACAGTACACTTTTAGTTGATAGACTGTGTGACTTCTAATTGTTTTTCTTCGTAACTGTAGTCTTAAAAATAAGATGTCTGGAAAAAAAAGTGTGGCAATGGACAGAGTAATTTATCATGGCATCAGCCAGTAGTGGCAGGCTACAGTTGTGTCTTGCTTCTAGTAGGCAACTGTGTATTATTGCGGAGGAAGTTAATGATGGTGTGGATTGGATAGCTTACTTATCATCTCATTCAACATCCCCCACAAAAGGATAATTTTTTAACTCATGGTAAAAAAAAATTATTGGTAAAAACAAGCCATTTCTTCTTCTGATATCATCTGCCCCCAAATAAGCATAATTAGGCACCTTTTTTATTTTAAAATGCATAAATAATCTGATATTGCAATGTGCTTTTAAAAGGGGCCTGTTACCACAGGCTACAGACCGAAAGACTCAAAGACACCTTTGGGGGTTATTATTACATTCTACTTGGAGCCTAACAATCCCATAATCCTCCACACTCTTTGCTCTGCTTCAGAGAAAGAATGTGAGGCCATAACCCAGCAAAAAGCCATCAACTGGCCAACACACTAGTAACTCCTTGAAACATTGAGCACGAATATAAGAAACACAAAAATGTCTTGTCACAACTGGTGGTTAGAAGACACAAATTGAGATCAATGGAAGACCAAAATTTTGGTGCAAGCTAATTATTATTATTGTTACTGACATTAACTCAAAAACAACACAGAAAAGCAAAGTCCTATGTTTACCAACTGAATGAGACTGAATTGTTGAAAACTGTAATTCCAGAAGCAGTCTCTACGAAATATACAGCTCTGTGGCTGGTAAACAATGAAGGGGATGCAGTGCTTGTCAGAGCACTACAGTCCCATCAAGCTGGTTGCTAGGGGTGCTGGAAGTTGGACTCCCACCTATCTGATATTGATGGCCTATCCTAAGAAGAGTGCATCAATATCAAAGTCCCGGAAAATCCTTCCAACATGAGTCAGCTGTCAGATTAAACACTTATTTGTCCATAAGTGGAATGACAATATTGGTAAGGTGACAAGAAGTGTGGCACATAGATATTACCATGATCTGTCTTTGTTATAGATAATTTCTCAAATATGACACCAACTACACTTAAAGGGGTTCTCTCATCATGGACAATGGGGGCATATCGCTAGGATATGCCGCCATTGTCTTATAGGTGCGGGTCCCAGCGGTGTATCGAGAACGGAGCCCTGAAAGTGAAGGAGGGCACATTGCGCATGCACTGGCTCGGCTATTTCCGTAGGCCTCATAGAAATGAATGGGAGCGGGGGCTGCGCATGCGCGATACGCTCCCATTCACTTCTATGAGGACCCGGCTTGGTGGTTGCTGGACCGCAGTCCGCCACTTCCACCATGGCCTGTCCATGCCCACAGGGAACAGCAGGAGGGTGGCGGGTACAGACTGCAGACCTAACAAGTGATCATATATTTTTTATATTTATTTGTCTGTATTCTCTCACTGATTTCCTCTTCTGCTCTACCGAGGATAGCAAAAGTGAGTAAGAAATATTTGCATTAAGCTTCTGTAACTCAATCAACAGTCTAGTGATACTCAGACATAAATCCACGTCTGACTACCTCAATATCCTCATCTATTTGCTTGTTCCACCAACTCCACCTGAGCGGGACATGAATCTTCATGTACAAAGTTTCTTCAAGTTTCTTCTTTAATACGACAAATTGTTGCAGCTTTTGGTCAGATCTTCACAGATATTTTTATTTATCTGTTTACAGACTTTGTCAAGGCTTCTGATGGAAGACGTGAGATTTTTCCTTTCAGTGTTTCCTTTCACCTTTCTTGCCCCAAAACTCCACAAGCCGATAGTTAAAAAAGGAGGAATTCTATTCCAACCCGCTCTCTCCAGCTCTAATTAAAATCGACTTCAATGAAAAGTTTTCCGCTTCCAATACAGGCTGCAAGGCATCATTCATGCTGCAGAGTATCTCCAGCTCGCTTTACTGCGTTTCAATGGTTTGCAAAAAGATACTGTCTTTCAAACACTAAGCGGCTAGTTGCTAAGCCTGGAGGACTCCTCTGTCACATCAAGGAATTGTGTTTTTTTTTTTTATCCATTTCTATGTCATCTGTAAGAATTTGAAGTTTTTTAACAACCAGCTCAAAAGAAACTTTTCTGGATCTAAAGATGCAGCCGTAGAAGAACAAGAAGAAGACGTAAGACAAATGCCAGTGAGACAGAGAGTAAATAGATGATTGTTTGGTGAAATTTTGATGTTTTTCCCCTTACACAGGAGCTGGGTTCATTAAGACCTTGCACATCAATAGACACAAGTTGTCTTCTCACCTTTCGTGGAATTTACCTGCATTTAATAACATCTTGTTTTGAGGAACATAAAAGTGTTTTTGGAGTCGGGTCTTTATTTCTCCCTTTGATTACAAGGTCTTATTTTCACCTGCCACTCGGAGCCCACAAAGATTTTTCTTTTTGTTTGTTCGGAGAAAACAGACAAATAGAATGAACGGTCGGATTAATTGCTCATCTCAGATAATGTGGCAGCAAGCAACAAGTGGACATATTTTATGCCTGCATTCAAAAGCATTCCATTTAATGAAGAGCTCTGTTTTGTTTTGTTTTTTAAAACAATTTGCCTTTAAGACCACACCAAACTGTTTAGGAATTCCTTCAAATATTTCCCATATCTGCTTTCTTGCATTACAAGACCAAAGTGAATAACCTGTTTGGATTACTGTAACCCCCTACCATCAATCAGAATTGAAATCTTCTAGTTTATCTTCAGTTCTACTGCTTGGCTCAACCATCTCTTCTCACAATTGATTTCTCCCCTCTATACATCCCTGCATAAGGCCTCATGCACATGACCGTTGTTTGATTCCGTGTACGTTGAGCCATTTCTCGTGCTTTTCTGTGGACCTATTGGTTTTTAATGGGTCCGTTGAAAACTCGTCAAATTGTCCTCCGCGTCCGTGTTCCGTGATTACTGTCCATCAAAAAAATATAACCTGTCCTATTCTTGTCCGCGAAAAACGGTATGCGGACCCATTAAAGTCAATGGGACCGTGAAATAATGCGGAGGCACATCTGACTGTCATCCGCGTCCGTGACCTGCATATATATTTCATTATCCTGGTTGGAGATATTAAAATTACCCTTTTTTTTCCCCTTTTTTTCTGGCGGACCACGGAAACACAACAGAACCAAAAACAGACACGGATCACGGAACAACGGAACCCCATTTTGCGGACCGCTAAAAACAACTGTCGTGTGCATGAGGCCTTAGTAACCAAATATCACGTTAAACCCAAGTTGCGATCCAAAGGCAATTGCCTTCTCTCCACATAAGATCCCACCTATTTAGAGAAGTCATATTCTACCATCATCAAGCCAGTACCACTTCTCTAATCTTCTTTACAACTTGTTCTACTCCGTCTTTGGCCAGTGAAGAAAACGTTTGATGGTGGTCCTCAGCAGATCATAACAGCCTTTCCATAAAAATAACACCAGTGCCATAAACTGTAGTCTACTGTTACCAATGGGAGAGCAGTCATGGTGAATTTGGTGTCCCTCCTCTTGCTCTCATCTATTATCTGAATAGCCACAGTTTGTAAATGAAGGGATTTGGATATTAATGGGGTTTCCCACCATGGGACATTTTTTTCCAACATTAACAGTCCTTATAACTTTAATTAACAGACACTTTAAGGTTGCTTTCACATGCGGCATATTTTGTTGCAAAAAATTTGTGTGACTGAATATCAGTTCCATTCATCTGAACAAGGCTTATAAAAATCCATGCGCTTCCAGCAAAAACAACTGATTTTCAGTTGCAGAAATTTTACACAACAAATCGGCTGCATGAGAAGGTACTCTAATGCTACCGAACTACTGTGATGTTCATTAAACTAGCCTTCTATGGCTCAGATATCCTGGTGGTTAGTGTCGGACTTGGGTTTTTGGGCCCACCAGAAGAATTTATTCTTGGGGCCCAACCCCTAATTTATCAATAATAGGTTTTGAATCAAAGAAACCGCCGCCATTAAAATTAATGCATCATCAGAAAATGACATATTGTTTAAATCACATTTTTTTTTGTGTATGAGTGATTTGGTGATTTTATGTCACTTTCTATATTAATTTGCACTGACCCTATTGACTTATATGGGACAGTTTTCTTTTTTTTCTACTTTATTAAGCATCATGTATACTATAAAAAAATAAAGGAATTTAGTGCAGTTTCCTTCCCTCCGTCCTCCGCCCCCAATTGTCTCTCTCCAGCCAGGAGGGGAAAAGGAGGGGAAAAAAGCAAAAACTACAAGGGGGTCCTAGCTATTATTCCCAATGCCTCCAAAT
The DNA here is from genome assembly GCA_033119425.1 of Bufotes viridis. NCBI lineage: Eukaryota > Metazoa > Chordata > Amphibia > Anura > Bufonidae > Bufotes > Bufotes viridis. Next base: position 444,776,889 of record CM065590.1, on the reverse strand, counting down.
TGCGCCCCAGTATTCCAGTTAATTCCTACTTAAATAATACATTTTATCAAAGTACCGTACTTTCCCATTTACTTATCTGGGGTTTATTCCTGGTGCACCAGGTCTTTGCAGTTATTACCCTAAGGCCTCATGCACACGGCCGTTGTTTTGGTCCGTGTCCGAACCGCATATTTTGCGGCTTGGGCGCGGACCCATTCACTTCAATGGGGCCGCAAAAGATGCGGACAGCACTCCGTGTTGTCTCGGTGGGCATATGGTCGTGTGCAAGAGGCCTAACTATAAACAAAATTCGTAACAGCGTTCTCAATGCTTTATTTGACTAGGCAATTCACACTGAATTGTTGATCTTGGTATTAATATAAATTACATGGAAAATACCTTCCCAATATGAGTTCAAGATTGGATATTCCCATGTAAGGTGTATGAAATCAGCTGGTCCAGTTCATTTCTATGGGAGAGTTTTCTAGGCATGCTCTGTGACCTGTGTAGAGGTCGGGTAAGCTGTGATATTACCTATTGTGAATGGTGGATTCTGTGTTATCTTTATAGAGGTGTTACTTGTCATTGTAATTATGTCTGTGGTGATAATAATGATAATAGCTGAACTGAAAAGTTACCTGTGCAAAATAAGAAGTCATGACCTATGATTAGACCTAGTGGCCAGTGCGAAAATTGCAGGATTATACAAATTTTTTTCAATAAAGATAGTGACAGAAAAAAAAAACTCACCAAAAATTCTGAAAAAAAATGTTTAATATAAAATTGTGATTTAAAAAATAGTTCATTTTCTTATGACACATTCCCTTTAAATGTTATTTTAACACAACATCATGAACAGCTTGCTACTTTTGTAATTTAGTTTCTGTAACAAAAATGCCCCAGTTGTGAAGTATTCTCTTTACTTAATTATAATGGCCCACCTTGGTATTTAAATTTTTATCGGGCCGACAGAAATAGCAGAGCCTGGGCTCAGCTATTTTAGGCGGCCCCATAGAAATGCATGGAGAGAAGCTGCATATGCGCAGTGCGCCCTCCACCACCTTTCCCCGCTCGGTTCTTGGTGTAGGTGGGGGTCCCATACATGGGACGGCACCTATCAGACAATTGGGGCATATCCTAGCGATAAGCCCCCATTGTCTGTGATGGGACAATCCCTTTAGGCCTCATGCACACGACCGCTGTTTGATTCTGTGTCCGATGAGCCGTTTTTCGTGCTTTTCTGCGGACCCATTGGTTTTCAATGGGTCCGTGGAAAACTCGTCAAATGCACCGTTTGTCCTCCGCGCCCGTGATTACTGTCCGTCAAAAAAATATAACCTGTCCTATTCTTGTCCGTGAAAAACGGTTTGCGGACCCATTCAAGTCAATGGGACCGTGAAAAAATGCGGAGGCACATCTGACTGTCATCCGCGTCCGTGACCTGCATATATATTCCATTATCCTGGGTGGAGATATTAAAATTACACTTTTTTTTTCCTTCCTTTTTTTCTGGCGGACCTCGGAAACACAACGGAACCAAAAACGGACACGGATGACAGAACAACGGAACCCCATTTTACGGACCGCTAAAAACAACTGCTGTGTGCATGAGGCCTTAACCTGTATAATGTGTACATCCACCTACTGAAGTGGTCCCTTAATTCCATCCTTCAACTGCCAGCAGCCATATCTTCTGTTAGAAGCTGTGACAGTTACAGGGAGAAAGCTGCAGCCGAAAGGACACGCCCTCTGAGCTGTGATAGGGAGGGAATACCTGTTAAAATAGTTTCGCTAAATGCAATTAGAACTTTAAATTAAATATGTGCCTCATGTGATCAAAGTGTCCTGAAGCAAAATAAGAACAGAAAAAGTATCCAAGTCAAGAAATGTGATAGCTTAGTTGTCAGCTTTACTTTTTGAGGTCCTGCACTTAAATTCAACCAGACAATCCTAGGTGAGGAAAAAAGGCTAAGCTCCAGGACTGATCGATTTTACCTTCACTGATACATTGTAACAAACTGAACAGGAGAGACATGCGTGCTCACAAAGGATTTTTCTGCAATGATATATTGTAAGACATCCTCAGCTGTGAAAAATATTACACTTGCTTTTTTTAGCCGCTAACCGCAGGTATAGATAATGACAATGGTGCTGAATTGAAACACAATTGGGTTCATTTACCAAACTGGTGTAAAGTACAACTGGCTTAGTTGCCCATAGCAACCAATCAGATTCTACCTTTCATTTTCCAAAGTAGCTGTCAAAAATGAAAAGTTGAATCTGATTGGTTGCTATGGGCAACTAAGCCAGTTGTACTTTACACCAGTTTGATAAATGTATGCAAAAAAAAAAAAAAAATGTAGAATATTTTTTCTTTGGCAAATACTTTTACTTATTATGACTTACATCTGACATTGGACCACAATCCATGAATAAAATAGCTTGCTGCTTGCTCACTTCTATGTATATAAAGTTTCTTCCCCCTCCCGCCTTCCCAAATGCTCTCTTAATTTTCCATACCGTAGTGATGGGTGAGGAGAGAGCAGCGTCCAGAGGTCCGCCCTGCCCCCGCCTACGCTAAGCAGTCGCTTTCCTGATCTCCAGCATAATAAAACAAGCAATGAGTTCATCCTTCAGGTGGCAGGAATGACAAGAAACTGCTTTGCATTATTTTCTTTTGACCAGTTGTCCGCAGTTTTAGAGGCTTCGGAGCAGCTGATGTTTTTTTTTTTTTGGATTTTTCCATTTTTCCGTCCTGTTAACAGCGCAGCCTGTGCCCAGACAGTAATGTGCTCCTTGTATGCCCACGACTGTTATGATCATGTAAATTTATTGGTGCTCAGAAGATGGGAGCTATTAAAACATTACCGCAGCCATTACGGTGGCGTGCGTGTTGGCTTTCGCTCCCAACGAACATATGCTTCCGAGTGAATGCCTAAACTCTTATTTATGGATTTAATTTAATATGCGGAAAGAATTCAAAATTAAATTTTGTGTCTGCCTCCAGAGAGTGTCAGTGTATAATAACATGGTAATTTTTACACATCTTTATGAGAAATGGGGAAATTAATTCTTTCTGACAACTTGTAATTATTCGTCTTGGAACACTTGCAGCTGAGCAGTTTGCGCGCCTGTTGTCTGCGGCTGTACACTGCTCGGGGACGGGAGATCCGCTCCATGTCTTAGGCTTTGTAATCGCTGCTGACAGATCTGCCCCAGAAAGTGTCAAAATTCTGATCTACGCTACAGCATGGAGGAAATAAAAGCTAGTGTTTGGGAAGGAAGAATCTATTTTCAAGGAGTTTACCAAGAATTACGTCACAGCGGGGTCCAGGACCTGATGTATTATCTTTCTATCAATTTTCAGGTGTTTAAAGAGGTTTCCAGGTTTCATGTAAAATCTCAATAATTGAATAGTGAAAAAGCTGCCATTTCCCAATAGACTTTAGAAGTTTTACCATTTTCAGGATCTCTGCTTGTAGCCAGTGAATAGAGGCATTAATCATTTACAATGTATCACTGTAGTCAATTCTGTCCAGACAGTGAGGTATAACACATTAGCATAGTTGTAAGCCGTTTATCGGGGTGGGCTCCCCAGGATACAGCAAAGTCATGAACGAGGAAAGCAACTTCACCAGCTTTTGCCAAAGTAGTATTTTACTTAAACGTGGCAATGCGCACAACCATAAACCCTGGGAACACACAATAAATGTACATACACCCAGCCCAAGGCTGAGACCCTTGTGCTGCATAGCGCGGCGCCCTCCGATGGATGCCGGTGGAAAGTGCGGTAATTTACCTATTGGCGGGCACAACTAAACCCTAAAAAAATATAAGAACAACTGTTTGGGTGTGTTGTACGGGCTAGCCAAAAGCTTACAAACTTACAATGCTGTACAGTATTCCCCCTCCCATAACCGGTCTTGTAGCACATGCCTGAGGATTCCTTCTGAGCAAAACGCTAGTCTGAAATGTCACTTTAAATTGTGGAGTCCTTGCAATGAACAGCCAGCAACACTTGTGGCCTGACACAAACAGATATCCTATCTAACTAACTACAGGCCTGGTCTCAGTCTCTAGGATTCTAGGCGCCAAAACTGTAATAAGGTGCGTGCACAATCAGTCTTACCCACCCGGGTCTGCTCTGCCTCCGTTAGTGACTGTGAACCAAACAAAAGCGTCTCTAACAAGCATATAGTGCCGCAGAGTATGTTGCTTTGCTCCTCAGCTCTCATCAGCGTTCCTGGAAGCAATCCTCGTTCATCTTGGACACAATCAGCTTCACTTGGCTGTAGTACTGGTCACCGAAGGGTGCTCCCACACCTGGATGGCGATGGATCCTCCTTACATACAGCTCCTGGATCCTCTTCCAAGCTCTCTCTCAAAATGGCTGCTCTATCTCTTCCTCTCCAGGCTTTGCAACTCCACCTCTCATGAATATGGAAAATATGCAGTCTATTAGCTGTATTTAGGAAACAGCGGCATCTTGTGGCCAAACAGCAGAATGTCAGTCCAGATCATTTAACTTAATTTACACAGTGTGCAGATAATGAGAGCTGTTTCCCGATCTCACATGAACTCCAGACACATAGAGGGAGTTTTATCAAAACTGGTGTAAAGGAGAACTGGCTTAGTTGTCCATAGCAACCAATCTGATTCCACCTTTCATATTCCTAAGGAGCTCTGAAAGGTGGAAGCAGATTGGTTGCTATTGGCAACTAAGCCAGTTTTCCTTTACACCAGTTTTGATAAATCTCCCCCATAGCTTGTACCTACACTGGTACACAATAACAAACCCGTCATCTATGTTGGCAGAATTAGATCAGGACAGGATTTAGTGTCCGAATGTAAATTATGAATGCTTTCATTCACTGCCAGTAAACAGTGATCTTGAAAATGCTCAGGTATATTTGAAATTGGCTACACTGTTGATTATACAGTGAAAACTTCTTATTAAACCACTTTCTTTTAGATATGAGTGAATTTCTTGAAATTCGTTTCATGTCCAATTTGTAGATTTTTTAAATAAAACTTGATTTATGGCCAAATCTATTCTATATAAATCAAATGTGCTCTAATTTACCTGAAAATTGGCACTCTGAGGCCTCTTTCACACGGGCGTCATGTTTGACGCCCGGATAAGAGGCGGGTGCGTTGCGGGAATATGTGCGTTTTTCCCGCGCGGGTGCAAACGTTTGCAACACGTTTTGCACGCGCGTGAGAAAAAACGCCATGTTTGGTACCCACCTCGAGCCGGACTTCATCACTGAAGTCCGGTTTCGGGTCTACTGAGAATTGATATTTCCTTATAACATGGTTATAAGGGAAATAATAGCATTCTTAATAAAGAATGCATAGTAAAATGAAGAGGAAGGGTTAAACATAATAAAGTTAACTTACTTTAGCCACTGATCGCGTAGTCGCGATCTCTCCTCTCTTTCGGCATCATCTAAGATCTAAAGGACCTGTGATGACGTCACATCACATGGTTCAATCACATGGTCCATCTTACCATGGTGATGGACCATGTGATTGGACCATGTGATGGACGTCATCACAGGTCCTTTAGATCATAGATGCTGCAGGGAAAGAGAGGACAGATCGCGACTACGCGATCAAGTGGCAAAGGTAAGTTAACTTTTTATTATGTTTAACCCCTTCCTCTTCATTTAACAATGCATTCTTTATTAAGAATGCTATTATTTCCCTTATAACCATGTTATAAGGGGAAATAATAGAGATTGGGTCCCGTTGCTAAGCAACAATGCGGGAAAATCGCAACGCATCCGCACTTGGTTGCGGATGCTTGCGATTTTCCCGCAGCCCCATTCACCTTTATGGGGCCTGCGTTGCGTGAAAAACGCAGAATATAGAACATGCTGCGATTTTCACGCAACGCAGAAGTGATGCGTGAAAATCACCGCTCATGTGCACAGCCCCATAGAAATGAATGGGTCCAGATTCAGTGCGGTGCAATGCGTCCTCCTCACGCATTGCACCGCGCGGAAAACTCGCCCGTGTGAAAGGGGCCTGACAGTCTGAGCAGTGATGAGCGAATCAAAGTTGACGGAGTGGAATTTGATTCAAATTTCAGAAAAAAATAGATTTTTCCCAAAGTCAAATTTCCTTGCGCTTCGCGGTAACGAATTGCATTTTTTCTAAAATGGCTGATGCACATGTTACAGAGTGAAAGTAAGAAGCTCAGGAACAAGGGATCCCCCACAATGCCATGCAGACAGCCAATCAGCATACAGCCATCCCCTGTGATGTCACATCCCTATAAAAAGTCTCGGCCTGCTCGGTCTCCGCCATTTTCCAGTGAACTTAGTGCAGGCAGAGGCATTGCAGGCACTAGGGACAGTGTTTAGGAAACTGTTTATTCACCAAAAAAAACTAGTGAGCAGTTCTTGGAAAGATTATTTATAGTGTAGGGAAAGGATAGGGAGGCATTATCCCCACTGTAGGGAGACAGCAGAGACCAATAGGAGAGTGTAAAGCCTGGGTAATAGGAGCTATTCTATTGCTGCACTAATTGGGCTTACAAAGTGCTCTAATACTACTGATTTTAGGTTGTTTGCATTCTGTGATACATCAGTAATTCCAGTAATCCTTGCTTCTGTTATTGGGGTGAAATTGCTGTCTGATACAACTAGTTTTGCTGTGTTCATTTTGTATCTATAAGTACATCCATCCATCCATGATTCTGTAGTGAAAGTGTGGTCTGATACAACCAGTTTTGGGGTGTATTTAGTTTATACAGTGGGTACGGAAAGTATTCAGACCCCCTTAAATCTTTCACTCTTTGTTAAATTGCAGCCATTTGCTAAAATCTTTTTAAATAATTTTTTCCTCATTAATGTACACACAGCACCCCATATTGACAGAAAAACACAGAATTGTTGACATTTTTGCAGATTTATTAAAAAAGAAAAACGGAAATATCACATGATCCTAAGTATTCAGACCCTTTGCTCAGTATTTAGTACAAGCACCCTTTTGATCTAATACAGCCATGAGTCTTTTGGGGAAAGTTTTTCACACCTGGTTTTTGGGATCCTCTGCCATTCCTCCTTGCAGATCCTCTCCAGTTCTGTCAGGTTGGATGGTAAACGTTGGTGGACAGCCATTTTTAGGTCTCTCCAGAGATGCTCAATTGGGTTTAAGTCAGGGCTCTGGCTGGGCCATTCAAGAACAGTCACAGAGTTGTTGTGAAGCCATTCCTTCGTTATTTTAGCTGTGTGCTTAGGGTCATTGTCTTGTTGGAAGGTAAACCTTCGGCCCAGTCTGAGGTCCTGATCACTCTGGAGAAGGTCTTCATCCAGGATATCCCTGTACTTGACTGCATTCATTTTTCCCTCAATTGCAACCAGTCGTCCTGTCCCTGCAGCTGAAAAACACCCCAAAGCATGATGCTGCCACCACCATGCTTCACTGTTGGGACTGTAAGTGATGAGCAGTGCCTGGTTTTCTCCACACATACCACTTACCCTCAGTTCACACTTGCGCGTTTTACAGCGCGTTCGAACGCGCTGTAAAACGCATAACCGATGCAAACCAATGCTTCCCTATGGGACTGGTTCACATTTTCGCGTTTTACAGTGCGTTCGAACGCGCTGAAAAACGCCCGACGCATAAACAAGTACTTGAGCTTTTTTTGGGGTGTTTGTTGCGCGTTTTGGCCCATAGACTTCAATGGGAACGTGCAACGCTTGTATTTTGCGCATTTTTGACACTGAAAACGCACGTTCGAACGCGCGTTTATGAATTTGCAACATGCTGAAAAAGGCTAAACCCCCCCAAATTTCACACCAGCAATGCACTCTGATTGGCCAAACGTCATATAGACAGGGATATTTGGTCATTGGACAGCACTGCAGTCAATCATACAAACGTAAAACGCGTGTTTACTATTGCCAAAAACGCGCGTAAAACGGGCGACAAAAACGCGCGGAAAACGCGCATCTCAGAAACGCTCAGGTCTGAACCCAGCCTTAGAATTAAGGCCAAAAAAGTTCTATCTTGGTCTCATCAGACCAGAAAATCTTATTTCTCACCATCTTGGAGTCCTTCAGGTGTTTTTTAGCAAACTCCATGCGGGCTTTCATGTGTCTTGCACTGAGGAGAGGCTTCCGTCGGGCCACTTTGCCATAAAGCCACGACTGGTGGAGTGCTGCAGTGATGGTTGACTTTCTACAACTTTCCCCCATCTCCCGACGGCATCTCTGGAGCTCAGCCACAGTGATCTTTGGGTTCTTCTTTACCTCTCTCACCAAGGCTCTTCTCCACCGATAGCTCAGTTTGGCCGGATGGCCGGCTCTAGGAAGCGTTCTGGTCGTCCCAAACATCTTCCAGTTAAGGATTATGGAGGCCACTGTGCTCTTAGGAACCTTAAGTGCAGCTGAATTTTTTTTGTAACCTTGGTCAGATCTGTGCCTTGCACAATTCTGTCTCTGAGCTCTTCAGGCAGTTCCTTTGACCTCATGATTCTCATTTGCTCTGACATGCACTGTGAGCTGTAAGGTCTTATATAGACAGGTGTGTGGCTATCCTAATCAAGTCCAAACTGTATAATCAAACACAGTTGGACTCAAATGACGGTGTAGAACCATCTCAAGGATGATCCGAAGAAATGGACCGCGACCTGAGTTAAATATATGAGTGTCACAGCAAAGGGTCTGAATACTAAGTACCATGTGATATTTCTGTTTTCTTTTTTAATAAATCTACAAAAATGTCAACAATTCTGTGTTTTTCTGTCAATATGGGGTGCTGTGTGTACATTAATGAGGAAAAAAAATGAACTTAAAAGATTTTAGCAAATGGCTGCAATATAACAAAGAGCAAAAAACTTAAGGGGGTCGGAATACTTTTCGTACCCACTGTATATATATATACATATAAATACTTCTATTCATCCTTACTTCAGGGGTAAAAGTGTGGTCTGATACAACCAGTTTTGGGGTATATTTAGGTTATATATAAGTACTTCCATTCATCCTTGCTTCTGGGGTGAAAGTACGGTCTGGCATGCTGCACGGGTGACGAAAGCACGCTCCTTGGGCTTAAAAAAACCCCAAAAGAATAGATACTACAAGCTATCACACCATAAAGACCAAAAACGGTTAGCTGCCAAGGCCGCCGTTAACCAAAGAAGTATACTTCTCTACACACTTTTAGGGTGGTCAAATTCTTTTACACTTAATTTGATGCGTCAATCAGTAGTTGCGGAGTTGGTGTGAAATAGTGTCCTGATACTACGAACTTTAGGGTGAGTTCACATTTCAGTTATTTGGTCAGTTATTTCCATAATTTTTTGTGAGCAAAAATCAGTAGTGAAGCCTACTTAGAGATAAAGTGTAATGGAAAGATCTGCACAGAACTTTGTTTTTCGTCCAGCACAACGTAAACCAGATGGATCCGTTATGCTTGCCCTTATACTTCTATTATGACGGATAAAAACGGAATGCCTCTAAATGTTTCCGTTTTGATTTCCGTCTTATGGATTCCGTTATTTTCCGTTATAACCATGTTGTAAGAGAAAGCCATAACGGAATACATAACATTGATGTGAACAAGCCTTTAGGATGTTAAAATTCTTTTAAACTTAATTTGATGCGTCAAACTGTGGTTGTGGAGTTGGTGCGAAATTCCAGCCTGACACTATTGCTCTTTTACCCTTGCAGGTAATGTTACAGTACAGTATGTCTGACAGATAGGTGAGAAGGAGACATCTGCTGCTTCATCCAGTAGGCGGGCAAGTACCGACTATGAGAGTCGCGTGGGACCTGGTGTTGCGAGCGGTCAGGCACGTGGCCCTGAGACTGGTGAGGGTGACATCAGTGATGTGCAGACAGTAGTGGATGATGATATAGCTGAACCCACGTGGGAGCTGGGTGAAGACAGGCTTCATCATCATCAGGAGAAGAGGGTGTTTCAGCTTGCGCGTGAGGCAGCAGCTGAGCTAGTAGGGTGGTAGCGTGGCCGTGAGTCAGCAGTGTGAGATCTGTAGCCAAACGTGCCGGAGTAGACTGCCTGCTACGCAAGAGGCTACCTGTCCGGAAAGAAGTAGCGGTGCACAGGTTCACGGAGGCAGCAGTAGCAGGCAGTCAGCACGGAGTGATGCCGGGAAAAAGCCATACTCGGCGGTGTGGAAATTTTTAATCTAGCCGCCGGAGAACCCTTTTCTCCTCATGTGATTCCTCATGCAATTCCCACCCTCACCACTCTGTGACTGGGCCACTGTGTTGACTCCTCATGCGATTCCTACCCTCACCACTCTGTGACTGACCACTGTGTTGACTCCGCATGCGGTTGCCACCGTCACCACTCAGTGACTGACCACTGTGTTGACTCCTTATGCAGTTGCCACCTCACCACTCTGTAAATGGCCCACTGTGTTGACTTCTCATGCGGTTGCCACCTCACCACTGTGTAACTGGGCCACAATGTTGACTCCTCATATGGTTGCCACTTCCCCACTGTGTCAATGGGCCACTCTGTTGCCTCCTCAAGCGGTTGACACCCTCTCTATAATGTAACTGGGCCACTGTGTTGACTCCTCATATGATTGCCACCCTCCCCACTCTATGATGGGGCCACTATTGTCCCTGTTTGGCCTTGTTGAAATCACCATTTATTTTACCCTTCTTCTGATCTGCCAGAAGGACAGTAAAATGAGAAATACAACGGATCCTGTCTTTGGTGCAGCCGTAAGGCCTGTATCACATGGTCCCTTTTTTGCATCAGGATTGGATCATAAATTGAAAGCCAAAAGCAGAAGTGGGTACAAAACACAGAAGACATGAAATTTTTCCAATCACATGTCATCTCTGTAAACGGTGACGTCAACACAAACTTACTGCTGACACCCTCTCCACTCGGTCAGGGGGGCACTACTTGTATCAGCGTGTAACAGAAGAGGTTTTGTAGAAATCTTTGTGGAATCAGATGACGATGGTGTAAAAGGAGTGCGCTCTTCACATAGTAGAATCTTGTGCCACTGCACGTTTCTTTGTACCTGACGCCAACATTGACCTGTAAGGCTGAGTTGACACTTGAGTTATTTGGTCAGTTTTGGCCCTATAAACGACCAAATAAGTGAAGTGCTAAGTGATTTTAAGAATGACCCCTGTCATCTGCGTGTCATACTGACTCACAGTATTATTTCACTACCACATGCAGCTGGAAAATAGCTGTTTTTTAAGGCAATTCATGATGAATTCAGATCGCATTGAATTTCTGAAAAATTTGCTTATCTCTAACTATGAGGTCTCCTAGGACTCTGATTGAAAATATCTTGTTGTTCTCTCGTTGTTGTTTTTTACATTTTCTTAGGAAATTTTGCTTTCTCCCCACCCCCTTTTAAGCTCTTTATCCCAATGACACAATGGTGCAAAGTGACACTCATATATATAGCTAGGGGTAAAGGCATGGTTCATAGTGTAAACAAACAGCGTGCAAAACACTTAATCATCTAATGTGTTATGCTTTTCCATACTATAAATGTTCCAAAAATTGTACCTTATCAGGCGCAGATGGTGTTTAAACACACACAGTGTCATGGGAAAAAAACTGTGGCTTGCTGGGACCAAGCATCCAAAAATGAGGTTTTAACGGGGGCGGATGCATGGCCCTGTTTATACATACATATGTTCATGTCAGAAGAAAGAGTGGCTTGTTCTGTCCAAGTGTCTAACAAATAATGTGTTAACAGGAGCAAAGTGTGTATTTGTACATGCACAAGTGTTAATAGTGAGAAGAAACAGTGGCTTGTTCTAAAGTTGAACAATCCTAGAAAAATTCACCCTTTTATTTGGGGGCAGCGGCAGTACAGCATGGATGTGGAAATTGTAAGGTGTGTAGGGGTAATTGTGGTAAGGGTAAGGTGTACAGTACCAGCAGTAGAAGCACAGCATTGTAGCAGCTGTGTAGGGGTAATGGTAGTGGCCGTAGGGGTACTGGAAGTCGCAGTAGGGCGATTAGCAGTGGGGAGTAGCAGCTGCAGTGGTGGTATCAGCAATAGCAGCAATATGATAGCCAGACAGTGAGGTGATGGGGCGGGCAATAAATAGCCACTGTCAGCAATGGCAGACCTATTCATTGACCTCAGCTGGAGGAGTGTGAAAATCCTCACAGATCCATACCTAATTTATTTTGACAAAAGTGATATTTTTTACATGGCGGAGAAAGACTTTGTCTGTTCGGCTGTGCTGTTGCACTGAAAACCCTCTCTGAGATGAGAGGATAAATGAGACACTACAGGGATATCAAACTAGACCAGTTCCGGCCACTGTTCCAATCTGCCTGCCCAGAAGTCCATGGGGTCAGGAAACATGATATGCAGTGGAGAAATTCAACAGTCCAGATGGGCTTCAATATAGTTGTTCAGGTGGTACGTTTCTGTTTGCGTCGTAGAACTACACGTGGTCAGACTACGCTACAGCCTCAAGAAGGGCACCCAAAAAGGGCCCAAAACTTTGCACTAATGTAGATCATATACCACTGGTGTTGGAAATAAAATGAATTAATAAAATAAGCATTTTTCAAAAATACATAATTGGCGTGCTGTCTCAATACTTCAGTAAGAATATATACTAAAATCCCCAGGTGGAGGGAGATTAACCCAGAGATGCGCACCCCCAAAAGCCATATTGAACAAGTGCTAAATTGTAAAAATAAAATAATTCGACCTCCCTTCCGGTAACAGAAAAACATTCCTCCATTTTGTTTCGATAGCGAGGGTCTAAAAGAATGGCTATCCAGGAATAATCAGATTGCTTGATGCTAACCATATGCTATGTCACTACATAAGCAAGCAAGCATACAGCTTGCTATGCTCACCAGCATGTCCAAAGACAACATGTGCTCCCTGCTGCAGTGGCTTGGTGCATAACAACACCATTGACTACTTTATGCTTGTCATACAGGTGCTTCAGCATATGCAGGGTGGAATTCCAGCAAGTTAGAACGCTTTAGATCAAGCAGTGCAATGGTCAACCACTCTTTTGCTGCAAGTCCAGGAGGGAGTTCCTTGCAACATAAGAATGGCTGAAATTCAAGGACTATCTCTTGGACATTACCAGAAAACTCTGCAAGTAACCGTACTTTTTCCAAAATAATTACACTACTAAATTTATCTTATGTGCCAAGCAGTGGGTATGTGTTATTTCCTCAAAATGCAACTCAGCCACTCTGTTTCTGCCATTGTTGGTAAGCACTTTGCCCAACTAGACTTTTGTGGAGAAATCCAGCAGGATTTTGGCTGTTTAAAGTACTTTAACGAGTGATCTGCTGTGTGGCTACTCTCGCCCAGGCTGATCAGTTCTAACATGGCATGGCAACTCTTCACTTTACAAATATGATAGGAGGTAGGGGGAGTAGAAGCACTGCTCTGCCCTGCTTCTGTTGGGAAGGAAGGATGCTCATTGCAGAGGATATGGAGGAGATGGATAATCATCTGGTATGGGAACCAGACCGGCACAAACGTAGAGGTGTCAATAGGACCTAGCCTCTTTACTGTGGTGCTGCATCAACGCTGCAGTGAAAAACATTGACCAAGTGAGCCGTGAAAGACATGTACTGTCCATGCCCATCACAGCTGCTGCTGGTGTCCACAGTAGTGTGCACCTTGCCGAACAGCAACAATTGCAAAGAGTGGCCTGTGTTTTTCAAGGAAGGGATTGCTTTTTTTGCAGAAATAATAGCAGCTAGGTATCTTCCAGCGAGGCTAAATGCAATTCCATAAAGGCAGCAGAATCCACTAGGTAGTACGGCAGCGACTGAGATGCCAGGATGTTAGCTGAAAGTCTTTGGGAAATAGGACACACAAGATTTTTTGGCTACTGGCAGCAGCGTAGCTAAAGGCTCATGGGCCCTGGTGAAATAGATCAGCTTGGCCATGCCCTCCCATAAGGCTTTGTGTCCAGGGACAGGGAAGCATATAGCCTTCGTGCTGTCTGAGACAAAAATTGAAATGGACCCCCCCCCCCCCATAACTCCTCACCTCCAGCCAGAGGTGTAACTTCACCAGCATGCACTTTCTATAATACCGGTGTCTTCTTATGTGGCACAAGGGTCTTTGGGCCACCTCAGGCATCTGGGGCCCAGTAACAACTGCTACTTCTGCACCTCCTATAGCTATGCCCCTGGCTACTGGCATATTGATTATAGGGGAAAGACATCATGAAGAAAACACTTGTGGTAAGTCACACTGTGTGCAAACACTTTACACACTGTGTGCAAAAAACTGTAGGAAACAAAGCCACAAAAACAACAGCAAAAACAGAGTTGCCTAAACAAACTCAAATCCTAAGGGCCCATTCATAAGACCGAATGGTTGCTGTCACCCTGTTGTGGACCACAAATAGCAGCCTGCAAAACATGGGCACTGGTGGTATGAACTCCGTATTGTGATACAGGCCCATTGTCTTAAATGGGTCCACGATCCGCAAAATATGGCAAAAAATAGAACATGTCTAATTTTTTGCGGCTAGGAGACACAGACCCAAAAGCACATGGAAGAGTTTTTGATCCGTGCCTCCGCACCTCAGAACATGGGACATGTCCTATCTTTTGCCGTATCTTGCTAATGGCGGACCCATTCAAGTTAATGGGTCTGCATCAGTTCACATGGCCAATGCATGTGTTTTGCAGACCCACTGTTTACTATTATATTCAGTGATGTCAGTAACAGGGGGCGGGGCTGTGACAACCTCTCAGACATGATATAGAGGCTGGTTGTCAGCAGTAATAGATGGAATAGCTGTTACTGTAGTATAAGGTCAGTGGATTTCATGTCTGACCACAATGTAATTATAATACTATTATATTCAGTGATGTCAGTAACAGGGGGCGGGGCTGTGACAACCTCTCAGACATGATATAGAGGCTGGTTGTCAGCAGTAATAGATGCAATAGCTGTTACTGTAGTATAAGGTGAGTGGATTTCATGTCTGACCACAATGTAATTATATTACTATTATATTCAGTGATGTCATTAGCAGGGGGCGGGGCTGTGACAACCTCTCAGACACGATATAGAGGCTGGTTGTCAGCAGTAATAGATGGAATAGCTGTTACTGTAGTATAAGGTCAGTGGATTTCATGTCTGACCACAATGTAATTATATTACTATTATATTCAGTGATGTCAGTAACAGGGGGCGGGGCTGTGACAACCTCTCAGACATGGTATAGAGGCTGGTTTTTTAGCAGTAATAGATGGAATAGCTGTTACTGTAGTATAAGGTGAGTGGATTTCATGTCTGATCACAGTGTAATTATATTACTATTATACTCAGTGATGTCAGAAACAGGGGGCGGGGCTGTGACAACCTCTCAGACATGATATAGAGGCTGGTTGTCAGCAGTAATAGATGGAATAGCTGTTACTGTAGTATAAGGTGTGTGGATCTCATGTCTGATCACAATGTAATTATATTACTATTATACTCAGTGATGTCAGTAACAGGGGGCGGGGCTGTGACAACCTCTCAGACATGATATAGAGGCTGGTTTTTTAGCAGTAATAGATGCAATAGCTGTTACTGTAGTATAAGGTGAGTGGATTTCATGTCTGACCACAATGTAATTATATTACTATTATATTCAGTGATGTCATTAGCAGGGGGCGGGGCTGTGACAACCTCTCAGACACGATATAGAGGCTGGTTGTCAGCAGTAATAGATGCAATAGCTGTTACTATAGTATAAGGTGTGTGGATCTCATGTCTGATCACAATGTAGTTATATTACTATTATACTCAGTGATGTCAGTAACAGGGGGTGAGGCTGTGACAACCTCTCAGACATGATATAGAGGCTGGTTGTCAGCAGTAATAGATGGAATAGCTGTTACTGTAGTATAAGGTGTGTGGATCTCATGTCTGACCACAATGTAATTATATTACTATTATATTCAGTGATGTCATTAGCAGGGGGCGGGGCTGTGACAACCTCTCAGACATGATATAGAGGCTGGTTGTCAGCAGTGATATATGGAATAGCTGTTACTGTAGTATAAGGTGTGTGGATCTCATGTCTGATCACAGTGTAATTATATTACTATTATACTCGGTAATGTCAGTAACAGGGGGCGGGGCTGTGACAACCTCTCAGACATGATATAGAGGCTGGTTGTCAGCAGTAATAGATGGAATAGCTGTTACTGTAGTATAAGGTGTGTGGATCTCATGTCTGATCACAGTGTAATTATATTACTATTATACTCAGTGATGTCAGTAACAGGGGGCGGGGCTGTGACAACCTCTCAGACATGGTATAGAGGCTGGTTGTCAGCAGTAATAGATGGAATAGCTGTTACTGTAGTATAAGGTGTGTGGATCTCATGTCTGATCACAGTGTAATTATATTACTATTATATTCAGTGATATCAGTAACAGGGGGCGGGGCTGTGACAACCTCTCAGACATGATATAGAGGCTGGTTGTCAGCAGTAATAGATGGAATAGCTGTTACTGTAGTATAAGGTGTGTGGATCTCATGTCTGATCACAATGTAATTATATTACTATTATACTCAGTGATGTCAGTAACAGGGGGCGGGGCTGTGACAACCTCTCAGACATGATATAGAGGCTGGTTGTCAGCAGTAATAGATGGAATAGCTGTTACTGTAGTATAAGGTGTGTGGATCTCATGTCTGATCACAGTGTAATTATATTACTATTATATTCAGTGATGTCAGTAACGGGGCGGGGCTGTAACAACCTCTCAGACATGATATAGAGGCTGGTTGTCAGCAGTAATAGATGGAATAGATGTTACTGTAGTATAAGGTGTGTGGATCCCATGTCTGATCACAATGTAATTATATTACTATTATATTCAGTGATGTCAGTAACAGGGGGCGGGGCTGTGACAACCTCTCAGACATGATATAGTGGCTGGTTGTCAGCAGTAATAGATGGAATAGCTGTTACTGTAGTATAAGGTGTGTGGATCTCATGTCTGATCACAATGTAATTATATTACTATTATACTCAGTGATGTCAGTAACAGCATTTTTTCAGATCTGTCATGGATCTGCAAAAACACTTCCGTTATAATAATACAACCGCATGCATCCGTCATGAACAGATCTGGTTGTATTATGTCTTCTATAGCCATGACGGATCCATCTTGAACATCATTGAAAGTCAATGGGGGACGGATCCGTTTTCTATTGTGCCAGATTGTGTCAGAGAAAACGGATCGGTCCCCATTGACTTACATTGTGTGCCAGTATCCGTTTGGCTCTGCTTCCTCAGGCGGACAGCAAAACGCTGCAGGCAGCGTTTTAGTGTCCGCCTCCAGAGCGGAATGGAGACTGAACGGAGGCAAACTGATGCATTCTGAGCGGATCCTTTTCTATTCAGAATGCATTAGGGCAAAACTGATCCGTTTTGGACCGCTTTTGAGAGCCCTGAACAGATCTCAAACGGAAAGCCAAAACGCTAATGTGAAAGTTACCCATTTTATTGCTCAAAGATCACCGTCCTACACAACATTCCCGTGCACGATGGAGATCCAATGCAGTCCGTCCTCCACCTATTAATAAATAAATAAAAACAGTCTATTAAAAACAACTCCATACATAAATCCTTGGTCATATACTGATAAGACATATATCCACATTATTCAATATCACTTATATTAAATTCAATATTCATCCCATGGGGCTGTAGTGATCTATTCTCAAAGTAAAAATCCACCTCAATTCTTTCTTCCTAAGAATCATTTCTCTATCACCTCCTCTCCTTAATATTCCAACTGAATCAGAAACTCGAAACCTCAGTTGATTGATTGAGTGTCCACTTTCTATAAAATTTTTAGCCACTGGTTTATCCAACATCTTCCTTCTGATAGTACTTTTGTGCGTATTAGTCCTTTCTCTGATCTCCATAGTTGTTTCACCAATATAAATCAAACTACATGGGCATTGGATCATGTAGATCACATCTCTTGATCTACATGTATAGTAACCTTCAATGTTATATACATGACCCATATATGGATGTACAAATGTATCACCTTTCATCATATTTCCAGTTACAACAACCCAAACAGGCAAGACATCGTTGTTTATCAATCCGTATACTCCCTATATTTGTTTTAACAAGTCTATCACGTAAATTAGTATTTCTTCTATATGCCATAAGTGGGGGTACTTCAAACTCCCCTATAGATGGTAAACCTCTTTGTAGAATATGCCATTCCTTTTTTAATATCTCCGATATTTTGCCACTATGTTTCCCATGAGTGGACACAGACGGAATACTCTGTTCATCATTCTTTTTTGTTTGGCTCGTCTGTAGAGTCACTCACAGACCCATATGCATGATGTGATGGATCCATTTGCCACCGTCCTCCATGAGGTAACACTTTATGCACCATTTGAGGTTGGTCAGTAGTGAGGACAATCACCCTGAATGTGTTTTATTGGTGATTTTTAATAGGTGAGTCTTATAGTGATGAATCTGCATGCTTTATTGGTATACGAATATTGGTGGAGGTGCTATATACACTTTATAAACTTCTAATGTTCACTCCACATTATGCTTGAAAAAGACTACTATGTAGTCGAAATGTTGCACTTTCTTTGGCTTTTTTGTACATTTTTTATGGACCATTCTGAATAAAGAACTTCTAATGGATATGCTGCTGTCAACTTTGATTAGAATACCTAATCCAGAAAATAGGTCATCAAGTATTAAAATCTCGGAAAACCCCTTTAATGAACCATATAACACCCCTGATACTAAGTATATGACCCCATTTTTTCCTTCTAAATACACACACCCAGGTCACACCCAGTGGAAAAAGCCTTTTCTATAAATAGAAGCGTCACAGTCCTTCTGCTCGCAGTTTTCAGCCGCTGACAATTATCAGGCAATTTGGGTAATTATTTATTATGTAATGCAGAAATTGCTGCAATGTGTCGCCAGATTGTGAAATGGTTTGAGGTCGTCATTGAGCATCAGACTTTCCACAGCTGCCTGCTGGGTGTCCGCGTTCTGTACAGGACAACACCTCATGTCATTCCAAGCGCAGTATATCCATCATCAAATAGGTGCTTATTCTGGAAGGGGGTGACCTGGCCCAACGCCTCATTCCTCTTATTCAGTCAGTGGGATAATATCAGCCATGGCTTTAATGACGGACGTAAGTGCATTTGGAGATACAAATCTATCCACTGCATATGGATCCGGAGATGTCACGAATTCTCACACCTTTCCAGGAGGGTGGTGATGAGCTCACTTTACTATCACACAATTCACCATTGATCACACTAAGCCTCCAACCACATAGAGAAGTCACTCAGACAGAGCTAAACTTCCCAATGCCAGTCCTACACCCGACCGTCTCATCTGTCTATCTATCTATCTATCTATCTATCTATCTATCTATCTATCTCATATCTATCTATCTATCTATTTATCTATTATCTATCTATCTATCTATCTATCTATCTATCTATCTATATCTATCTATCTATCTATCTATCTATCTCATATCTATCTCTCCATCTATCTATCTATCTATCTCATATCTATCTATCTATCTATCTATCTATCTATCTATCTATCTCATATCTATCTATCTATCTATCTATCTATCTATCTCATATCTATCTATCTATCTATCTATCTATCTATCCATCGTCTATCAATCTATCTCCCATCTATCTGCTTTCAATCTATCTATATCTATCTGTCTATCTATCTATATTTGTTCTATCTATTATCTATCTATCAATCTATCTATCTATCTATCTATCTATCTATCTATCTATCTATCTATCTATCATCATCTGTCTTCTAATAAATAGCCAATCAACAAACTTTTAAATTGTGGGCATTTAGAAGCCATCACAGCCATGCCTAGTAATGGCATGGCTGTGATTGGCTGGTGCCTCATGTGACCCAGCCTCTATACAAGCTGGGACAGGAAGCAGGCAGCTGAAGCGAGGGAGAGTGTTAGGAATCTGGCTATTTGTTTTGTGGGTGACCTATAATGATTTTTTTGTGGGTGCAATACACCAGCTTTGCACCCCTGACATAGAAATATAATAATACATCTGGCTGTTAATTCTGTGGGTGACCTATAGCGATTTTTTTGTGGGTGCAATGCACCATTTTTGTACCCCTGACACAAAAATATAATAGTTAATCCGTCTGTTAGTTCGATGGGTGACACATACCCATTATTGGTGTGAGATACACATGCACTTTATACATGACAGGGAAATTAATATAGTTAATCTGACTGTTAGTTTGGCCAGTGACATATACCCATTTTTGGAGAGAGATACACGTGCACTGCACATGTGACAGGGAAATTTATACAGTTAATCCGTCTATAGTTCAGTGGGTGACATATTCCCATTTTTGGTGTAAGATACACCTGCACTGCATACAGGACAGGTAAATTAATATAGTTAATCCGTCTGTTAGTTCGGCCGGTGACATTTAGCTATTTTTGGTGTGAGGTACACCTGCACTGCATACGTGATAGGGAAATTAATATGTTAATCTGACTGTTAGTTTGGTGGGTGACACATTCCCATTTTTGGTGTGAGGTACACCTGTACTGCATACGTGACAGGGAAATGAATATAGTTAATCCGTCCGTTAGTTCGGTGGGTGACATATACCCATTTTTGGTGTGAGGTACACCTGCACTGCATATGTGACAGGGAAGTTAATATAGTTAATCCGTCTGTTACTTCGGTGGGTGACATATTCCCATTTTTGGTGTGAGGTACACCTGCACTGCATACGTGACAGGGAAATTAATATAGTTAATCTGTCTGTTAGTTCCTCAAAGAATGAGGAGAGCATAAAATAAGGGACGTGGCCCTGGTCGTGACGCTACTTGTGCTGGTGGAGCTCCTTTTGCAGGGAGAGGATGTGGTCGATCTGTTCCAGCTACATGCCCAAATGAAACACCTTCCTCAGGTGCACACAGGCGTCAGGACTTTGAGCATCATTTTGTAGGCCTGAATACTGATGTATGAATTGTGAGGCCAGAACAAGTGGAGGCGGTAGCAGATTGGATGGTTGATAGTGCCTCCAGTTCCTTCACATTGTCTCCCACCCGGTCCCCTGCTAAAACCGCAGAGTTGGCACCTGTAGCCCATGGGCATCTGTCTTTCACCTCACCCCCTTGCAAATCAGCCAAGCAGTCTAAGCCCCAAGTCATGCAGCAGTCTCTTATGCTTTTTGATGACTTTGCTGGCAGGGTTTCCATGGGCCATCCACCTAGCCCTGCCCCAGAAGTGGAAGAGATTGAGTGCACTGATGCCCAACCACTTATGTTTCAGGATGTGGACATGGGAGGACCACTGCAGCACGTCTCTGATGATGATGACGAAACACAAGTGCCAACTGCTGTGGCTTTCTGCCGTGTGTAGATTGGCAAGGAGGGCAGGGGTGAAGAGTGGGTGAAAGATGATGTAGAGGATGATGAGGTCCTGGACCCCACTTGGAATGAAGGTCATGCGAGTGATGTGTGCAGTTCAGAGGAAGAGGTGGTGGTCACACAGCGCCAGCTGCATAGCAAAAGAGAGAGCAGTGTGCAAAAGCAGAGTGGCCGTCCCCTAGCCTGTATGACTGCTACTGCCCACTGCACCCAGGGACTGAGCACACCAAAGCCAGCTCCAAGGAGTTCCCTGGTGTGGCAGTTCTTCAGACAATGTGCTGACGACAAGACACGAGTGGTCTGCACGCTGTGCAATCAGAGCCTGAAGCGAGGCATAAATGTTCTAAACCTGAGCACCACCTGCATGACCAGGCACCTAAATGCAAAGCACAAGCTGCAGTGGAGTAAACACCTGAAAAACCACAAAAGATCTCAGGCTCCTCTTCCTCCCTCTTCTGCTGCAGTCTCGGCCCCTTCCTCCACCTCTGGAGTGACAGTGGCACCTGCCACCCCGCAAACAGAGGATGTGGCAGCAACACCACCACCTCCAGCATCATCACCCAGCATGTCCACACTGTCCCATGGAAGCGTTTAGCTGTCCATCCCTCAAACATTGGAGAGAAATAGGAAGTACCCCCCTACTCACCAGCGATCACTGGCCCTGAATGCCAGCATTTCAAAATTCCTGGCCTTTGAAATGCTGTCATTCCGTCTGGTGGTTACAGAGACTTTTAAAAACCTTATGGCGGTGGCTGTCCCACAGTACGTGGTTCCCAGCCACCACTACTTTTCAAGGCAAGCCACCCCTGCCCTGCACAACCAAGTGGTGGACAATATCAGCTGTGCACTGCGCGATGCTATCTGTGGCGAGCACGGATGGCATTGGCAAGCACCGATACGTGGACCAGTAAGCACGGGCAGGGACGTTATATCTGCCTAACAGCACACTGGCTAAATGCAGTGGCGGCTGGGTCTGAGGCGGATAGCAATTTGGTGCATGTCCTACCGCCACCGAGGATTGCAGGACATTTCTCGTTGCCTTCTGTTGCCACCTACTCCACTTCCTCCTCTACCGCCTCCTCATCCGGTCAGCGTAACTTTTTCACCACCAACTTCAGCACAGCCAGGGGAAACCACAGCGGGCTATTTTGAAACTCATCTGTTTGGGGGAAAACCCCGTGCAGGGGCTGTGGAGCCAGGGCACAGTTCTGCAGGATGAGGAGGATGATGATGAGGAGGAACCGTGTTTACAGCAGGGTGGCACCCAAAGCAGCTTATGGCCATCACTGGAGCGTGGCTGGGGTGATACAGAGGACACCGACGATACACCTCCCACAGAGGACAGCTTGTCGTTGCCTCTGGGCAGCCTGGCACACATGAGCGACTACATGCTGCAGTGCCTGCGCAATGACTGCCAAGATGTCCACATTGCTAACCAGTGCTGATTACTGGGTGGCAACCCTGCTGGATCCCGGCTACAAGGACAACGTGCTGTCCTATATTACGTCACTGGAGCGTGATCGGAAGATGCGCGAGTACAAGCGCATGCTGGTAGACGCACTGCTGATGGCATTCACACCTGACAATGGGTTGTAATCACAGACAAGCGCAGCCACCTGTCAACAGCCAATGTGGACAAGCTCACGTTCATTAAAATGAACCAGGCATGGATCCCACAAGACTTCTCCGTACCTTGTGCTGAGTAGACAACTATACCGGCCGCACCCAGCCATTGTTATACTCCAGCGCACATTCTCTTTTCTATTTCCCAATGTTTTGGGGCCTTCCCAAATTTACACCGCCACTTCTACCCCCTCCTCAACCCCCTACTCCACTTTGACCTCCACCTCCTAGTTCAAGATTTTTTATTTTTTTTTGTATTCTGTTATTTTAAGTAATTTCCCTATCCACATTTGTTTGCAGGGCCATTGTCCTGCTCTTACCCCCATTTGCTTCCTTTTGCAGCCCTTTAGCCCTTACTACGACTATTTTACAGCCATCTTAGTGCACCAAAGTTCAGGTCCCTATTGACTTCAATGGGGTTCGAGTTCGGGTCTAGATCAGGTCCCAAACCCGAACTTTGACCCGAAGTGCGGCCGAACTATCTATTAAACTATCTATCTTCTATCAATCTATGATCTATTTATCCATCTGTCTTCTATCAATCTATCTATTATTTACCTCTATATCTATCAGGCTGTCCCTCTATCTATGCCCTATTTATATATCTATCTATCTCTCTGTCTTCTATCAATCTAATTCCTATCTATCTATCTATCTATCTATCTATCTATCTATCTCCTATCTATCTATTTGTATATCTAGCTATCTAGATTGAGAAAAAGGCCTTATTGATCAGGGCTGAAAAGTCCCATGCATGGGTGATAAAAGGAATCGTATTTCTTGCACCACAGAATCTGCAGTACGGCCTCATTTGTTGGAACATCTATCTATATTTTATCTATCTATCTATCTATCTATCTATCTATCTATCTATCTATCTATCTATAATCTATCTATATATCAATCTATCTATCTTTTATCTATTTATCTATTATCTATCTACTTATCTATCCATGAACAGGTAAAGTTGCTTCCTTTCTGGTCATTCTCTAAGTTGTCTTTTTCCATTAGACGTGAGCTGGTGTGAGAAGCGTGAAGCCCATATTGATGACTAACGATATTCAGAGTAGATGGAGCATTGACTGTGCAGAGAACTGAAGAACATTCTAGAGTGCACTGAATGTGTCCGCGCAGCAGAGCTCATTGCGGTTACTGTACGACAGGGACGCGGCATCTGTCTCCTCCATCACATGCTCCATACTTCAAGGCTTCAGCCCAGGACCCACACATTTCCCTTATCCCCAAAAGTGAAACTTTAATCACATCAATGTAAAACCTAAGATCCTGAGTAAATGAGGCTGAGATGCCATAAACCGGTGAGAGCGTCACATGATGCCAAGAACTGGGGAACCATTGCCATAAACTGTGCTAATAGCCCTGGGATAATGGACGGTGGGCAAATAGTGTGACGTACAAAGGATACAATGCGACTAGTAACATTTCCAAGACGTAAAAGTACAAAGGCAATGAAAAATGATTTACATCCGTAAAGAAAAGAAGCAGCAGTGGCGAAGTTACAGTACTTCAGCTTGGCACCATTGTGATGGGGAGGCCATACAGCACCATAGACAGGGTGAGACCTGATTTTTTTAAGTGGTGCCCGTTCTCACACAATGAGTGGGGCAGTGGCATACCTTCCATGCACTCGACTTCAGGGGTGTTGGGGGAGGAATGGTGCTGAAGTTCTTCAGTTCCCAACTTAAAAGCACTGCATTTTCAAGCAGACACCACTAGGGGAAGCTCAGTGCAAAGAGATTTTTAAAGCTTCCATTGCAGCAAATGGTAACTGTAGAAGACCCTATGTCCTGAGCTTCCCCTAGTGGTGACTTCAGGTTGATAGTTTTATAATGCACCGTATGAAGGGAAGTTGTAGGCATAGAGCTGTCTGGGAAGATTTATCAATAATTTATGCAATTTGTGAAATATGGTGTTCACAAAAAACGCCAAATATATGAAGCATCTGTACTGCTCTTCCATGCAAAGAAACATTTAAAGTGAAAGTTTCTGGCAACGATTAAAGGGGTTCTTCACTTTGTTACAACTGATGATCTATCCTCAGGATAAATCATCAGCATCTGATCGGCGGAAGTCCGACACCCGGGACCCCCGCCGATCAGCTGTTTGAGAAGGCAGCGGCGCTGCAGGAGCGCCACGGCCTTCTCACTGTTTACCGCTGCTAGCACCCCGCCCAGTGTCGTCGCGACTTGTATCAACTGGCGTGGGCGAGGCTAAGCTCTGTTGGATAGATCATCAGTTGTAACAAAGTGAAGAACCCCTTTAAGGCTACTTTCACACTTGCGGCAGCAGGGTCCGGCAGGCGGTTCCGGCGGGGAAACAGCCGGCCGGATCCATGCTAAGGGTCAATTCACACATCCATGAATGTGTCCGCACCGGTTCCGCAATTCTGTGGAATTCACACAGTGTGCTCTCCGCATCCGCATTTACGGAGCCCGCCCCCAAACCTTTGTTCCGCAGCTCCGGAAAAAAATAGAACATGTTCTATTCTTGTCCGCAATTGCGGGCAAGAATACGCAGTTCTACGGGGTGCAGGCTGGGTGTATTACGGACGTGTGAATGGACCCTAGCGGTAGCCCACAGTGCCGCTCCACCCTTATTCACTATAATGGGGACAGGCCGGAGGTCCGGCCACAGCACAGCAATCAAGCAGAGAGGCGGCTGGACAAAAACCACAGCGTGCTGTAGTTTTTGTCCGGCCACCTCTCGGCATGATTGCTGTGCTGTGGCCGGACCTCCGGTCTGTCTCCATTATAGTGAAAAAGAGCGGAGAGGACTTTCCTCGGCACGGTGGACTACTGTTAGCATGGATCCGGCAGGCTATTTCCCTGCTGGAACAGCCTGCCGCAAGTGTGAAAGTAGCCTTAATCTTTGCCAGAAACTTTCACTTTAAATGTTTCTTTGCAGTCTTGGAAAATGCAAACTGTGTCTGTGCTGTTTGTGAGTCGCAGGTCTGTCATTTTTAGTAGAATATTCAGATGCACACTTAATGTGTGTTTTTTTTTTGTGAATTTTGTCGATGTTTGGCTGGGTCTCTTTTGTTTCACCTCACGTTAGCAACACGCGTGTCAACGGTAGCGAATGCATAAGAGATTTTTTGCGCCTGTCAACAGGATTTAAAAATCCGTGTGAATGAAGAAGAGACGTGTTTATCATTTTCACCTGAGTTTATATAAAACCTGTGTAGATGGAGTGACACCTATTCGTGCACACGCCGGAGTAACCTGGCGCACGGCCCACCCGCACCTCACCACAAATAACATAAAGACAATCAAGACAGTGAATGCAAAACACGTCAGGGAACCGGTGTGCCCGAGAACAGCCTAACATGGAAAGGACAATGCTGTGTTTTCTGTATCACAAAACTGAAGCTTTTTCTGGGCCTCACCATATAGATTACAGCGCCCCCTATAGGCCACAGCTACAGATACATGGTCATTGATAATATCACAGGCTTATTATATATCATGAATTCATCTTATCATTAATAATCACAGTGCCCACCCATAATTCCATGCTCTACAGCCTCCACTATCTGAGAAGGACCTATAACGCTAGAGTTCATGCTGAACTGCCTTTTTTAATTAATATAATGGTAGGAATACAGTGAAGACTGACACACAAGCATGCCACGAACAATTGACTGTAGGGCCTCTTTCACATGAACAATATGGATTGGCTCAGGATGCGTTCAGGGTGCGTTCATTGAGTTCAGTGAAACTCGCACCATTTTGCAAGCAAGTTCAGTCAGTTTTGTCTGCGATTGCGTTCAGTTGTTCAGTTTTTTCCATGCCGGTGCAATGCATTTTGATGCGTTTTTTACTCGCGTGAAAAAACTGAAGGTTTACAAACATCTCCTAGCAACCATCAGTGAAAAACGCATTGCACCCGGGCTGCATCCAGATTACTTCCCCAATCACTTCTATGGGGCCAGGGCTGCGTGAAAAATGCAGAATATAGAACATGCTGCGTTATTCACGCAACGCAGAACTGATGAAATGAATGGGTGAGGATTCAGTGCTGGTGCTATGCGTTCACTTCACGCATGGCACCTGTATATAAATGACAAATATGACAACTGCTATAGTAAATAATTACCTTCAGTCAGTGGGGTCTGACCCGTGTGGCCCCCACCTAGACACTTACTGTATGTCCCGTCAGTGTTTATTTTAAAGTCACATAGTGAACAATGAACAAGCCTGAGTGGAGTAAACAGGAGAAGAAGTGGAGTATCTGACACTACCTTCTCATTGATGGTAACAATATGTACTGAGAATTGGGTGGTCCCTTTTGAATTTGGTGCCCTAGTGTGTGGTACCTAATCATACTCAAGTCACTTGCTCTTTGGCTCTCCGATTTGGCACCCTGACTCCATTTGGTGATCTTCTGGTCCCAGCTTGTTTACTTCCAGACAAGGGCCTAAGCGGTGATGTGTACCCAAGTGGCATGTGAACCAGCAGTGATGTGCCACTTGGGGACATGCCACCACTGAGGCCAGTCACTGGCCAGTCTGTACACGGGCCAGAAGTAAAGGAGCTAGGAACTGGAAGATTGCCAAAAGCAGCCTGGGAGCTGGTCCAGCACTGAAGATTTGTTGCAGAAATGTCTGCAGTTCCATTCATCTAAATGTTTATGTTGCAGTCATATGGGATGTTCAGATGAAAGGGAGTCACAGACATGTAAGAAATCCGCCCTGTGTGAATATACCCTTAGGCCTTATGCACAGGACCATGTTTGTATTTGGTCCACAAACAACATATCTGCAAGATACGTTCACCTTCCGTGTGCATTTTTTTCTCACTTCCTTCAATAGAAAGGGCTATGCTCATCTGCAAAAGGACCAGAATAGGACTTGCATAATGGAAAAATGGATCCACAAAAAACGCTGTGTGCTCGGTGTTATGAAAATGAATGGGTCAGACTTCTGTCCACAGAAAAAGGTGGATTACCCACGGAAGAGAAATAGGGTTGTGTGCATGAGGCCTAAAAGATATTAGCAAAACAGTTCTCATCAGATTGGAGCGCCGGTTTCTTCCACACAGATATGAGCGGAAGCAGGAACGATCTTGTCTCCAGAGAGCCCTGTTGTAGATGAGTCTGGTGACTTGAGAGAAGAGTAAAGTCTTTGAGTGATAAACTTTTCTTTAAGGATCGGACTATTAAGCTCTGCAGAAGTGACTCCTGCGCTCCGTATTTACGGCTGCGGCCTGTGACGCCGCTTTATGCTGGGTCTGAGAATTTCTCTCACACTGCTCGATGCCTTCTCCAGGTCATTAACTCCCAAATGCTGCTCGGACGGATGCGTCTTCCTTCAGGGAGTCTTACAAAGACGCTGGAGAAGAGAGAGACTGTTTCTTCAATGCTTTGGAGGTAACTGAGGCAGATTGAGCAGGTCCCTGCCAGGCGCTGTGCCCGTACCCAGAGGTGCCACCACTCCTGCCATCTTTCTGCGGCACTGTATGCGGAGAGGCTGTTGCTCTTCACTTCACATTTCTTTCTCTTCTTAATGAGGTTATAAAACAATTAGAGATAAGCTCTGGGGGGGCTCAGAAGTCTCCGATCCTTCAGGGTGTGTTTGTTCTCTCCAGGGTTGGGCACTGGGTGAAGGTCAGGCCCTCCTGACAATATGGAGGGGTGGGGGGATGACCTCTGTACAGTCTACCCTAGCTCCCTCCTGCCTTCATGCTCTTTGAAGGTTTACCCACCAGGTGTTCCTGTTACAAAATGACACATGAAAGGCTCTCATCCCCGGACTAATTACCTGCTGAATGCCCCCACCGCCCCTCACCACTACTCATGCTGTTCACAGAGTGTTGCCTCGCGCCTCACGTCTCATTACTGTCTGCTTACGGAAGTTAATCCTATCGGAGTGGACAGTCACCGGAGCATCATTGATAAAATGCAGATACTGTGTCACTGTCCTCATCTTCTTCTAAATGTAAATCCTAAAGGGGCCACTCACTCTTAAATTGGTAGATAATGAAGGTCATAAATTAGTGTCTGATTTCATTCACATATGGATGGAAATACCTCTGCTGTTTCCAAGCGCTGGAGGTATGTCACATATCTAATGATCATGGGAGGCAGGGAATTCTGAAAGATATATTGTACTTGCACTGATACATTGTAACAAACTAACAGGACAGGAGAGAGATTTCTGCTGTTCGTGTGTTTATCTCATAAAGGATTTACCAGAATGGACATAATTGTCGAAAAAAAGACTCTCAGCATTGAGGATTACTAGGTCAAGGCAGGTTTTTAGCCTCTGGATGTAATCAGAAATGTTTGCATTCCCTGGCAGAAAGCAAATATCATCTCGGAATGGTAAGAACATGAAACACAAAGCCTGTGTTATGTGAAGCAGAAACTTCCCTATTGTCCCATCTTCTGATGTTTACTAACATTGTTTGCTATGCATTTGCCTCACACCTGATCTCTGTGTCAAAAAATCCACTTGTGCTCTAAGTTAGGCTACAGGCACACAACCGTGTGTGTTTTACGGATCTGCAAACCACGGATCCGCAAAACACGGAAGCCTCTCCGTGTGCCTTCAGCAATTTGCGGAACGGAATGGGTGGCCCATTGTAGAAATGCCTATTCTTTTCCGCAAAACGGACAAGAATAGGACACGCTCTATATTTTTGCGGGGCCACATAATGGAGCAACGGATGCGGACAGCACACGGAGTGCTGTCCTCATCTTTTGCGGCCCCATTGAAGTGAATGAGACCGCGCCTGAGCCGAAAAATATGCAGCTCGGGCGCTGACCAAACACACGGTCGTATGCATGAGGCCTTAACTTCGGACAAGTTCACACTTCAGTTATTTGATCAGCGATTTCCATCAGTTATTGTGAGCCAAAACCGGGTGCGGGTCAAAAACACAGAACAGGTGCAGATGTTTCCATTATACCTTATCTCTGTGGAGGCTTCACTACTGGTTTTGGCTTACAATAATTGATGGAAATAACTGATCAAATAACTGAAGTGTGAACTCAGTCTTAGGGAGGCGTTCTTGATTGGTTAGCCTCCCTTTAAATGTTCATGCCTTTTACTCTTTAGTTGCTGATTATAGCATGGGCTCTGTGCATTTGTGTCTAGAATCAATGGTGTTCCTTGTATCTTGTTCATAGCTTAGATTTGTGTTGTGTCAGTGTTGTTTGGTACCTGTAGTACTTCAGCTCCTTCATTGCTCCCATTATTGAAGTTTGATGTTTACCTGTGGGTTTGTGGAGTTTGATTTTGATCTGTCTCTGCGTTCTAGATCATCCTTGGTATCTTTCTGGGGTAGTATTATAGATTTGGGTTAGTGTCTGTCAGTGTCCTTTATTTCTGTTTAACATCATTCATTCGCTCTCTATCTGTATACCATCAGCATCCTCTGTCTGCTCCATTGGCCGACTGCCATCATCTTATTATATTTGTGCTGTTATCGATTTACCATCATCATTCAGTTCCTGTGATCCGTCGGTGGGTTTACTCCTGTTTATTTCTTACTTGTGGATACATGCTTCATAATATAATTCTTAAGACTGTCCGGTTGTTATACAGTTAGGCCCAACCAGAGTCTTCTCGGTTTCTGAGCACTGGAAGGCACCATCAATACCTTTATTGGCTAACCAGAAAAATGATATTTGCAAACTTTGCTATTTCTGCTATACACTCTGTGATTCTTACTTGAAATACATGAATGCATTGGGCTGTGTACCTGCACCGACTGACACTACACAATCAGTGCAGATAGTATCAGACTATATAGGAACATAACCCTTGGAGAATGGTAACACAAAGTTCTCAATGTATTCATACATTTCCAAGGAGGAATAAAAGAGGAACATCACAGCATCTAAGGGTACTTTCACAATAGTGTTAAAGTTTTCCGGTATTGAGTTCCGTCTTAGGGGCTCAATACCGGAAAAAAACGCTTCAGTTTTGTTCGAATGTATTCTGAATGGAAAGCATTCCTTTCAGTATGCATCAGGATTAGAGATGAGCGAACTTTTAAAAAAAGTTCGGCGTTCGGGTTGTGGTAATCGCCGCATCCCGTTATGGATTCCACTACCGCGGACTATCCCGGCATATGAAATCCATAAGGGGCGGCTTCCACGAACCCAAACTGTTGAACAGCCGAAAGACCTGGGGTGACGTCAACATCATGTGATCAGTGCAGGGGGCGTGGCTCAGCACGGGATTTGATCCCGTGATCCCGATTACCACAACCCGAATGCCGAACTTTTTTTAAAGTTCGCTCATCTCTAATCCTGATGGATTTCTGGCAGGAGCAAAAAGCGCAGCATGCTGCGGTATTTTCTCTGGCCAAAAAACGTTCCGGTCCTGAACTGAAGACATCCTGATGCATCCTGAACGGATTTCTCTCCATTCAGAATGCATTGGGACAATCCTGATCAGGATTTTTCCGGCATAGAGCCCCGACGGCGGAACTCTATGCCGGAAAAGAAATACGCAAGTGTGAAAGAGCCCTTAGTCTGACAACTCCTGTCCTTGGTAAACCCATGCTGGTTGTCACTTATGATATTATAAACAGTCACACACTACCTGTATATAGAAGTGTAATTGTAAAAAAAACGTGAAACGCCATGCGCTGCACTTGTCTTGTAAAATGGTATTTATTGGTAAAAACCATTATTATAAAATAAAAAAGCTACACATTTTCCTCAGGCTTAATCTTATTTAATTTTATAATTTTAATGATTTCTACCAATAAATACCATTTTACAAGACACTAGTGCAGGGTCTGGAGCTTCACATTTTTCACACTTACCTCGTCTATAATTACCTGAGGAGGACTTAGAGCCCTTTGTTATATGGGCACCTTCCACTGGAAGACTGACCTCTCATGATAATTAGTGATGGGTAAGAATATTTGAATCGCGAATATCGCCACTTCGAGAATTCGCGAATATTTAGAATATAGTGATATACTGTATATTTGTGATTTTCAAATATTCTAGTTTTTTTTTTTTTCATCTGAACCCATGATCCCTTCCTGCTTCTTGCTTGTGGGTCAATGAGAAGGCTGCAATGTCTTTGTCTAAGCTTAGCAACATCCCTAGCAACCAATTGGAAAGTTGCCTACCCCTTTAAAATATAAAAAACTCTGCATATATATATATATATATAATACAGATAGTTAGTGAGAGATAGTCAGTGTAGGTTAGATAGTGATATAGTGTAGCTGATAGGTTCCAGTGCAGGGTGTTAGGTAGGGTGACAGGTTCTGCTGTCCATACATACATGCTACAGACATAGTGCTGTGATGCCACAAGTTCACAATACTTAGTGCACCAATCACTAATATGTAGTCAGACCTGTTAAAATGTGAACTTACACGTATTGCGCCAAAATATGCATTAGTGCCGATTTGCGCAATCGCGAATATATTGGAGCACTCTATCTGTATATAAAGCTACTGTAATGTTCTGCTGTGCCAACCATTTTCTCCAGTTTCAGGAAATTTCTAGCAGCTTGAAAAATGTAGCAAAAGTGACCCACACCTGTATTGCGAGCGCATTACGCGCATATAACATTGCAGATTTTCACAAACAAGACCATATTTGTGAATTCTCGAATTCTGGAATATATGACAAATATTCTACCAAATTTTTGCGAAATATCGCGAATTTGAATATTGCCCCTGCCGCTCATCACTAATGATAATGAGATGATTGGTGGTTTTGCCCCTAGTGTACGCAGTACATGCTGAAAAGTGATCTCTTCAATTCAGTATTAAAGGGTATCTATCAGTAGATTTGTACCTATGACACTGATCTTTTACATGTGCGTTGGCAGCTGAAGACATCTGTGTTGGTCCCATGTTCATATGTGCCTGCATTACTGAGAAATATGAAGTTTTAATATAGGCAAATGAGCCTCTTGGAGCAATGGGGGCGTTGCCATTATACCTAGAGACTCTGCTCTCTCTGCAACATCTATGCCCTTTGCACTTTGATTGACAGGGCTAGGCATGATCACATTTACACTGCCTGGCCCTGTCAATGTTAGTGGAGAGTTGCAGAGAGAGCTGAGCCTCTGGAAGTAAGAGCAACACCCTTGTTGTTCCTAGAGACTCATTTGCATATATTAAAACTTCATTTATCTCCGCAGTATGGGCACATATGAACATCAAACCAACCAGATGCCTTCAGCTGCCAAACGCACATGCAGCAGGTCAGCCAGTTTCATACAGTAGGTACAAATCTGCTGACGGATGTCCTTTAAGATGTTAAAAAATTAACTATAAATTGGTCATTTTTGGATGATACGTCCCCTTTAATTCCTGATAGTTCAGTGTTTTATTGTCTATTGAACAGATTACATGTAAGTAAAAGTTTTCCCTACTCTGGTGGTAAAATCCCCATCGGCTGCAGCGGGAGAGGCCATTACCAGGCGCCCATTAGTCATCTCTGCTTGTGGCAATAAACTGCACGGATTTTATGGCTCATATTTATTTCTAGTGATGTTTTATGTTCGCAGCTCTTCTGCCTCTAGAATCCACTTGTGTTAATACAGAGGCTGCTGCTTCTCCTAATGAAATATCTGGACAGGCATCTTCTAGATAATCTGAACACCTGCAGGAGCCATGGAGGACTGAGGCAAAAAGTAGTAAACCCCTTAATAAAGAGAAAAGGAAAAGAGACGTTACCCGTGATACCGCTTTTGAATCCGCTTCAGTCAGTTAAGAGAATATTCTTTATATGTATTGACAGTACACA
Source organism: Bufotes viridis (assembly GCA_033119425.1). Classification (NCBI taxonomy): domain Eukaryota; kingdom Metazoa; phylum Chordata; class Amphibia; order Anura; family Bufonidae; genus Bufotes; species Bufotes viridis. The sequence continues at coordinate 444,743,123 of CM065590.1, read as the reverse complement.
TATTAGTCTCTACAATTCCAGACTAATAGTCAGGGGCGGACTGGGAACTTAAAGTGGCTCTGGAAAAAATACTAAAAGTGGCCCCATTTTGTAGTCAGGTCCAAATTGATGGACGGCAGGGCCAGCAATACCATATTGTGACACATTATACAACCCCAACAAAGCCAAATACCACAGTCCATTACAAAATACTGCCAGCAGCACAACATACATCCCCAAGTTCTTCCACTGGCCCCCGTGAGGAGGGCTCAGGCGGCTCCCTGGGCATCGACCCACCGGGAAATTTCGCGGAGGGTGATGACTCAGCGCTCAGCTGTATTGAGGTACGTGATCGAGTCACTTGACGCTGACCACGTCACGTGACTCATCTGCCGGGGCTATTCAAACAGGCATCCTGCTGGCCACAGGTTTCCTGTGATTGGTCTTTCTACCTACCACCAGTGTGTTTTGACTTCGGCTTGTATTGACCTCGATCCTGCGACATCCCTTGTATTGGCGCTACCTCTTGGCTTTTGACTTCGGCTTGTATTGACCTTGATCTTGTCTTTTCCCTGTGTACCTGTATTCCTCCTGGTTTTACCGTTGCTACCTTGATTCTATTAACGGTTTTCCTATTTGTACTTTAAGCCCCTGAACGTATATAAGTAAGGCACTGCCGCCTAGTTGTACACCGTCGATTAGGACGGACCGTGCAAGTAGGTAGGGACAGAGGTGCGGGTGGAGATCAGGGCTGCATTCGTCCCTACTATTCGTGACACTGAGGCGAGAAATTATTTTCTATACAAGGGAGGAAGGGGTTAACAAGAGCTGACTGCAATGTACTCCTGGGAGATGCAGGTGCTGGATTGTCATGTGGGACCAGCTGCTGCCCAGCCACAGAAAGTGAAGAGAGCAGAGTAGCAGAGAGGTGAGTACTGGGTAAAATTTACCCTGGGAGCAGTTTTATTTTCCATTGACATAGTTAAAGTAATGGTGTGCATTACTCCAGATATTTTATTATTTAATTAGAGGGATAAAGCTACTTTCACACTAGCCTTCCTTTCAGACGCTTCCGTTACTGATAATACAACCATCTGCATCCGTTATGAACTGATTTGGTTGTATTATCTTTAACATAGCCAAGACAGATCTGTTATTAACTCCACTGTAAGTCAATGGGGGACAGATCTGTTTTCTATTGTGTCAGATAGTGTCAGAATTAAACAGATCCGTCCCCATTGACTTGCATTGTGGGTCATGATCCGTCTTACTCCGCATCCCATTACGGATAGAAACGCAACCAAATAAAACAGAATTCATTTTGGAGCATTCCATTGAGTTACGTTTTAACCCCATTGACAATTAATGGGGACAAAACGGAAGCATTTTTTTCCGGTATTGAGACCCTATGACGGAACTCAATACCGGAAAATAGAAACGCTAGTGTGAAAGTAGCCTAACCCCTTTAAAGTATTAACCCCAGTGACAGCCTCATTTTAACCCTCTTAAAGGGAACCAGTCACCTCGGTTCTAACAATAAAACGGTCCACAGTACATTTTTCATATCTGGAAGTGCCACTTTTTTTCTAACTTGTAAGGCCTCATGCACACGGCCGTACAGTGTTTTGCGGTCTGCAAATTGTGGATCCGCAAAACATGGATACCAGCCATCTGCGTTCCACATTTCGCAGAACGGAAGGTCTGGCCCTCAATAGACCAGTCCTTTCCTTGTCTGCGATATGGACAAGAATAGGACATGTTCTATTTTTTTTTTTTTTTTGTGAATGGGTCTGACTCCTGAAGAAGGGGATTTATTTACTTTCCCGAAACGCGTCAAGATCGTTTTAAATGGAATAAAGCAACCTTTTGTGAGGTCCCTGTTTTACCACTCTGGGATAAGGAATCCATTACATCTGTCAAGCGATCTCAGCGAGGGAGGTGAGGGTACGAGTGTATTGAGAGGTTAATATACCGTTTCAAAACCAGTATCTACCTCACTCAGATGATGTAGTTTTTTTTTATCTTTTAGTATGTAATTCTTCACTAACTAACATACCTAGGATTGGCATTTTTTTGGCGCCCCCACACTTCATATACACTCTGTGTATATTGCTTTTTAAGTTTTATCTTGCTCCGAAACGCAGATGCGGATCCAAACAGTGTTCGTGAGCATGAGGCCTAAATGTGCAGAAAATCCATTCTTGTTCCTGTTGTATGGAAATGAGGCCAGCTCTTTCCTTCAAGATGTCAAACTTTCACCCATCCCAACACCTCTTGCGATGTTCTCTTGGGCAAGGAATGGCATCTCCTGGGCTCATGAGATCCTGCACAGGCTCCATTCACTGACATTTCTGTACTGCCTCTGGCTTCAAGTTTTCACTGCGCATGTGCAGGAGTGCAGGAGCACAATCCAATTCCAGCAATGTGGTCCAGTGAGTCGTGTGAAGATTTCAGAGAAGAGCGCTCCAGCAGCGGATTTCACCCTTACCATTGCAACAACAAAAAAATCTGTGCTGCGGATTTTAATTTCCAGTGCATCACTTATCAGTGGTCAGTGAAAAAGGAACTCTGACCAGGCACGTATGCCATTTTAAAAGACCCATAGACTTCAATGGGCGTGTTTTGTCCGCAGAAAAGACCAATATAGTGCATGTCTCCTACGATCAGTAAAAAAGTGAAGAAACATATGTGTGCCGTCCCTGGAAAATGCAGACAGCACAGGTCAGTGAAAAATGGAAATATGAATGAGGGATTAGACTGGGAAGAGCCTGGCGGTAGTGTTCTTCAATGAGATGAATGTCAGGTAGTGTAGAAACCTCCTTGGCCCCCATGATCACTACTTTATGTCACTTGGGCTGAGAACGTGCAGAGACATTTACTCCCATATATGTGACTGATATCAGCCGCTCAGTGTTACTGGTCCTTTAAAGACTTCAAGACCCTAAGTACAGTGGACCTGGCTGCCCTCTTCCATATGCTGAACACTTGCTGCCACTCCAGTATAATGGCAGCTTTGCAGGGGACGTCACTTTGCGGAGATCTTCTGATATCTATCCAGCTGTTTCTGGGGAATTACTCCAGGAACATTTTTTTTTCTTTGTAATTCCGACATTTGAAGTATCCAAATGAGAACAAGAGATAAGAACAAAGCGGAAACCGGGATCAAAGGAGGAAAACAAAACCTATTATCCTCCATAAGAAAGAAGGATGAGGGGAAAGTATAATAGAGGGAATAATTAAATTACTGATACACTAATTAATATACAATGGCAAAAACCTGGCAGAGAATCACATGATCAGAGAGGAATATAACACAGCAACAAGGGCGCTGCAGATGGAGGACATAGGACATATTAAGGGTTTTTTCCGGGATTACTATGGTTTTTCAAACATATGCTTATGTAGTTGCTTACTTTCATGTACAGCTTCCCTATGCTTTTTCTTTTTCAATTTGCACTCTCCTGACCCATTTTCACCATGGAAACAAATCCCTCTGATTTGCGTCCATCCTGTATGTAGCACTTCCTGTTGCTGTATCCAACCAAACCCATGATGCACTTCTCCTTTCTCTGCCACACCTCCAGCACTGCCCCTAACAACACCCAGCTAGTTTATAGCTCCTCCCACCAGCTAGTTACATAGACACTTCCCTATCACTGCCCCTAACAACACCCTGCTAGTTTATAGCTCCTCCTACCAGCTAGTTACATAGACACTCCCCTATCATGGCCCCCTAATAACACCCAGCTAGTTTATAGCTCCTCCCACCCAGCTAGTTACATAAACACTCCCCTATCACGGCCCCCTAATAACACCCAGCTAGTTTATATCTCCTCCCACCAAGCTACTTACATAGACACTCCCCTATAACTACCCCTAACAACACCAAGCTAGTTTATAGCTCCTCCCACCCAGCTAGTGACATAGACACTACCCTATCACTGCCCCTAACAACACCCTGCTAGTTTATAGCTCCTCCCACCCAGCTAGTTACATAGACACTCCCCTATCACTGTCCCTAACACCCAGCTAGTATAAATCTCTAGTATATAGCTCCTCCCACCCAGCTAGTTACATAGACACTCCCCTATCACTGCCCCTAACAACACCCTGCTAGTTTATAGCTCCTCCCACCCATCTAGTTACATAGACACTCCCCTATAACTACCCCTAACAACACCCAGCTAGTTTATATCTCCTCCCACCCAGCTAGTTACATAGACACTACCCTATCGCTGCCCCTAACAACACCCAGCTAGTTTATATCTCCTCCCACCAAGCTACTTACATAGACACTCCCCTATAACTACCCCTAACAACACTCAGCTAGCTTATAGCTCCTCCCACCCAGCTAGTTACATAGACACTACCCTATCGCTGCCCCTAACAACACCCTGCTAGTTTATATCTCCTCCCACCCATCTAGTTACATCGACACTCCCCTATAACTACCCCTAACAACACTCAGCTAGCTTATAGCTCCTCCGACCCAGCTAATTACATAGACACTCCCCTATCACTGCCCCTAATAACACCCAGGTAGTATATAGTGCAATGGGCGTCTCCCCCTAGGGCTCTCTATATAACGCATCCCAGGTGTAGGAAATGCCAAGTGGCATGTTGCGGCTTAAAATGTCTCTTCATGTGTGTCACGGTGCTCCTACCTGGACACGGCTGGATCCAAAGCTTTGCCTCCGAGGCAATAAATAGGGAGAAAAATTGAGGGATTTGAAAAAACTTGAGTTCAGACCTTGAGATGAAGTTCAATGGCAGCTTTACTTGAATAAACTTTTCTCCAAACAGTTTCAGGCTTCGTCTTGGTTCCAGCAGGCTTTAGCATTAAACTGGCAGGCAAACTCAACTCTGCTATATTTTAGTTGTTCTCTGACTCTGCTGTTCTGACAAGCTGGCTGTATAACTCAGTTTCTTCTGTATGCTGCACTTTCTCTCTGTAGTCTGTCTCTAGATTATGCCAGGGAACTTTCCTCCTGGCTCCTGAGGCTTCAAGCCTTGGCCTCCATGGCCAGCAGAGCTTAAGGTGCTCTGGCTGGTGTGGGGATGTCCAGCAGAGACGTGCTCCTGCATACCTGTCCCCTAGCAGGGGGTAACTAGATTAAACCTAGACTAGTTCTAACTCCCCACCCTTCCTGCAGGAAGTAGGACTCGCCCACTTCTCTCCAGAGGGGGGTTAGAATGGAATGGTTAGCTCAATTCTACATAATTACAGCTCTGCTGGGTTTGCTTCCACCTGCTGGTGAATCAGGCATATTATATGTTATAAACAGTTGCAAACATTAGAAATGCACAGTGTGGAGGACCTGGAATAAACGCATAAGATGACATGAGACCAATAAAGACAGTAGCAAGGTGCAGAAGTGGTAACACCACTCTAGGGTGTTACAATAGCCCCTCCCACCCAGCTAGTTACATAGACACTCCCCTATCACTGCCCCTAACACCCAGCTAGTTTGTATCGTCGCGCACCCATCTAATTACATGGACACTCCCCTATCACTGAAACACCCATGGACATAACATCACAGGAAATACACAGCAACATGGACATAGTCATGTGACCACAGCCCAGAGCAGATGATAGGAGCAATAAAGGTAAAAGAAATACATTACCAAATTACAGCTACCTTCATAAATGATTATTGAAAAGGATGTTGATGCAAACCGAAAAATCCCTTTAACTTCACAATTGCCAAGTAGCTATGCTGGATTTTAATCCACAGCAACCTACTTGTATGGATTAAAGCTCCTGCAATCTATCAGGAGCAGGTCGGGTCCCCAGTCAGTGACAGTCGGGGACCCCAAGGAGAAGACAGAAGTGGTTTAATACCACTTCTGCCTTCTTATTTTCTCAGTGAATAGAGCTCAATAAGTGCTATGCAGTGAATAGAGGAAGCCGAGTGATCATCGGGTGTCTGAGGGCAGAACAGAGCTGCTGGGTTTTAGCAGACTGTGATCAGTATACAATGTCCCCACAGGGGGCTGTTTTGCCCTGTAACTGGAACTCGTGGATTTTCATTTACAGTGTAAAAGTGTAAAAATAAAAAATAAAAAATTCAGTGTCCCCAGAGGCCTTTTAATGACCTCTTAGGTGACATATTATGTGGCAAAAATAAGCTTCAAAATTATTTAAAAATATATAATTAAATAATAATAAAAGAAAAAAAGACCCCTCCAACAGAGACCATCGCCATAGTTGCCCAGTTTACGCAAAACTATACAATATTATATATCAAAACGACCAATGCAAAATAGGGAACCCAAAGAAATTTATTTTATTTTATTTTTTTGCAGTTTTTCCCAAATAAAACTAAAAAAAAAGAAAAAGAATCTCTAAAAACATCTTAATAAAAAGCTTTAGGTGTCACTTAAAAAAAGTTAAAGCTGGCCATACACATTTCTCTTTTGCTCACACTGATGTCACAGTACAGATATAATGCACAGTGATGCCATGCCACCCTGATATAACAAAAACGCCGGGAATGAGCCCCCTTAGCAACTCTAGGGAGGCTTGTTTCTGTCACGGCCTGCTATTGGCTAAACCCCGCAACGTCCTCCACCACCCCCACCCCCGACACTGGTTGTGTTAATCTGCCCGACGGGAAGATGCAGTGGTGGCCGTGTGGGTGTCAGAAGCTATGCGGGTGACGGGGAGCCAGGTAAGTACAACCTCAGGCGTATGGGGTATGGCACATGCGATCGTACGATGTGTTGATGGGCTAGCTAAGCAATGCCATAGAACCATGTACCTGATTTTTTTTATTTTAAGATCAATTGCAGTGGTCCCCTCAGTTAAAGGAGTTGTCAAGGTTCAGAGCTGAATCCGGACATACCCATATTTTTACCCAGGCAGCCCCCCTAACATGAGCATCGGAGCAGGGCAAAGGCCTTATTAGGAGATTCAGTGACATATCGTCCAAGTAGAGGGTTCCGCCTAGCAGTGAGCCCAATGACATTACCGGTACTAATGGGCAGGCTTTAGCCCTGCTCTAGCCTGTAAAGCAGCTAGGGTAGCGCTAGAGCTGGCCCAACAGAACCGGTGAGGTCACCAAATACACTGCCGGACGGAAGCCTCCGCCTAGCAGTGTAAAAACATAAACAAAAAAGCTCTTACCCAGAGGGCAAATGAAATGCTCCGATGCTAATATCAGGGGGCCTGACTGGATAAAAATATGGGTATGTCCAGGTTCAGCTATGATCTGGACAAACCCTTTAAAAGGAATCTGTTGGCTAATCTTACTATATGAGCCATCCATTTTTGTTTTTTTTGCGGATCCATTGCAACAATGCCAAAAACGGACAAGAATAGGACATGTTCAATTTTTTGTTGTTGCAGGGCTACAGAACGGACATACTGATGCATTTTTTGCGGACCCATTAAAATGAATGGGTCCGCATCCTATCCACAAAAAAAACGGAACGGACACAAACAACGTTCGTGTGCATGTAGCCGAACTTTGATTTGTGTGCAAATTAGGTTTCAAAATGTCCAGCTGGGCATGTATAACTGTTACAGGAGCCCAGGCACACTTTCTGCTAGAGCCCACCTACTTTAAGACTGTACCAAATTCGTGCAGATGCCCACTGCAGGGCATTCAATGAGCAAGCGCAGACAATTGATTACGCCAAGGGACAAAGCTGACCAGCCAGGTTGAGTTGAAGGACGATCATGACGTCGCAGTGGAGGGGGTGGACTGGATGGTGCAGGGAAAAGTACAGGGAACAAGTACAGTAAAGAGGCAGACTTGGGCTCTTAAAGTAGGTGGGCTTGGGCTCTGGCAGAAGAGATGCCTGGGCTCCTATAACAGTTATACACGCCCCTCTGACCATGTAAAGACCTCATTTGCATATGAATAAAAGTAATTTTTCTGTAGTTAAGAAATACAGATAATACTAAAAAAGGTATGTTTTTAATTGTGTTAGCGCTATATAGCAAGATTAGCTGACAGATTCTCTTCAAGGGTAAATAGGTCGTAATAATCTGCCACTAAGCAGGAAGCAAGGGTTACACAGAACTATGCAGAATTTGGAAGTGTCTAGACCAGGGATGCTCAAACTCCGGCCCTCCAGCTGTTGTAAAACTACAACTCCCACAATGCCCTGCTGTAGACTGATAGCTGTAGGCTGTCCGGGCATGCTGAGAGTTGTAATTTTGCAACATCTGGAGGGCCGCAGGTTGGGCATCCCTGGTCTAGACAGAGAAGTGAGTAGAGCAGATGCTATGTGTGAGACCTGAGACTAAAGCTAGCCCTGGATGAGGTACCAGCCAGAGAGCAGGGCAAGAGATAGACCAGAGAAAGGCCAAAGAACATCCCAGTGTTACAAGGAGGTGTGAATAGAAGCCCTGTGGAGATAGATTGCTTGACAAGAAGCTTATAGACTCTGTAGCAAACATTTTCCAGTAAGATAAAGGCTTATGGCACTGGACAAGCTTACACAAGCCAGAATCCACACATGGCCATTATACTATCTCCTGCAGAGGAAACCTGTAGTAACTTTAACTGTGAGTACGGCAAACTGATATCTAATGTTGGGGTCCGCCCTGTGGTTGCATCGTACAAGAGAAACTGTTGCACCCATATTTGTAAATGCTTATGCAAAAGGCAACTAGAGAGGTGCAGTGTGAGGAAAATTGCTTTAAAGAGGGCAGCCATGTCACCTGTAGAAGACCTGTAGAAATTGCACATTGTGTACGAGCTGCCTGTCCATGCATGCTGAGAACTGTAATTAATATACCTAAACTTTAATCTTCACTGCCTAATCATTGCTGCAGGGGACCCTGCCTTGCATTTCACAATTCATCCAACAAGGATAATGGAACCACCATCAGGCAGGAGATGCTCCCAAACCGGGTTGTGTCCTGAAGGGGAGAAAGGTGCACTCTTCCTATCACTGCGCTGTCCAGGAGAGCAACAGAGTGAGTAATGACTCTTCTTTTCTCCCCTGCATAATGAGCTAGTTTTTTGAGTGGATAACCCCTTTAAACTTGAGCTTTTCTTCAGCATCCATTGGTGACATGTCTTCGTCCCTGTGGTCACTGTGATTGGACGCGCAGATATTTCCTGCAGTAAACGGTTAAATCCAAGAGTCCGTACTTTCTGTTGGCGATTCTAATTTGAGCGAATGACAACAATGTGACTTTAGAGTCTGTTTATCTGGATACAATGAGGGTCCCCCAAGCTGCAGACACAGACCCTCCCACACTGAACTGTCCCTTCCAACATTAGAAACTCAACCATTTATGTCTTTAATCTTTGTCCTTGTCAGCGGCAGGAGAGACAATGGCGGCATTGAGAGGGTGGCGGGACAGACAATGGGAATCTGTGGCTCTTCATGAAATGGTCCAGTTTGGGGAGTTTGTTGCTGTGGTAATAAAAGGATGAACATAACGCATGACTGTTAAGACGAAACGTCCGAGGCAGTGGGGAATATTTGTACCTAATCCGGCCTCAGCAGCACAATGGGCCTTTGGAGGATGTGTTTCCGAAAAGGCCACGGCTTCTGGCGGTGATGCCAAATATGGCCGGGCCAGCTGTTGCCTGGTTTTTGTGTCCAGAGAATGTCATTGTGAAGGAGCGAACTATGACTTTACTGATTATGGCTCATAATGGACAATGGAGCGGTTATGGCGGCCGAGCGCATCGCTGTGGCTTTTCCTGACTGTAAAGAGGCATCGGAAACACTGAATATCTTCAATAGCATCAACTGATACAATGTAACAGCTGAGCCGAGGTCATGCTTGCTAAAACCAACACCCCCTAAAACCACTAAATCCCAGTGAATATCAGTCCCTAAGTCATCTTCTACTGTCGCTTATCTCTGTTTCCAGAAAAGCTGGATGACCGTCAGTATATTTGCTCCTACCGATCTTTCCCATGCCTCAGGATAACTTATGCAGCATTAATGAAGCAGGAAATGCCTTGTTCACATAGCCAGGCTGTCTTAAGAGGCTGGAAAAGCTGAGAGGGACCTGCGTGCATTGATGGACCTATAGATTTTCATACAGCTTTCTATTACACATTTCTCAGGCTCTTCACGCTGATGAAGCAAAATGTCTATTACATTATGAACTAGCAACAAAATAGAACAAAATGCAGATAAAGCAAAATCATTCCTTAAAGGGGTATTCCCATCTCATACAATCGGGCATATCGCTAGGATATTCCCCTATTGTCAGATAGGTGCGGGTCCCAGCTCTGGGACGCTGCATCTACATCGAGAACTGATACCTGAAAGTTGTGGAGCGCGCACTGCGTATGCGCAGCCGATCTCCATTCATTGCTATGAGGCTGCCGAAAATAGCCAAGCACTGGCTCGGCTGTTTCCGTCAGCTCCATAGAAATGAATGGGAATGGTCTTCCGGCCATCACCTTCCCCACTTCGTTCTCTGGGACTCGCACATATCAGACAATGGGGGGCATATCCTAGCGAGGGGATCCTCTGGTCATGATAGAATCCTAAATATTGATGATTCCCTTTTAGGATCCCACAAATTAGAATTCAGTCTGCCTACCCCCACTACTAGGGGGATCTCACTGCATGCAGATTTATATAGCTCCTATAAAACTCAATGGAAGCTGTATAAATTCATATGTAATATGCTCCCTCTAGTGGCAGCTTTAGAGGAGGGGGTGCATGCTCCTGACTGGGGTGGAGCTTTCCAGGCACATGACTGTGCACTTGATAGTGTGTAATGGACATAATTTGAACAGACAAGAAGATTCCTGCTATTTTATGTCCTATAAATATAAAATCTTGGATAAAGTTATAAATACCGTTAAAATTTCAATCCATATTAAAGTGTATTTTGATTTATTTGTACAAAGTTTTACGCCCAGCTGAAGATCAGGGTGCAGAAGAATTGACTATTTTACTATTTTTATAACTGTTCTTTCCATAGAAATTATTCTAAACCCTGGGGAGATATGCAGTGATTCCAGAAAGGAGTGAGTTGTGAGTTTTCAGGTAGTTGTGGCCCTGAGAGGGGTGGTCGTACTAACAGTTCAAGGCATTTCTCACTCTGGTGCTCCCTTGGGCTGTGCAGTGAATGGGGAGTGCACCCTTTCTTTTCTTTCAGGGGAGACCCTGGTAATGGGGCTCCTGCCTGGGGGTAGGTGGGGTGCCCTTGATGGTAGATGTTGGGGTAGAGTGCAAGTGAGGAGGGGGCATGCAAGAACAGTGAAGTATGGAGACAATGATCAGGACTGTGGGTTGCAATAAATAGAGTCTCTTTACTGAGTGGATGATGAAAGTTGTAGTATCAATAGTAGAAAAATCACAGTTCAGAAGTATCTTACAGGGCAGCAATTTCCCCAATGGCAGCATATAGGCAACACAGTGATGGAGGTAGCAGTACTTCCAGTCTTTCTCTCTCTCTCTCTTTACAGTCTTTCCAAGCAACCATAGGTATGCAATTAGGTTCTTAACTCCAAATGCAGCTCCTGAACTGGGGACACTAATGACCAGTCAGTATCACACTGGGTTCACGCTTGAGCGTATTTGATATGCGCGTTTAACGTGCGTTTTTGTCGAGCGTATTACAGTGCGTTTTTGTGATTGACCACTCTGGCGTCAATCACAATACGCGCGACAAAACACCGCAAAGAAGCTCCTGTATTTCTTTGGGCGTAGGGCGTTTTACAGCGCGTTCGTACGCGCTGTAAAACCCTCAGGTGAGAACCATGCCCATAGGGAAACATGGGTTTTCGCCTGTTGAGCGTTTTACAGCACGTAGGAACGCGCTGTAAAACACTCAGGTGTAAAGCTAGCCTCAAAGTGTTGCAGGAGCAATGAATGCCTCCCACAGCAGTAAGGTCCCTTGCCATAAACAGCCTGTACCTTGCTGGTGTTATCTCGCATGGCCTTGCGGGTTCTAGACTTTCTCAACATGTCTGTTTTTTTTTTCGGCATAGAGCCCCGACGACGGAACTCTATGCCGGTGTTCTGCCAAATTTCTATACCTCGGCAGAACACTATACCGGAAGTGACGCAGCTGCACAGGAATCAGCTGCAGGCAGGTGTGTGCGGCGCTGCGCACCCGCTGAATTAGCAAAAAATAATTGCAGCGCCGCGGAAGGACTTTATGTGCATGCGCAAACCGCACACCATGAGTGCGCAATTCGGGGTAGGTAGATTTTCCCAGCGCAAAATGTTCCATCAGATCTCCCTACCCCTGAGTGCGCACGCGCGCACAAATCATCAGGAGCAGTTCATCCTTACTGCAGAGCTGAGTGCAGAATATCGAGGTCACCACATAGCAGGGCTGAGTGCGGAATATTGGGGTCACCTCTGCACTCAGCTCTGCGGTAAGGGTGAACGCGCATGAAGTCCTTCTCCCGCGACGCTGCAATGATCTTTTGCTAATCCAGTGGATGTGTGCGCACACACCCTCCCCCAGCTGATTCCTGTGCGGACGGGTCACTTCTGGTATAGCGTTCTGCCGAGGTATAGAAATCTGGCAGAACACCGGAAAAGAAAAATGCTAGTGTGAAAGTAGCCTAAAGGTACTTTCACACTAGCGCAAGTACCCATGCACTACCGTGCTACCGCTCCGTCCCCATTGACTATAATGGGGCGGGGGGCGGAGCTACGGCGCAGCGCGGCAGTGCACGGCCAGAGATTGGCAGACGCCCGGATAAGAGGCGGGTGCGTTGCGGGAATATGCGCGTTTTTCGCCATGTTTGGTACCCAGATCTGAAGCCGGACTTCATCACTGAAGTCCGGTTTCGGGTCTTCTGGAGAATTGATTATTTTCCCTTATAACATGGTTATAAGGGGAAATAATAGCATTCTTAATAAAGAATGCTGTGTAAAATTAAGTGGAATGGGTTAAAAATAATAAAAGTTAACTTACCTTAGCCACTTGATCGCGTAGTTGCGATCTGTCCTCTCTTTCCCTGCATCAGCTAAGATCTAAAGGACCTGTGATGACGTCACATCACATGGTCCAATCACATGGTCCATCTCACCATGGTGATGGACCATGTGATGTGACGTCATCACAGGTCCTTTAGCTGTTAGCTCATCCAGGGAAAGAGAGGACAGATCACAACTACGCGATCAAGTGGCTAAGGTAAGTTAACTTTTATTATTTTTAACCCCTTCCACTTCATTTTACACAGCATTCTTTATTAAGAATGCTATTATTTCCCCTTATAACCATGTTATAAGGGAAAATAATAGAGATCGGGTCCCGTTGCTAAGCAACCATGCAGGAAAATCGCAACGCATCCGCACTTGCTTGCGGATGCTTGCGATTTTCCCGCAGCCCCATTCACTTCTAAGGGGCCTGCGTTGCGTGAAAAACGCACAATATAGAGCATGCTGCGATTTTCACGCAACGCAGAAGTGATGCGTGAAAATCACTGCTCATGTGCACAGCCCCATAGAAATGAATGGGTCAGGATTCAGTGCGGGTGCAATGCGTCCTCCTCACGCATTGCACCCGCGCGGAAAACTCGCCCGTGTGAAAGGGGCCTAAAAGTACTGCAGGTCCGACTTTTTGTCCGGCGATCTTTGCCATGCTGCGCCGTAGCTCCGCCCCCCCGCCCCATTATAGTCAATGGGGACGGAGCGGTAGCACGGTAGTGCATGGGCACTTGCGGCATGGCGGATCCATGCTGCTAGTGTGAAAGTACCTTAAATCATTGAACTCAGGTCTTTCATTCAGTCCCATTGCCCCAGATGTATAAAATCCAGCCCCCAGCCATGCTGCCTGTCTTAACAGAAAGTTGTTAACAAGTCATTCTAAAGAGCTCACTGAATTCCATTGTGGTACTGTAATTGGATGTCACCGTTGTCAGTTCATGAAATTTCTTCCTCTTAGATCTTCGACTATTAACTGTGAGTGGTATTACTGTGAAGTGGAAGCGTTTATGATCCACAGCACCATGAAGTGGAGACGACATAAAGTTGAGGTGCATAGTGGATAAAAGTCACCAACACTCTGCTGACTCCATAACTGCAGAGCACCAAACCTTCTCTGACATTAACCTCAGCAGAAAAACTATGTGCCAGGAGTTTCACAGCATGGGTTTCTGCACAGTTAGAGCCGCTGTAGAGAATGGGAGTTGTAGTGGCCCTGATGTAGTGTAGTTAGGGTGTCCTACCTCAGGCCCTCTCTCCCTGGGGTTTATTGCAGTGAATATTATACTATATATTACTATTGTCATAGTACTGAAGAATGAGGCCAGAGCTAAAAGTAACCAAGTCTTTTTCACAGTACAACATAAACCTTGGAATACATCAGCAGGCTTTGGAGCAATTCTTCTCTGGCGCCAGCAAGGATATGGAGGCAGGTTGGTTGGTGGTAATGCTGCACTTAGGGGACACTGGCCAAGTGGTTGTTTGGTGATGCCTGGCTTTGCTGTATTCCCTCACTTCACAGCAGTTACTGTAGAAGCTGAATTTACCAGTTCACTCTGCTGTCTTTATCTTTTCAAAGCTTTACTTAGTTAGTGATGATTCTGTCTGGAGAATCCTCTGTAGGAGCAGGAGCACTGCACTCTGCGTCTCTAAACAGGAACCCCCCTTTCTTGGCAGGAAGCAAAACCAGCCCACTCTTACCAAGAGCATAGTTGCCAAATGTACCGAATATGCCAGGACTGTCCCTGATTTTCAGACAGTCCTGGCAAATTTGCACTGTCCCTTGCTGAAAACGGGCAGAGTTAAGGCAAACCCAGCCCACAAATGTGTGTTTCTGCGCAGGTTTGGAGTAGGGCTGGGGTGGGGCTTATATGCCCTGATTTTAACAACTGAAATATTGGTAAGAGGGAAGGAACAGGGTGGTTAACCCTGTTCCTGCTAACATTTGCCATACCTTCCTTGCTAGTAGGAATGCCAGGAAATAAACATTGAAATACAATGCATAACAATAAACAATTTATAGTACCCCCAGGTCTGGGATACTACATTTTCATGACCGAGCAGAAGCCTTAAATCACCAAGCACAAAGGCAAGCATCGGATGGAGTAGTGTAAAGTCCACAGGAGCTGGAGCAGTCGAAATGTGTTCTGTGGAGTGATGGGTCACATTTCTATATTTGGTAATCTGTTAGATGAATATGGGTTTGGTGAATGCCAGAAGAAGATTACCTGCCTGACTGCATTGTGCCAACTGTAAAGTTTGGTGGAAAATGGACAATGCTATGGGATTGTTTTTCAGGGGTTGGCCTGATGTAATGGTTGGCCTAGCTCCGGTGAAGGAAAATATTTTCTGCTCCAGCATGACCGTGCCCCAAGAATTGTCCAAAAAAAAATGGTTGGATGAGTTTGGTGTGGAAGAACTTGACTGGTCTGGCCCTGGCCTCCACCCCATAAAACACTTCTAGGATGAACTAGAACTCAAATTGTGAGCCAGGTCCTCTCATCCAGCATCAGTGTCTGACCTCACAAATGTTCTTCTGGATGAATAGACATAAACAGCCACACGCCACAAAAGAGTGAGGGCTGTTTTAGCTCCAAAGTGGGGGCCAACTTAATGCCTATGGATTTAGAAAGGGATGTCATAAAGACACCAGGAGATGTAATGTGTAGATGTCCCATGACTTTCCGTCATATATTGTAGTGGAAGAAAATATAGATTTTCTGTGTCGTCATCACCATCTAAGAGAAAGTGTTTTTAAATTCTGCACCTTTCCGCAAATTCCACAAAAGCATAATGGTCACATTACACGTCTTTCTGTGCATCCATTTTTTAAACAAACAAACGTTGTCATGGAGATGGCTATAAATATCGGTCCTTCAATATTCTAATAAATGCCTGAAAGCATAGAGTTCACATGATCTGCCCATTAGCTATTCCTTCCTGGCTCTTCACATTCAAGACGTTGCTGCAGGCCTCAATCAAGACGCTTACTGATGTTATGTAGAGGGGAGGGAAGCATGTTGGAGGCAGGTTAATGTGACCCACATTTCATCCGTTATTAGTTTTGTTTTGACTTGTATGTAAATGATAGAAGCATAGAGGCGTGGCTTATCTGATCCTGGCAGAACTGTCAGCAGCCATATTTCTGAGGCTTCGGCTGACACCATATGGAGCACTTGCAGATAGCACTAGTCTGGGGGCACTGGGAATATTGCTTGCGCATTGAGTGGTATGATTTAGGGATGGTGCAACTGAAGCAAGTCTCAGAGGTGCAGAGGATGGGAGTTGTAGTGGCTCTAACTGCAATAATCACTGACTGGCAATCCTCACACCAATGCTCTCTAAGGCCAGGGCAAAGATAGGAGGGTGCACTCTTTTTTCCCTCAGGGCACACCCTGATATTGGGGCTTCTTCCTAATGGTAGCTGGGGTGCCTTGGTGTGATAAGTGCAGGGTAGGAGATATAGGTGCTGTAGCCAGTGAATATTGCTGGAGTCAGTGACCAGGCTAGTTGAAGAAGATATACATCTTTCTTTAGTAAAGTGCAGAATGAGAGTTGTAGTACATCCAACAGAATTACAGCACAGTTCCAAACAATTCTCAGTGCAAATCTTCCCAGATCGCAATGTATAGATATAAGCCAGAATGGGATTATAGTACTCCTTCTGTCTTTCTCTCCAAAGTCTGAGGCTGAGGCTGGCAACATAATTCTTGCAATGGGGGCTGTAATTCCCACCTGAAGGGTACAGGATTAAGATATTGTGGGCCAGATCGTGTCCAAGTGTGACGGACTTGTTGGCAATGTCCGTCTCAGTGCAGTCGATCACCCTTAAACAGTGAATACCTTACTGACTAACTCCAATGCTTGACCATGCAGATTCTGGATCTTTTAGCTCTTTCATTTCTCTTTTCCTGTAGTAATGTGATGTAGGGATGGTTTGTGGATCTCTCAGAGATAGCGGTTCTCTATGGTTCAGGTCTAGTACCTTGAGGAGTGAGCACATGTAGCTCTCTCTCACTTCCTCAGCTAGAAACTTACTGACTCAGCTAGGGGCCGACCTTAGTCTGTCTCCTAACTTCAGGAGCAGAGTCAGTATTATTAACACCGACTAATCCATACAAAACTATTTCGGTGCATCAAAATATATTAGAACATTAAATAACATTATGCTACAAAAATAATTTGCATGCACCGTATTCTGGAGTACTGCACAACAAACAGACCAAATACTTTGTTTGTAAAGCCTAAAGAGGAACATAGAAGAACATCTGGGAATCATAGACTGAAGCAGCCATCAACCAGTTGCATTGGGCACGTTCCTCTTGCAGGCACTGGCTCTTGTTGTCGATGTGACATTTGGAAGCAGTTTAGGGATGTTGGGCCATAACACAAAGTCAATGACAATGATTAGTAAAATACTGTCCTACAAGAGCGGAATGTTCTACTAGAGCCGGTCATGGCCAGTGTAGGAGCATGCCCCCTTAATCAATACCACCCCACTCTCTTGGCAGAGACAGAGCTCAGACCACCCATCCTATTTGTATCACACAGCCACACCAGTATCCACAGAGGTCTTCTTGGTAATACTATGGGTCACTTTAAGAATCTAAGATATGGTGTTGTTAAATGGTTAACAGCTTGTCTGTGGGAGAGGGGATGGCCCCTTTAATCATGAGGGTCATGGGGTCAGTTCGTGTTTTAAATGATTGTCTTTCCTGCAGATTCCCAGTACATGTAGGCCAGTGAAGCAGGTGACCACAGAGAAATATTTTGATAATCATAAGTGATCCTAAGGGAAACCCACCCCCATCCATGAGCACAACTTGCGCCAACAGGAATTTAACCCCTTAAGGACCATGACGTACCAGTATGTCATATCTTTAAAAGTAAATTGCGGCGCTGCAGGGGTTAATCGGAACAGGATGCCTGCTGAAATCATTCAGCAGGCATCCTGTCCCGTAACGGCGATCGCAGCAAACCGCAGGTCAATTCAGATCTGCGGTTTGCTGCGCTTTCTGCGATCTCTGATCCCCGCGGTCACATCAGAGACTTAAAATGTGCTCCAAATGTATAATTTTTAACCCCCCCCCTGCAGCCCGCAATATTACTGTCCCCGTGGGCGGTGCATAGGGGGGAAATTTCGTGCAGTGCGGCGGGAGGGCAGTACGGGAGGCAGGATCGCGATCCCCTGCCCGCCTCCTTCCTAATTCCCTGGTGTCTAGTGGTTATAGCAGAGGGTCAGCACATTGCTGAACCTCTGCTATAAACTGCTGACATCTGTGCCGTACAGATGTCAGCAGTTTAACCTCTTCCATACTGCGGTCCGTATTTATCACATCCACACTATTGCCATTTTGTGTAGGATGTCTATTGTGGTACTTGTGGTCCACTGCGGGCATCCTCCATTGTATGCATTTTTTCTGGGGATCGCCATTAGCAATGGGCCACAAGTCCAGGATCTGCGCCCCTGTATATATATGCACAACTGCATTTTTGGGTTGAGCACATCCTGCTTCATGCCACCTTTCAGTTGGTTTGTGTATATATAATTGTTTGGAGGTGTATAAACTCCCATGTAAATGTAGCCTGTTTTCCATCCACAGGCTATATTTAGGTGCACCTGTGAGGCCTGGGCCATATCAGCCAGTCTTGGGTGGTGCTCACAGCCTTCTTCCTCCTCCCATTGCAGGCATGGTTACATGCTGGAGGTAACTGAGGAGTCTGCTGCGAGTCGGCCTAATACATTCCTGTAATTTTGCCCACTGGCCCCTGGTATTGCCCATATGGCACAGGTAGGTGAGTGTTAGGTCCCGAGCTACTTGAGAGACCTTGGCGTGGTGCTCGGGCTTGAGACATGTCCTCCACTGTAGGACATGTTGACTAACCTCTCAATTTTAATATCAGTTTGAGGGCTTAGTAAGACCGCAGTGTGCACCTGTTTTATCATTTGTTATTGCTATATTGTTATATTATTTATCACATCCACACAATTGCCATATTTTGTAGGATGTCTATTGTGGTACTTGTGGTCCGCTGCGGGCATCCTTCACTGTATGCATTTTTGCTGGGGATCGCCATTAGCAACGGGCCACAAGTGCAGGATCTGCTCCCCTGTATATATATGCACAACTGCATTTTTGGGTTGAGCACATCCTGCTTCATGCAACCTTTCAGTTGGTTTGTGTATATTTAACAGCCAAACAAAACTCGATATTTATTGCCCTGTTTCTGTAGTCCCATATGTGGTCGTAAACTGCTGTATGGCCAAACGACAGGGCATAGAAGGAAAGGAACGCCATATGGTTTTTTGAAGGCAGATTTTGCTGGACTGGTTTTTAGACACGATGTCCATTTTGAAGTCCCTGATGCACCCCTACAGTAGAAACTCCAAAAAAGTGAGCCCATTTTGGAAACTACGGGATAAGGTGGCAGTTTTGTACTATTTTAGAGTAAATATGATTTTGGTTGCTCTATATTACACTTTTTTTGAGGCAAGGTAACAAAAAATAGAAATTCTAAAATTTCATCTCCATTTGCCAATAACTCTTGTGGAACACCTAAAGGGTTAACAAAGTTTGCAAAATCGTTTTTGAATACCTTGAGGGGTGTAGTTTAGATGGAGTCACTTTTATGAAGTTTCTACTCTAGGGGTGCATTGGGGGGCTTCAAATGGGACATGGTGTCAAAAAACCAGTCCAGCAAAATCCGCCTTCCAAAAACCATATGGCGTTCCCTTCCTTCTGTGCCCTGCCGTTTGGCCATACAGGAGTTTACGACCACATATGGGGTGTTTCTGCAAACTACAGAATCAGGGCAATAAATTTTGAGTTTTGTTTGGCTGTTAACCCTTGCTTTGTTACTGGAAAAATGGATTAAAATGGAAAATTTTACCAAAAATCTAAATTCAGACATTTTATCTCCATTTGCCATTAACTCTTGTGGAAAACCTAAAAGGTTAACGACGTTTGTAAAATCAGTTTTGAATACCTTGAGGGGTGATTTTTTTTCAGAATGGGGTCATTTTTGGGGGGTTTCTATTATGTAAGCCTCACAAAGTGACTTCAGAACTGAACTGGTCCCTAAAAAGTGGGTTTTTAAAAATTTCTGAAAAATCTCAAGATTTGCTTCTAAACTTCTAAGCCTTGTAACGTCCCCAAAAACTGAAATGGCATTCCCAAAATGATCGATACATGAAGTAGACATATGGGGAATGTAAATCAATAACTTTTTTTGGAGGTATTACTATGTATTATAGAAGTAGAGAAATTGAAACTTGGAAAATTGCAAATTTTTAAAATTTTTGGTAAATTTGGTATTTTTTTTATAAATAAAAATGAAATTTTTCGACTCCATTTTACCACTGTCATGAACTACAATATGTGATGAAAAAACAATCTCAGAATGGCCTGCATAAGTAAAGGCGTTTAAAAATTATCACCACATAAAGTGACACTGGTCAGATTTTCAAAAAAATAGCCGAGTCCTTAAAGAGGACCTTTCACCGGTCCAAAGTTTGTTAGTGAAAGGTATGTACATGCAGAGCGGCACCCAGGGATGACCCCGCACTTACTATTATCCCTGGGTGCCGCTCCGTTCGTCCGCTGTAGCCCCCGGTATCGGCGCACGTGCTGCTGATAATTTTGCCTTGGGCGGAGACATCCTCTTTTGCCCTAGGTGTCTCCTTCTCCCAGACTGGAGCGCTGGCCAATGACAGGGCTAAGCTCATATCCTGCAACCTCCCAGGATATGAGCTGAGCGCTGCGATTGGCCAGCGCTTCTGCCTTCTCCTCACATAGGTGAGCAGCGAGCTGTGCAGTTTAGACCCGGCAATCACGTAATCACGTGATCAGCGGGTGTCAGGGTCAGAGGCCTGCAGAGCCTCAGCAGATCTACCTTGTACAAAGCCCCGCTATGCAGGCTGGTTTTCCCTGTAACTGGCGCTCCCTTTGGATGCTCCAGTTACATTGGAAATAATGCAAAAAAAAAGTCTGTGTCCCCAAAGGTCTGTGTCCCTAAAGGTCTTTTATGGACCTATATATATATATATATATATATATATATATATATATAGATAGATAGATATATATATATATAGAGATATATATATATATATAGATATATATATATAAAAATGTAAAGGATCGCACAGCAGGTTGCAAATTAAAAAAGGAAAAGGAAAAAAAAGTGCAACATTTTTAAAAAAAACAAGTCAATGTCCCCCCCGAGGTCTTTAAAGGACCTATTGGACCTATAAAAAAAAAGAAAACAAGTTTTAGCAAAAAGATGTAAAATAAATAAATAAATAAAAAGCAAGTAAAAGAAAACTATAAAAAGGAAAAAGTGCTAAATAAAATTGTTCACAATCATATTATGTAGCAAAAATATATTTTAAAAATAAATAATGAAGTGATGATAAAAAAATTAAAAATACAAATAAAGGAAAAAAAAGGAAAATGTGCAAAGTAAAAAAAAGTCATTGTCTCCCAAAGGTCTTTTTTTGTAGCAGAAATTTTTAAAAAAAGGGAAAAAAAGGAAAAAATAGTAAAATACATAAAAGAAAAAAACGCCCACACCAACCAAAACAATTACAATTATCAACATTGTGAAACTATACATATTGCATAATAAAATGATCCAACACATATAGGGAACTAATTATAATAATTAGCATATTTAAAGAATGAGCTATAGTTTGAATAAAAATTACTTTAAAAAAAATTAATAATTGTACTTTCCTCCTAATAAAACAAAAAAAAAAATAGATATTAAAAAGCCCTGTGTTGTGTAATAAAAAGCTGCAAAAGTTATTTTGGTAGTCCAAAAAAAAAAAGTTACAATTGTTTGAACCACATGTGCTAAATCACAAAAAAGTGGCTGGTCATTAAGGCCTTTTCAGGCCTGGTCATTAAAGGGTTAATCAATAAGTGCTTTCCCGGCCAGTAAAGCCTCATACACACGACCGTACGTTTTCTTATGGTCCGCAGGACACCAGCCATGTGTGTTTTGCATTTTGCAGAACGGAGTAACCCATGTGTGTTTTGCGACCCCATTAAAGTGAATGGGTCCGCATCCAAGCCACGCGGCTCAGATGTGGACTAAAACAATAGTCGTGTGCGTGAGCCCTCAGGGAAAGCGCTTACTGGTTATTGCAGGGCACCTAGAGTATATCTGGTGGTGCAGGAGGCCGTAAGAACCAGTGAGCGCCGTCCTCTGCAGTGAAGGAAAGCGCTTATTAGTGAATAGGAGGCAGGAAGGAAATGTCACCATTTAAAGGGGTTTCCCAGTAAAAATGATTTTTAACTACGGTGTCCATATTAGGACATCGTCAGACATCATCCACAACTCCATCCTCCGTCAGGCAAAACACCCTCCTTCGTCAGCCCAAACTCCATCAGTCCTCTTCCCTCAGGCAAAACTCCATCCTCTGTCAGCCAAAACTCCTTTCTTCCTCATACAAACTGCCTACTCCCTCAGACATCAGCCAAAATGCCCTCCTCCCTCATCCAAAACTGCCTCCTCCCTCAGACCTCAGTCAAAACGCCCTCCTCCCTCATCCAAAACTCCATCAGATGTCAGACAAAACTCCCTCAGAACTCTGCCAAAAATTCCGTCAGACCTCAGCCAAAACTGCCTCCTCCCTCAGACAAACCTCCCTCATCCAAAACTGCCTCCTCCCTCAGACCTCAGCCAAAACGCCCTCCTCCCTCATCCAAAACTCCCTCAGATGTCAGACAAAACTCCCTCAGACATCAGCCAAAAATTCCGTCAGACCTCAGCCAAAAGTGCCTCCTCCCTCAGACAAACCTCCCTCATCCAAAACTGCCTCCTCCCTCAGACCTCAGCCAAAACGCCCTCCTCCCTCATCCAAAACTCCCTCAGATGTCAGACAAAACTCCCTCCTCCCTCAGAAGTCAGTCAAAATTCCCTCCTCCTAACTCAAAAGTATGCAATGCACAAACTCTACGCCTGAAGAAGCTGCTAGCTGCTAGCACAGCAAGGACCTGTGATGATGTCATGACCATGTGATGAGTCATGTGTGTGGGAGGGTCAGATTTCACAGCGGCTGTGTACAGAACTGGAGTCATCAAATAGAGCTGTGTATTAGAGATGTGTGTACTGTGTAATAGAGATATGTGTGTATCCTGCACGTATCAGAGCTGTGTACTGTGTAATAGAGACAGGATACACACATATCTCTATTACACAGTACACACATCTCTAATACACAGCTCTATTTGATGACTACAGTTCTGTACACAGCCGCTGTGAAATCTAACCCCTCCCACACACATGACTCATCACATGGTCAGGACATCATCATAGGTCCTTTGCTGTGCTAGAAGCTAGCAGCTTCTTCAGGCGTAGAGTTTGTGTATTGCATACTTTTGAGTTAGGGAGGAGGGAGTTTTGGCTGACATCTGATGGAGTTTTGGAGGTCTGAGGGAGGAGGCAGTTTTGGAAGAGGGAGGAGGGCATTTTGGCTGATGTCTGAGGGAGGAGGCAGTTTTGTATGAGGAAGAAAGGAGTTTTGGCTGACAGAGAATGGAGTTTTGCCTGAGGGAAGAGGACTGATGGAGTTTGGGCTGACAAAGGAGGGTGTTTTGCCTGACTGAGGATGGAGTTGTGGATGATGTCTGATGATGTCCTAATATGGACACCGTATTTAACAAGTTCCTGCAGCATGGTCCTTGACACAGAAGATTCCTACTTTCCTGCTCCGTGCTGCTCTCGCTGTCTCCATCTTCCGGTCCCAGGGCACCTCTCCAGCAAATCACTGGTTACAGCGGTGAAACGCTGCTTGTCGCCACATCACCGCTGAAGCCAGTCATTAGCTGGAGCAGTACAAGTGACTATGCCCATAGCCAGCCGGATGTAAACAACGCCGGGACTGGAAGATGGAGACAGAGGATGGCAGGGAGCAGGAAAGTATGAATCTTCTGTTTCAGGGCGGTGGTGCAGGCACGTGTTACAAATCATTTTTTATCGGAAAATCTCTAAGCCCATGTTACACGGCACGATATTCAGGACAATTACTGGGAACAAGCGTTCATAGGAGAGCTCATTCCTGATATCTGGCGGTATAAGCGTGCCGCTGATCAGCTGATAAACAAGGAATCACTCGTTTGTCGGCTGATTTGCATACTTTATCAGGATGAAAAATGTACAATTATTGTCAGCACATCTCACCGTGTAATCAGGAATGTGCCATCGATAATCAATAGAACTGAATGAGGGAGGAATGACTGTGCTAGCGATCATTCCTCACCAGTCACTTTGCATTAGCCTGTGTAATAGGCTGATGCAAACAAGCGCTAATTAACTTTTTTTTTTTTTGCGGCCCCTTGAAATAGTGCGATGTGACAATGCGGCCCCCAGACCAAAAATGGTTGTGCACCCCTGTCCTAGAGGTAGACATGATATTACCATGGAGTACAGTCCAGCATAAATCTCTTCCTCCTGTGCAGATGCAGCGAGCCCCCCTTGGGAGCCAGAATTGACCATAACAAAGTCTTTTTGAACTTGAAAATAGAAACAGTAGTAGCAGACTTTAGTGTAATTCTTTTCTGGCACTAGCAGTGATATTGAAGTAGGTTGGTTGGTAGTGATACAGGCCAATGGCGTAACTACAGAGGAAGCAGCTACTGGAGAAGGGGCCCAGGTGCAGTATCTTTTCTAGTACAATTCAGGTCAGGCCGGGCCCCCAGTGTGACTGTATCTGAAGGGGGCCCGGCCTGGCCTGAGATATACTAGAAAAGGTGTACAAACCAGTATGAAGGACCTTTGGAATGCAGTAATGGTAGGCTAAAGGACCTTTGATGATGTCATCATGTCACATGGTCGAAGGTTGTTTAGCCTACCAATACTGCATTCCAAAGGTCCTTTAGCCTTCAAAAGACATCAGAGGAGAACAGAGAACCTGCAGCCTGTAAGTAAATAAGTGTATGTGTGTACATATATGGGTGTGTATATGTTTGTGTATGTATATATAAATATTCTTTTTCTTACTCTGAATTTCACTGAGGCTGGGGTGTAGCCTTAAAGGGAGTGAGCACCCAATCCATAAAAACCTGAAGGGAGAGCCATTGAACACTCTCAAAACCATATATAAATATGTGTCTGTGTTTATCTGTGTGTATGTCTGTGTATATTTTTGTGTGTATATGGTTGTCAGCACTTCCCACATTTGGTCATGTGACCATGAAGGAGCATGTGACCAGTGACGTCACAGACCTCCTTCTAACAACTCGACTCTGGCATACCCTGTGTGTATATATGTGTGTGTGTATATATGTATATATATATATATATATATATATATTTATCTGTGTGTGTTTGTATACGTGTGTGTGTATCTGTGTGAGTCTGTATATACAGTACGTATGTGAATGTCAACATCTGCTTATTGTGTATATAGTAGATATCTGGATATGGGTAGTAGTGTGTATATATATAAAGAATTAACGCACTACTACTCCTATCCAGATAGGACACTGATACTGCAAAACTGATAATTGTTGAAAAAAAAAGAAAGCTTTTTACTATTGATGATCTGTTATCAGAGGGGGCTGTGGAAAATTTCTTGTGGGGCCCCGCCAAATCTCGCTATGCCCCTGATACTGGCCTACTGGTTGTTTGGTGATGAGGGTGTCTTTGGCCTGTTTCCCCTCACAACAGTGTCTGTAGAGGCTGAATGTAGCAGGTCACTCTGCTGTCTTTTGTCCTTGATAATGGTTCTCTCAGGAGAAATCTATAACAGGAGTAGGAGCACTGCAGGCTACATCCTCTCCACACTGTAGCTACACAGGAACTCCCCTTCTTGGCAGGAAGCAGGACCAGCCCACTCCTACCAAAAGGGGAGGAACAGGGTGGTTAACCCTGGTCCTGCTAACCTTTACCATACCTTCCTTGCTGATAGTGATCGCCAGGAAACAGTGAAATACAATGCATAACCACTAAGGATTTGGAGAACCCCTGATCGGGGATACTACACAGTTACTGTGTGCAGTCCAGTCTCTTCTTTCTGTGCAGTCACTTTGTCCTCAGCCATATTAGCTTCTGTAGAAGTCTTGTCAGTCAGCCACCAACAAGCCTACAAGGCTCTGTGAGGTTCTGTGAGTAATCATTCCTGCATAGTTGCCAACAGTCCCGAATTTGCAGGGACTGTCCCTATTTTTCAGAGTCAGTCCCTGCAAATTTAGACTGTGATGGTGAAATTACAACTAAAAATGATGCTCCTGGCTTCTCATTTCTTCCTTTTTCAGCTCACCCGGGCTGCCAAGCACTGTGTGAGAACCATGGACTGTATGGTACGGAATTTATCACGCCCTGCACTCCAGAAGCTTGGCTTCAAAAAGTTGAAAAATAGGTTTTTTTGCAAGAAGTTTGTGACTTTTTGCATTTTTACACCACTCATTTCGGTTTTGAAAAGTGGTTGGAAAAAAATTATCATTGTGACTTTAAAAAAAAAAAGAAAGTCGTAAGAAATTTTCAAACTCATTCCAGCAGGGGGTGGTGAAAAAACCAGGAGCAGTATTTCTAGAAAAGAATGTTAGGTTTAAGTATGAAATTTAACAAAGTGCACATTTTGATAAATATGGAGCTAAGTACATGAACATAGACTCAAGCAGCACTGGGGGTGATTTATATAAGCTTTACGCCTAGTTTTTGGTGCAAAAAAAAGTCGCAAAATTTTGGCAATAGGCATTTTGGGCAACAATTTTACTACTTTCCCATCTGTCTCAGCAATTTTTAAGGGGTGAAGCATAGCATAAGTAGGAGGGGTGGCCACATTCTCCCGACATTTACAATTACAGTAGTACCAAATTATTAGAGCTTTTCTTTGGTTTTTGTTATTTGCATTCTCATGTAACACCCAGAACCTTTTTATACTTCATATGCAGAGTTGTGTGAGGACTTGTTTTTGTAGGGCAAGCTATAGCTTTTATTGGTACCATTCTGGAATACATTGGATTTTTTTTATTACCTTTTATTCAGTTTTTTGGATTTTTTATTGTTTATTTTCATATCCATAATTGGGAAATGAGGGTGATTTTTTATTTTTATTTTTTTGTGCTTATTTGCTGGCAATACCTAATATGTCTACTTTTCTTTATTTATTTCTCTTTAACACAATAATAGCAGTTTTGAAGCAAAAAATAATGTTTTAATGTCTCCATGTTATAGTTTTTTTATTTTTTGGGCGATTTTCTTATGTAGGGGCTAATGTTTTGCGGAATGAGGTGATGGTTTTATTGGTACCATTTTGTGGGACATACGGCTTTTTGATCGCTTGGTTTTGCACTTTGTGTGATGTAAGGTGACAAGGCTTTTTTTGACACAGTTTTTTATGTATTAATTTTTTATGGGGTTTATCAGACGGGGCGGATCGTGTGATATATTTATAGAGCCGGCCGTCAGGGACGCGGCAATACCAAATATGTCTATTTTATTAATTTTTTTCTATTTTAAATTTTTTTAAATTACTTAATTGGGGATTTTATTTGTATATGTGAAACCTTTTTTTTTTTTTTTATAAAACACTTTATTTTTTTATTTTACACTTTGCGTCCCTCATAAGGTCATGACCTCTGGGGGACATTTACTTTAAAAAAAAAAATAGTGGACCCAGTTAGAGGGGAAATACACCCCCCCAGAGAGGCTGTACAGTAGTATACAGTGCTGTACAGCCTCAGTGCAGGGCTGATCGAGGTCTATGGAAGACCCGACAGCTCCTGCACTCTCCTGGCCCCGGCGATCACATGACTACCGGGCCGGGACAGGAAGCTCTGATCTGTATACACAGCGCTCGTTGAACGTCCATTCAGAGATAAACGACAAGCCCAAGGATGTTTATAGTCAATGGGCAATCGTGAAGTGGTTAAAATCACATGATGCAAGGATAGGTGACAGAACAAACGCCAGTCATGAACCACACATTATGAGGGGGATTATACAGCAATACAAAAATACATATGATGGCTGGACCGCATCCACTGAGCAAACGCCCTCTATACAATGTAACTAAACCATTGCTTAACTAACTATGCTCAGTCTATTGCCTCCTCCTCTTACTCTGCTTCCTCCTCCTGTTCCTCCTCTACATGCCTCCTCATCATGTCAGCGCAACACCTGCACCACCAACTTCAGCACAGCCAGGGGGAAACGACAGCAGGCTGTTCTGAAACTCATATGTTTGGGGGAAAGACCCCACACTGCGCAGGAGCTGTGGGAGGGCATGGAAGAACAGACTGATGAATGGTTGGTGCCGCTGAGCCTCCTCCGCCTCTCCCGCCTGCACCGCCACGTCTGCCTTTTCCGCCTGCACCGCCACGTCCGCTGACTCCTTCTCCCCTCGGACCTCCACCTCCTGGCTGAAGATTATTAGGTCTTATATTGGCAAAGTATAGAAGTATACCAGCCGCACCCAGCCATTGTTATACTCCAGCACAGTTTGTACCTTCTCTTTGCTATTTCCCAATGTTTTGAGGCCTCCACAAACCCCACCCCCCAAAAAAAAAAAAAAGTCGGCTTCCTCCTCTGCCTCTTCCACCTGCACTGCCATGTCCACCTCCTCCTCCACTCGGACCGTCACCTCCTGCCTCAAGATTATTATTTGGTATATTGGCAGAGTAGAGAAGTATACCGGCCGCACCCCAAAATATGGCTATAGGTCACACACAGAATTAGCAGACAAATAAAAAAAAATTTTAAGAACCCCCCCCAAAAAAAAACAGTGTTCGCCTCTGCCTCCTACACGTTTTTCATCTAGACCGCCACATCTACAGCCTACTCGACTTTCTACTCCACTTGGACCTCCGCCTCCTGGTTCAAGATTATTATTTTTTATTTTTATGTATTCTATGTCATTTTAAGTAATTTCCCTATCCACATTTGTTTGCAGGGTAATTGTACTGCTCTTACCCCCATTTTGGATCCCTTTGCAGCCCACTAGCCCTTTCTATTCAATGGGGTTCGGTGTTCAGGGCCAAGTTCGGAACTCAAACTGAACTTTGAAAGAATGTTAGTCCAAACCCGTCGAACCCAAACATCCACCGGTCCACTCATCACTAGTCACAAGTTCAAACTACTCAAGGCTCACTGATACATGGGATCAATGGTGGCAGAGAGCTACTTCTTCAGCGAACCTTAACTAGTTTTTTGGTGAGACCATTACTCCAGGGAGATTGCCAGATGAATAACACTGCTTTCCAGAAAGCTTAATTGTGCTCAGTCTGCAGAATGATCAGCAAAACCACAGCTTTACAGACTCTGCTGCAGGTGAGGGACTACCATACCCATTACCTAGACCACTTGCAGGCCAGTCTAACTCCAGGCTTGTATAAGACCATGGACACATATATCCACAGTTGCCTAATAATGCCATTTAATTGTTACTTAACCAGCCACCAAATCTCATCGTCTAGTGACTGAGACTGCACTTTGTACCTACTACTGCTGGCTCTATCACAAGTTAGATTTTGCAGTAAGTAAAAATAAACTGTTATACTTTTTTAATTCTGGTCTGATTATTCAAACCACCTTTCCAAGCCACCAATTCCCATGGAGCAACGGCCACTACCACTTCCACCCACTCCGTGCCTTACTATTGTTGGCCTAATTGCTGTGGACCCTAAGAAAAACTTTATTGCCTTGCTGGAGGGAATTTAGTGGAACCTACAGCCACATTGTGTTAAGAATCCTTGTGGGTGTTTCACACTCACCTGCTCTTGCTACCAAGGCCCAGAAAAGCCCTATTTACTATGCGCCAGCACAGAAGTGATTAATCAGCAATCTTGGATCTGCACCATGTGCGCCGAAGCTCAGCCCCTCTAGAGCAGGAAATCAGAGAAAATTCCGAGCACTGGAGAAGGCAAGACATTTCTGCCCTATGCTCCGCTAGGTGTGGGAGTACAGCACCTTTAGATGGGTTCCTCTTTATTATTTTGCCAAGGCAAACTACTTCAGGCCAAGAATGTTCCATGGGGCTGAAGAGTTTGCCTGACTCCAGAAGCTGCCAGAAACTGAAGGCAGAGAAGAATGGGGTGACCACCTCAAACCTCAAAAAGCAGTCGAGGAAGTACAGGTGTATCAAGTGAGAAGTTGGTCACCCGCAACTTTTAAGCGACCTGCACCAGTCGGTGTGACAGTCAAGGCCTTGGCTCCGGTTCTGTCGCCCTACCAGGGAGGACCCCTGCATCCATTCTACACTATAATAGGTTGTGGCTGGAGTCTTGCCACTTTAAATAAGGAAGGGCCACAAGATCCCCTGCTGCACAAGACAATGACGGAAAAATTGTGTGTTGGACCACACTAAACCCAGGAACCCCGTTTTGGAGTGGCATATGGGGAACATTAATTGGTTCTCCATGGAGACGGGGTTTCAGCTTCCTGTGGGATGATAAAATGAAAGACAAGATCCTTGTCAGTCACAGGTCAGTATAAAAGCATTATCTGCCATCACCCCTCCACAGTCTATATCAGGTGAACCAAGTAGACTACACACCCATGTCAGGTCCCCGAGGCCCTTTTGCCACTGGCATGACACACCTGGCCAAGCCAGGGGGAAACGACAGCAGGCTGTCGTCTGGCCTGAAGATCAGCAGGGGCCTTCTTGACCGCAAGGCCTGAGGGAGTCTACCAGTGGGTCTCTCCACTATGGGCCATTGCCTCAGCCAAAACTAGAGCCTCTGATCCTGGGGTTGCCAGAACCATCGTTCACTCCCACTGTATCTGCTACCAATGGGGTCAGCATCAACCCAGTGGACAACATCAACCCTGGGCATTCGCAGACCCTTTTGTTGCCATGGAAGCTGGCACTGGAGGAGCAATAGATGTAATGGCAAGAATACCTGGCCTGGCTGCACCCTGAGGCTTGTTTGCCACTACCAATGGAGCAGGAGATTCTCCACCCACAGGCTCTACCTGAAATTTCTGGATCCAGAGGGCTCCCATGTTCTGCAGCTGAGGATCCTATAACACTAAAAGTGACCTTTGGAGTTCACCAACATTCCAGCTATTCAAGCTACAAAATCACTGCTGTGGAAACACCGCCCAATGTTCCTCTCATTAATCTGGGACAGTGATGCCCAATCTGCGGCCATCCAGATGTTGCAAAACTCCCAGCATGCCTGGACAGCAGACAGCTATCAACCTATAGCAAGGCATGGTGGGAGTTGTAGCTTTACAACAGCTGGAGGGCCGCAGGTTGGGCATCACTGATCTGGAATAAAGAATTAGGAGCCCTAGGAAAAAAAAGGGTGAGACAGACTGACCCCTGTTTGTGTGTGTCTTATGTTGGGCCCTAATTTTCCACCCTTTTTAGCAAAGCCCAAGTTGCCCTAGTTGCTCCCCTTCCTTTCCCTTCTCAGGTTATCACATGCTTGAGAGGGTTTTGCAATGTAAGAAGATTCCTACTCAAGGAATATTATTGTTACAGTTACGTTGCAAGTATGGACCCATCACAAGGGCTCTCGCGAATCTGTGTGGTGGCGTGCCTGGGGTCTGTGATCTCGGGACTCTTGCAAGAGCCACATAGCAAGGATTTGATGTTCCCCTGCTGCAGATACAAGGAGTCAAATGCAGCTGAGCCCTGCAGCCAGGGTGTAAGTTTAGTTAGCTAGAGAGGCCACCTCATTGTCTCCAACAAGAACTGCCCCTCTAGACTTTTATTATTTATCCCCTTGGTAGCTAGTTCTTAGCTGAGACATTGTGAGATGTTCTTATAGACTTATGTCCTTAACCCTTTTCTCTCCATAGTATTGGGAGGGTGGTGAGCCAGATTGATCTGCATCTTTGGGCATCTGCTGCCATTCTACCAGGGATGACTCTAAGCATGCCTGCCTTTCAAGGAAGCATTCTATACCCCAGACCTGGGGTATCTGCAATTGCTTGTTATATTATCTTTTCATGTTATGACATATTATGCTTCTGCAGCGTACTCCAGCAAAGGAGGTATGATTGGCAATGGTTGGCAGGAATAGGGCTAACCACTTTGTTCCTCCTTTCTGGGTAGGAGTGAGCTGACCCAATTTCCTGCCAGGGGTGGAAGCTCCAGTGGAGAGGAAGGAAGCTGATGCTTGAGCTCGTTCTTCAGGGAATCTTAGGCTAGTTTCACTCTAGTGGCAAGGAACTCTGGCAGGCTGTTCCGGCAGGTGAACATCCTGTCGGATCCGTGCTGCCGCTAGTGCACGTGTACCCCCGGACTACTGCTCCGGCCCCATTGACTATAATGGGGGCGGGCCAGAGTTCCGGCGGCAGTACGGCAAACATGCCGAGAGGCGGCCAGAATAAAACTACGACATTTAATTTCTAACTAACCAGCCACCATATCTCATTGTCAAGTTACTGTAATAGGATGTCACCATTGTAACAAGTTAGTGCGTGAAATTTCTTCCCTCCTAGATCTTGCACCATCAACTGCAAGTGGTATTATTGTAAAGTGGAAGCATTTAGGGGCCATGGCAACTCATGGCAGATGGTGTGGTGTAAAGGACATTATCACTGGACTCTGGAGTAGTGGAAACATTTTACTTTTTGCCTTAGGAAGCAGAAAGGTTTGATGCACCCCTGGAGTTGCTGGGTGTGGGCTGGTCCCACCCTTTTTGGGC
Source organism: Bufotes viridis (assembly GCA_033119425.1). Lineage (NCBI taxonomy): Eukaryota > Metazoa > Chordata > Amphibia > Anura > Bufonidae > Bufotes > Bufotes viridis. The sequence goes on along the minus strand of CM065590.1, from coordinate 444,710,658 downwards.
TAGTTAGAACCTGCTAGCGATAATGTAGAGAGAGTCTCAGTGTGCAGTTATAGAGTATGATGTGGAAGTGGCAAGTATCAGACTTAAAGGGGTTATCCAACCCCTATAATGATCCCCCCTAATGCCTGGGCATCTCATATCGATTATACTTACCTGCTCCCCGTGTTGCTCCTGATTCCTGATCCCTGCATGGCTGCTGCTGCATCTCCCTGTCTCAAGAATCAAAACATCTGACGACGGTGGGGGGAAGAGGTTTGCAGTTATGGCGGCCATCAGCAGGTTGCGACAGTGACCAGCCTCCCTAGCGGTTGGATAAACCCCTTGAAAGACTTGAGCCTAATTTAAGGTTTAGTAACCATTTCAAATGGACAGTGCTTGGACAAAAAGTCAGTGAAGGTAGCGTGTATTTTGGTTATGGACTTCACTGTATTTGGTTGCCGTTTAAAGACAAGTTCCCATATCGTAACCAAGAGACAGGCTGGTCATCTGTTAAAGGACTACACCCTGCAGCTGAGAATTGTAGAAATACAGATTGAATATATATAGAGAGAAAGAGATAAATTGCTCCCCTTGGCTGAATTGGAAAGATTGCTCATCTTAACTAGAAAGGGACTCAGAGAGAACCATCTCGTTGCCTATTCTTCACTCTACAAGGCCTTGGGAAATTGGCTATGCAACCTGTAAAGGCTGTGCTTGTGTAAATTGGCTATGCAACCTGTAAAGGCTGTGTTTGTATACACCGTCTGCCGAGTTGTGTTGTCCCAACTATAGCTTTCATTTAGGATTCATCATAATTTTATTGTGTTATATATGTTAACTCCTATACTTAGTGTACGTTGCTGCCATCTATTGGACATTGCTATATTTAGTTTTATTAAGTTACCTATGGTTGTATTTTATTATGTCATTAATCGTGTTACTCCTCCTCTCCTGTGAGCGCATTTATCGTATATCTTTTCTTGTCAATATTGCTTCACAGAGCTGGATAGGATTTTCCTTTGACCTCTATAATCATTTACGTTCAATAAGTTACCTAAAGGCATATCCATTGCATCTCCCTCACTGGAATTCTACATGCAACTGGTCTCGCTAGGGAAATCATTATAGTGAGTTCATTATCTTCCATTGCTTATATGATAGATTGCCACTTACATTCATTAGAGACTTCTCTCATGTACATCAGTGGCAGAATAAATGTTCAGCTGATTTGTTTGCTCTTACCACTGACTTTATCATTGCACTGCATCCCCACCTGCATTGCCACAGCACAGCACCCGCTCATGCCAAGAATACCTCACCTGCCACCAGGGGGCACCACCAGAGGACCCTAAAACCAAGGTGTTCCCTGAGGGAAAGAAAGGGTGCATGCACAGCTCAAGGAGCTCTAGAGTCGGAACCACTTCCTTGCCACAACACCTATCCTATCCTCTCTGCCCTCACGCCTCCCCTAGTGGGTCGGCGCACTACATTGATTTGGCGTAACAAACAGGTTTAACTCAATTGTGCTTTGATGTGAATTATCTATGTACGTGGCCACAAAGAAACTTTTTTAGATATTGTTTTGAACTACTGAATTGCCGGATATTGCTAGTGTTACAGAAGTGTACCACTTGTATACTAGAGAGTGCAGAACATTGTTGCAGGCATTCTTAACCACTCTGCTTTCTGTCATTGAATGAACTATGTTGAGTTGCATCTGACCAACCACACAATTATTGCTGTGCCACTGATGACAACCTCCCTGCTAAGCACAGGAAATCTGTTGCCACACCCCGTACAAGAGTAGGAAAAATAAAAGACCACACTCTCCTGTTGTTGGAGCCAGACGCTTAATCTCTGTTCCGCCTCTCTGTGAGCAGGAAAACAAGTGCCCACCTTGATGAACTCTGTAGGTGGGACATTGGTCTCTGACCCTCTGATCATGGCGGGGTCCCATCAACATTTAGATTACACACAGTTTTATTGGGGAGATGAGCTGGAGCTACTCGCTGTTATGCAGAAGCTGGCCATGGCCAGAGAAGAGAACCGGCCATCTGTATCCACTTGAGCCAATGCTGGGTGGTGCTGAGGCCACAGCCGGAACTTCTTTATGACCACCGTGCCAAGGAGTGTTGCCTGCGGTGGTTTTGCCCTTTGGTTGCTGGGGCTGCAGGGTGGCTGCCCTGATACAGCAATGGATCACCACTGCAGTAGATGGAGCGGTGGGTGTTTAACATACTAGAAGAATCTTGGGCCGGTTATCAAGAGCTAGAGCATGGCCTGGTTCTCCATATATTACGCCTCAGTGGAAGAGCTGTTCGTGAGTCCCATTTGTAGTGTACCTGCACATTCTACACCCCAGGGAGGAGGTAGAATTTGCTCCCATGGATGGCCTATTTGCAGCTGGGCTTCTAAGACCACCTAAGGCCCCTGTGAAACCAGCAGAAGAGTAGCTTGATGCCACCAGCTGCTCACAAGCATATGGCCTCTATGGAACAGCAGAAGACCTGAGGTACAGGCCTGTCTCCTGGTCAGGAGCTGAGGGGCCATGCCATCCAGAGCTCCAGATTATTTAGCCAACCAAGTGTGGGGTGCCCTGCTTTACTGTCACCACAGTGGGGGCTGGCAACTCTGTTAACCTGGTCATATTCATCAACACTGGTCTGGGTTCCTCTTACATTCTTCCATGGAAGACCCCAGAGGTCCGGAGAGCTCAGAAGGAGATGTGTCACTGCTTTAGTTTCACAGTTACCACTGCTCCTGCTAGTTCAGCTAGTTCCTTGCTCCTGAAGTTGAAGACCTTACCACCTGCAGCACCTTCTATCACCACCACCCGTACTGCTACTGTGCCCACTCCCATTGAGTAGGAGGCTCTGCCTGTCCTCTTTGCTCCTGTTGCTGACTCCAGGCCAGAGTCCCAGCCTGACCTGACTTTACTAGTGCAGGGATGGGCAAACTATGGCTCCCAAGCTGTTGTAAAACTACAACTTCCAGCATGCAAAGACTGCTTACAGCTATCAGCCTACACCAGGGCATAGTGGGAATTGTAGTTTTACAACAGCTGGAGAGCCGCAGTTTGCCCATCCCTGCACTAAAGTCCTAAAAAGAGTAGTCGCTTGCTGAGGATTCAGTAGCTGAGAGATCTGCCCATCCTTAGATTGCATCTGCAATAGGGCTGCAGCTATCGACTATTTTTGTAATCGAGTATTCTATCGATTAATCCAACGATTAATCGAGTACTCTAATAACAAAAAATAATCAAAAGAACGTTTTTCTTTATAAAAACTCATCATCCTCCCCCCGTGCCATCAGCTGCCCCCCCATGCCATTAGGTTCCCCCCATTGGCATCAGCTGCCCACTCAGTGCTATCAGCTTCCCCCCAGTGCCATCAGCTTCCCCCAGTGCCATCAGCTTCCGCCAGTGCCATCAGCTTCCCCCAGTGCCATTAGCTGCCAACTCGGTGCCATCAGCTGCCGCCTCAGTGCCATCAGCTTCCCCCAGTGCCATCAGCTTCCCCTTCTGTGCCATTAGCTGCCAACTCGGTGCCATCAACTGCTCCCCAGTGCCATCAGCTTCCCCATTAGTGCCATCAGCTTCCCCATTAGTGCCATCAGCTGCCCCCTCAGTGCCATCATCTGCTCCACAGTGCCACCAGCTGTGCCCCAGTGCCTTCAGCTGCCACCCCAGTGCCATCAGCTGCCTTCTTAGTGCCATCAGCTGCCGCCTCAGTGCTATCAGCTGCCCCCAGTGCTACCAGCTACTCCCCAGTGCCAACAGCTGCCCCCCAGTGCCACCAGCTCCCCCGCCCAGTGCCATCAGCTCCCCCCAGTGGCATCAGCTGCCCCCTCAGTTCCATCAACTTCCCCCCCAGTGCCATCAGCTCCCCCCCCCCCAGTGCCATCAGCTTCCTCCCCAGTGCCACGGGCGGCTCCCCAGTGCCACCAGCTGGCTCCTAGTTCCACCAGCTACCCCCCAGTGCATAAGTTGCCACTCCAGTGCCATCAGCTGCCCCCTCAGTGCCACTAGCTTGCCCCTGTGCCACCAGCTTTCCCCCCAGTGCCACCAGCTTGCCCCCCAGTGCCACCAGATTGCCCCCAGTGCCACCAGCTTGCCCCCCAGTGCCACCAGCTTACTCCCCAGTGCCACCAGCTTGCCCCCCAGTGCCACCAGCTGCCTTCAGTGCCACCAACTGCCCCCAGTGCCACCACCTTGCCCCCAAGTACCACCAGCTTCCCCGAGTGCCACCAGCTTGCCACCAGGTGACCCCCAGTGCCATCAGCTTGCCCCCCAGTGCCACCAACTGCCTCCCAGTGCCACCAGCTTGCCCCCCAGTGCCACCATCTCCCCCTCCTAGCCATGTCCCTAGCGCCAATACTACCTTTCCTGTAGGGGCGCTGCTCTACAGCTCCTCCATCTTCTTCTCCGCACATTAGACTGTCGTCCTGACGTCACACAGCGTCGGGTCATAGTGCGCGCTTACATGCACTATGACCGGATGATGTGTCAGGATATAGTACAGTGCAGCGCGGTGCGGGTCGGTGGGTGACCACAGAGCGGTAAATAATAGCAAGTGCTCCATTCCCGCTCCGTGGTCACATGACACAAACGAATCCTCAATGCAAAAAATTTCCAAAGGAGCTGTCAAAAATGAGAGGTGGAATCTGGTTGCTATGGCCAACTAAGCCAGTTCTACTTTACACCAGTTGAATAAATGATCACATATGTTTCCTGTGTTTATGGGCAGTAGTTCCCCACACTACCCAGAGCTTTACCCACAGACTCTCCTAAGAGACTCCACCACATGTTTTTCTCATCCAAGTTGTGCATATTGCACCTTCCCCTCCTCTTCAGGTTAAACCACAGCCTGAGATTTGCAACACTTAAGAAAATATTCCTGGAGTAGGACTTACATGTTAAAGCCTTTTATGATATTCTGCAACGTTAAATTAAATGTGCCCAGAGGAGGACTTTCTGCCCAAAGCCCTCTGTGACTGTTAATTGTGTAATGATCCAGTATTGTGCCCAAAGTAGAACTTATGTACCAAAGCCCTTTGTGATGTTTTTCTACATTTAAATTCAGTGCCCCAGGATTAGACCTATGCTCTAAAGCCCCCTTTGAGAGTTCCATGTGCCTATTCTGAAGCCTATTCTGAGATATTATGGACACAGATGAGCTACCATTTATAAAATAAAAATCACAGAAAATAATGCACTAACACAATAGGTGCAAAAAATATATAAGGACTAAGCCCTCATTCTGATATGATAAAATCTCAGAGTCTTACCCAATATATATGTAGCCATGCACATCCGCATATTCATTTATTACATCGTGCAGGATGTTTTTTTTTTAATCTTTTTCTGGGATTTTTGTTTAGTCTGTAGTATACACTTGAAGGAGTAACACCTTCAAGTCTGAATGCACTCCTATTTCACCTTGAGAGTAGCATTTTCTTGGCCACTTTTGCCCCTCCTATCCCACAGGCGGCCTTGATTAGGTGGTACATATAGCTGTGCATGCTGTTCCTCTCATCGGTTGCTTGATGCACACAGAGGTAACAAGAAGCAGCACACTATATGTGCAGAGTCTGCTCTCCTGAATGTAGATGCCCAACAGCATAGGTAGGTTTAGAGTAGGACCTGTCTGACTGAGACCACCTTGGCGCGGGTAGGCGGGCACAGGTGTGTTTTGATCCAAAAACACAGATTTTATCATGTCAGAATGAGGGCTTAGTCCATATATAATGTTTGCATCTATTGTGTTAGTGCATTATTTTCTGTGATTTGCCTCTTCATTAGACCAATGCCCCCAGAGCACCATGCTGGAGACATCACTGTTCCTTTATGTAATATGTATGCATGCATGCATTCTTTCTGTTACAGATTTTTGGAGAGCTAAGTGTCAAAAGACGTTGAGGACGGCTTCAGTTAAAGTGGAGAGTTGTGATCCCAGTGGTTCACTGTTGAACAAAATGTTTCTATAATTCTGTCATTATTGTACTTTATTTGTGTTTGTAGAGTGCTGTTGCATTGTATTTTTTTTCTTTGTGTTTTTAGCCATGGCAGCGCGCACCTGCGCATTGGGATGTGCTGACTGACCCCTTTTTTTGCAGTTGTACTAGAGCTGGAGGTGTGGCTGATTCCAGTTGGTCTTGCACCCCTGACTAGCCTGTCTGCCCCATAGGCTGATTTTAATTAGAGTAAGTATAAAGCTGTAGCCTGCTCTCATTGTATTTATTGGAAGCCATTTGGCACCAGGAGGAGTATAGAGTGGGCTCAGCATGCATGTTGGTACCTGCATCCCTGGATTTAATGGAGGCCGTTATGGCACCAAAAATGGTAAAAAAAAAAGCAGGGTGGACCCAGCATGCATGTGGAACCTGCACTCCCTGAATTTTATGGTGGCCATTATGGCACATAACATGTAAGATTTAGTGTTAGGTTCCTGTCTTATAGAGATCGCCTTGACGTTTGGCAGACGGGCCCAAATAATTTTGTACAAAATGTATTTGCCAAGAATCTCAAATTTGCAAAATAAGCATAGCCTTAGCACCAGAATATTTTCTATAATTATGGCATTATAATTATAGCATTGCCTCTTTTTTTCCTCACTGTTAAAGGGGTTAAATTAAACTTTATGCACTTTGTATCTCAAAGGCTATTTATGGAAAGAAGAAGACTACTTTCTTAGCCCTTGGAGATAGTTTCTAGGTGTGGGCTGGTCCCACCCTTTTTTGGGATAGTTAGAAACTGCTGAGGAGTATGTAGACAGAGTCTCTGTGAAGTTAATGAGTGTGGTGTAGAAGTTGAAAAGAGTAGCAGCAGACTGAAATGCAGCAGTCTTATCAGACTTTAACAAGTGTCAAACTCTGAGGGATAAAAGAATTGAGCCTAACAGAAGGATTAGCTACCATTTCAAAGGGGCAGTGCATGGACAAAAATTCAGTGAATGTAACACATTTTTTGGCTGTGGACTTCACTGCCTTTAGTTGGAGCTAAAAGCTTGGGGTTCCCCTACTATAAACAAGAGACAGACTGGCCATCTGTTAAAGGTCTACATCCCACAGCTGGGAATGTTAGAAATAAGGATTGAATACATATAGGGAGAGAAAATAATTTCAACCCTTGGCTGAATTGGGAAGATTGCTCAGGTTAACTAGAAAGGGATTCAAAGACAACCACCTCATTGCCTATTTTTCCTTACATACAGCCTTTGGAAATTGTATATGGAACCTGTTAAGACTGTGTCTACTTTTGCAAGTGCCTATGCACACCATCTGCCCAGTCATTCCAGTAAAGTACAGAGGACTTGTTTTTACCTACCACCAGGCTCATCATTGCACTGCATTGTGTCACTCTAGGGGTCCATTCACACGTCCGTAATTTGGGTCCGCATTCGTTCCGCAAGTTGCGGACCCATTCACTTTCAATAGGGCTGGAACGGATGCAGATCCGCATTTTCGGGATCCACACCCGTTTTTTCGGTATCCGCATCTGCTTTTTCGGTATCAGTTTTTTCAGGATACAGAATTCCGTTCCTGAAAAAAATAGAACATGTCCTATTCTTGTCCACAATTTTCTATTATAGTGCTGGCTATGTGCGGTCCGCAAATTACGGATAGCACATTACCGGTGTCCGTGTTTTGCGGATCCGCAAAAAACACTTACGGACGTGTGAATGGACCCTAAGGGACCCCTGCCTTGCACCCCAAAACCCACTGACAACAAGGGAACCCCAAATACCACCAGGCAGGGGACCCTAGTTAAAACCAGGGTGTGCCCTGAGGGGATTAAAGAGTGCATCCCTCCCTTCATTGCACACAAGACCCAAGGAGCACAGGAGTAGGACTGCTACAGTGAGTACTACGACCACTACCATCTTCTCCACCCTCACGCCTCCCCTGAACGCTGGAGGGTTTGGCCTCAGCCCCTTAGTTCCAGTGACAGGAAATTTTTGTGCGTCAGCATACCAAGACATTATGGACTATTGTATGCTCCCAACTTTGTAGGAACCGTTTGGTGAAGGCCCTTTTCTATTCCAGCATGACTGAGCCCCAGTGCACAAGGCAAGGTCCATAAAGACACGGGTGAGTTTTGTGTGGAAGAACCTGACTAGTCTGAACAGAGCCCTGAACTCAACTCTATGGGACACCTTTGGGATGAACTAGATTGGAGATTATGAGCCGAGACTTCCCTACAACATCAAAGTCTGACCTCACAAATGCTTTTCTGGAGGAATGAGCAAAAATTCCCACAGACTTCAAAACCTTGTAGAAAGCCTTCTCAGAAACTCCATTATTATTGGATATAGAATGTTTTTTCATAAAATCTCCAGTAGGTGTAATGTGTAGGTGACTGTCCCAATACTATTGTCCATATAGCGTAACAGGGAACAATAGATGACATTGAACTACACAACAAAGATTTTCAGGACTTTAAACGATCAGTAAATTATAATTCATTTATACATATGCAGTTTGCTGATAGTACCCCATGACGCAAAGACCACGGGTATTAAACAGCCGGATTCGGACCGCTGATGTCAGCTGTCCGGACCTATGCATGTATCTCATTAAACTGTGCCTGCATTCTGAGAACGCAGATACAGATGAATACCATGGTGAAGCCGGGGAGCCCGGCAGCTCCCTCCTCCACCATTCCCTAGCCGGTGCTCTCTGACACCAGCTGCAGGCGCGATGTAATGACGCCATCAATAAGGGGACCTTTCTACTGTAAGGGGGCAATAAAGGGACATGTGTACTGTGAGGGGGCACTAAGGGAGCATATTTGCCGAGAGGGGGCAATAAGGGGACCTTTTTACTGTAAGGGGGCAATAAATGGACATATGTACTGTGAGGGGGGACTAAGGGGGCATATCTGCTGTGGGGGGATATTCAGGGGACATATCTACTGTGAGGGGACACTAAGGGAGCAGAACTAATTTGTGGGGGCACTTAATGGGCATCACAGTGTGGATCCACTTAACAGGACATCAGTCTGTGTGGGGGGCATCCTGCTAAGAGGGGGGCACTTAGGAGCATCATACCTCTTGAGGAGTACTAAGGGGGTATCATACTGTCTGGGGGCACTAAGGGACATCATTATTGTAGATGGCACTAAATGTACATTCTTATTGTGTTGGAGCATTAAGGGGCACAATTACTGTGTGTGTGTGTGGGGGGGGGGCACAGAAAAGATTGGATTGGATTAGAGGCATGGTTTATTGTAAAAAAAAAATGCTACAGTGGAATACACGCCACTGGTGTTATCCTTACATTTTATTGTGGCTTAGATCATCACCCGCCTGCAGACCAAGGTATGTGGACCTTTAGAAAAAGTTCTTGAGTACCACTGGTATAGACCCTGGACCCCAGCCGGGCAGAGGACTCCTGTTTATACAGTTTTTTTTATAATCTGCTCATATTTATTCCTTCTTGTTTAAATTACTTTGTCTTATTTAACACAAATGTTCCAGAAGCAATTTATCCATGTAAATAAATAGATCAGTCCTGCAACTCCGGTAAAACTGGAATTTCCCATTGTAATTATTTATTAGGGAATCTCTGAGAAATAGCCAAACTGTATACTAAGCAGATAGACAGACAGACAGAGATAGACAGATGATAAATACATACAGAAGATAGAGACAGACACAAACAGGAATAGACTGGGATAGATAGATAGATAGATAGATAGATAGATAGATAGATAGATAGATAGATAGCAGGTATAAAGACGGTTAATAAGAGAAATATATATATGATAAACAGATAGATAGATAGATAGCAGGTATGAAGACAGTTGATAAGAGAAATATATATATATGATAGATAGATAGATAGATAGATAGATAGATAGATAGATAGCAGTGGCTGGATTGGTGCAGGAGGGGAGCTCTGGTGGTTGTGGCTGCGTTGCTGACATTCATAACTTTATACAACACACAGATGAGCTTACTAAACATTTCAGGCCAGTGAGTTATGTGCTGATAATATCTTGAGAGGCTCAGAGTGAAGGAGAACGAGGTTTTGTCAGATCTGGTGAGGCTCCTCCATTGTCTCTGGCTGACAATGGGGAATATAATAATATTATTGTCGGTGGAGACAATTGGAGCCGGGAGAATCTCTGCTGCTTTGTCCTCACTGGCAGAATTACATGGAGGCATTGAGAAAACTGATATATTTCAACTCTTAAGTCTATGGGAGGGAGGGGACCTCAATGGCCCAGTGTCTATCAAACACCTCACTCCTTTCTTCTCAGAACATTTGTATTATTCGGAATCCTTCTGAGCACAGCGGTGGTGGGAAAATCAGCCCCAAGTCTATTCTTCATGGGTAGTCAGCCAACCTGGAAGAAAGGACTTTGTCATGTGCAAATATGGAGACCCCTGGAAGAAAGCTGAAGGCTTCCCCCTATTGTCTACCGACTCCACCAACTAGAGAAAGGCGCGTTTGATAAAGTTGTGTAGAATCCATGAATGGCTATTGGATGTTGGGAATTGTCTTGCGCTGACCTCAATTTCGTACTGTAGAGCCCCCATGAAAGCTTTGCCTGATGTCACAATAAACCCATTCTTCTCAGTTTAGCAAAAGGGATTAGTTAAAAGGGTGACATTCCGTGCACGGGGTTCCAAGTGTTTCCAGAAACAAAGGAGCGAGATGTTTTTGAAGTTATTTTTAATTGAGTTGAACTAATTTAATAAAGGTCCCAAGGAGACAAAAAAAAAATACGAGGAAAAAAAAGAGAAAGTGATTGTGTCGCGTCTCGCCGCGGTCAGAAGAGTCTATTCTCTGCACTTCCAGCAGCCTGGAACACTGGCTCCTTTTACAGTCAATCATCAACTGTTCCAAAATGAAGTCTTTCACTGAGCTGACAGCTTAGAAATAAATCTGCCGGATAAAATACAGCGTAAACGGCGTCTGTGCTGCTCTTGGCCGAAAACACACCGCTACTTATAGATAGTGACGGAACATGTTATCTCATAAAGGAAGAGAGAAAAATACTTCACGGGTAATGTAAATCATGACGCCTAGAGAGGCGTAGATAGCCATTAAGAGAACATGAGACAAATTTGGGAACCAACTCAAAAGAAGATGAGACAGATAGATATTTTATTAATTTTTATATAGTGCTTACAAATTCTACAGCACTGTACAGAGATCGTCATCACTTATACCAGTAGATGACCCCAACACTGACAGCCAACTGTGTTCAGCGGTGGACTGGCTATAGATCCTATAGGGAATTTTCCTAGTAGGCCAATATCCATAGGACCACCCGAGCCCTCCTCACTGCCGCTGGCCAGGTACTTACTAATGGTGGACCTATAAGGGTTATTATTAGAGGAAATCCAGGCAGCATGCTTAAGGTAGGGCTGACTTGGTTTTGTGACCCACATCTCATCTCCTAAGCCCCCTTCTCCATATCCATTATTAACGACAATTGGAGAAGGACAGAACATGGCAGCTATTGATGGCCACCACAGAGGGGAAGCTTCTGGGGAGGTATTTTGTGCTGTACTATGGTATTACTGACCCTGACAACTTGGGCTGGTCCCATATGCTTGTGTTGCCTCAACTTCTGTCAATTTGGACCCACCTACAACATTGGGGACACTTTTAGTTTTTTTTTCCAGGGCCACTTAAGTTCCCAGTCTACCCCTGACTCTGTTAATTGATTGACAGACATACAGATAGACAGGTTTCACATAAAAGGATAGATACCTTTTGTTATGTTGCAGCCTTGTGCTAAAATTTCTAAAAAGTTAAAATTTTCCCCCGTTATTCCCTACAAAGTGAAAACAGAGACAAACGTTTACTAAAGTGTTTACGCAAACTGTGGCATAAAAAGTTGCAAACTATGGCGCATGCCATATTTGCACCATAATTTGGGACCTTTTGAGCTTTTCGCCACTTTTCTAAAGTAGTGAGCCTCGCATGTCCGTCTGGATTTACTATAACTTACTCTAGAAACCTCTGTGAGCTATAGCTGAAGTCGACGCCAGCCCCTAGCTTTCTGGAGCATGGACTGCCAGACATGCGACTAATTTATTAAGAGGTCTCCTCTAATTATTTAAGTGCATCTCACTCCGGCACACAGTTATCAAGACCAGAGTATGGGAATGCCAGTCTTGATAAATGTCCCTCAGAATGTTTGAAATCTTTACTGATTTATCGAACATGAAAGACTAAAATCTTGCAGTGACACAAGTATTCAGACCCTTTACTCAGGACTTGAGTTGAAAAACCTTTGGCAGTGATTACAGCCTCCAGTCCTCTTGGGTATAATGCCACAAGGTTTACAGACCTGGATTTGGGGATTTTCTGCCATTCGTCTCTACAGATCCTCTCAAGCTCTGTCAGGTTGGATGGGGACCATCGGTGAACAGCCATTTTCAGGTCTTTCCAGAGATGTTCAATTGGGTTCAAGTCAGGGCTCTGGCTGGGCCACTCAGGGACATTCACAGAGTCGTCCCTTAGCCACTCCTGTGCTGTATTGGCTGTGCGCTTAGGATCATAGTCTTGTTGGAAGGGGATCATGGGGAACCCAGTGGATCACTTTTTCAATAAAAATATCTCTGTACTTTGCTCCATTTGGCTTTCCCTCTTCTTGTCTCATCTGCTGAAAAACACCCCCACAGCATGATGCTGCCACCACCATGCTTTACTGTAGGGATGGTACTGGGCAAGTGATGAGCAGTGCCTGGTTTCCTCTAAATATGACGCTTAGAATTGAGGTCAAAAAGTTCTATCTTAGTTTAATCACATAAGAGAATCTTGTTTCTCGCAGTCAGAGTCCTTTAGGTGCTTTTTTATTTGCAAACTTTCATGTGTCTTTTACTGAGGAGAGGCTTCTTTCTGGTCGCTTTGCCATAAACACCAAATTATAAACGCTTATGGGCGTCTTATAGATGGGCCTATGCATCATGAAACTCCTTATAATAATTGGGGATCATGGATTATTTATTGTTATGATAAACTTATGAAAAAGATCTTGTTTTAGGAGCTTGTAATCATACAAATGAAATAACCTTTCCCAATGCTTGTGGTGCATCCTCAAATAATATTATCACTCTCATTTTCCTGTCAAGCTATTTATATGAAGTAGCTTCTCACTCGCCACAGTGACTGATCTGCTCTGAACCAAATTTAACATTTCACAGATTATCTTGTCAAAAGATGATACAAAATACGGTCATTAAATCTTAAAATGGACTCTTCAGGCCGGGATGCATTTCACTCATCAGTAAACAGCATTTTCCAGCCTGAAGGGGGAGAGTTTAGGAGTTGAAGGCTATTCCTCCAAAGTCTCTGCATTTGAAAAAAGCACAAAGGTAACACTCTGCATCTAAAGTTACTATTTCATCAAGAGCAAGTGCCAACCCTGTTACTGACATCACTGAGTATAATAGTAATATAATTACACTGTGATCAGACATGAGATCCACACACCTTATACTACAGTAACAGCTATTCCATCTATTACTGCTGACAACCAGCCTCTATATCATGACTGAGAGGTTGTCACAGCCCCGCCCCCTGTTACTGACATCACTGAGTATAATAGTAATATAATTACACTGTGATCAGACATGAGATCCACACACCTTATACTACAGTAACAGCTATTCCATCTATTACTGCTGACAACCATCCTCTATATCATGTCTGAGAGGTTGTCACAGCCCCGCCCCCTCTTACTGACATCACTGAGTATAATAGTAATATAATTACACTGTGATCAGACATGAGATCCACACACCTTATACTACAGTAACAGCTATTCCATCTATTACTGCTGACAACCAGCCTCTATATCATGTCTGAGAGGTTGTCACAGCCCCGCCCCATTACTGACATCACTGAGTATAATAGTAATATAATTACACTGTGATCAGACATGAGATCCACACACCTTATACTACAGTAACAACTATTCCATCTATTACTGCTGACAACCAGCCTCTATATCATGTCTGAGAGGTTGTCACAGCCCCGCCCCTGTTACTGACATCACTGAGTATAATAGTAATATAATTACACTGTGATCAGACATGAGATCCACACACCTTATACTACAGTAACAGCTATTCCATCTATTACTGCTGACAACCAGCCTCTATATCATGTCTGAGAGGTTGTCACAGCCCCGCCCCTGTTACTGACATCACTGAATATAATAGTAATATAATTACACTGTGATCAGACATAAGATCCACACATCTTATACTACAGTAACAGCTATTCCATCTATTACTGCTGACAACCAGCCTCTATATCATGTCTGAGAGGTTGTCACAGCCCCGCCCCTGTTACTGACATCACTGAGTATAATAGTAATATAATTACACTGTGATCAGACATGAGATCCACACACCTTATACTACAGTAACAGCTATTCCATCTATTACTGCTGACAACCAGCCTCTATATCATGTCTGAGAGGTTGTCACAGCCCCGCCCCTGTTACTGACATCACTGAGTATAATAGTAATATAATTACATTGTGATCAGACATGAGATCCACACACCTTATACTACAGTAACAGCTATTCCATCTATTACTGCTGACAACCAGCCTCTATATCATGTCTGAGAGGTTGTCACAGCCCCGCCCCTGTTACTGACATCACTGAGTATAATAGTAATATAATTACACTGTGATCAGACATGAGATCCACACACCTTATACTACAGTAACAGCTATTCCATCTATTACTGCTGACAACCAGCCTCTATATCATGTCTGAGAGGTTGTCACAGCCCCGCCCCTGTTACTGACATCACTGAGTATAATAGTAATATAATTACACTGTGATCAGACATGAGATCCACACACCTTATACTACAGTAACAACTATTCCATCTATTACTGCTGACAACCAGCCTCTATATCATGTCTGAGAGGTTGTCACAGCCCCGCCCCTGTTACTGACATCACTGAGTATAATAGTAATATAATTACACTGTGATCAGACATGAGATCCACACACCTTATACTACAGTAACAGCTATTCCATCTATTACTGCTGACAACCAGCCTCTATATCATGTCTGAGAGGTTGTCACAGCCCCGCCCCTGTTACTGACATCACTGAGTATAATAGTAATATAATTACACTGTGATCAGACATGAGATCCACACACCTTATACTACAGTAACAGCTATTCCATCTATTACTGCTGACAACCAGCCTCTATATCATGTCTGAGAGGTTGTCACAGCCCCGCCCCTGTTACTGACATCACTGAGTATAATAGTAATATAATTACACTGTGATCAGACATGAGATCCACACACCTTATACTACAGTAACAGCTATTCCATCTATTACTGCTGACAACCAGCCTCTATATCATGTCTGAGAGGTTGTCACAGCCCCGCCCCTGTTACTGACATCACTGAGTATAATAGTAATATAATTACACTGTGATCAGACATGAGATCCACACACCTTATACTACAGTAACAGCTATTCCATCTATTACTGCTGACAACCAGCCTCTATATCATGTCTGAGAGGTTGTCACAGCCCCGCCCCTGTTACTGACATCACTGAGTATAATAGTAATATAATTACACTGTGATCAGACATGAGATCCACACACCTTATACTACAGTAACAGCTATTCCATCTATTACTGCTGACAACCAGCCTCTATATCATGTCTGAGAGGTTGTCACAGCCCCGCCCCTGTTACTGACATCACTGAGTATAATAGTAATATAATTACACTGTGATCAGACATGAGATCCACACACCTTATACTACAGTAACAGCTATTCCATCTATTACTGCTGACAACCAGCCTCTATATCATGTCTGAGAGGTTGTCACAGCCCCGCCTCCTGTTACTGACATCACTGAGTATAATAGTAATATAATTACACTGTGATCAGACATGAGATCCACACACCTTATACTACAGTAACAGCTATTCCATCTATTACTGCTGACAACCAGCCTCTATATCATGTCTGAGAGGTTGTCACAGCCCCGCCCCTGTTACTGACATCACTGAATATAATAGTAATATAATTACACTGTGATCAGACATGAGATCCACACACCTTATACTACAGTAACAGCTATTCCATCTATTACTGCTGACAACCAGCCTCTATATCATGTCTGAGAGGTTGTCACAGCCCCGCCCCTGTTACTGACATCACTGAATATAATAGTAATATAATTACACTGTGATCAGACATGAGATCCACACACCTTATACTACAGTAACAGCTATTCCATCTATTACTGCTGACAACCAGCCTCTATACCATGTCTGAGAGGTTGTCACAGCCCCGCCCCTGTTACTGACATCACTGAATATAATAGTAATATAATTACACTGTGATCAGACATGAGATCCACACACCTTATACTACAGTAACAGCTATTCCATCTATTACTGCTGACAACCAGCCTCTATATCATGTCTGAGAGGTTGTCACAGCCCCGCCCCTGTTACTGACATCACTGAGTATAATAGTAATATAATTACACTGTGATCAGACATGAGATCCACACACCTTATACTACAGTAACAGCTATTCCATCTATTACTGCTGACAACCAGCCTCTATATCATGTCTGAGAGGTTGTCACAGCCCCGCCCCTGTTACTGACATCACTGAGTATAATAGTAATATAATTACACTGTGATCAGACATGAGATCCACACACCTTATACTACAGTAACAGCTATTCCATCTATTACTGCTGACAACCAGCCTCTATATCATGTCTGAGAGGTTGTCACAGCCCCGCCCCTGTTACTGACATCACTGAGTATAATAGTAATATAATTACACTGTGATCAGACATGAGATCCACACACCTTATACTACAGTAACAGCTATTCCATCTATTACTGCTGACAACCAGCCTCTATATCATGTCTGAGAGGTTGTCACAGCCCCGCCCCTGTTACTGACATCACTGAGTATAATAGTAATATAATTACACTGTGATCAGACATGAGATCCACACACCTTATACTACAGTAACAGCTATTCCATCTATTACTGCTGACAACCAGCCTCTATATCATGTCTGAGAGGTTGTCACAGCCCCGCCCCCTGTTACTGACATCACTGAGTATAATAGTAATATAATTACACTGTGATCAGACATGAGATCCACACACCTTATACTACAGTAACAACTATTCCATCTATTACTGCTGACAACCAGCCTCTATATCATGTCTGAGAGGTTGTCACAGCCCCGCCCCTGTTACTGACATCACTGAGTATAATAGTAATATAATTACACTGTGATCAGACATGAGATCCACACACCTTATACTACAGTAACAGCTATTCCATCTATTACTGCTGACAACCAGGCTCTATATCATGCCTGAGAGGTTGTCACAGCCCCGCCCCCTGTTACTGACATCACTGAGTATAATAGTAATATAATTACACTGTGATCAGACATGAGATCCACACACCTTATACTACAGTAACAGCTATTCCATCTATTACTGCTGACAACCAGCCTCTATATCATGTCTGAGAGGTTGTCACAGCCCCACCCCCTGTTACTGACATCACTGAATATAATAGTAATATAATTACACTGTGATCAGACATGAGATCCACACACCTTATACTACAGTAACAGCTATTCCATCTATTACTGCTGACAACCAGCCTCTATATCATGTCTGAGAGGTTGTCACAGCCCCGCCCCTGTTACTGACATCACTGAATATAATAGTAATATAATTACATTGTGATCAGACATGAGATCCACACATCTTATACTACAGTAACAGCTATTCCATCTACTACTGCTGACAACCAGCCTCTATACCATGTCTGAGAGGTTGTCACAGCCCCGCCCCCTGTTACTGACATCACTGAATATAATAGTAATATAATTACATTGTGATCAGACATGAGATCCACACACCTTATACTACAGTAACAGCTATTCCATCTATTACTGCAGACAACCAGCCTCTATACCATGTCTAAGAGGTTGTCACAGCCCCACCCCCTGTTACTGATGACATCACTGAGTATAATAGCAATATAATTACACTGTGATCAGACATGAGATCCACACACCTTATACTACAGTAACAGCTATTCCATCTCTTACTGCTGACAACCAGCCTCTATATCATGTCTGAGAGGTTGTCACAGCCCCGCCCCCTGTTACTGACATCACTGAGTATAATAGTAATATAATTACATTGTGATCAGACATGAGATCCACACACCTTATACTATAGAAACAGCTATTCCATCTATTACTGCTGACAACCAGCCTCTATATCATGTCTGAGAGGTTGTCACAGCCCCGCCTCCTGTTACTGACATCACTGAGTATAATAGTAATATAATTACACTGTGATCAGACATGAGATCCACACACCTTATACTACAGTAACAGCTATTCCATCTATTACTGCTGACAACCAGCCTCTATATCATGCCTGAGAGGTTGTCACAGCCCCGCCCCCTGTTACTGACATCACTGAGTATAATAGTAATATAATTACACTGTGATCAGACATGAGATCCACACACCTTATACTACAGTAACAGCTATTCCATCTATTACTGCTGACAACCAGCCTCTATATCATGTCTGAGAGGTTGTCACAGCCCCGCCTCCTGTTACTGACATCACTGAGTATAATAGTAATATAATTACACTGTGATCAGACATGAGATCCACACCCCTTATACTACAGTAACTGCTATTCCATCTATTACTGCTGACAACCAGCCTCTATATCATGTCTGAGAGGTTGTCACAGCCCCACCCCCTGTTACTGACATCACTGAATATAATAGTAATATAATTACACTGTGATCAGACATGAGATCCACACACCTTATACTACAGTAACAGCTATTCCATCTATTACTGCTGACAACCAGCCTCTATATCATGTCTGAGAGGTTGTCACAGCCCCGCCCCCTGTTACTGACATCACTGAATATAATAGTAATATAATTACATTGTGATCAGACATGAGATCCACACACCTTATATTACAGTAACAGCTATTCCATCTATTACTGCTGACAACCAGCCTCTATATCATGTCTGAGAGGTTGTCACAGCCCCGCCCCCTGTTACTGACATCACTGAATATAATAGTAATATAATTACATTGTGATCAGACATGAGATCCACACACCTTATACTACAGTAACAGCTATTCCATCTATTACTGCTGACAACCAGCCTCTATATCATGTCTGAGAGGTTGTCACAGCCCCGCCCCCTGTTACTGACATCACTGAATATAATAGTAATATAATTACATTGTGATCAGACATGAGATCCACACACCTTATACTACAGTAACAGCTATTCCATCTATTACTGCAGACAACCAGCCTCTATACCATGTCTAAGAGGTTGTCACAGCCCCACCCCCTGTTACTGATGACATCACTGAGTATAATAGCAATATAATTACACTGTGATCAGACATGAGAGCCACACACCTTATACTACAGTAACAGCTATTCCATCTCTTACTGCTGACAACCAGCCTCTATATCATGTCTGAGAGGTTGTCACAGCCCCGCCCCCTGTTACTGACATCACTGAGTATAATAGTAATATAATTACATTGTGATCAGACATGAGATCCACACACCTTATACTATAGTAACAGCTATTCCATCTATTACTGCTGACAACCAGCCTCTATACCATGTCTGAGAGGTTGTCACAGCCCCACCCCCTGTTACTGACATTACTGAATATAATAGTAATATAATTACATTGTGATCAGACATGAGATCCACACACCTTATACTACAGTAACTGCTATTCCATCTATTACTGCTGACAACCAGCCTCTATATCATGTCTGAGAGGTTGTCACAGCCCCACCCCCTGTTACTGACATTACTGAATATAATAGTAATATAATTACACTGTGATCAGACATGAGATCCACACACCTTATACTACAGTAACAGCTATTCCATCTATTACTGCTGACAACCAGCCTCTATATCATGTCTGAGAGGTTGTCACAGCCCCGCCCCCTGTTACTGACATCACTGAGTATAATAGTAATATAATTACACTGTGATCAGACATGAGATCCACACACCTTATACTACAGTAACAGCTATTCCATCTATTACTGCTGACAACCAGCCTCTATATGATGTCTGAGAGGTTGTCACAGCCCCGCCCCCTGTTACTGACATCACTGAATAGAATAGTAATATAATTACACTGTGATCAGACATGAGATCCACACACCTTATACTACAGTAACAGCTATTCCATCTACTACTGCTGACAACCAGCCTCTATATCATGTCTGAGAGGTTGTCACAGCCCCGCCCCCTGTTACTGACATCACTGAGTATAATCTATACTAATAAAATCCCTGTGTCCCTGACGTCGTGTGTGCCGAATTCTAAAGTGCGCATGCGCGGCGCACAGAGGATTCACCACACACTGAACGGACACTTCAGATGCTGCCAGGCAGCAGGGGGCCGGTATATACAGACATCTCAGTATATGCTAACTTGAAGCATTAGAATATACTGTCGGATCTGAGTTAGATCGTGAAAACTCAGATCCGACAGTATATTCTAACACAGAGGCGTTCCCATAGTGATGGGGACGCTTCAAGTTAGAATATACTGAGAAGTCTGTATATACCGGCCCCCTGCTGCCTGGCAGCACCCGATCTCTTACAAGGGGCTGTGATCCGCACAATTAACCCCTCGCACCTGAGAGGTTAATTGTGGGGATTACAGCACACTGTAAAAGGTCGGGTGCTGCCAGGCGGAAGAGGGCCAGACACCCCTCCCTCCCCAGTATTAAAATCATTGGCCATTGTGCGGCCTCACCCTTCCCTCCCCCTCCCTAATTAAAATCATTGGTGGCAGTGGCGACAGGTTAACACCCGCCCCCCCTGCGCTGTCTGTGTCCACCCGGCGCTACTTCTGCTTTTAAGTGACAGGTCTGTGCTATAAGCAATGCGCCGCACAGACCTGTCACTTACCGGCAGAAGGATCGCCGGGTGGACACAGACAGCGCAGGTAAGTATAACGCTGCTAAGTGACCATGACAGCCAGGACTTCAGTAGCGTCCTGTCTGCCATGGTAACCGATCGGAGCCCCGGCGATTACACTGGGACTCCGATCAGAACTGCCGCTCCGCTGCCACCAATAATGGGGGAGGGGGCAGGTGTTAACCTGTGGCCACTGCCACCAATGATTTAATAGAGGGGGGGGGGTGGAGGCCGCACTGGCCACCAATGATTTTAATTGCGGGGGGGGGAGGCCGCACACACCACACACTGGCCACCAATGATTTTAATGGGGGGGGAGGCCGCACACACTGGCCACCAATGATTTTAATGGGGGGGAGGCCGCACATTGGCCACCAATGATTTTAATAGGGGGGAGGGGAGGCCGCACACTGGCCATCAATGATTTTAATGGGGGGGAAGGGGAGGCCGCACACTGGCCACCAATGATTTTAATAGGTGGGGGGGGGGGAGGCCGCACTGGCCACCAAAGATTTTAATTAGGGGGGGGGGAGGAGGCTACGCCGCACACACTGGCCACCAATGATTTTAATGGGGGGGGGGGGAGGATTGTGCGGATCACAGCCCCCTGTAAGAGGTCGGGTGCTGCCAGGCAGAAGGGGGCCGGTATATACAGACCTCTCAGTATATTCTAACTTGAAGACTATGGGAACGCCTCTGTGATAGAATATACTGTCCGATCTGAGTTTTCATGATCTAACTCAGATCCGATGGTATATTCTAACATAGAGGCGTTCCCATGGTGATGGGGACACTTGAAGGTAAAATATACCATCGGATTGGAGAAAACTCTAATCGACACTGTTATGGGGGAGAAAACTCCAATCGACACTGTCATAGGATGCTATGTGTCATCTACAGATACTCCCATAACAGTGTCAGCCACAGACCCCCCCATAACAGTGTCAGCCACAGACCCCCATAACAGTGTCAGCCACAGACCCCCCCCATAACAGTGTCAGCCACAGACCCCCCATAACAGTGTCAGCCACAGACCCCCCCATAACAGTGTCAGCCACAGACCCCCCCATAACAGTGTCAGCCACAGACCCCCCCATAACAGTGTCAGACACAGACCCCCCATAACAGTGTCAGCCATAGACCGCCCATAACAGTGTAAGCCACAGACCCCCCATAACAGTGTCAGCACAGACCCCCCATAATAGTGTCAGCCACAGACCCCCCCATAACAGTGTCAGCCACAGACCCCCCATAACAGTGTCAGCCACAGACCCCCCCATAACAGTGTCAGCCACAGACCCCAATAACAGTGTCAGCCACAGACCCCAATAACAGTGTCAGCCACAGACCCCCATAACAGTGTCAGCCACAGACCCTTCATAACAGTGTCAGCCACAGAGCCCCATAACAGTGCCACCCACAGACCCCCATAACAGTGTCAACCACAGAACCCCATAACAGCATCAGCCACAGTCCCCCCCATAACAGTGTCAGCCACAGATCCCCCATAACAGTGTCAGCCACAGATCCCCCATAACAGTGTCAGCCACAGATCCCCCATAACAGTGTGAGCCACAGATCCCCCATAACAGTGTCAGCCACAGATCCCCCATAACAGTGTCAGCCACAGATCCCCCATAAAAGTGTGTCTTCCACAGATCCCCTCCATAACAGTGTCAGCCAAAGACCCCCCATAACAGTGTCAGCCACAGATCCCCCATAACAGTGTCAGACACAGATCCCCCATAACAGTGTCAGCCACGTATCCCCCATAACAGTGTCAGACACAGACCCCCCATAACAGTGTCATCCACAGACCCCAATAACAGTGTCAGCCACAGTCCCCCCCATAACAGTGTCAGCACAGATCCCCCATAACAGTGTCAGCCTCAGATCCCCATAACAGTGTCAGACACAGATCCCCCATAACAGTGCCATCCACAGACCCCCATAACAGTGTCAGCCACAGACACCCTCCATAACAGTGCCATCCACAGATCTCCCATAACAGTGTCATCCACAGATCCCCCCCATAACAGTGCCATCCACAGATCCCCCATAACATTGTCAGCCACAGACCCCCATAACAGTGTCAACCACAGACCCCAATAACAGTGTCAGCCACAGTCCCCCCCATAACAGTGTCAGCCTCAGTACCCCCATAACAGTGCCATCCACAGATCCCCCATAACAGTGCCATCCACAGATCCCCCATAACAGTGTCAGCCACAGGACCCCCATAACAGTGTCAGCCACAGATCCCCCCATAACAGTGTCAGCCACAGATCCCCTCCATAACAGTGCCATCCACAGATCCCCCTAACAGTGTCATCCACAGATATCCCCCATAACAGTGCCATCCACAGATCCCCATAACAGTGCCATCCACAGATCCCCATAACAGTGTCAGCTACAGATCCCCCCATAACAGTGTCAGCCACAGATCCCCTCCATAACAGTGCCATCCACAGATGCCCCATAACAGTGTGTCATTCACAGATATCCCCCATAACAGTGCCATCCACAGATCCCCCATAACAGTGTCATCCACAGATATCCCCATAACAGTGTCATCCACAGATCCCCCATAACAGTGTCATCCACAGATCCCCCATAATACTGTCAGAACTAATGTTCTAGCGCCCGTTATTGTAACGGGCCTAATGTCTAGTAGTAATATAATTACATTGTGATCGGACATGAGATCCACACACCTTATACTACAGTAACAGCTATTCCATCTATTACTGCTGACAACCATCCTCTATATCATGTCTGAGAGGTTGTCACAGCCCCGCCCCCTGTTACTGACATCACTGAATATAATAGTAATATAATTACACTGTGATCAGACCTGAGATCTGGTGACTCTGCATGTGTTGAAGCAGGGCTGTGGTGCTAACATTGGCACCTTGGCCACGCTTCATCTTCTGCCCACAGATTCATCAAATGGCCATGCTGACGTCCTTGATGAAAAATTGCCACATCACCGAGTATGGCATTTTCCCCCCACCACTCCATGCCCACTGCCTGCTACCGCTGCCTCCATGAACCCCTGCACCACTACTTCTTTCCAGACAGGTAGGTTCCTACATAGCTGGAGGTCCACCCCGGGCACGTTGGGCTACCGACCTCCCACTGCTGACTCACACCATGCTACCACCCCTCTGGCTCAGCCGCTGCCTCATATGCAAGCTGCCACCCTCTTCTCCTGATGATGATGAAGTCCCCTTCTTAACTGGCTCCCATGTGCGATCGGGCACATTATCGTCCACTACTGTCTGCACGTCATTGATGTCACCATCATAAGTCTCAGGGCCATGTTCCTGATCGCTCACAACACCAGCTCCGGCGCGACTCTCATCATGCCTGCCTACCGAAAGAAGCAGTGGATCTCTTCTCCAGATCTTGGCTGGGCAGTAGCTGCTGACTGTCCTCTGGTAGCTCGTCCTCGCTGAAAAGTAGAGCCAATCCAATGGCATACAATACTTCTCGAGCTGAGGGAATAGAAAATGACAGAGGCAGGTTGAGAACAGATGGGGGCACATAGCTTGTTCCCTCTGACACGACCCAACTAAGGGTCGTGTCAGAGGAACCCATCAACTCCTGGCTGCGGTGGGTATCTGATGTCACTTGCGACGAAGTAAAAGACCGAGTCAATGTCACGACCGCTATCCCAGCAGCAGTCGTGTCGCACCAGACGGAGGGGAAGGGGGACCCTTATCTACGGATGGGAAATAGAACGGCCACCCCTGACAAACCCTACGCTGGCATCTGTCTGCCCTGATACCCTAGACGGGGTGTGAACCCGTGCGGCGAGCAGGATGCCTAAACCCTGAGTGACCCTCAGAAGACTAGACTGGGGAAAGGCAGATGGGAGCACTAGTCACCATCACTCATGTCTAGGAGAACAACAGGGGAAGACAGTAACAAACAAACAAACAATCTCCAACAGAGATAGACTTATCCAGTCACGAGCAGAGAAGATGATCCCAACAACGACAGTCCACGCCAGACAAGAGCTCCGCAGCAATACCGTCAAACGATCTCCTTCAAAGGTCAGAATAGCACTGGAAGTAAGGACTATATCTGGCAATGACTGCAAGTGAAACTGAAACTAATATAGTAGCTGGGAGTGGCAGACAGCACTCACCTGAGAAGAATGCCTACAAACTCCCAGTCAGGACAAAAAGGTTCAGAAGGCAAAACCTGGATGACATACCCTGAACCATGAAGCAAACTCACAAGCTATCGCGAGTAGCAAGTCGCTGCGACCTTCTCTTCCCAGACCTATCTGGATCAGTCACAGTCGTGACAGTCAACCATTCAAGGACCGCTGGGTTGCTGGTCAAGACACGACCTCTAGAGGCCTGGCAGCTCAGGCCTGTTGCTGTGACTCCTGCAGCCCCCCACACACACACACACACCCACACACACCTTCTGCTGCCTTCACCCCAAAGGCAAGAATGAATGGACGTACTTTTATATATTTAAAACTAACACACCCCAAAACTGGTTGTATCAGACCACACTTTCACCCCAAAGGCAAGAATGAATGGACATACTTTTATATATATAAAATTAACACACCCCAAAACTGGTTGTATCAGACCTCACTTTCACTCTAAGGGTCCATTCACACGTCCGTAGCATGGGTCCAGCACACAGTGTTCTGTCCGCATCCGCATTTTAGGTCCGCGGCCCCGAACTTTCGGTCCGCAGCACCGCAAAAAAATAGAGCATGTTCTATTCTTGTCCCCAGCTGCGGACAAGAATATGAATCCTCTATTAAGTGCTGGCAATGTCCGGAGTCAGTGTTTTGCGGTCTGCAAAACACTACGGACGTTTGAATGGACCCTAAAAGCAAGGATTAATGGAAGTACTTTTATATATTTAAAATAAATACACCCCAAAATTGGTTGTATCCGGCCAATAACAGATGCTAGGATTACTTCAATTACTGTTCAAAATAACCTACAATCTGTAGTAATAGATCACTTTTAGTAACTACAATTAGTGCAGCAAGGTGTAATACAATAGCTCCTATTACCCAGGCTTTACATTCTCCTATTGGTCCCTGATTTCTCCCTACAGTGTGAATAATGCCTCCCTATCCTTTCCCTGAACTGCTGAATCATTGTTGTTTTGTTTCTAAACACTGTCCCTAGTGCCTGCAACGTCTCTCCCTGCACTAAGTTTGCTGTAAAATGGCAGAGACCGGGCATGAGGAGGCTTTTTATAGGGATGTGACATCACAAGGGCTGGCTATCTGCTGGATTGGCTGTCTGCATGGCATTGTGGGTGATCCCTCGTTCCCAGGCTTCTTACTTTCACTTTGTAACATGTGCAGCAACCATTTTAGAAAAAATGGATGCCATACGTTTTTTTTTTGCGGACCGCAAAACACATACGGTCCTGTGCATGTAGCCTTTTACGGACTGCAAAATGCTGAAAAAAACATACAGCGTTTTTTTTGCAGATCCATTGCAATAATGCCTATCCTTGTCTGCAAAACGGACAAGCATAGGACATGCTCTATTTTTTTTGTGCTGTCTTCATCAGTATGTACGTTCCGTAACCCTGCAAAAAAAATAGAGCATGTCCTATTTTTTTCTAGTTTGCGGACAAGGATAGGCATTATTACAATAGATCTTCAAAAATAACGGATCCCCAAATGAGGTCTAAGGCTACATGCACACGACCGTATGTGTTTTTGCGGATCAATTGTAACAATGCCTAAAACGGACAAGAATAGGACATGTTATATTTTTTTTGCAGGGCTAGGGAACGGACATACGGATGCGGATAGCACACGGTGTGCTGTCCGCATTTTTTGCGGACCCATTGAAATTAATGGGTCTGAAACCTATCCGCAAAAAAAAAAAACGGAACGGACACGGAACTAAAATACTTTGTGTGCGTGATGCCTAACACGTATAATGGCACACACAATGTGAGATTGGAGTCACCGCTTCAAACCCAGGCTCACTTTTTGTGTAATAGATTAAGGGTCCTTTCACACTGGCGTTTTTGTTTTCCGACATAGAGTTCCGTCCTCGGCGCTCTATGCCGGAAAAATCCTGATCAGGATCATCCCCATGCATTCTGAATGGAGAGAAATCCGTTCAGGATGCATCAGGATGTCTTCAGTTCAGGACCGGAACGTTTTTTGGACGCAGCAAATACCGCAGCATGCTGCGCTTTTTGTTCCGGCCAAAAATCTGGAACACTCGCCGCAAGGCCGGATCCGGAATTAATGCCCATTGAAAGGCATTAATCCGATCCGCCTTAAGCTAAACGCCGCTTCGGCGCATCGCCGCATCCTACGCTTAGCTTTTCTCAATTGTTACCATGGCAGCCAGGACGCTAAAGTCCTGGTTGCCATGGTAAAATGTAGTGGGAGCGGGGAGCAGTATACTTACCATCCGTGCGGCTCCCGGGCGCTCCAGAGTGATTTCAGGGCGCCCTACACGCATGGATCACGTGATCGCATGGATCACGTGATCCATGGGCATGGGGTGCTCTGACGTCATTCTGGAGCGCCCCGGGAGCCGCACGGACTGTAAGTATACCGCTCCCCCGCTCCCCACTCCTACTATGGCAATCAGGACTTTAATAGTGTCCTGGCTGCCATAGTAACCTGAAAGCATTTCGAAGACTGATCAGTCTTCTAATGCTTCAGGCGACTTGCGTTCTGACGGATCCGGCGGGACGGAAGTGCCTGCCGGATCCTCAGAACGCAAGCGTGAAAGGACCCTAAGGGCTACATTTAGAAAATCAGAATATAAAAGATGAATGAGGAAACTGTACTCAGCATCCATTATAGATTGATAATTATTATAAAGAGAGAACAGAAACTCAATGAGAAAACTAATTGAGTAAAACATAAACTGTTCACTAATAAAATGTGCTATATCTGCCAAATTACAACACCCCTGGCACAAGAATACAACCATCACTATACACTGTACCATATTAAAGCAGTTAGATTCTTGCACAGGGAGCAGTATTATAGTAGCTTGTACACGGGGGCAGCAGTGGGGTGCCTAAGGTTCCAAAGTGACATTCCTTTCTCTAGCACCCCCAATACTTTGATCTTGCCTCCACCCAAAATGTGGAGAGACTGATCTTTGTCAAGGTGAATCAGGCGTGAATCAGCCAGGATTTCCAACCACCAATTCCTGATGCATCAGACTAGATCAGGCATGCTCAACCTGCGGCCCTCCAGCTGTTGTAAAACTACAACTCCCACAATGCCCTGCTGTAGGCTGATAGCTGTAAGCTGTTCAGGCATGCTGGGAGTTGTAGTTTTGCAACAGCTGGAGGGCCGCAGGTTGAGCATGCCTGGACTAGATTATCCATGGTGCCACACCAACACTTTGATACAAGAGACCGGTTTCTTCTGACTATCTGCCTTAGCTACTACTTTGATGCTGCAACCCTCCTGATGCCACACATCTGAGGCCAAGTGCTCCTTATTTCACCCACCTTCGTCAGGTGGTACTGATATTGCCACCTACCGCCCCACTCTGTTACCGGGTCACTTTGTGGTCTCCTGATGCAGCTGTTGCTGCCATCTCCAAACAATGTCACCTTGCCACTCTGTGGTATCCTCCTGATGCTACTGCTACTGCCATCTCCACATTATAAGAAAAAGTGAGTGACGGTGACACGGTGGGTGAGACCGTGTTGGTCACAGAAAAAACACACCAATCGAGGCGTCAATCCGTGAGACGTAATAATGGGATTAGAGTAGGTGGACGGTGTAGGGTCACACTAGTGAGTGTTGCTGGATGATAATCATATTTTGCTCAGGGCTGAGGAGTGGGGACCCAGTGAGCAGTGAGTGCTGGATGGCTAAGAGGAGTACTACAAAGCAACCTTTTAGCGTTAGCCATTTTACCACTGGACACAGGATAGAGCTCAGATCACCTGTACTCTGAATCCCTGGCCAGATCACTAGCTGATGGAGCTATACTGCAGTCGAGTAACAGGGCTTCTGGTTAGTAGAGTTTATTAAACTCTACTAACCAGAAGCCCTTGTTTATCGGCTGCAGTTAATTAGCTCCATCAGACAAGTGATCCTGGCCAGGGGGATTCAGAGACACAGGTGTCTTGAGCTTTATCCTGTGTCCACCCCCCTGTGAAGTGAGTAAAATTGAGCGCTAAACTGCACTAAAAGGATTACTTTGTAGTACTCCCTCTTAGCCATCCAACACTCACTGCTCACCTTGGGTCCCCCCCACTCCCTCAGCCCTGAGGAACAAAATATGATTATTATCATCCAGCAACACCCACTTAGTTATTGACCCTACCTCCACCGATCTACCTTACTCTAATCCCATTATTATTTCCGTCTCACGGGGATTGGCGCCTCGATTGGTGTGTTTTTTCTGTAACCAACACGGTCTCACCCACCGTGTCACCGTCACTCACTTTTTCTTCTGATCAGTAGGGGGCTGACTGGTTCAAACCCCTAACACCTGTGCTGCCTCCCCACACAACTGTGATTGTTTTGTTAATATTGTTATTATTATTATTTAATATTCATTACTCAATATTTTTTATTTTATGTTTTTAATTAATATCACTTTTCTATAAATAAGTTTATCCTACCATATACCTTTCTGCCCTCTGGCGCCCCCAGTCCAGGGTTTTTCTGCTCCTACAGAACTACTCAACCTCTGTTTTTTTCCTTTTTACCTTTAAATCATCTCCACATTATGTCACCTATCCACTCTGTGGTCTCCTCATGCTGCTGCCATATCCACACTATGTCACCTTGCCACTCTGTGGCCTCCTGATGCTACCGCCATCTCCACACTATGTCACCTTGCCACTCTGTGGTCTCCTCATGCTGCTGCCATACCCGCACTATGTCACATTGCCAGGAATAGCAACTGTGAGGGACACAATGTACTCACTACTTGCCCGCCTAGCGGAGGAAGCTGCGGATGTCTCCTCCACATCTTGGCTGGGCAGTAGCTGCTGACTGTCCTCTAGTAGCTTATCCTCGCTGAAAAGTGAAGCTGAGCCCACTGCATGTAGTACTTCTCGCGATGAGGCAACAGAAAAGGCCAGAGGCAGGTTGAGGACAGGTGAGAGCACAGGGCCTGCTCCTGGGTCATGCCAACTAAGGGTTGTGTCTGACGAACCCACGACTCTTGGCTCGGGGTGTCTGATGTCACTTGGGATGACATGGATGACCGAGTTAACCAATCAAGAACCGCTGGATTGCTGGTCACGACCGCTAGATGACACTGGGAGCTCAGGCCTCTTGCTGCGACTACTGCTGCCACGACCACTTACTCAGCTGTGACCTCTGCTTTCGACAGAAACATTCAGGCCTCTGCTACTCCTCTGTGCATGGCCTGGCACTTCTGTGCCTGACATACTTGTAGCTGAACTAAACAAATTAAACGGAAATTAAAACATCCCTAAAAGCGACGAATATATTTTTCTTTTTGTACTGAAATAGGCCACTAAACACTTTCACCACAATTAAATGCGGAAATGCACTGAGAATATATATTTTTGTTGTATTAAATACGACTCTATACGCTTTGACCAGAAAAATCTCAAACAGTGAAGTGTGTATATATATTTTGGTAGTAGTACTGAAATACGCCCCTATACGCTTTGACCAGAAAAAACTTAATCGGATATTACCATCTCAGACAATGGGGGCATATCGCTAGGATATGCCCCCATTGTCTGATAGGTGCGGGTCCCACTGCTGGGACCCGCACCTATATTGAGAACGGAGCGGGGAGAGCTGTAGCTGGAGGACCCCAGATTTCCCGGGGTCCGTCCACCACCAAGATCTGCTCCCATAGAAGTGAATGGGAGCGTACCGCTATATTCGCCGGCCTCATAGAAAATGAACGGAGGGCGGCTGCGCATACGCAGTGCGCCCTCCTTCCCTTTCAGGGGTCCGTTCTCGATATCCCACCGCTGGGACCCGCACCTATCAGGCAATGGGGGCATATCCTAGCGACATATCCTAGCGATATGCCCACATTGTCTGAGATGGGACAACCCCTTTAACCGCTTCCCGACCGCCGAACGCACGGATGCGTCCAGGCGGCGGCAAGTTTGTTCCTCCTGGACGCATCCGTGCGTCATCTCGCGAGAGCCGAGATCTGCTGTGAACGCGCGCACGCGCGCTGCTGCTCACAGCAGAGCGCGGCTCTGCAGTTAGCTACAGCCTGCCAGCGATGATCAATCGCTGGCAGGCTGTAAATGTAAAATAAATTAGATCAGTGGTATATCAGACGCTGTGTTGCTAACAGCGCCTGATATATTTGATACTCTGGTCCTCTGGTGGTCCCATTTACTGGGATCGACCACCAGAGGACCAGGTAACAATGTAAAGTTGCACCAAACACTACACTAACCCCACCCCCCACCCCCTCACTTTATAACCACTATTAACCCCTGATCACCCCATATAGACTCCCTGATCACCCCCTGTCACTGATCACCCCCTGTAAGGCTCTATTCACATGTCCATATGTGTTTTGCGGTTCCGCTGATCCACAGATCCGTGCCACGGATCCGCAGCACGGATCCGCAAAACACGGACACCGCCAATGTGCTTTCCGCATTTTGCAGATCCGCACATTGCCAGAACTATATAGAAAATGCTTTTCTTGTCCGCAACTGCGGACAAGAAAAGGGCATGTTCTATATTTTTGCGGAACGGAAATGCAGACTCAGTAGTGCGGATCCGCAATTCGATCCGAGCGGGACAAAGTCTGTCCCCATAGAAATGAATGGGTCCGCAATTCGCTCCGCAAACAGAATTTCGGACGTGTGAATGGGGCATAAGGGTCCCTTATCACCGCCAGTTAGTTAGCTACTTGTTAGGTAGCTAGCGCCCAGCCCACCGCACCGCAGTCACTGATTTGGCAGAGATTTTTTCATCCACATTGATCGATGCGAATGAAAAAATCTGTGCCGCTTCATTTTTTTTTTTTTTTCAGCCCAGAGGCTGAACGGAAAAATCTCATTACCCGTATGCTCAATATACGGAGAATCGCAGAAACTCCTAATGCTGGCCATACGTGTAATGATTGCGGAGACCCTCAAATGCCAGGGCAGTACAAAACCTCACATGTGACCCCATTTTGGAAAGAAGACACCCCAAGGTATTCCGTGAGGGGTATGGTGAGTTCATGCAAAATTTTATTTTTTGTCACAAGTTAGTGGAATATGAGTTAGTGGAATAAGTTAGTGGAATATGAGACTTTGTAAAAAAATAAATAAAATCAATTTCCGCTAACTTGTGCCAAATTTTTTTTCTGTGAACTCGCCATGCCCCTCACAGAATACCTTGGGGTGTCTTCTTTCCACAATGGGGTCACTTGTGGGGTATTTATACTGCCCTGGCATTTTAGGGGTCCTAAAGCGTGAGAATCCAAATGCGTAAAAATGCCCTGTGAAATACTAAAGGTACTCATTGGTTTAGGGCCCTTTGCGATCTGGCTGCAAAAGTGGCACACATGAGTATCGCTGCATTAGGAGAAGTAGGCAGTTTGGGGTGTATTTTACATATACCCATGCTGAGAGAGAAATATCTCTGTAAATGACAACTTTTAAATTTTTTTATACAAAGTTGTCAATTTACAGCGATATTTCTCACACAAAGTATGGGTATATGTAAAAATACACCCCAAAACACATTGCCCTACTTCTCCTGAGTACGGCGATACCACATGAGTGACACTTTTTGCAGCCTGGGTGCGCAAAGGGGCCCAAATTCCAATGAGTACCTTTAGCTTTTACATGGCTGCTCACAATTTAGCCCCGCCCAAAATGCCAGAACAGTACAAACACCCCACATGTGACCCCATTTTGGAAAGAAGACACCCCAAGGTATTCGCTGAGGGGCATAGTGAGTCCATGAAAATGTAACTTTTGTCAAAAGTTAGCAGAAAGGGAGACTTTTGAGAAAAACAATAAAAATCAATTTCCGCTAACTTATGCCAAAAAAATCTTCTATGAACTCGCCATGCCCCTCATGGAATACCTTGGGGTGTCTTCTTCCAAAATGGGGTCACATGTGGGGTATTTATACTGCCCTGGCATTTTAGGGGACCTAAAGCGTGAGAAGAAAATGCATAAAAATGCTCTTCCTAAAAGGTACTCATTGGTTTTAGGCTCTTTGCATATTTGCTGCAAAAGTACACATGTGGTATCGCTGCATCAGGAGAAGTAGGGCATGTGTTTGGGGTGTATTTACATATACTCATACTGGGTGAGAGAAATATCTCTGTAAATTGACAACTTTGTATAATTTTTTTAAAAAGTTGTCATTTACAGAGATATTTTCACACCCAGTATGGGTATATGTAAAAATACACCCCAAAGCACATTGCCCTACTTCTCCTGAGTACGGCGATACCACATGAGTGACACTTTTTTGCAGCCAAGATGCGCAAGGGGCCCAAATTCCAATGAGTACCTTTAGGATTTCACAGGGCATTTTTACTCATTTTGGATTCTCACGCTTTAGGGCCCCTAAAATGCCAGGGCAGTATAAATACCCCACAAGTGACCCCATTGTGGAAAGAAGACACCCCAAGGTATTCTGTGAGGGGCATGGCAAGTTCACAGAAATTTATTTTTTTGGCACAAGTTAGCGGAAATTGATTTTTTTTTTTTTTTTTACAAAGTCTCATATTTCACTAACTTGTGACAAAAATAAAATTTTACATAAACTCACCATACCCTCACAGAATACCTTGGGGTGTCTTCTTTCTAAAATGGGGTCACATGTGGGGTATTTATACTGTCCTGGCATTTTAGGGGCCCCTAAAGCGTGAGAAGAAGTCTGGAATCCAAATGCGTAAAAATGCCCTGTGAAATTCTAAAGGTACTCATTGAATTAGTGCTTTGCGCACTCAGGCTGCAAAAGTCACTCATGGTATCGCCAGATCAGGAGAAGTAGGGCAATGTGTTTGGGGTGTATTTTTATATATACCCATATTTTGTGTGAGAAATATCGCTGTAATCGACAACTTTTTAAATTTTTTTAAACAAAGTTGTCAGTTTACAGAGATATTTCTCTCACCCAACATGGGTATATGTAAAAATACACCCTAAAAACACATTGCCCTACTTCTCCTGAGTACGGCAATACCACATGAGTGACACTTTTTGTAGCCTGGGTGCGCAAAGGGGCCCAAATTCCAACGAGTACCTTTAGCTTTTACATGGCTGCTCACAATTTAGCCCCGCCCAAAATGCCAGAACAGTAAACACACCTCACAAGTGACCCCATTTCGAAAGTAGACACCCCAAGGTATTCACTGAGGGGCATAGTGAGTCGTGGGAGATTTCATTTTTTTGCCAGAAGTTAGCAGAAATGGAAACTTTATTATTTTTATTTTTTTCCTCAGAAAGTGTCATTTTCCGCTAACTTGTGAAAAAATGAAATGATACATGAACTCACCATGCCCCTCCATGAATACTTTGGGGTGTCTTCTTTCTAAAATGGTGTAATTTGGGGGATATTTATACTATCCTGACATTCTAGCACCTGAAGAAACATGACAGGCGCTCAGAAAGTCAGAGCTGCTTCAAAATGCAGAAATTCACTTTTTGCACCATAGTTTGTAAACGCTATAACTTTTACCCAAACCAATAAATATACACTTATTGTATTTTTTTTATCAAAGACATGTAGAACAATAAATTTTGCGAAAAATTTATATAGAAATGTAGTTTTTAAAAAAAAAAAATTACAACAGAAAGTGAAAAATGACATTTTTTTGCAAAAATTTCGGTAATTTTTGATTAATAGCAAAAAAAGTAAAAACGTCAGCAACAATGAAATACCACCAAATGAAAGCTCTATTAGTGAGAAGAAAAGGAGGTAAAATTCATTTGGGTGGTAAGTTGCATGACGGAGCAATAAACGGGTAAAGTAGTGTAGTGCAGAATTGTAAAAAGTGGCCTGGTCATTAAGGGTGTTTAAGCTAGGGGGGCTTAAGTGGTTAAAGAGTGACAGGGGGGGGTTTTAGTGGGTCTGGACCCCCCCCCCCTAGAACTATTAATTTTTATTTTTTTTTATCTCTCAGGGCCACACCGCCGATCGCCACAGGCGGCGCGGCCCTGGTTCTAATTGCGGGTGCCGGTGGGGAGGCAGTAGGAGATGAGTGCTTCCACTGTGAAGCGTTCATCTCCATATTCATCTGTATCGCCGTCCTCAGGAGAGCGATACAGATGGCTGTGCTGCGGCA
The DNA here is from genome assembly GCA_033119425.1 of Bufotes viridis. Taxonomy (NCBI): domain Eukaryota; kingdom Metazoa; phylum Chordata; class Amphibia; order Anura; family Bufonidae; genus Bufotes; species Bufotes viridis. The sequence goes on along the minus strand of CM065590.1, from coordinate 444,675,415 downwards.
GGGCAGGGGAGGGAGAGGCGTCTTCCTTCCCTGTTCTTCTAATAGACTGCGGGCACTAGTGCCCGCAGCCTATCAGAGGCCGGCTCAGGTGGCGCAATGACGTCATTATCATCACGCCGCCTGAGCCGGGCAGCACACAGCATGGGGCACTGGCTGCAAGAGGTCTGCTACTAGCCTCATGAAGGTAAGTATTAGTGTTATTTTTTTTTTTTTTATAGATGGCACATTTTAGGGGACACCTGGTGGCATTTTTTTTTTGGGGGGCACTATGGGGGCATTTCTCACTGGCCCATTTTGGGTAGGGGCCGGGGGCACTATGAGGGCATCTGAGGGCATTTATTTCTAGCCCATTTTGGGGGGGGCACTATGGGTCATCTGGTGGCACTATAGGGACATTATTTAGGGGCCCTACGGGGAGTGGAGCATTATGGGGGCATTTATTTCTAGCCCATTTTGGGGGAGCACTATAGGGGAATCTAGGGGCATTTCTTTCCTGCCACATTTTATTTTTTGGGGGGGGGCACTATGGGTCATCTGGTGGCACTATAGGGGCATTATGGGGGCAGTGGAGCACTAAGGGGGCATCTGGGGGTTCTAAAGGGGCTTTTTTATTGGCATATTATGGGGTGCACTATGGCATCTGGTGGCACTAACGGGGCATTTTTTACTGGCACATTATGGGAGGCACTATAGGGGAGAGCAGCACTATGGGCATCTGGTGGCACAATAGGGGCATTATTTGGGGTCACTATGGTATTTTTTTTTTTGCTGGCACAATATAGGGGGCACTATGGCATCCGGCACTAAGGTGTATTTTTTACTGGCACATGGGAGGCACTATAGGGCGGAGCATCACTATGGGGCATCTGGTGGCACTAAGAAGGGGCCTTTTTTACTGGCAAATTATGGGGGAGAGGAGCACTATGGGGGCATCTGGTGGCACTAAGAAGGGGCATTTTTAACTGGCACATTATGGGGACACTATGGGAGAAAGAACTGTGGGGGCATCTGGTAGCACTAACAAGAGGGATTTTTTACTGGGATATTATGGGGACATCTGGTGGCACTAGGAAGGGGCATTTTTTACTGGCACATTATGGGGGAGAGGAGCACTATAGGGGCATCTGCTGGGGGCACTAAGAAGGGGCATTTTTTTTACTGGCATATTATGGGAGCATTATGGGGAAGAGGGAGAGTAGCACCATGGAGGTATGTGCTGGGGGCACTAAGATGGGGTATTTTATACTGGCAAATTATTGGGGCACTATGGGTAAGGGGGAGAGGAGCACTACGGGGCATTTACTGGGGCACTATATAGGGGTATTTTATACTGGCATACATTATGGGGACATTAGCTCAACTGCGGGCACTAAGCAGGAGTATTTCTTGTAATTTCATATTATAAGGATAATTATTAATACTAGGGATCATTATGGTGAGCTTTACTACTACTGTGGGCTATGGGGAACATGATTACTAGTATGGGCACTATGGGGGCATTATTACTAAGTGTGCTCACGCAGAGAATTATTTCTATTGGTGGGAATTTGGGGAGCACTGTTACTTTGGTGGGCACCCTAACACAGTATCAGCTTAGCACAATTATTTTTGGGGACAATAATGTTTATACTATTAGTGTTCGGGATACTATTTACTGGGCACAGTTATTTTTTTTTAGAGCACTGTGTGCCAATTATCGTTGAAGGGGGCACTATCTGTGTGGTACTAGTATTTTTAGGGGACAGTTTCTGCAGTATAGTATTGGAATTTGGGAAGCATAGTGGGCACAGTTTTGGGTGATGGCAGGATGGGGTGTTCAGAAGATGTGAAGATGATAGAAAAGTGGGAAACTAATGTCTGTTTGTCAATCTCTGCAGAGACGAAAGGTGGCTGAAAAATCATCATGGAGGTCTGGTCTAAATGGAGAAGATGAGAAAAGAGAACATTTACATCAAAGGTGACATCACTAAATTTAAGAGTTATGTGGCGCTATGTAGGAGAGGAGATGCTCCGTCTCCTTCCCCTGCCATTTGCAGAAGGAGGATTCAGAGCTAGGTGAGGATGGCCAAGGGGGCGGCAGGCCACGGGTGGGTGGCGGATGGTGGGGGGAACCACAGGCCTTGAGCAGGATCTGGGGAGGGAGGAGAGTGGAGGAGCTTCCTGGCTGTAGCCTGCTGTTGTCTATTGTATAATGTGAAGCAGGCAGTGCAGATGTGTAGAGCTGGACTCCTCCACCCGGACCTACACACCTTTAATAACGCGCAGCTCCTCCTCCTCTCCTCCTCTTTTGGTGCCTTCAGGACTAGGAGAGAGGAAGTGAAACTGCAACAGCTCCTGCCACAGAGCTACATGGGGGGCAGTGTGAGTACAGGAGCTTTACGTTGGGGCCCTGTATGGTGGAGTATTGGGTATAGTGTGTCTATGGAGAATGGCCTATTATATGTAGGATGGGCTTTAAAAAATGGGCGGGCCAATTTTTTGCGCCACACACTTTTTTTCTTTTCGGACCCCCCTAGACAAAATTTCTAGGTGCTCCCCTGAATTGCGTATATATTTTTCTTGAAGTACTGAAATACGCCCCTATACGCTTTCATCAGAAATAACTGCAGCAGTGAACTGAGAATATATATTTCTTTTTGGACTGAAATAGGCCACTATACGCTTTGACCAGAAAAAAATTTAAGGGATTCTGTCATCAGATTTTACCCCCTCAAGTAAAGCATATGTACATGTCCGTCCTGATCAGTAGATTCTTAAGATGCCATTATTATCTCCCATTGTGGCTCTATTTATTCATAAATTTGATTTTTATAATATGGAAATGACTCACTTAAGGTTCCCAAGGGGCAGTCCTTTAATACACCCTGTACACCCTGTATTAACCACTTCAGCCCCCCTAGCTAAAACACCCTTAATGACCAGACCACTTTTTACAATTCTGCACTACACTACTTTCGCGGTTTATTGCTCGGTCATACAACTTACCACCCAAATGAATTTTACCTCCTTTTCATCTCACTAATAGAGCTTTAATTTGGTGGTATTTCATTGTTGCTGACATTTTTTGAAATTTTTCGCTTTTTTTAAAAAATAACTTCATTTCTATATAAATTTTTCTCTAAATTTATTGTTCTACATGTCTTTGATAAAAAAAAAATGCAATAAGTGTATATTTATTGGTTTGGGTAAAAGTGAATTTCTGCATTTTGAAGCAGCGCTGACTTTCTGAGCACCTGTCATGTTTCTTCAGGTGCTAGAATGCCAGGATAGTATAAAAACCCCCCATATGACACCATTTTAAAAAGAAGACACCCCAAAGTATTCGCGGAGGGACATGGTGAGTTCATGTATGATTTCATTTTTTTCACAAGTTAGCGGAAAATGACACTTTCTGAGGAAAAAATAATAATAATAAAGTTTCCATTTCTGCTAACTTCTGGCAAAAAAAATAAAAAATCTCCCACGGACTCACTATGCCCCTCAGTGAATACCTTGGGGTGTCTACTTTGCGAAATGGGGTCATTTGTGGGGTGTGTTTACTGTTCTGGCATTTTGGGCGGGGCTAAATTGTGAGCAACCCTGTAAAGCCTAAAGGTACTCGTTGGACTTTCCGCCCCTTTACGCACTTAGGCTGCAAAAAAGTGGCACACATGTGGTATCACCGTACTCAGAAGATGTAGGGCAATGTGTATTTTTACATATACCCATGCTGGGTGAGAGAAATATCTCTGTAAATTGACAACTTTGTATACATTTTTTTTTTAAAGTTGTCATTTACAGAGATATTTCTCACAACCAGCATGGGTATATGTAAAAATACACCCCAAAACACATTGCCCTACTTCTCCTGAGTACGGCGATACCACATGAGTGACACTTTTTTGCAGCCAAGATGCGCAAAGGGGCCCAAATTCCAATGAGTACCTTTAGGATTTCACAGGGCATTTTTACGCATTTGGATTCCAAACTACTTCTCACGCATTAGGGGCCCCTAAAATGCCAGGGCAGTATAAATACCCCACAAGTGACCCCATTTTAGAAAGAAGACACCTCAAGGTATTCTGTGAGGGGTATGGTGAGTTCATGTAAAATTTAATTTTTTGTCACAAGTTAGTGGAATATGAGACTCTGTAAGGAAAGAAAAAAAAAGTCAATTTCCGCTAACTTGTGCCAAAAAAAAAATCTTCTATGAACTCGCCATGCCCCTCACGGAATACCTTGGGGTGTCTTCTTTCCAAAATGGGGTCACATGTGGGGTATTTATACTGCCCTGGCATTTTAGGGGCCCTAAAGCGTGAGAAGAAGTCTGGAATCCAAATGCGTAAAAATGCCCTGTGAAATCCTAAAAGGTACTCATTGGAATTAGGGCCCCTTTGCGCATCTTGGCTGCGAAAAAGTGTCACTCATGTGGTATCGCCGTACTCAGGAGAAGTAGGGCAATGTGTATTTTTACATATACCCATGCTGGGTGTAAATGACAACTTAGGGCGCTCTGATGTCATTCTGGAGCGCCCCGGGAGCCGCACGGACTGTATGTATCTGCTCCCCTGGCTCCCCACTACTACTATGGCAACCAGGACTTTAATAGCGTCCTGGCTGCCATAGTAACAATGAAAGCATTTTGAAGACTGATCAGTCTTCAAATGCTTTCAGGTCACTTGCGTTGTGACGGATCCGGCGGGCATTTCCGGCGACGGAAGTGCACGTCGGATCCTAACAACGCAAGTGTGAAAGAGGCCTTACTTGTGACAAAAAGTTAAATCTTTCATGGACTCAATATGCCCCTCAGCGAATACCGTGGGGGTGTCTTCTTTCCAAAATGGGGTCACATGTGAGGTGTTTGTACTGACCTGGCATTTGAGGGTCTCCGCAAGCATTACATGTATGGCCAGCATTAGGAGTTTCTGCTATTCTCCTTATATTGAGCAGATGGGTAATGAGTTTTTTTTTTACGTTCAGCCTCTGGGCTGAAAAAAAAATGAACGGCACAGATTTCTTCATTCGCATCGATCAATGTGGATAAAAAAATCTCTGCCAAAAAATGTGCAAAAAAAAAAAGAGGGGAAAGGACATAGGAGTGCTTGCGAAGTGAGGCCCCATTCACACGTCCGCAAAAATGTCTGCATCTATTCCGCAATTCTGCGGAATAGATGCGGACTCATTCAGTGTGAATGGGGCCGGCGGTGATGCGGAGAGCACACTATGTGCTCTCTGCATCAGCATTTGCGGAGCTGCGACTGCGAACTTCCGGGTTTGCGGACAAGAAAATGCATTTTCTATATAGTTCTGGCAATGTGCAGATCCGCAAAATGTGGAAAGCACATTGCCAGTGTCCGTGTTTTGCGGATCCGCAAAACACATACGGATGTCTGAATGAGCCTTACAGGGGGGTGATTAGTGACAGGGGGTGATCAGGGGGGTGACATGGGGTGATCAAGGGGTTATTCAGTGACGGGGGTGGGGAGGGGTCTTGGTGTGTTGTGATTGGTGCACTTACATAGCTGCCTGTGTCCTCTGGTGGTCCCAAGCAAAAGGGACCACCAGAGGAGCAGGCAGCAGGCATATCAGACGCTATTTACAAAACAGCGTCTGATATGCGATTCAGATGCCATTTTTTTAACATCTACAGCCTGCCAGCGTATGATCAGCGCTAGCAGGCTGTAGTTAAACTGCCTCCCGATGCACGTGCGTTCACAGGAAATCTCGCCTCTTGCGAGATGACATGTCGATGCGTCAACGAGGAATGACTGGGCCGTATGCCCATATACGCTTTCACCAGAAATAACTGCAACAGTGCGTATATATATATTTCTTTTTTTACTGTAATACGCCCCTACACGCTTTCAGCAGAAATAACTGCAACAGTGCAATGCGTACATATTTTTCTTTTTTTTTGTGTAATACGCCCCTATATGCTTTCAACATAAATAACTGCAACAGTGCAGTGCGTATATATTTTTACTGAAATACGCCCCTATATGCTTTCACTAGAAATAACTGCATAAGTCACCAGAGAATATATTTTTCTTGTTGGACTGAAATACGCCACTATACACTTTAACCAGAAAACAATTAAAGCGTAAAGTGCGTATATTTTTTCTTGTAGTACTGAAATACGCCCCTATACGCTTTTACCAGAAATAACTGCAACAGTGCGTATATATTTTTCTTTTTTTACTGAAATACGCCCCTATACGCTGTCAATAGAAATAACTGCAACAGTGCAATGCGTATATATGTATATTTTTTTTAATGAAATACGCCACTATACGCTTTCACCAGAAATAACTGCAGCAGTGCGTATATATTTTTCTTTTTTTACTGAAATACGTTCCTATACGCTGTCAACAGAAATAACTGCAACTTTGCAGTGTGTATATATATATATATATTTTTTTTTTTTTGTTTTAATGAAATACGCCACTATACGCTTTCACCAGAAATAACTGCAGAAGTGACCTGAGAATATATATTTCTTGTTGCACTGAAATAGGCCACTATACTCTTTGATCAGAAATAAATTAAAGAGTGCAGTGCATATATATTTTTCTAGTAGTACTGAAATATGCCCCTATACGCTTTGACCAGAAATAACTGCAACAGTGCAGTGCGTATATATTTTTCTTGTTGTACTGAAATACGCCCCTATAAACTTTCAACATAAATAACTGCAACAGAGCAGTGCTTATATAGTTTTCTTTTTTACTGAAATACGCCCCTATACGCTTCAACAGAAATAACTGCAGAAGTGAAATGCCTATATATTTTTCTCGTAGTACTGAATAAGATACTAAGATATAAGCCTCTAAATGCTTTTCAACATAACACTTGCAGCCCAATAACAAAAAGCTGGAATGACAGAGCTGTCTAATGACTATTTGGATCCCCAAATAATTGTTCCCTGCACTTGTAAATCACTTTCCTATCAATGTTCCTAGCTCCTTCTGACGTCTCTCCCTGCACTAAGATGCTGTCAAATGATTCCTCCCTATCCTTTCCCTGCACTTATAAATCATTTTTTATTTCTTTTTTTTTTCCACTTGCTGTCCCTAGCGCCTTCACACGTCTGTCCCTGCACTCTGAACGCTGGAAAATGTCTGACTGTAAGATGGCCAACGTATTTATAGGGCTGTGACATCACAGGGCTGGCTGCTGATTGGCTGCATGCAGGCATGTCTATCTAGGTGATCCCGCATTCCCAGAGTTCCTTGCCCCATGTCCTCAGTCCTCACACGTGTAGCCGCCATTTTAGGAAAACTGCAATTCGTTACCACAAAGCACGAGGAAATTCGCATTCGTGCAAATAGAATTTTTCCTGAAATTCTAAACGAATTCCACTTCGTCAGCTTCGATTTGCTCATTTCTAATTATAAGTGCAGACCAATGATATACAAATAGTAAAGTTGTGGCTCTCCTCTGACAGTATAAGGGGATGAATTGAGGGTAGATATAAAAGATGTATATAATGCACCGCCACAGGGAGATACAGCACCAAATGTGCATAAGATACTTGTCGGACAGGGAGTAGCCTATCAGAGCCGTACACCGTGGGACACAGGCCCGAAGAGGCCTGCATCGCATCGCATCGCTGCCATGGGGGTAAGTAAAAGTGTTTCTTTTTTCTTTTTATATACCGGACTATCTGTTACTGGCACATGGAGATGGGGGGTTAAAGAGGCACTTGTTACTGGCACATGGGGTGGGGGGTTAAAGAGGCACTTGTTACTGGCACATGGGGTGGGGGGTTAAAGAGGCACTTGTTACTGGCACATAGAGTGGGGGGGGAGTTAAAGAGGCACTTGTTACTGGCTAATATGGGGGGGTTAAAGAGGCACTCGTTATTGGCACATGGGGTGGAGGGGGCTAAAGAGGCACTTGTTACTGGCACATGGGGTGTGGGGGTCAAAGAGGCACTTGTTACTGGCACATGGGGGGGGAGTCAAAGAGGCACTTGTTATTGGCACATTAGGTGGGGGTGTTAAAGAGGCACTTGTTACTGGCACATGGGGTGGGGGGTTAAAGAGGCACTTGTTACTGGCACATGGGGTGGGGGGTTAAAGAGGCACTTTTTACTGGCACATGGGGGGAGAGGCACTTTTTACTGGCACATGGGGGGAGAGGCACTTGTTACTGGCACATGGGGGGAGAGAGGCACTTGTTGCTGGCACATTATTGGGGGGCATCTATGGGGGCACTTGTTACTGGCACATTATTATGGGACACTATGGGGCTTCTACTGACTTTTTACTGGCACATGGGGTGGGGGGTTAAAGAGGCACTTGTTACTGGCACATAGAGTGGGGGGGGGGGGTTAAAGAGGCACTTGTTACTGGCTAATGGGGTGGGGGGTTAAAGAGGCACTTGTAACTGGCACACAGGGTGGGGAGGTTAAAGACGCACTTGTTATTGGCACATGGGGTGGAGGGGGCTAAAGAGGCACTTGTTACTGGCACATGGGGTGTGGGGGTTAAAGAGGCACTTGTTACTGGCACATGGGGTGGGATGGTTAAAGAGGCACTTGTTACTGGCACATGTGGGGTTAAAGAGGCACTTGTTATTGGCACATGGGGTGGGGGTCAAATAGGCACTTGTTACTGACACATGGGGTAGGGGGGTCAAAGAGGCACTTGTTACTGGCACATTAGGTGGGGGTGTTAACGAGGCACTTGTTACTGGCACATGGGGTGGGGGGTTAAAGAGGCACTTGTTACTGGCACATGGGGGGGAAGAGAGGCACTTGTTTCTGGCACATGGGGGGGAAAGAGGCACTTATTACTGGCACATTATTATGGGGCACTATGGGGGCTTCTACTGAGGCCACAAAGAAGGGGTATTTTATATGGGGGGCTCTGTGTGGTACTAGTATTATCAGGGGTATTATCTGTTTCTGCAGTATAGTATTGGGGAGCATAGCGGCACAGTATTGGGGGTAGCAGGATGATTTGTCCAGAGGATGATGGAAAAATAGTTTTTTTTTTGTCAAACTGCAGAGATGGAAAATGGTGACAAAATGGTGGTCTGGTCTGAAGGTCTGAAAGGAGAAGACGAGGACAGAGAACATCTACATCAAAGGAGACTTCACTGGATGTAAGAGGTATGGGGCACTGTATTTCTGTATTCTGCCATGGGGGCGGGGGGAGAAATAATGTGACGCGAAGGGGATGATGTAAAAAGGAGGGGGTGATGACGTGACATTGGGGGGGGGGGGTCATTATTGGTTTTCACCTCAGGGCCTCATTTCACCTAGAACCAGGCCTGGGTCTGTGATGTAGTCTTTTCCCAAGAGGTGGATGCTTGTGTTTTTCGGGAACGTGGTGGCACGTGTCCTCTGGCTCCAGAATCAATCGCTTGCTTGTCTCAGCGTGTGGCCTGCTTCTCTCTCTCTCTTGATTATAGCTGCAGCACTTCACTTCAGAGCCTATCTTGATCTGTCCCATACATAGCCAGTTTCTCAGGACTCCATCAATAAGCCCCGTGTCTCATCATTAGTCTCTCAGCTTGGCTGCTGACATGGCAGCCAGCCTTACAGCTTCCAGTGCACACACACACCCGGGACTCCAACCTAGCCCCTCGTACATCCTGTGTGTGTACCACAGAACTTCAGCTTCTTCTTACTTCAGAGCCACAGCGGCATCTAGTGGCTGGAATAAGTCATCACAGTCTATGTAACACAATATTGCAGATATCTGTGCAAAGAACAGTATTGAAGGGGCTGACCCCTACATATCCTCTGGCTCTTTGTGTTCACCAAGGCAGCAGGAGGAGTTGTGTTTCCACACGCTCCCTCGTCTGGTTGGACGAACTGCTGCAAAGCTCCGCCTGGGTGAGTGGCTGTTCGCCTCTTAAGGAGCGCACTGTGGCGGCCGCGTTACAGCCATCACAGTGGCGGGGCTAGGTTTGCTGCGGCTTGTTATCAGCAGCGAGCAGCGTCTTTGTGCTTCATATATTCCAGTTACTTTGTTTCACTAATACACACGCCGACTCCTGATGAATTGCTGGCAATATCCAGCGTAAGAAACGCGTTGAGTGAGACGTGATCTTGAAACTAAAAGTAGCGATGTAGCCTGGTAGTATTTAGAGTGAGGTAGGTCAAGTTTAGTCCTCACAGTTATCGCTAGCGTAGGTCTAATTCTAGTGAGCTGCAACAAGCTTAGGTTATGAGCAGTGCTAGGTGGTGTGCGGATGTTATACCAATTAAGGATGCCCTCTGTGTCTGTGCCCCTATTGCACACCCAGGGCGAGTAACAGTTAATATATGCAGGGCAACACTATTTTCAAAAGTATCTCTAGTGGTATCCTGACATGATTGAACAGCAGTTAGCTCTGGTCTTCAATAGAGTGCTAGCAGGTGTGTTCATACTGCATGAGTTAAGTGTGCCTTGCATATGTACACCCAGATTTTGTGGGAATTGTATACCACACGGCATTCACACTTGATAATTCCCTTAAAAACAACAAGGGTGAAACCAGGTGTGATGGCTATATTGTGTCCCACTAGTTATTAAAGAGACAGACAGCGAGTTATACTAAAATTTTAATTAGTGTGTTACAATAAAGTTTTTTTGTTTTCTGATTATAGCTCTATCGCTCTAATAGTTAAATGTCTTCATAGCTTGATAGATACCTATCATTTCATTTTACAGTTAATAGTGAAGCAGGAAGTAGACAGCCTGGAGGAAGGAGCTGAGTGGTCAGGAAGTGAAAGGACCGCCGGCTCCCTGGCATTCTAACTGTATTGATGGAAGTGCTGATTGCATCTGGCATCCCCCGACAGCTGGCACCCAGGCAGCCAGGGCAGTATTATAGTAGTCATAGTCTTTTATATAAGAGTATTATAGTAGTTGTACTGTACATAATAGCCATTAAGTAATTATATTCTTGTACACAGAGGCAGTATTATAGTAGTTTTATTCTTGTACATAGGAGGCAGTATTATAGTAGATATATTCTTGTACATAGTGGGCAGTATTTATTATGGTACTTACTGTCTTGTACATATTTAGTGTTGAGTGAATCGAAGCGAAACAAACTGAAGTTGATCCGAATTTCAGGAAAACTTTGCCACGAATCCGTATTTCCTCGCGCTTTGCGGTTACGAATAGTTTTTTTCCTAAAATGGTAGCTACACGTGATACAAACAAAAAAAAAGCCTTGGGATGCAATATGACCCATAATGTCGTGCAGCCAGCCGATCATCAGATAGCCATCCCATGTGATGTCACAGCCCTATAAAAAGCCTAGTCCTGCCTGGTCTCCACCCTTTTACTGTGAACTGAGCATAGGGAGAGACGTGGCAAGTGCTAGGAAAAGTGTTTTAGCAGTCTTTTAATTGTAGAATATTGGGCAGGGAGATGGCAGGTACAGTGTAGGGAGATTGTAGGGAGAGTTTTCGGACACTGTAGGGAGAGCCTAGGGAAACTGCAGGGACAGTGCAGACACAGTTAGGGCTCTGTGTAATTGGCCTCTGCATCTTGTTCCACTGCTGTGCCATTTATACTTAATAGACGTCCTGTGCACCTGACTCATTGTCAACAGGCGGTGTAATATATAAGCATGTTTATATAGTTCATCTGCTGCGCCATTAATAATTAATCTGTTCAGCTATACATAGACGTACTGTGCATCACACTCGTCAACAGGCGGTAATATATCGGCGCATTTTTCTAGTCTATCTGCTGCACCATTCATACTTCATCTATTACATTACTGATTCAGTTATTATACACTATTGTCAACACACATTTGCCTGGGCCCCCAAAAGGAGTGGCAAAAATGTTGCTGTAGCCGACAGAAGTAGCAGCGAAAAAAGAGGTTGTGGAAGAAGCAGCTGCAGCAACAGGCCTGACCTGCCACTGTCATCTAGCGGCCATGTTTTGCCCAACAATCCATCTGTACTGGAATGGTTGACTCGCTCTTCAACATCATCTGAGGTGACAACAGATACACACAGCCAGGAAATCGTGGGTTCCTCTGACACCACACTTCACCACACAATCTCTGTGACCTTACTTGTCCTGCTATGCCTCTTTCTTTTACTGCTCCTTCTGCTCTGGAAGTAATGCAAGAAGCTGGCTCTGCTCCACTTTTCAGCAAAGACGAGCTTAGTGAGGAGAGTTAGCAGCTACAGGCCAGCACAGACTTGGAGGAGAGGTCCACTGCGTTCTCCCTTAGGCATGCAACTAGCGATGATGACAGTCGAGTGGGAGCACATGTTGCAAACGGTTAGAGACGTGGCCATGAGACCATTTGGGGTGACATAAGTGACAAACAAACATTAGTGAATGATGATTTAGCCAATCGCACGTGGGAGCCGGGTGAAGAGGGGACATCATAATCATCATCGGGGAGTGAGGGTGGCAGCAGGGCATGAGACAGCAGCAGGGTGGCAGTGGGCGAATGAGCCAGCAGGGTGGAAGCAGTGGGAGATCTGGAGCCAAATGTGCCCAGGGTAGACTGTCTGCTACTCAGGAGCCTACCTGTCAGCAAACAACTACAGCGGCAGACATTCAGCATGGAGTGGTGGGGGTAAAATGCCATACTTGGCAGTGTGGGAATTTTTTTTTTTTAATAAAGTCGGGGGGAGGGCATTAGCATGCCGGTATGTGGGCAGAGGGTAAAGCGTGGTCAGAGTGCTAATGTTGGCACCAGGGCCAGAGACAGACAGCGGAGGGCCCCTGTGAAAAGAATGTCCCTGGGTCCCCCCTCCTCTTTGTGGCAAGGGGCAGGGGTGCACCTAGCCTTTCTGTTGGCAGAGAAAATTCTCACCCTAACCCCTTCCGTCCAGCCCTACCATTAAAGACATACTTGGAAACCATTATATACAGAGCTACAAAACATACAGGAGAATACAGTGCACATACACTGAGGGTAACAATGTTTTGAACTTTTGACTTTCAGGCTCCATATCTCACCATCCACTACAACTTTGAACATGAGACTACCATCAATTTATAGACAATCATCTTGGCTATCTCATGCATAAATTGGACCTGCAACTATTTAGCACATGATTAGTATTGAAGATTCTTGTCATGTACAATAACTGCATTGTTAGGCTACTTTCACACTAACGTTAATATTTTCCGGTACTGAGATCCGTCATAGGGTCTCAATACCGGAAAAAAAGCTTCCGTTTTGTCCCCATTCATTGTCAATGGGGACAAAACGTAACTGAACAGAAATGAATGCTCCAAAATACATTCCATTCCCTTTGGTTGTGTTCTCATACTGGAGAGCCGTCTTGGGATGCGGAGCAAGATGGATCAGTCATGACAATGCAAGTCAATGAGGACGGATCCGATTTTTCTGCCACAATCTGACACAATAGAAAACAGATCTGTCCCCATTGACTTTCAATGGAGTTCATGACGGCCGTCTTGGCTATGTTAAAGATAATACAACCGGATCCGTTCATAACAGATGCAGATGGTTGTATTATCAGTAACGGAAGCATTTTTGTAGAACCCTGCTGGATCCAGCAACTACGCTAGTGTGAAAGTATCCTTACTGTTTTGATCCTGGTCGTGGAACAATCTTTTTCTTCTTCTATACTGCAAATTTCAACTTTCAGCTTAGTGTGTTAATAGGTTGATTCCCAAGCAAAAGATCACTGCTTCGAATCCAGTAGGAGCCATAAATAAGATTTTCCAAGAAAAGAGAAACAGCATCATCCAACTCATCGATAGAGGTATTTCGGACAAGAAAATTTCCAAACTGCATCACGTGAGTTCCATGACAGTTGGAAGAATACGAAATGAAGTCTGTCCATTCCAAAGCCAAGAGGTGGACGTCCAGGCAAATTATCAGAGTCAACAAGTTGGCTCACAAGGTCTATCAGTTGTGGCGTGACAAACACGGAGTAGAGGTGGCTCATATGCTTCATGCTAGTGAGATGACAGATATCCATGCATGCACCATGTGATGCATATTACACAAGTCTGGAATGGTGGCCCAAAAAAAGGTGAAGAAGCTTCGACTTCAATATCATCATAAGAAACTTCAGCTCGAGTTTGCAAAAAAGTACAAACAGTGGACAGTAGAAGATTGGATATAGGTGATATGCAGCGAGGAGACAAACGTCAATAGACTGGGCTCTGATAGGTGCAAATGGTTCTGTACAAAACAATGGGAAAGAGGGTTAACAGATCGAGAAATTAAAGGAACTGTCAAGTTCAGTGGAGGAAGCCTGAAGATATGGAGTTGTTTCACAGCCAAAGGTGTTGGATACTTGACCAGGATCGATGGTGGTCTCAATACTGCGCTTTATATGAGTATTCTACTTCGTATACTCGAGTACTATGGGAATGAAAAGGACGACATAGTGTTCCAACAGGACAACAACTGAAACATACGTCAAGATTGGTCGAGACATGCTTGAATCTGATCAAGAGCATGCCCGAAGAATTCAGGCTGTGCTAAAAGCCAAAGTGTGTTACATTTGAAGCTGAAGTAGATGGTGACATATGGAGCCTGAAAGTTAAAAGTTCTAAACATTATTAACCTTGTGCTCGACAGTGTATATTCTTGTACATAGGGGTAGTATTATGGTTATATAGTTATATTCTTATATATGGGGCAGTATTATAGTAACATAGTAACATAGTATATAAGACCGAAAAAAGACATTTGTCCATCCAGTTCGGCCTGTTTTCTACAAGTTGATCCAGAGGAAGAAAAAAAAAACTGTGAGGTAGAAGCCAATTTTCCCCACTTCCCCACTCCCCACTCCTTCCCAACTCCAATCAGGCAATCAGAATAACTCCCTGGATCAACGACCCCTCTCTAGCAGCTATAGCCTGTAATATTATTACACTCCAGAAAAACATCCAGGCCCGTCTTGAATTCCTTTATTGTACTCACCATCACCACCTCCTCAGGCAGAGAGTTTCATAGTCTCACTGCTCTTACCGTAAAGAATCCTCTTCTATGTTTGTGTACAAGCCTTCTTTCCTCCAGACACAGAGGAGGTCCCCTCGTCACAGTCCTGGGGATAAATAGATAATGGGAGAGATCTCTGTACTGACCCCTGATATATTTATACATAGATATTTGGTCTCCCCTCAGTCGTCTTTTTTCTACGGTGAATAACCCTAATTTTGATAACCTTTCAGGGTACTGTAGTTGCCCCATTCCAGTTATTACTTTAGTTGCCCTCCTCTGAACCCTCTCCAGCTCTGCTATGTCTGCCTTGTTCACAGGAGCCCAGAACTGTACACTGTACTCCATGTGTGGTCTGACTAGTGATTTGTAAAGTGAGAGGACTATGTTCTCATCACGGGTGTCTATGCCCCTTTTGATGCAACCCATTATCTTATTGGCCTTGGCAGTAGCTGCCTGACACTGTTTTTTACAGCTTAGTTTGCTGTTTATTAAAATTCCTAGATCCTTTTCCATGTCATTGTTACCGAGTGTTTTACCATTTAGTATGTACTAGTGACTTGCATTATTCCTTCCCATGTGCATTACTTTACATTTGTCAGTGTTAAACCTCATCTGCCATTTTTCTGCCCAAGCCTCCAATCTATCCAGATCCCTCTGTAGCAGAAAACTGTCCTCTTCAGTGTTAATTACTTTACACAGTTTAGTGTCATCTGCAAAAATTGATATTTTACTGTGCAAGCCTTCTACAAGATCAAGAAAGGAGAAATAGAAATTTCAGAAATCTTGTAAAACAAATCCATCTTTATTGAAGCATATGAAATCCAGCAGTAGTTCCAGTATATTCTTGTACATAGGAGGCAGTATAATGGTAGTTATATTATTGTACATAGGGGCAATACTATAGTTGTTTTCTTATACATGAGAGGTTATATTTACTCATGGCTGATACAAGAAAAAATGCAGAGGAAATTAACATGGGGCGGAATGTAAATCTGCGAAATGCCAATTTATGCTGCAGACCTCATCACAGATTTCATCCTTTGCAATGCACAGGGTAAAATCTGTGACATCAACAGCAAAATCTATGGCAGATTCACAAGTACGGGTGTACTTCCTATCACATTTTGCTTTCATCTGCTTAGCAGATCCATTAAACAAAACGCAAAAAGCAAATGGATGCCAGTGGAAGGGCATGTATTTTCAACCGCTTAACATAGACTTCAATGTAAAAACAACATCCTTCACTGTCCTTTTTTGTAGTAGTCACAAAAGCTGAATCTACCACGATTTTGTATCCACCAAAAAGAAAAGGACAGCGACAAATGGTTTTAAACATTCGAGTTCATGTAAAATCTGAAGCAATAGTGGAATATCAAGTCGGTGGGGGGCACTCAGTGCTTTGACAGTACACAGATCAAACAAATCCAATATTGTAGTTAAATAACATATATTCTGTACAATATAGTTGAAATCAGCCTCTGTTATGGACTATAGTAGAAATCAGCCTATGTTATAGAAAGGAGAAGCCATATACACCAATAAAGCGACGTGCGACCGTATAGCAAGTCCAGACATCCCTATTGTGGTTTCCCCTAGTAACAGGCAAACATCATATTAAAAAAACTGTATTTGTGAGCTGGTAACAAGTATAATATATCAGTTAATGTGGATGATTCAGTATATAAATGGTTAAAATTAGCCTTGAATATGAAGAAGTCACATATATCAAATACAGCAATGTGCGACCGTATGTCAAGTCCACACGTTTCATGTAAAACTTACATTCGTATCCTTCGGGGTATGCTTTTAGCGTATCTGTTAAGGTGATCGTGTGATCGAACATATGGTAGAAACTTGATGTAGATATAACCTAACTGTGGATTTGTTGTAGGTTTTGTGGCAGTCACAGCAAAATGGACTTCAAAAAATCAGTTCAAAATCATGTGTGCAGAGGGCAATATTATAGTAGCTTTAGGGTGGCTGCACAGGGTGCAGATTACGCATGGTTTTTACGCACTGATTTTGTGCAGAAAAACTTCAGCATAATATAGTGCCAGCAAAGTGTATACGATTAGACAAATCTTATGTACACTTAGCTTTTTTCTTAGGTGCGAAAATTGACCTGCAGTGCTGTATTGAAATCAGCAGCTTGTCAAAACTGTATCAAATCCGTACCCAAAACCACATAAAAAACACACAAAAATGCACCAAGTACGAGTTAAATAGTGCAGATTTCTGTGCGTTTTTTGTGCAGATTTCTTACAGATTTTCTGCACACAAATCTGCACCTTGTGCAGCCACTCATATTCTTGTACATCATGCAAGTATTATAGTAGTTTATTTATTTTATACAGTTATATAGCGCTGACATATTCCGCAGAGGTTTACAGACATTAGCATCACTTGCTGTCCCCAATGGAGTTCACAAGCTAAGTTCAGTATGTGAACCCTATCACTATGTCTTTGGAGTAGTAGTAATGGGAGGCAGTATTATAGTAGTTTTGTTCCTGTACATAGGTCTAGAATTATACTATATTCTTATATATAGGGGAAGTAACACAGGAATCATATTCTTGCACGCATGGACTTTATTATAGTAGCCATATTCTTATCCATAGTGGCCATTATTATAGTAGTTATGCACAGTCAAGTCACATTATTATGTCCACCAGCTAACATCTAGAACAGTAGTCGGCAAACCGCGGCTCGTGAGCCACAAGCGACTCTTTAGCCTCTTGAATGTGGCTCTTCCAGGTGCGGGCTCGCACACACGGTGCGAACGCATTTTCGTTGCCCGTAGTAAAAATCGTCAGGAGAGGGAAGACCAGGAAGCGGTAAAGGCTCTGTACTCACCGCTTCCTGGTCCTCGGCTGTGCAGGGCTGTGCACAGTGTGAGGCGCTCTGTGATGTCACGCTATGCGCGGCAGTTCACAGCACAGCCGACAGCAGGAGGAACACAGAGCGCGGGTGGTGAGGAGCAGCGGCGTCCAGGAGCAGGAGAGGTAAGTGCTTTTTATTTTATGAAACTGGGGCTGATCTGAGGCAATGGGGGTGATGAGAATCATAATGGGGGATATGAGAGGCATCATGGATGATGAGAGGCATCATGGATAATAATGGGGATGATGAGAATCATAATGGGGATATGAGAGGCATCATGGATAATAATGGGGGTGATGAGAAGCATCATGGATGATAATGGGGATGATGAGAGGCATCATGAATAATAATGGGGATGATGAGAGGCATCATGGATAATATTGGGGGTGATGAGAGGCATCATGGATAATAATGGGAATGATGAGAGGCATAATAGATGATAATGGGGGTGATGAGAGGCATCATGGATAATATTGGGGATGATGAGAATCATAATGGGGATATGAGAGGCATCATGGATAATAATGGGGGTGATGAGAGGCATCATAGAATAGATGATAATGGGGATGATGAGAAGCATCATTGATAATAATGGGGATAATGAGAGGCATCATGGATAATAATGGGGTGATGAGAGGCATAATTGATAATAATGGGGATGATGTGAGGCATCATGGATAATAATGGGGTGATAAGAGGCATGGGGCTCTTATCTGAGGTCTGATTGGGGGTCATTTACATTGGGGTCTGAGCTGACATCTGATTAGGGGTCTGATCTGAGGGAGGTCTTATTAACATTGGGGGTCTGATTAGTGGTCTGACCCATGTGTAATGAAAAATATTTTTTTCTTACTGTCCTCCTCTACAAATTAGGTGCGTCTTATAGGGCGAAACGTTGTGGAGTGAAAGATGTAGTGTCGAGGATTGAGAAAGGTATGTTGAGATGGTTAGGAATACCCTTAGGCCTCTTTCACACTTGCGTTGTGTGGATCCGGCGTGCACTTCCGTCGCCGGAAATGCCCGCCGGATCCATCACAGCGCAAGACAACTGAAAGATCAGTCTTCAAAATGCTTTCAGTGTTACTATGGCAGCCAGGATGCTACTAAAGTCCTGGTTGCCATAGTAAGTAGTGGGGAGCCAGGGGAGCAGATACTTACAGTCCGTGCGGCTCCCGGGGCACTCCACAATGACGTCAGAGCGCCCCACGCGCATGGATCACGTGATGCAAGCGATCATGTGATCCATGCTCATGGGGCGCTCTGACGTCATTGTGGAGCGCCCCGGGAGCCGCACGGATGGTAAGTATCTGCTCCCCTGCCTCCCCACTACACTTTACCATGGCAGCCGGGACTTTAGCGTCCTGGCTGCCATGGTAACCATTCACAAAAGCTAAACGTCAGATCCGGCGATGCGCCGACACGACGTTTAGCTTAATGCCGGATCCGGATTAATGCACTTCAATGGGCATTAATTCCGGATCCGGCGTTACGGCATGTCTTCCGGAATTTTGGACAGAGACAAATCCGCAGCATGCTACGGTTATGTCAACGTACAAAAACATTCACATACTGAATGGAAGACGTCCTGATGCATCCTGAACGGATTTCTTTCCATTCAGAATGCATTAGGACCAATCCTGATCAGTATCTTTCCGTCCTAGAGCCCCGAGGATGGAACTCTAGGACGGAAAGCAAAAGCGCAAGTGTGAAAGAGCCCTTATTAAGTTAATAACAATGTACCTTCCTATAAATTTTAAGTTTAAAAAATGTGGCTCTCAAAAGAAATTTCAAACGCTGTTTTGTTGATATTTGGCTCATTTGACTAATAAGTTTGTCCACCACTGATGGTGTCTGCAGCATGGACACCAGCTAGACGGGCTGGGAGTGACTCAGTAAGGTCCTGGTAGGTTGTCACAGGCAGTGGCGTATCTATCACGAGGCAAACAAGGCATTTGCCTAGGGCGGCACTTCCAATGGGGCGGCAAAATGCCCTGTTTGCCTCAGTGATAGAAATCTTTTTTGGCTGGCCGCGCTGTAGGGGTGCGCCGGGACCGCTCCTCCCTGCAGAGCGCCGCCTCCTCCCAGCCCAGCGCCCTTGTAGGTAATTATTATTCACTTCACTTGCCTGAGAAGAGAAGCGCCGGAAGACTCACACAGGCGCACTGGCAGGCGCATGCGCACTTCAATGCCTCTGCCAGTGCGCCTGTGTGAGTCTTCCGGCGCTCTTCTCAGGCAAGTGAAGTGAATAATAATTACCTACAACGGCGCTGGGCTGGGAGGAGGCGGCGCTGAGGCGGTGATGTTGTGGTGTGGTCCGGACGACTGTGCTCTTTGGTAGCTGTACCCCTCGGGGCTCTCCTGCAGAAATCAGGCAGCGCAGCTGGATCTCGCAGGTACTGGGGTTTTTACTGGGGTAGCAATGCCTGGTTGTGCTGTGGAACTACAAGTCTCAGCGAGCTCTAGAGCTTCTGATGACGTCTGAGGTGATGGGACTTGTAGGAAGCTACTTGGGGGCTCCCTGTAAGTTACGGGGTAGGTAGGGAATCTATTAATGACACTGGGGGAATCTGTGGATGACACTGGATGGGGGAATCTGTGGATGACACTGGATGGGGGAATCTGTGGATGACACTGGATGGGGGGAATCTGTGGATGACACTGGATGGGGGGAATCTGTGGATGACACTGGATGGGGGAAATCTGTGGATGACACTGAGAAGGGGGAATCTGTGGATGCACTGGATGGGGGGCTGTGGATGACACTGAGAGGGGGGAATCTGTGGATGACACTGGATGGGGGGAATCTGTGGATGACACTGAGGGGGGAATCTGTGGATGACACTGAGGGGGGAATCTGTGGATGACACTGAGAAGGGGGGAATCTGTGGATGACACTGAGAAGGGGGAATCTGTGGATGACACTGAGAGGGGGATCTGTGGATGACACAGAGGGGGGATCTGTGGATGACACTGGATGGGGAGGATCTGTTGATGACACTTAAGGGGGATCTGTGGATGGCACTTAAGGGGGATCTGTGGATGGCACTTAAGGGGGATCTGTGGATGGCACTTAAGGGGAGGGATCTGTGGATGGCACTTAAGGGGGTCTCTGGATGACACTTAAGGGGATGGATCTGTGGATGGCACTTAAAGGGGGATCTGTGGATGGCACTTAAGGGGGATCTGTGGATGGCACTTAAGGGGAGGGATCTGTGGATGGCACTTAAGGGGGATCTGTGGATGGCACTTAAGGGGGTCTGTGGATGGCACTTCAGGGGAGGGATCTGTGGATGGCACTTCAGGGGGTCTGTGGATGGCACTTAAGGGGGATCTGTGGATGGCACTTAAGGGGGGTTTGTGGATGGCACTTAAGGGGGGAGTGGATCTGTGGATGACACTTAGTGGGATCTAGGGAGGGTTGTGAGGTCCTGGAAGGGTGTTTGGCTGTCGTTATTCAATTTTAAATACAGGAAAGGTTGGAGACTAAAAGAAAGAGCGGGGTTTACAGAGGAAGGGGTTTGGCCTTGAAAGGAAGGGGCGGTTCAAATTTATATTAGGGGGGTGCCCGAGTTTAGTCTCGCCTAGGGCAGCACAAAACCAAGATACACCACTGGTCACAGGTATCTGGAGCCATGCTGACGGCATCCACAGCTGCTGGAGGGTGCATGGGGGAGGATCCATAGAGCAAACATGATGATCAAGGTGGTCCCACAGATGATCAATTAGGCTCAAGTCTGGTTAAGTAGGGGGTCGGGGTAATACTTGGAAATATTGTTCTTCCAAATAATGTCAGTCATTTCTAGCTGACATGTCACATTGTCTTGTTTGATGACCCCATCCACCCCAGGGAAGACATTTATCATGTATGGGTGTACATTATCTACAAGGAAGGATTCATACCCAAATCAGCTGAGAGTGTCTTCCACATGGATGAGTGGGAGAATGCAAGAAAACATTCCTCAGACCATAATGCTGCCACCACCAGCTTGTGTTCTTCCAGCAATGGCTGCAGGGTGTTTGTTCTCTGATGTTTCTCACCTAACACGCCAATGTTCATCCATTCAATGAAGCAGAAAACAGGATTCATCGGAGAAGGCAACCCTTTACCAATCTTAGAAGGTCCAATTCTGATACTGCTGTGAAAATTGAAGCCTTATCTGCTGATGCAACTTTTATAGCAGAGGTGCAAAGACCATCTGTCTGCTTCAGAGCCCCATACACAGTGGAAATAGCTGAACTATAAGTTCATTTTTGAGCTGAGCTGCTGAACTGTAATATGTCTGCCCTCGCACACCTTCCTAGCCGACATTCACCTCTCACATCAATAGCATGTGATGCACTGCAGTCTCCCCCTCACTTATTCACCATGGTGCCATTTCTCCACCCACAATACACTTTCACCACAGCAGCACATGAACAGTTCACAAACTGCACAGTTTCAGAAATACCGCCACCCTTGCCCTGAAAACCAATAAACATCCCTTTTTGCAACTCTGATAAATCACCCTTTAACCCATGACAGGAAAGAGGCATATGTGTGCAGACAGCCTATTTCACCCCTTATATACCCACCAAGCCGACTAGGAAGTGGTCATAATAATGTAGTCATAATAATGGGACTCAAGTGTGTGTTCTTGTACATAGGTGTAGTATTTTAATAATTATATTTTTGTACACAGAGTATTGTATCATAGCAGTTAAAAGCTTGTACTTAGAGTGCATTATTATAATAGTTATAATCTTATATATAGGGGCAGTATTAAGAATATAGCCACCATGGGTACAAGATTACAATTACTATAATACTGCCCCAGATGCACATGAATATGTCTATTATAATACTGCTCCATGTACAAGAATATAATTAATGTAATACTGCTCAAGAATATAACTACTATAACATGGCTCCTATATACAAGAAGATAACTAATATATGCTTGTGCATAGGTGTCAGTACTATAATAGTAATATTCTTGCACATAAAGGCAATATTATAGTAGATATATCTTGTTCATAGAGGACAGTTTTACAGTAGTTACATTCTTTCACATACTGTAGGGGCAGTATTATAGTAGTTATATTATTGTCCTTCTTGTACCGTACCTTCTTGTACATAGGAGAAAGTTTAATAGTGGTCATATTCTTACTCATAGAATGCTGTAGTTATTTTGTTGTATTTAGGGGGCAGTACTACTGGATTTTCTTATCCATAAAAGGCATTTTATAGCAGTTATTTTTTGTAATTAGTGTATTATTACAGTAGTAATATTCTTATTCATAGTGGTAAGTATTATGACAGCTTTATTGTCATATATGGAAAGCAGTATTATAGTAGTTATATTATTGTACATAGAGGGCATTATTACAGTAGTTATATTCTTGTACATAGAGGCAGTATTATAGTAGTTATATTCTTGTTTATAAAGAGCAATTTTATAGCAGCTATTTTGTTATTCATTGGGACAGTATTATAGTAACTATATTCTTTTCAAAAGGGTAGTAGGAGGTAGTATTATAGTAGTTATATTCTTGTACATAGGAGGCAGTATTATAATACTTATACTCTTGTACACAGGAGGCAGCATTATAGTAGTTATAGTCTTGTACATAGGAGGCAGTATTATAGTGGTTATATTCTTGTACATAGGGAGCGGTATTATAGTAGTTATATTCTTGTACATAGGAGGTAGTATTATAGTAGTTATAGTCTTGTACACAGGAGGCAGTATTATAGTAGTTATATTCTTGTAAATAGGAGACAGTTATATTCTTGTACATAGAGGGCAGTATTATAGTAGTTATATTCTTGTATATAGGAGGCAGTGTTATAGTAGTTATATTCTTTAGCAGAATTGTAACTGCAGCTCTAGTTACTAGAGAAAATCAATGCTTCTCTATCTATGTTCTCAGCATAGTGTTCCCTTTATTTTGTGATACATTGTTAATATCAACATCTATTTGTATGTTATAATTATTTGCACACAGGATTTTACTTTCTGTTTCAATGATTCTTTATTGATTTTATCAACAATAACAGAACAGTCACTTCCTTTTTTCTCATCTCTTATATTATATTTTCTTCTCTTTTCTTGTTTTATCATACCTTCTTTTCTTGTTCCTTTTTCTTTTCTCAACACTTTTCTTTCTTTCTCTTCATTGTCCTTCTCATCTATTCTCTACATTTCTTCTTCCCTTTATTTCTGTTTTCTTCTTCTCTTTTTTCCTTAATTTTTCTTTACTTCTTTTCTTCTGTTCTTTTGCTTTCTCCAATCTGGAAATTATAGGGCGGTAAGTTTAACATCTGTTGTGGGTAAACTGTTTGAAGGTTTTCTAAGAGATACTATCTTGGAGTATCTCAATGAAAATAAGCAAATGACGCCATATCAGCATGGCTTCATGAGGGATCGGTCATGCCAAACGAATTTAATCAGTTTCTATGAGGAGGTAAGTTCTAGACTTGACAGCGGCGAATCAATGGATGTCGTATATCTGGACTTCTCCAAAGCATTTGACACTGTACCTCATAAAAGGTTAGTATATAAAATGAGGATGCTCGGACTGGGAGAAAATGTCTGTATGTGGGTAAGTAACAGGCTGAGTGACAGAAAACAGAGGGTGGTTATTAACGGTAGATACTCAGATTGGGCAACTGTCACTAGTGGGGTACCTCAGGGGTCAGTATTGGGCCCTATTCTCTTCAATATACAGTATTCATTAATGATCTTGTAGAAGGCTTGCACAGAAAAATATAATTTTTGCAGATGACACTAAACTGTGTAAAATAATTAACACAGAAGAGGACAGTTTTCTGCTACAGAGGGATCTGGATAGATTGGAGGCTTGGGCAGAGAAATGGCAGATGAGGTTTAACACTGACAAATGTAAAGTTATGCACATGGGAAGGAATAATGCAAGTTACCCATACATACTAAATGGTAAAACACTCAGTAACGCTGACATGGAAAAGGATCTAGGAATTTTAATAAACAGCAAACTAAGCTGCAAAAACCAGTGTCAGGCAGCTGCTGCCAAGGCCAATAAGATAATGGGTTGCATCAAAAGGGGCATAGATGCCCGCGATGAGGACATAGTCCTACCTCTTTACAAATCACTAGTCAGACCACACATGGAGTACTGTGTACAGTTCTGGGCTCCTGTGAACAAGGCAGACATAGCAGAGCTGGAGAGGGTTCAGAGGTGGGCAACTAAAGTAGTAACTGGAATGGGGATCTACAGTGCCCTGAAAGGTTATCAAAATTAGAGTTTTTCACTTTAGAAAAAAGACGACTGAGGGGAGATCTAATAACTATGTATAAATACATCAGGGGTCAGTACAGAGATCTGTCCCATCATCTATTTATCTCCAGGACTGTGACTGTGACAAGGGGACATCCTCTGCGTCTGGAGGAAAGAAGGTTTGTACACAAACATAGAAAAGGATTCTTCACAGTAAGAGCAGTGAGACTATGGAACTCTCTGCCTGAAGAGGTGGTGATGGTGAGTACAATAAAGGAATTCAAGAGGGGCCTGGATGTATTTCTGGAGTGTAATAATATTACAGGCTACAGCTACTAGAGAGGGGTCTTGATCCAGGGAGTTATTCTGATTGCCTGATTGAAGTCAGGAAGTAATTTTTTCCCCTTAAGTGGGGAAAATTGGATTCTGCCTCACAGGGGTTTTTTGCCTTCCTCTGGATCAACTTGTAGGAAACAGGCCGAACTGGATGGACAAATGTCTTATATACTATCTTACTATGTTACTATGTTTAGTTCTCTTTCCATCTCATTTTTACTCCTTTTTTCTTTTCTCGTTTCTTCTCTTCCCTTCTTTTCTGTGCTTCTTTTCTCATTTCTTCTCTGTCCTTTTCTTCCAGTATCTTTCCTACTGTTCCCTTATCTTTCTTTCTCCTATCTTTCCTTCTTTTTTCACTTCTATTCTTTTTCCATTTTATCACTTTTCTTTACTTTTCTTCATTTCCTTTCTCTATCATTCTCATCTCTTCCTTTCTCCCCCTTCTCTTTTCTGTTCCTTTCTTCTTTTCAGTTATTTTAGACTGCACTCTTTGCTAAATCCATTTATGAGAACAATCTGCTTAGCGGATCTCGTCCGTTATAAAAGAAATTATTACAATAATCCTCAAATGTTCCCCCTGTGCAGAGATTAAATGACAGAAGAAAACCAGACGACAAGCTCATCCATCGGAAGGCAGCAGATTGGGGTTAGAGATAGGATTAGGCCTGTAAATCACATACATGATTTCTGTAAAGAAATACATTTTAGGAGAGAACCAAGAGTGTAGAAACCATCATACATGAAATTTCAAATTCTGACTGCTTAACAAGTTTACAATCTCTTATCAACACAAATATAAGTGGAGCGAAAAGGCGAGAAAAAACCCTGAGGAAAGAGACCAAGGATGTGACAGGGTAAAAACGTCTAAAAAGAAAAAAAAAAATACAAATGAAAAAAAAACTACTAAAACTAAAAATCTGATTAAACATTCTATATCAAGCAAAATAAAGAAAAAAGAAAAGTATAAAGAAAAGTAAAATGAAAAAAAAAAAAGGTTCAAATCTGACCAATGGCAATATGTGCACGGAGTTTGTATGTCATGTTTGTATGTTATGCATAGGTTTCCTTCATAATTTTGATTTTGAGCCCCAAAGGGGACAGGTACTAATATGACAGATGACAATCTCTGTATAGCATTGTGGAACATGTAAGCAATTTAAATGAGTAAAATAACTAATAAACTATATTAATAATTGGATCAGTTTTAGAAAAAGATTTACTACATAATTTTACATATAAAAAATAAATGAGCAAGCTAATAACACTACAACATCATCATTATTATTATACATGTTTGTAGTTTATTTTTCATAATTATATCTCTACACCAGGGTATCCTCACACTCATTTTTTTTATCTAATAATCAACAAATACGTTTTTAAAAAGTTCACATGCGTCATTAATTTTACAATACTCCTTAATAGACTAGAGAACAACACAACATACAAAGGTCAGGAATTCTTGATAATGCACCATCTTAAATGCTAAATAGAAACTCAGAAGAATGAAGGTCTGGTCCATCTCGTCTACCCTTATATTATTTCATTTCTTACTTTTCTCTTATGAAAGAATAGATATATTTATATCTCAGGTTCACCTTCAATTTAGTTATTTCTAACCAAATCTTACTTTTTTCACTAAATAAATTTTTTCTTATGGGCCCCCCCCCCCCCCAAAAAAAAAAAAACAACAACAACTCTTTTTAGAATTCTATAATTCTAATCATTTCAGATTATCAGCATTTTTTTATATTTTACATTGAGTTAAAAGTCAGGAATCCACCACATAACTTAAATATGGTAGAGGTTAGATCTGTCTCATCCTTAGGAGTAGTATTAGGCCAATGGGTAAATCTATGACTTATTTGACCCTACCATTCCACCGTCTTAAAAGTTGCCAACTTGAAATCGTACTGACATCTGGAG
This sequence comes from Bufotes viridis, assembly GCA_033119425.1. Taxonomy (NCBI): domain Eukaryota; kingdom Metazoa; phylum Chordata; class Amphibia; order Anura; family Bufonidae; genus Bufotes; species Bufotes viridis. The sequence goes on along the minus strand of CM065590.1, from coordinate 444,648,157 downwards.
AATGCCCTTATCTATCTCATAATGGGCTCAGTGGAATTTCTCTACCGCACTTCTGATAAGACATATTTATGGTATATTGTGGGGATTCCTTAGAAGATGCCTCAGCTCTGCGCGGCAGCCGGCTGGGATATAAAGTGATGTGACGGGCTTGTTATCTATAACATAACGAACATATGTTTCTCTACTAAACCAATACCAAACGCAAAAGAAATTCAATGTAAGCTCATAAATTACCAAAAACAATCTGCTGCCATCAGTTGTGTTTTACCCCATTCATGATAAACATTGCCCCATTTACATATTTTCACACACTGTCAAACATACTGTATTTTTACTTTTGTCGCAGTACATGATTGTTTAACAAAATGACAGAGATTTTTCTTAAAAAAAAAACAACAAAAAACTAAAATTGCCCAAATGCTCCTAATACAAATACTGAAGTTCAGCAATAACTCAATAAGCCTTTGCCCCAAAATGTCAGGTGTCGGCCTACCTTATCTGGACATTAAGGCTGGGAACACACCTAGGCGTTTCTGAATCGCGCGTATGACGCGCGTTTTATGCTCATTTTTTGATGCGCGTTTTGTACGCGCTGTAAAACGCTTAGGTGTGTACCTAAGGTAAAGGAGTTTCCAGCCTTTAGCAAGTGATGGCCTATGTTCAGGATAGGCCATCATCAAGCTGATCAGTGGCGGTTCAACACCTTGCATGCTCGCTGATCAGCTGTTCGTTGTAGATCCATTGCTGGAAATTGGCGCTGGAGCTACACAGCCGTGGTGGATAGCTACTACAGTGCTGCTTCCATTGACTACATATCTGTTCCTGAGAAAGCTGGGTGACAACAAATATGACATGTATTACAGTTCCACAGGGGCTATTACTCAGCTTTCCCAGACACCTGAGCAGCAAATGTGCCTAGATATGCAATTCAGGTGGTGTATGTAAAATACAGGAAACCAACAAACAGAGGTGTTATGGGGTCCAAGTAGAGGTGATGCCCTGCTTAGGTCTTCTGTGTGAACCACAAGCAGCATAACCAGGAACACCACTTAGGTAAAGGGCATTTGTTATGTGTCCTCTCTTCTCTCTGCAGAGATATATCTCAGACACCAACATCACCATATACTTGAATATATTTACAGGTCAAAACCTCTAGTACAGCTGGGTGACAGACTCTCTGGATGCAGCAATAGCAGCCAAATGGATCATCATCCAGCTTTGCAAGGAACAGATAGAATTAAGAAGTGGCTAAATAGAATTTTTATCAACTTGCCAGAAATTGCTTTCACACACTGGTTGTGATTGACGGCACCTGAATGTACATGTAGTAAGTGGGCAGGTTCAGCAGATTATGGTTTGCTGGGGCTGTAGGCCGCATTTTCGTCTGTTGCGGGGATCATTTTTGTCCTAATTTTGTAGTTTAGTGATTCATTCCAGACAAGCCTTTAACTGGGGAGGAAGCGGGTGAGGGGGAAGTAGGATAAATATATATACAGGGTCGGGGCGAGGAAGAAAGGCATCTTTTGTTCGAGCTGCACGCAGTTGACTTCCCAGCTCACAGTGACTGCAGATAGCTGGGGAAGATTAGAGGAAGCTGCGGACAAAGACGCGCTGTGTAAAGAATCCGCTTATTTGCTCTGTGCAGCCCAAACCATTAAGTGTTTTCAGATTTATTCGGGACAATGTTTTGTTGTGCCCACTCTTACACAAATGTGACGGGTGACATTTGCCGCAGTCCTGAATGGCGGCAGCACACAACTCCTGATTTGTTTGGGTCCCACAGTGAAATGCAATCTGGATTTTGTAAATTTTAGTCACGCTGTCACTGCTCCTGTGTGTTCCTGCATCCAGGGGTATAACGGTGATGAGGATGATTGGAATGAAAAATGAACTAGAAATGAATTCACAGGGCCAATAAATACTGTATCTGTTATGGAGTCTCCTGTCAAAGGGTTATGAATTCTCTTCAGCTGTTTCTTAGTTAGATCCCATGAATAAAATTCTACAGTTTTCAAACCAGCACCTGGATCTGAATACTTTTGCAATTGCGTGTAATTAAAAATATGACATAGCCACTGAGTTATTCAATAAAATGTATCTGCACAGCGCCACCTGCTGTTTGTTTTGTTCTTATTTCTTTGTCCTGCTCACAGAGATGGCCGCACATGCTCAGTTTCATTCTTCAACTGCCTCCTGGGCTGTGATAGGGAGAGCAGGGACACTCCCCCTGAGCTGTGATAGGGAGAGAGCTCCAGCAGAAAAGACCCCCCCCCCCAATCTGTGATCCGTTTGTATCGCCTGTAACATAGCCAAGACGGATTCGTCTTGAACACCATTGAAAGTCAATGGGAGATGGATCTGTTTTCTATTGTGCCCATTGACTTACATTGTGTGCCAGGACGGATCCGTTTGGCTCAGTTTCATCAGACGGACACCAAAACGTTGCAAGCAGCGTTTTGGTGTCCGTCTCCAAAGCGGAATGGACGGACGGGGGGTCAGGGCATTACTACACTGTGACACTTGCATATACTACACATTGGAGAGCATTCCTGTCAGGCTGCTCAGTTGTGATGTAATATCATAGGCAAGCATGGGCGTAGCTATAGGGGGTGCAGCGGTAGCAGTCGCTACCGGGCCCAGGAGCCTGAGGGGGCCCAAAGAACCTTGTGCCGCATAAGAAGACACACAAAGAACTGAGGGAAGGGGGGCCCAAGCTGAACTCTTGCACCAGGGCCCATGAGCCTTTAGCTACGCTCCTGTAGGCAAGATCACATCAGTGGCGGATTAACATAGGGGCGTTCGGGTCGGCAGCCCCGGGCCCGGCATCACTGGGGGGCCCAATGCCGACCCGAGCGCCCACATACTGCGGCGGGGCACGGGAGCGTATAGTTCCCTGCCCCGCCGCCTATCACCGCCATAGGCTTCAGGCCTAGTAGGCCTGAGGCCTATGTGGTGGTATAAGCCCGGCGTGCGCGATGACATCATCGCGCAGCGCGCGTGATGACATCATCATGCGCCTGTATAGTGGCGCACGCACGCTCTGATGTACGCGCGCCTGCCACACCATTCAGCATACAGGTAAGTATTAGCTTTTTATTTTTTTGTGTGTGTGTGCTAACTTGGGGGGGAGATATTAGGGACAGTGGGGCATGTTTCCATGGGGGCACATTAGTTAATGGATGACAGTTGTGGGGGCAAAATAATGGATGGCAGTTGTGGGGGCAAAATAATGGATGGCAGTTGTGGAGGCAAATTAATGAATGGCAGTTGTGGGGGCAAATTAATGAATGGCAGTTGTGGGGGAAAATTAATGGATGACAGTGTGGGGGCAAATTAATGAATGGTAGTTGTGGGGGCAAACTAATTAATGGATGGCAGTGTGGGGGAAAATTTATTAATGGATGGCAGTTGTGGGGGCAAAATAATGGATGGCAGTTGTGGGGGCAAATTAATGAATGGCAGTTGTGGGGGAAAATTAATGGATGGCAGTTGTGGGGGCAAAATAATGGATGGCAGTGTGGGGGAAAATTAATTAATGGATGGCAGTTGTGGGGGCAAAATAATGGATGGCAGTGTGGGGGAAAATTAATGGATGGCAGTTGTGGGGGCAAATTAATGAATGGCAGTTGTGGGGGAAAATTAATGGATGGCAGTTTTGGGGGAAAATTAATGAATGGCAGTTGTGGGGGCAAACTAATTAATGGATGGCAGTGTGGGGGAAAATTAATTAATGGATGGCAGTTGTGGGGGCAAATTAATTAATGGATGGCAGTTGTGGGGGCAAATTAATAGATGGCAGTTGTGGGGGAAAATTAATGGATGGCAGTGTGGGGGCAAATTAATTAATGGATGGCAGTTGTGGGGGCAAATTAATATATGGCAGTTGTGGGGGAAAATTAATGGATGGCAGTGTGGGGGCAAATTAATGAATGGCAGTTGTGGGGGCAAACTAATTAATGGATGGCAGTGTGGGGGAAAATTAATGGATGACAGTGTGGGGGCAAATTAATGGATGACCGTGTGGGGGCAAATTAATGGATGACAGTGTGGGGGCAAATTAATGGATGACAGTGTGGGGGCAAATTAATTAATAGATGACAGTGTGGGGGCAAATTAATTAATAGATGGCAGTGTGGGGGCAAATTAATTAATAGATGGCAGTGTGGGGGCAAATTAATTAATGGATGACAGTGTGGGGGCAAATTAATTAATAGATGGCAGTGTGGGGAAATTACTATATGGGGACAGTGTGGGGAAATTACTGTATGGGGGCAGTGTGAAGGGAAAATACTATATGGGGGTAGTGTGGGGTATTGGGGGACACTATACAGGTATTGTTACCTGGAGCACAATATAGGATGTTAGTATTACTGGGGGCACTCTATGGGACATTATAACTGCTGTAGACACTATAGGGATCTTTAGGGTCATTTATCAAACTGTTGTAGTAGAACTGGCTTAGTTGTCCATAGAAACAGGTTCCACCTTTCATTTTTGACAGCTCCTCTGGAAAATGAAAGGTGGAATCTGATTGGTTGCTATGGGCAACTAAGCCAGTTCTAATTTACACCAGTTTGATAAATGACCCCAATTATGAGAAATCTAACGTGTCTGTGTAACAAACTCTGTAGGGACGAGATGCGGCGGGAGGAATTAGTCATGGCGGTCTGGGTCAAATGGAGGAGAAGAGGAAAGAGAAGAGCTACATGACAGGAGAAGTCCCTGGATGTAAGAGGTATGTGGTGCTGTATCCTCACTGCTGTGACCTGCGTCTCATCTTCTCCTCCAAGTCTTTATCATAATCATATGTATTTTAAATTTGGCACCTCAAATTTAAATTTTTCACCTGCAGTCCTATGTAACAGCCCAGATAACAGTGATAACTTTCTGTGTGCAGATAATGTACATGTTCCCTGCAGTCCTAGGTAACACCCCACATAACACAATAATTCACTGTGTTATGTGGGGTGTTACATAGGACTGCAGGAAACATCTATGACATCTGTACTCAGAGAGTTATGAGATGGTGGGGGTCTGACTCCTGGCACCCCCGCCAATCAGCTGTTAGAGGAGACCGCGATGTTCCAGTGAGCACCGCAGCCTCTTTGCTCCTTACCAAGCTCAGCGCTGTCCATTTAATAGCACTGCGCTTGGTATTGCAGCTCAGCCCCAATCACTCAGATAGGACAGAGCTGCAGATAGGCCATGTGAACGATGAATGTGATGTCATATGGCCTAGGAAGAGACTGTGACGCTTACAAAGCACCACAGCCTCTTTATACAGAAAAAAAACCTGAAACCTAAAATGGAGTGGGGGGGGGGGGGCCCAAGTTGGGTAGACAGCCCCGGGCCTATCATGCACTTAATCCGCCCCTGGATCACATCATTACCATCTATTGTAAAGCAGTGTAGTGTGTAGTGAACCCACACCCCCTCAGGCAGCTCTGCAAATGGAAATAACCAATCCTGATCATATTTTAGAACAGGTTGATTGCGGCCATTTTAAATATTTCCTGGAGAAACCTTTTAACCTATAGATCACTGGATATCAGCAGTCAGCTTCAGCAGATAGTTCCCGTAGTTGTGAATACAATTTCCACATCACTGAGGAGGAAATTTGGACCATTCCTCCCTGCAAATGTGTTTCAGTACATCAATGTTCCTTGGATACCTTGTGTCCATAGCTTTCTTGCGGTCATGCCACAGCATCTAAATAGGGTTAAGATCAAGAGTCTGACTTGACCATTCCAAAACACAAATATTCTTTATTAACCATTGTTTAGTTGCTTTATTTGCATACTTTGTTGCATCTCACATCTTTTCTGCTGGAAGTCATGGACAGTTGCCCTTAGTTTCTCCTCTAAAATATTTTGCTATACCATAGACCACACACCAATGAAATATGTTTTAGAAAAATCCAACATGTATTTAAGGCTACTTTCACACTGGCGTCTTGTGCGGATCCGTCATGTATCTGCACAGACGGATCCGCACTGATAATACATCCGCATGCATCCGTTCAGAACAGATCCGTTTGTATTATCATGAACATAGGCAAAACGGATCCGTCTTGAACACCATTGAAAGTCAATGGGGGACAGATCCGTTTTCTGTTGTGTCATATTCTGTCATTGAAAACTGATCCGTCCCTATTGACTTACATTGTATGTCAGGACGGATCCGTTTGGCTCAGTTCCATCAGACGGACACCAAAATGCTGCAAGCAGCGTTTTGGTGTCCGCCTTCAGAGTGGAATGGAGACTGAACGGAGCCAAACTGATACATTCTGAACGGATCCTTATCCATTCAGAATGCATTGGGGCAAAACTGATCCGTTTTGGACCGCTTGTGAGAGCCCCCCTGAAACGGATCTCACAAGCGGATCCAAAAACGCCAGTGTGAAAGTAGCCTAACATGAAATATCCTGAGGCTCACCCTTAGCTTTCTCCCATAGTTTTGCAGTTTGCACTGCTGTAGATACGCCCATGGATTTAGCCCCATTCAATAGGGCTACTCTGCAAGTGACAACCTATAACAGATTCTATGTAGTCTTTGCATGGTGGAAACTGCAACAATAATTGATATGGTCATTCTTTTTTTCAATGGTACAATTATGTTAGACTAGAGTGATCTTATCAGGATGCCCACTCCTAGGGAGAGAAGCAACCGTGGATTTATGTACACCCAGGTCTATCGCCATCCTTTTGTAGCCTTTTCCAGCTTCATGCAACTATAACACGTCTTCTGAGGTCTTCTGAAAGTGGTTCACATTACAGAATGATTGTGCCTGAATGAGGAACACAAAAGATGGCCTGGCTCACACTTAAAGCTTGAACCACCACGTTAACATTTTATTGTAATTGAGCTGTTATGGTGAACATGGTATTTGAGCACGGTATGGTGGTATCCGAACACTAAATATAACTGTACGCCCCTCCTTTTTGTGACTCCAGTTCAAATTCAATACATTCTCTTGCAGACACATACAGAATAAACAGTGTCACATTGTGTAACACAAAATCCTGTTTTTGTTTCCAGGAATCTTGAGCTAAAAGGAAGGGTAAGATAGGACATGTTTAGGTATTTTGAGCTCTGTATGTTGGTATTTGAGCACTGTATGGAGGTATGTGAACACTTTATTTTGGTATCTGAGCGCTCTCTGGTGGTATTTTAGCACTATATGTTGGTTTGTGAGCACTGTATGGTGGTGCTTTTTTACAGGTTTTGGTATAAACATACAGATAATGGAATTAACTAGAGTTGAGCTAACACGCGGAAGTTCGTGTTCACCGGGTTTGGCCGAACTTCGCCGCAAAGTTTGAGTTCGGGGCCTGAACTTGACCCGAACTTGACCCCGAACCCCATTGAAGTCAATGGGGACCCGAACTTTGCGGCACTAAAATGGCTCTAAAAGAGTCATGGACTAGTAGAGGGCTGCAAGGGGCAGCAAAATGTGGGTAAGAGCATGACAAGTGACCTGCAAACAAATGTGGATAAAGAAATGACTTAAAATAAAATAAATAAAAATGAAAAATAATAATCTTGAACTAGGTGGAAAAGGTCCATATGGAGTATGAGGTTGAGGAGGCGGCGGACGTGGCGGTGTAGGTGGAAGCGGCGGTGGAGGAGGAGGTAGCCAACACTTTTTTTTAATTTATTTTTTTATTTAATTTGGGTAGACCACAAAACATTGTGGAATATATAAAATAAAGCAAAGAGAAAGTGCGCTGGAGTATAACAATAGCTGTGTGAGGCCGGTATACATGTCTATTCTGCACAAGGTACGGACAAGTCTTGTGGGATCCATGCCTGGTTCATTTTAATGAACAAGAGCTTGTCCACATTGGCTGTGGACAGGCGGCTGCGCTTGTCTGTGATAACACCCCCTACCGGGCTAAACACACGTTCAGACAATGCAGGGCAGGCCAGCACCTCCAAGGCGTAAAGGGCAAGCTCAGGCCATGTGCCCAGTTTGGAGACCCAGAAGTTGAATGGGGCAGACCCATCAGTCAGTACGTGTAGGCATGTGAACACATACTGTTCCACCATGTTACTGAAATGCTGCCTTTTGCTAAGACTTGCATATCTGCTAGTGGTGCTGGTTGTTGTGGCATGGTGACAAAGCTTTTCCAGATTTTGGCCATGCTAACCCTGCCTTCTGAGGTGCTGGCGGTGCCCCGGCTGCGTTGGCAGCCTCTTCCTCCTCCTCTGCCTTCACCTTGTGCTTCCACTGAGACCCCGCTGTCAGGTGGTAATGCTATCAGCAGCGCGTCTGCAGTCGCGCATCTTCCGATCACGCTCTAGTGAGGAAATTAGGGACAGCACGTTGTCCTTGTAACAGGGATCCAGCAGGGTGGCCACCCAGTAATTAGCACAAGTTGGAATGCTGATTTGCAAGGGGGTGAGGTGCTAGATAGATGCCCATGACCTGCAGGTGCCAACTCTGAGCTTTCAGCAGTGGACCGGTTGGGAGACAATGTGAAGATACTGGTGGCACTGTCAGCCACCCAATCTACTAGTGACTGTACTTGTTCTGGCCTCACCATTCGTAGAGCGGCATTCAGGCCTACAAAATAACGCTGAAGGCTCTGTCATCTATGTGCACCTGAGGAAGGTGTTTCATTTGGGCATGTAGCTGGCACAGATCGACCACGTCCTCTCCCTGCAATGGGAGCTCCACCAACACCAGCAGCACCACGACCAGGGCCAGGTCACTTATTTGACGTTCTCCTCATTATTTGCGTTCACCCACAGAACTAACACATGGTTTATCTCAGGTGACAATTTAACTGCCAATAGTCAACAATTACGTTTTATGTCAGGCAGTGCCGGTGTCATAAATAGAATACATTTCTTTATGTCACACAACAGTGTAACGGAGCAATTCAATACAATTACTTCACTATCACAAACAATTAGAATTTTCCAACCAACAATGTAACAGCCAAAGTTAACGGTTTAATTGGACTGTCAGAAATGCAGCGTAGGATCCAAATGTGCTATCTAGCTCAAAAACTGTGTTTTTTGCAAACAACTATGTAAATGCAGTATGTTACAGTTTTATTGGAATATCAGAAATGCAACGTAGGCTGCTAATGTGCTATCTAGCACAAAAACAGTGTTTTTTGCAAATAACAATAAAAATGCAGTATATTACGGTTTTATTGGAATATCAGAAATACAGCGTAGGCCGCTAATGTGCTATCTAGCACAAAAACTGTGTTTTTTTTTATAGCAGCAATGTAACTGCAGTATGTAATGGTTTAATTGGACTGTCAGAAATGCAGCATAGCCTGTAAATTTACTATCTAGCAAAAAAAGTGTGATTTTTTTATAGCAGCAAGGTAACAATAGTATTTAACAGTTTTATTGGACTGTCAGATATGCAGTGCCTGTGGCAGACAGATAAAAAATCGCTTTAGGCCACAAAAATATGTGACAGACTAATGTAATTGAATAATTTTCACTGCCAGGTATGCACTACAGGCCGCAGGGGTACTTGACCGGCCAAAAAAGGGAATTTGTCCTCCACTGAGCTACCAGAACAGAATTAAAGTAATGTCCCTGGCACACATGCAGTTCACATGCAGTTGCAATTGCACTGCACTTGCAAAAATGGCCACTGACGCCCACCAAACTAGCAGATGGATTAAAAGTTATTTTCTCATTGTCACTGGGCTCAGGGCTGGGTACAAAAATGTAGCATAACACCCTTAATAATCATTGTAGTTTGAAGATTGAACAACAGCAAGTACACCAGAATTCTTCCCTAATTGCTCCCTCACAGCAGCAGCATCCTATCCCTACACTGAGAAGAGCAGAGTGACGTGCGGCGCTACGGGACTCCAGCCTATATAGAGGCTGGGTCACATGCTGCACTTGGCTATTCACAGCCATGCTATTAGCAGGCATGGCTGTGATGGCTTCTATGGGCAGACAAGTGAAATGCTTGTTGATTGGCTGCTCTGCAGCCTTTCAAAAAGCGCCAAGAAATTGCCGAACACCGAACCCGCACTTTTACGGAAATGTTTTTCGGGTTCGGGTCCGGGCACCAAAAACCCTAAAGTTCGGTACGAACCCGAACTTTACAGTTCGGGTTCACTGAACCCTAGCATTAACACGTGGCAAACTGATCTTCGCTGAGTTCCAAAACTATAGAGCACCGTAGACATAACTTCTTAAATGAAAGAGCATTCATTCGGATCAGTGGAACTTACATTATAAAGTTACAGTATGCCCTTCCTTGTGTACTGTTCAGGAAAATAGATAGAAGATTCTTGATACAAAATTACAAAAAAGAGAAACTATATAAATCAGGAATAAACATATGCAAATAATGTGTTAAAGCTTGTAAAGATGCCCAATAGACAGGCTCAGACTGGCCCACAGGGGTACAGGTGGATCCCCCGTGGGCCCCTGAGCAAGGTGGGCTCGTAGTCTCCCACCCCCTGCACAAGTGGCACATAACACAATAGACTTACTGCACTACATACATCTCAACCAGCCTATGTTCATACAAAAAACTTGATATATTATTACAGAAACTCCCCAGTTTATTATTATAGACACGATCCGATAGCTGAGATGACTTCTAGGTATAGAGGAAAGCTAGCCAGTGTCCTACCTTCTCAAAGCTGCTGCAGGGACCCCCATAATCAATCATCTGGTAGCATCTTGCTGCTGTGTGAGCAGGTAATATTTGAATGTATCTGTACGGTGGGCCCCCAAAATAAATTTTACTGTTGGGCCCTAGGCACCCCAGTCCGACACTGCCTATAGATGGTGACTATTACCAAAAATACAATGAAAAATGACTATGGGGGTCATAAAGCTTCTGCGCTGGTGGTGGATCGCTGAAGTTATTTAGAGGTGCAGGCCTTGTCATAACTTCGGCACATCTAGCACCGCTTCTAAATGTAAAACAGCTTCCTAGCAGTCTTAAATTTAGACAATTTTCTATGCCTAAAACAGGCATAGAAAATGATGAATGAGACGGGCCTACTGCCCAATCCCCTTCCGTGTCCATGCCATGCCCACTTTTTTAGACCTTGTGTGAGTGGGAAAAGTCACAGATTGTTGAGCAACTAACCGTTGCGCCACAATCTGCTACTGAAATACGTCTAATATAGGCGTATTTCAGGTTGATAAATTTAGTCCTCAGAATCCAGAGAGCAGTTAAGCCCATCCCTCTTCATCTGACTTGAAGGGGTTGTGCCATAAGCTACTTTCTACTCTACAGTGTATTTTCATCAATTACTCTAGCTCCCATTTTTCCTTGATTAGTTTTTTTCTTTTTCAAATTTACCTCTTTTGCAGTCTTCTCTTATCCCTCGTGCTTGAATCTTAGTTCCTAGTTTGTCATGTGACTGTTGTCCCATCATGTCTTAGGACAGTTAGATGTATCCTAAATCATCTATAGAAACTGATTATCAAAACTGATTCACCACAAGCTAAACTTTAAATAAAGTTCAGCATAAGATAAAAGAGACCAGGGGAAAGGGCTCCTGTTTTGTCAGTGTGGACCATCCTTTTTTAAATTGTATTGACATGTATCATATGATCAACAGCAAACATGAAGGACATCCTACAGCTTGAAGATGTCAAAGTAGGCTCTCCTTTGCCCTGCCTAAATCGCGCAGGGCAAAGGCATTTTCCGGAGTTCCAGTGACGAATCGGGCTTTCCATGGGGCTGCCAGGAAGCCAGGTGAGGTCACCGGCACTGATGGGCGGGCTTTAGCGCTGCCTTAGCCTGTAAAATGGCTAGGGCAGCGCTAAAGCACGCCCATCAGCGCAGGTGACGTCACCGAACACACTGCCGGATGGAAGCTTCCGCCCAGCAGTGTGTTATTGTAAACAAAAGAGCCCTTGCCCTGCCCATAAGATGCTCCGATGCTAACATCAGGGGAGCTGCCTGGGTAAAATTATGGGTATGTTCGGGTTCAGCTTTGTACCCGGACAACCCCTTTAAGGTTTGCCATGTCTCTATAGGCCGCTGGATGCTTTGTGGTGCCTTCTTCCATCATCTGAGAACATCTCAACCACTGTAAATCAAGAACAGCAAAAAGTGCATCTTCTAAATCTCCTATAATATGTGGAGTTTTTCCAGCACATGAGGTGAAATGCTCTGCATGTTCTTTCCCTCATCTACCGTCAACCATAATATAAGACCAAAATTCAGAGTGTCAAGTAAAATGTTCACCACAAGCTGCGGGGAAGTGATCAGAGCAGTGTCACGCTGGAGGAATATTTCCCGGAGATGACAGTAAAAAGGTAAATGAGGCGCAAATCAGCTGTGAAAAGACAAGAAGCTGGAGGCTGTGTGCAGAACAAGACTATGATTTGCAGCTGCATTGTTCTATTTTGAGAGGTGAGAAATTCTATATCTATGAATATAAATAAAGATAAATCTTCTCTTTGTTTTTTATGAAAAGACACTTGGTAAAGAGCATAGAAAACTGACAAGTTATACCTTATTCACATGGTCACTGATTTTCATCAGTGATTGTAAGCCAAAGCCATGAATGGAGGCTACTCAGATATAAGGGAAAGACCTGCACATGTTATGTGCTTTGGACCCTTATCTGGTTTTGGCTCACAATAACTGATGGAAATCACTGACCGTGTGAAGTCAGGACAGAGAGATTTCAGGGCTTAACCAACTATGCAGGCCATAGACATTAGGCATCTATTGGAAGAGCCACCCAAGATCTATTGACAATCTAATGATTAATCTAATCTAATCCCTAGAGCTGGCCCAATTGTCCCAACTGTCCTCCAACATTAGGAGGAGATGGAATTTTTACCTGTCTTAAAGCTGTATTACAGACCCCGATGTGGCAGGTAATTGTCAGCAAGGAAGTGTTCCCTCCCGGCAATCGCCTGCTCGCTAGCGGAGAAAACTGCTGCTATCACATGCAGCGATCTCCTCTGCAGCATGGGGAGGTGCGATCGCTATGCTATCACTCGTCACCATACTGTCTAGTGGATTGCCGGCGGCAGATGGTCATTAGACACCACAATCTGCTGCCTGCGAACGATCATTTTTTAACATGTCAAAAGATTTGGATTGCCCGATGATCGAGAGTTCGCTCATTAATCGGGCAGTTGGCGGCAGTATTACACTGCAAGATGATTGCTAACGAGCGTTCGTATGAAAAATCGACAGTTGTAATACAGGTTTTAGGCTTGTATTAGACCAGCAGATGTCTTGCAGATAAGAACTATAGACTGAAGATTGGTCGACTCGTTAGCGACCAAAAATGTGCTTATTACACAGAGCGATGTTCGTTCATACTTTCATTCGACTACAAAGTCGTGTATTTGGTTTTGACAATTTCCACCATCTACTGGGGAGATCTTTTACTAGTGCTGATGATTTTCACTCCCTGTTGTTGAGATCTGTTACTGGTCTTAATAGTTTCCCCCCTTTCGGGGGAATTCTGTTACACACCATGACCAAAGGTCCAGAAGGCAAATTGTGACAAGTCAGGTCCAGGCATATAAAGCCAAATATCATTCACATCTCAATGAAGACGAAAGATGTATAATATAGGATAAAATTCGGATCATACAGAAACCAGCTTATCAGGCATTAGTACCCAACGCACGGCCTTTACTGTGACCAGGTGCAGTAAATATCACAAAACTAGCTCAGGTTAAAAAAAAATAAGATAATCCAAACATTTCTCCATAGACATTTAAGATCCGGTGGAACAGGAAAAGGACAAGGACAATATTTACACGTTTCACCCTACTTTTAGATCTGCATTTTTGCTGGATCCGACATAGATCACCAAAAACTCTTCCGTCATGATAATACAACCGACTGCATGCGTTATAAACAGATTCAGTTGTATTATCTCTATAATAGCCATGATGGATCCAGCACTAAAACAATTATAAGTCACTGGGGGACAGATCAGTTTTCTTTTGTGTCCGACTTATATTCTGATTCATGCCGGATCCGTCTTGCTCCACATCCCATGATGCACTCATAAACACTGCTTGCAGCTCTCAACTCAACCAAACGGAACAGAATGCATTCTGGTGCACTCCATTCCATTCAGTTCAGTTTTGTCCCCATTAACAATGAATGGGGTCAAAACGGAAGTGTTTTCCTACGGTATTGAGATCCTATGACGGATCTCAATAACGGAAATGAAAATCGCAGATGTGAAAGTAGCCTTAATCATAGCGCTATCTGGGATTTTATTCACAGCAATTATATCTTCTTCTATGATAATTCACTGTACCCGTGGTAATTTGTCATTGTTAGCTGGTGATGATTTGTTCTTAGGGTACTTTCACACTGGCGTTTTTTTTTTCTGGCATAGAGTTCCGTCGTCGGGGCTCTATGCCGGAAAAGAAAAACGCCAGTGTAAAAATTACCCTAACTGGTGTCTATTAATTATTACTGGAGATTATTTGCTGTGAACGATGGTGATTTGTTGTTTGTTATCAGTGATGATTCGTCATTGTTACCGGTGATAATACGTCATTTTTGCCTCTGATGATTTCGCCATGTTACTGGTGATGATTCATTGTTACCGTTGATGATACGTTCATGTTACCTGTGATAATTTATCATTGTGGTGATGATTCATCATGTTACCGGTGATGATTCATTGTTACTGGTGATGGTTCATCATTGTTACCTGTTGATTTTTTGTTAAAGGTCATCTGTCAGCAGATTTGTACCTATGAAACTGGCATAATATATACAAATGAGCCTCTAGGAGCAACGGGGGCGTTGCTGTTACACCTAGAGGCTCTGCTCTTTCTGCAACTGCAGCACACTCTCCACTCTGATTGACAGGGCTATGCATGATGACGTTTACACTGCTTGGTCCTGTCAATCAAGGCGCTGCAGTTGCAGAGAGATCAGAGCCTGTAGGTGTATCAGAGCCTGTAGGTGTAACGGCAATGCCCCCTCGCCCCTAGAGTCTCATTTGCATACATTAAGAAAATAACTTTTCTCAGCAATGCGGGCACATATTACCAGTTAACCAACACAGATGCCTTCAGCTGCCAAGTACACATGCATCAGTCAGTTTCATAGGTACCAATCTGCTGACCGATGTCATCTTGTACTTCGGCTCGCCTCGATTATAGTCAATGGGGCTGGAGTGGTAGCCCGGGGGCACGCATGCACTAGCGGCAGCATGGATCCGACAGGCTGATCACCCACCGGAACAGCCTTCCGGAGTTCCTTGCCGCTAGTGTGAAACTAACCTTACATTGAGGATTTGTTGTTACCAGTTATAGTTCCTTTTTGCTTCCAGTGATGATTATTTGTTACTGGTATTTATTTGTTGTTATCCCCAATGATAATTCATTGTTACCAATGATGAATAACCATTGTTACCCATGATATTTTGTCACTGTTACCAGAGATCATTCATTGTCATTGCTGTTTAATTAGGCATTGCTACCAGTGATGATTCATCTTTTCCAGTAACATAGTAACATAGTTTATAAGGCTGAAAAATGATATCTGTCCATCTTGTTCAGTCTGTTATCCTGCAAGTTGATCCAGAGGATGGTTCTTTATCATTGATAATTTATTGTTGTTACCAGTGATGATGATTCATCCTTGTTTCTGGTGATAATTCCATGCTATATGTGATGATTTTCATTAACGGTGGTGATTCATTGTTACTGGTGATTATTTGTTTTTACCTGTGATGATTCATCATTATTACTGGTGATGATACATTGTTACTGGTAATGATTCCTTGTCACTGGTGATGATACATTTACATTGGTGATGATTCTTTATTACTGGTGAGGATACACTTTTATCTGTGATGATTCATCATTGTTTCTAGTGAGAATTCATTGTTACTAATGATAATATCTCGTGAGATTGCGAATTTGAACATGACGGATCGCGGAGTGAACCAGCGTGACAGCGCGAGCCATCCAGACCCTAACCAGAAGTCCGAGGAGGAGCGGATCCATGAGTATGTGAAGTAGTCAGAAAAGCTTAGAGCCACCATATGGAGAGCTCGCTGAACCTGTGGAGCCAACCTACTCGCTTCACCAGCGACTTTTGAGGGATTTACGTACCGTCAGTCATAAAAAGATACACGTTAAAAATAAATATTATGAGGAATTGAACAAGAAGATAATTGATTATCCAGTGGACTTCCTACCCGAGCTGCAGCAGAGGCGGGAAGTTGTCCTGACCTTCGATAAAATCAAAGGGTTTGGCTTCCTACCTACCCGAGTATTAGCACAATCTCTGCGTCAGGGAGGTGGTTGAATTTACCCTCGCCGAGGGGCCGCGAGGCTCTAATGCTACTGTAGTGTTCCGTCCCTTGCCAGAAAGAGAAAACTGGGAGGAAAAAGAGAAGCCCGAAGTAAAAGGAGCCGCAGCACCTGCAGTATTAAGACCAGATGCCAGCAGACTACCCAATTCCATGGGCTGGTGGTAGTCTGGCAACCTGCCATTGCGACTAGAGAACCTGACCAGCCGCCACAGCAACGTCCACGCTCCTGGATGGAGTATCCAGCGCCAATGCCAGAGTTTAAGAAGTAGGATGAGGAGATGGCCAGGATGTGCCGTGAGGCTGTGCAGCAAAAAATAGAGAGTATCAGACTCTCCCAATCTGGGCTGGAGCCCACTACTGAACAATTACTCTGCAGGCCTTCTTATGTACCAGTGTGCCTGAATGACTTATCGTCGGATGAGTGGGATTCTGAAAGCCCCCTTGACACGGATGTACCCAGCTCTCCAGATCCTTATCTATAAGTAGGCTGGTTGGCCATTGCTAAAGTGGAGCCGGAGCCACTGTTGCAGGAACTCTGAATTTTGTTTTTGTTTTCGGTGGCAGTTCCCCCAAGCTACTTCAGAGCCCTCTGCCATTTTTAAAAATGACTCTACCAAAGACTCCTGTGAGTACTGCTGCAATAATCCAAGTTGCACCCTTGTTTGCGCATTTTACTCCTTTTTACCCCCTTTTCAGGTTGTCTGGGACTTTAAAAACGAAAGTTATTTAACGTTCAAGGAACTGTACCCAGAAAGACATTTGCCTTTTAAAATTTTGGTCTTTAACCCTTTTCGAGTTAAAAAAATGTATTTATACCCCAAATAAGGGATGGACTTTGTCTCAGGAATATGTCATGGACTGCATTGCCCCAAATGTGAGATCACCGCCCATTTTATCCCCGTCAAGCACCAAAGATTACGACGCCCATTTTCCCTTTATGCTATCTTGTGCAATAATATACAGAATATATATGTAATAAATTGCCTAATTTGTATTGTTGTGCATAACCCTTTATTACAGAAGGTTATCGAAGTGTCATGATAGTACATTGCAATGAACATATGCATATTTGTGTGTGGAGGGTATTTGGTGTATTTCAGGTGCCGGCATAGAGATCCACAGCTTCCATCAAGTACAAACAATTAGGATGACTTATATTTTAGCAGTGGGGTATGCAGCGCCCCACACTTGTGTGAAAGGGACAAGCTCTGTATTCATCTAATGTACTGAATGTATGGTATTTCCTATTATCAGGCTGGCAATGTCATTTCACCCATTCGCCCCTAGGTAGTGCTGGCACCACTCATTTATATAGCTTGGGGTGTGTTAGAACAGGAGGCAGAAAGTAGTAGTCCAGTTAGAGTGAAGAGGAGAGAAGTGTGTATGGAGGAGAGAAACAGGCCCAAAGCAACATGTAGCTGTTTTCCTTTCCTCTGGGCCCTGATCAAGCCTGGAGAAGACAAATACAGCAACCAAGCACCAGACAGTGAGTCCATGTATAAATATGCAGTAAGCCTAGTGAGGATTAGAGCTGAACCCAGCCTATGGATTTTACCAGCACAAGTGCCTGAGAGAAACTCTAGAAGTGCCGGGACACGTATGGATAATTATTGCACAGAATTATCTTTCTACACTATTTAAGCCTTCTGGGTCGTAGTGGAAAACCTAAACCTTTTAGGAGAGCATCCTGCAAAAAATGAAGCAGAAGACTGATGCCTGCCACGATGGAGATCGCCCTTATAGGATAGCTTAAGATAAGTAGAAACCAGCATATTTAGTATGAGTGCTATAGTTTTGAACTTAGAATAACTACAGAAGTCTTTCCTGTAAAGTGTCAGCCTTAAAGGGAACTACTCAACTGACAATTGCCTAAACCTGTTAAAAAGAAATACAATTGAACCTAATTGCTGAGTCATTACTTATGCCATACTAATGAACTGTGTCTGTATTGACTGCCTTAAGACAAGTGATTTAGTAAATGTTTTACTGTTTGATAACAACTGACTCCTCATCATTTCTACTACTACACTCATCATTAGCACCTAACAGTGCTGGCATCACGAACACAGGGTCCCAGCCACCAAAGCACCCTAAACACCAAATACCATCAATGGTACCTCAACCAACATCTGGCTGGTGTTCCCTGCAACCGAGAGTGCCCCGGAGGATTTCGTGCTGTCTTCCCATCCACTGTACGATGGCTCCACAGGACAGCTTAACCGTGAGTACTACTATCATCGGCACCTCATCATTAGTACACTCACACACATCATCCCCTACGGTGTCCGGTCATCGCAATTGTTTTTATCCACACGACTGTTTTTCTTTGTACAATTTTTATAGATAACAAGGTAAGAATTGTAACAGGAATCGAATATATTTAAAAATCTCAGCCTCTACTTCATCTCACCAGCTCCTGAGACGAAAATCATTATTTACTTAGTTTCTGTAAGAGAAACATTGTTGTATAGCATGTCATATTGTGAAAGGGCTTATAGCAAGCTGGTTGTCCTAGACAAAGATGACAGCAAGGAGCTCCTTTATATTCACGCCAGGTCTTCAAACATTCATGTTCCAAAACAACTACTATCCTCATCATTAGCCATTCTGTAGACATCCATAAATGCTCGTTTGTAGGCAGATGGCATCTTTCATAAAAGATGCCCGATTATCAGAAGCGCATCGTCCTGTGTGATAATTAGAGATATATTCAACAACTGAATGGGGGCTACCAAAATAGTTCCTCCCCAATATACTTCGATCGGCCAGTGTAATAGACCAATACAAACGAGTGCCAATGGTGTTACTCATGATTGGTACTGATCCTTCTGTAAGATCAGGCAATATCATATAATCCTAAGTGTAAACTTAAGCCACTTTTACATGCGCAGAGAGAGCGGATAATTGCTGCTGTATGAGGACAAGCGATCGTTACACAGGACGATGTGCTGCCAACAAACCATGACTCGAGTACTGCATAAAAAATTAGATCACCTAATTGTATTGCCCTGGAGCAGTGGTACTTTAGACTATGGACATTTGCCCGTATTGCTAATATGCAAAGCCATCAACTCACTACCTTATTGCATTTTGAAGGGTTAACTTGCACTGTAATTTATGGTGTTGCGTGCACCTCCACGGTCTCAGCCACCAGACAGTCCAGCACCTTTTCCTATATTGTGCGACCATGGTCACCGCTGCTGGATTACAGGGTGGTCATAACAATGGATACGGACAGTGTATAACGTGATGGAAAAATGAATCAAGTCAGCAAAGGAAGCAATATGAACAATCACCATACATTAGTAAGTGCCTTGTATTAACTTTCTCTACATTATAAATGCTATTTGCTGAAGTGAGACAACCCCTTTAATGACTTTCTACTTATGTTTTGGAGGGAAAAACAGACACACTGATATTCTGACTGTCTGATTTAGCTCTGTTGTTTATGTTTGAAGACTTGTTCATGTCTGTAAGAATTGTGTATTAATTCCTATTTGGTTTGCATTGAAGCTCTATACAAGTCTGATGAGAGACAGAAATTGTAACAATGTTTTTGTTAAAGCTGTGCTTCTCCACTCCTCCCACTAGAAATTTCGAAATCAATGTATATTAGGAAAGCAGTTAGATCCCCTAGTTGTCTGCAGATAAGGACCAGTGCTTAGTAAAGGAGACTGCCAGAGTACATGATTGACCAAAAGGTGACACTGAGACTGGGATACTCTGCCACAGTTCCTTAGTCACTAGTCCTGTGACCAGGGAGCCAGCTGGACAACTGAGCCCCAGACTCCTTGTCTGAGAAAGAGAGGGACAGCTAACTCAGTCCTTTTCTCAGCAGAAAACCTTCTTCTGCAACTGGGACTGGCGAAGCCAGCTCAGTGCATTGCCTGTATTGTTTTGCACTTGAGTTCCTCCAGTAAAGGAGCACACTGGTTTACTGCAGACCCTGACTCTCTGGACTTATTTCCCATTGGGGTGCATCACCTCTTACCATCCCTTCTGGAGAGCAACAACAGACAGTGACACATCAACAGTGTCCAGGAGACCCAGCATACCCCAAGACCCCATTTCTGGTGTAAACGTCTTACAAACTTAGCCAACCAATAGGTGGTATTTGGTGCATGTACAGGCAGTCTAAATGATTGTTTTGGGATGTAGGATATAGATGGAAAACCCAAAAGAAACATACAAGAAAAGAATATACAAACTTTAGACGGAGGAGTCTATGAGTGACACAGGCCAATATCCATTAGGGCATGGTGATCTGTTAGTGTCACCCTGGTATCTACACATGATGAAGCACCCCCTAATGAATAATCACAATGGGGGACTGAAATAATGTTAAATGGTAGAAGTGTTTTCCATAATTTCAGGTTCTCAGTTACATATAGACCCACAGTGAGACACAAAGGCTCCACCAACTGTGTAAGAGGCTTCTGCTCCCAGGCCTATTGTTCTGCACTAGAAAAACTTCATCTGTAAAGCATAGACTTGATGTAGTCATCAGCATTGTTACAGATTATCTTGGCTTCCGTCTGACCACAATCACCACCACCATCTGACACTGGGGTGAAGCCAAACCCACAAAATTCACTTACTCTGAGAGCAGCTTCTATCTCCTTCATCTCCGGATACAAGTCTGCAGCCAGAGCTCAAGATGATCAGATGAATTATGTGTGGAAGCTGAAATTAAATCGTACTTCTCACTAATTAAAAGCTTTCAAGTATTCAAAAGTCACTGACTATGGACAGTAAATAACAGAGCGGATAACAGAGCGGACTTTCTGATTCTTTTAGCCAGATATCACAAGTAAGACCCCCACCTTTCTACTGCTCTGTATCATTCTCAGCTACCTTCCAAAGTATAACAGTATATTTGATCAGATCAACAAGGGATCCATATAGCTTTATGAAGTAGCAGCTTTCATCTATTACTACTGACAACCAGCCACTATATCATGTCTGAGAGGTTGTCACAGCCCCGCCCCCTGTTAGTGACATCACTGAAATAGTAATATAAATACATTGTGATCAGACATGAGATCCACACATCTTATTTTACAGTAACAGCTATTCCATCTATTACTGCTGACAACCAGCCTCTATACCATGTCTGAGAGGTTGTCACAGCCCCACCCCCTGTTACTGACATCACTGAGTATAATAGTAATATAATTACACTGTGATCAGACATGAGATCCACACACCTTATACTACAGTAACAGCTATTCCATCTATTACTGCTGACAACCAGCCACTATATCATGTCTGAGAGGTTGTCACAGCCCCGCCCCCTGTTAGTGACATCACTGAAATAGTAATATAAATACATTGTGATCAGACATGAGATCCACACATCTTATTTTACAGTAACAGCTATTCCATCTATTACTGCAGACAAGCAGCCTTGTCATTGATCAAACCTTTTCTGATTGTCTAAAAGTTATTGTTTCTCGGTGAGTTATACTCTTGCGTGATTGTAGAAGCAGATCAAAAGCAAATATTGCTCAAAGAGGGAAAGACAGGAAGCCTCAAAAGCGATCAAAATTAAGAAATAAACACTCGAGTATCGCTTCATATAAGGCCTCATGCACATGACCGTTGTTTGTTTCCGCGTCTGTTTCGTTTTTTTTCATGTATAGGATGCTTCCCCATTCTTTTCAATGGGTCTGTCAAAAAATGCGAATGGTCAACCATTTTTGTTCCCCATCCGTGGTCCATTTACATTCTGTCAAAAAAATAGAGCATGTCCTATTTTTTTTCACGTTTGCGGACAAGGATAGGCATTATTACAATGGATCTGCCATAAAAACGGATCCTGCAAAAAAAACGGTCCGTCATCCGTTTTTTTGGGGAGACGCAAAATTTGTGGACGGAACGGACGCAGAAACAAACAACGGTCGTGTGCATGAGGCCTTAGTCTGTGCCTTGTGAACACTGACAATTTCCTATATTATCAGTCAGCGATTGCTTTCATTAATTTTCCTTCACGTGTAAGAAGACCTCTACTGTGTCGGTGTCTTCATAACAGGTGACAGGAAGTGAGTAATAATTGTTCATGTTTTTTTGGAGATGGCCATTGAGTGGAGCGCACAGTGCATCCCAGTCTGCGACCAGTGATGCTATGGTGGACATCATAATACCTTTGGTGAAGGGTCATTGATTTGAGAGGTTTGGCTGTAGTGTCTCCTCATCACTTCGCCACTTACTTCAAGAGGAAAAGGTTTTTACTGTGGAAACCTCTTAGCAATTTTTTCCAGGACTGTATCAGTTGAGCGGAGGTCACAAAATTAATATCTGTATCTTTTATATAGTGTGGAATGACAGGAAGCCATTGAAGACGCTGCCACCATCGCGGTCAACACAGCAAAAATTCATCACAAAACCTGCAATTTCTCCTGAGTACTAATTTCCTGATCTCTCAGGTTCAGCAGTGACATAAAGTTGCCTTCAGAACAGGGAGATTCTTTCTCTCTACGTCTTCAAGTCGGCAGTGGCTCAGCAGTTATTACACTTTGCTGTCAACAGAAAAACATATCGATTCACAAGTTGGTGCTTCTGACTGAACCCAGTGCACAGCTTAATTCTGCACTGTAAACAGGATCCAGAGACACACACCGGATAAGACTGAGAGGTATGTGGGGAAGGTAGGAGGCTCATAGGTGACACAAGAAATGAAAATGTCTTCCACCTGGTTGGGAAGGTTTTGTTCTCCCAGGCTATGAGCTGAGCGCTGCGGTTGGTCAGCGCTACAGCCTGGGAGAAGGAGACGCCCAGGAGAACAAGGGCAGGCTCCTCCCAGTTGAGACGCAGAGCTGAAGTTACCGGAGCCTATACCTGCAGAACGGAGCGGCGCCCAGGGATAATAGTAAGTGCAGGGAGATCCCTGGGCGCCGCTCTCCATGTATGTGTACTTAGTTTACATTTGTTAGGGTGATGAAAGGTCCTCTTTAATGTCAGTTATTAAGACACACAGATGATAACAAATGGTGTAAACGTCTTAATTAATTAAGTCCACCCAAGTCAGTGAAGGTGTCTAATTATAGTCACACCGAGTCTCCTCTGAGCAATCTAATACATCCAGACCCCTAGATTCAGGGTCTGAAGAGTAGGCTTATAAAGACTTAACACCCCAATTATCAATCAGTATAGTTTATCTCATTGTGTCTCATTATGCCTTATATATTTTTAAACCTCGACGCGTTTCCCTTCAGATTACTGAAGTTCATCAGGAGGCCAGAAGGGCATCAGTATCCCAGATTGATATAGTAAAAAATTGATACAAAGAACCTGATATAGCTCAGATGTCAAGAGGAGTTGACTTTGATAGAGTACAAATATCACGGAATACCATTTCAGCAGGCATGTGACCTAAAAGATGAAGTAAAGTGCCAATTAGGCTAAGTACATATGTATATATATGTGCGCACGTCTATATATGTATAACAGGACTGAGAGGTGCACTTACTTGTGCCAATTCACATGGCGTTATGTCACGCTCGTGAATATCGATATAACCTCTCCTCACCTATAAACATACAAGAGTCCCATCGTATATTGAAACATATATAACAATGTGCCCCTAAATAGACATGGCCCTATTAAGATAGAATAGATGTACATATCATTAATGCCTTTGTACTTGGATTACTCACATGTCACTGCTCAAGACCATGTTTCCTCCTCTGACGCCATGATTTCAAAGAACCCCAGCCTATCCCCTTTTAAAACCCCCCACTCATAATCACTTCACCAATCACGCTCCAGTGCCTTAATCCAGGTGCCGCCCATACCTCTAACAACGTGAGGTGGGCGCATGAGAAAGACGTTCCCTTCCTTTCTCTAGTATGCGATCAATTGATCCTACGTATTTCCTGCTAGTGGAGCGCATCGATGCATCGTGCGCCTCACTTGCTCATAGCTGGTCACCTGACATCCAGCCTTCCGGTGTATGGAACGCAGGATTTCCTGCTAGTGGAGCGCATCGCTGCATCGTGCGCCTCACTTGCTCATAGCTGGTCACCTGACATCCAGCCTTCCGGTGTATGGAACGCAGGACATTTCCTGTGTATGGAGCGCATATTAAATTCTCCATTCAGTGCGCCTCGCTCACTCATGGCTGGTCACCTGACATCCAGCCTTCCGGTATATGGAACGCAGGTCATTTATTGAATTCTCCATTAATATACTATTGTTTATTTTAAGGACCACATTATGGAAAACGTATATTACGCATTAGATAATGTGGCGTAGATGATATTCTTATTCTCAGGATCATGATAAGTTAGTGTAAGGGGAAATATAGATAAGGGTTATATTAAGTTCACATATCTATAGGACTAGGGCTAGTTTATCAGGCGAAGTTTAGTTATTTAACAAAAAAAAAAAAAATTAAACAATTAAAAAATATACACAAAGAACAGCTATGAAGACAGCTGCTGACGTCATTCATGGGTGCTTCATGCACCTCCGGCCAGATGCGGGATATTTATATCAACATATTACAGTTCGCCTATGTTCGGAAAGGGAGACCATTACAGGAAGCACGATTAATCCAATCTCTCATTAAGTCCAAGGGGCGCCTGTGATCTAAATCTGTGTATCCAGGCACATTCCTTTTGGAGGATCTTACTATCCCAGTCGCCACCTCTTGCCGGCTCAGGTACTACCTCCAAGATAAAAAATCTCAGGAGGCGCGGGTTTCCTCCATGCTTTTCTATCATATGAGATGCAACGGGTGTGGTTTTCTTGTTTATTATATCATTTATATGCTCCAATATTCTCCTTCTTGCTTCCCTAGTGGTCTTGCCCACATAATCACATGGGCAAGGACATTGGCAGAGATAGCTCGCACCTCTGCTGCGACAATTAAAGAAATCTCTGATTGCAAATACCTGTCCTGTCACAGAACAGGTGACATTCTTTGCTGGACAGATGTACTCACAAGCTTTACAGGACCCGCATCTAAATATACCCATTGGTTTCCGATCTAACCATGTCCTTTCTCCTCGAGGTGATACATAGTGGCTATGAACTAAGCGATCTCGTAGGTTCCTCCCTCGTCTATACGTTATCCCTGGTTGTTCGCTCAGAACGTCCACTATATCTCTATCCATTCTGAGAATTGGCCAGTACCTCTCCAAAATCGTTTTAATTTGATCATTCCTTGAGTCAAACATCGATATTATACGTACCTTGCCATCCTGCTGTTTCTTCGTTTTGGGGACAAGCAATTTTGTGCGGTCCTGTTCAGCAGCGTCCAAGAAAGCCTTCTTAAGGCAGCCCTGTGGATATCCTCTGTTTAAAAATCTAGTCCATAAGTCCCTTGCCTCTCTATGGAACGATTCCATGCTTGAGCAGTTTCTCCGAGTACGAAGATACTGCCCCCTTGGTATTTCTCGTTTAAGGGGGACAGGGTGATAGCTCTCCCAGTGGAGGAGGGAGTTGGTCGCGGTGGTCTTTCTGAACACATTAGTCATTAATCTGTCACCTTTTCTTGTAACACGTACGTCCAAGAATGTGATCTCTGTAAAGTCCACTTCGCATGTAAAACGGAGACCAATTTGATTACTGTTGATCTCCTTTACGAAATTCATGAGTTCATCCTGTCCACCCTTCCAGACCAGGAAGACATCATCTATATAGCGAGTCCAAAAGATGATTTTATTGGACCACCATGTCTCCCGGTCTGGAAAGATATGGGTGTCCTCCCACCATCCCAGGAAGAGATTGGCATAGGTGGGGGCACAAGGGCTCCCCATAGCCGTCCCCCTGAGCTGGTGGAAGTACTGTCCATTAAATATAAAATAATATTGTGGGTCAGGATGAACCCAAGGAGTTCAATGATAAAGTTATTATGATTTTGGTATTGGACCCCTCTAGACCTCAGGAAGTATGCGACCGCGGCCAGCTCCCCCTCATGTGGGATAGAGCTATAGAGGGATTCCACGTCCACACTTGCTAAAAAGCAGTCAGAGTCTACAATTAAGTTATCAATCTTGCTGAGGAAGTCCATCTTGTCCCTCGTATAAGTCGGGAGGGACACGACGAACTCCTTCAGCACCCTGTCAATGTATATCCCTGCATTCTGGGTCAGGGAATTCACCCCAGAAATAATGGGGGCGACCTTTCAAGGGATTAGTCCCCTTATGGACCTTGGGGAGTCCATAAAAGGTAGCTGTAGTTGGATATTTTGGAAGCAAGAAGTCATACTCAACAGCTGTAAGTACCCTATCTGTCAAGCCTATCTCAAGGATTTTCTGCAACTCCACGGTGTAACTCTCAGTGGGATTACATGTTAACACCCTATACCCCCCTTGGTCCTCCAGTAGATCAAGGCACATACGGACATATAGAAAATGGTCCAGTATCACCAGGTGCTTGGGGGTCTGATCTGAGGTCTGAGGAGAAATGGGGGTATGATGGGGTCTGATGGAGCTTGGAGATCTGATATGAGGATGAATGATACGGAGGTCTGATTGTAGCTGGCCAGCTAAGACCTGTCCTAGGTTGCTAATACAGCTTATATGTTTAAACAGCTAGACCGGCCAATAACCTTAATACAGTTCCTATGTTTATATGTTAAAAACAGAAAGAGAGTTATTTACATTGACTTCATGTTTTGGATGTCATATAACAGTTTTATATTGTGCTCACAGAAGCAGAAAGATAATATGCCTTTAAGATTCAGTAAAATGAATGTAAGGTAAGCTCAATGGCACAACAGAATTAACAACAAAAAGCATAGTGTTAAACTGTTGTTACTGCCCAGGAGTCTTAACCAATCACAGCCAGCCTAACACTGAGAAGGAGTCTTGGCCAATTACAGACAATCTTACACTCCGCCTGTGTGGGAAACTCCCTAGCAGAAGCTGCTAGAATCATTACACCAGAGGAGAGGAGCTGAACAGACAGTCGCTCCACTAAGAGCTGAGTTGTAGGGAAGCAAAGAGGCCAAAATAGATAAGTATTTAGAACAGTTATATAATGTTCCTATTGTTAGTATTGTGATTGGAACTGTATACTGAACCAGTTATCTATGATTACCTAAAGTTCCACCAATCTGCGAATAGTTCAAACAAACTGCTTAAAGCAATTGTATAGAGCAAACTGCAAACCAAGTAGAGTAAGTAGAACTACTGGTTAAACCTCTGATATACTTGTGACAGATACTGAAGAGAGAAATATATCCACCACTTTGTGATACTTTATTCAACACGTGTTTTGTACATGGACTATCTGCTGCGGAGGTGGCAGTGTTATATATGAAGAAAAGTTAATAAAGAAGTTATCTTAAGCATTTGGTGTGCTCTTTAAGCCTACTGTTTCCATAGAATGGCACTAGAAGAATTAAAGCAGAGTAATAGACAGTGTTGGCCAATCGCAGAGCACAGCTCATATCCTGAGAGGTTTTTCTTTTCTCCCAGGCTGTGAGCTGACGCTGCGATTGGCTAGTGCTACAGCCTGGCATACTCCTAGTAAAACCAAGTGATACTAGGCTCCTCCTAGTAGAGCCAAGTCCCAGAAGATACCGGAGCCTCTACCGGGCGAACGGAGCGGCGCCCAGGGATAATAGTAAGTGCAGGGAGATCCCTGGGCGCCGCTCTACATGTCAGCATACTTAGTACACATTTTTTACCTTGATGAAAGGTCCTCTTTAAGACAGAAATTTGTTCCAGCAACCTTCAGATCACAACCTCTTCAAAAAGGACAGAGCTTTCCTTTTATGACTTATCATTGCATATAGACTTTGGCATAAAGAGACATTTTTGTGTTCAGGAATAAAAGAATTTAAAGTAAATGACAGTTTGTAGTACACGGACTCTAAAGTATTTGAAGTGAAAGTCATTTATTGCCTACATTTATTTCTATTGCATTTAAAGTGAAAGTCATTTATTTATAAATATAGCCCAAACAAATGAACTAAGACGTTCATCACATGCCAGAAAACCGACCTTAAAGATGCTGGAAAATTTGGAGCAAGAAGCAGCATTAAAAGAAAAAAAGTTTGCCCGGATGTATGCGAGGTGGAAATTATACATTAAAGACATTCGTAGAAAGCTAAAGCAAAAAAAAGGAACTTGAGTGACATGGTAAAGATGGTAGAAGAATATGAATCAGAGCTTATGGCAGGATATTTCCACCTGCGGTCGTTTACAACAAGATTTAACAAAGCTCATGAGAGAGCTATCGTCTGCAGCAACATATGATGAAGTTAAAGCAAGAAAGAGAATGAACAAGCTTTTTATGAGAGACTATGCTAAATCTTTAGGTGGAACCACAATCTCAAGTGGGACTTCCTTCGATAGCAGAAGTGCAAGCCACATATCAGAGTCCTCAAGTACTTCAGCCAAAAGAAAGGCTGAACAACTTGCTATCAAGAGAGCAGAAATTGAGATGGAATCTGCCATCGAGGTGCAGCGTCTACGGATAGCCGAAATGGAAGCTGAAATGAAAAGTCTGGAAAGGCAGAAAAAAGTTAAGATTATACAAGCCAAGCTCAGAGTAAACGAAGAGGATATGAATCAGAGTAGTCATAGGTTCAAATCTGTACTAAGTACAGAAACAGACTCCTATTTTCCTTCATACTCCCAGGAGAATGAAAGGAAATCTCCAGCATTTGGTGAGGAAATAAGTCATTCTCATTCCATCTTTGCTCAGAAAGACAAAGAGAGGCCTAGTCCAGTGTTAGGAAAAGGGTATATGAACTTACCTTCTATCTCTACCGAACAAAGATGAAGAGAGAGACTCACCTAATTCAGAACTAAGTGAGAAAATAGAACCGATGATTCTATTCCTAGATGTCATTGCAATGCTCAGGAGAGTGTTACAACCATTGTCCCAGCAAGACAACAGAGAATAGTCCTAGCTAGACTTCCTGTTCTGGAACCCACTGTATTTTCAGGAGACATACTGAATTTCATAGAGTCGAAGGCAAGTTTTGAAATGATCATTGAGCATCATTGCTTCAGTCCAGTCGACAAGTTATTCTACCTTCAGAGATATGTTGGTGGAGAAGCAAAGGAAGTTCTTGAAGGTAACATCTATAGAAAAGAGGAAGAAGCCAACAAGCAAGCTTGGGAAAAATTTAATGCAAGATATGGTCATCCTTTCTTAGTACAAAGAGCCTTTAGAGAGAAACTGAATAATTGAATAACTAAAATAGGTCCTAAAGAACACTTCTGACTCCAAAAGTATGGCGACTTCCTGCAAGCATGCAGCAATGCCATCCCACATGTACAAGGACTATAAGTACTGAACGACTATCTAAAAAACCACAGGATGCTAGCTAAGTTACCTGAAGAAGTGGCTTCTAGATGGAATCGCTATGTGACTAAACAGTTAGATCTAGGTAAGAACTTCCCAAGTTTTAAAGAGTTCTCTGAGTTTGTCAATAAGGAAGCACGAATAGCATGTAATCCAGTAACATCATCTAACTTCCTAAAATCCTTAGAAGAAAGGCCTGCAAGACAGATAAGATGCGCAAGAGCAACTAGCTTTGCAACCAACACAGCAGCTAAAGTTCTAGATACCAACGAGGGCAAGTTCAAAGTCACCACTGGGATCAGTAGAGAGACAGAACCGACATATCTTCAGACTACCTTCAAGTGTATGTTCTGTGGAGAGAACCACTCCATAAACAACTGCCAACAATTGAAGGAGAAGTCCTCAGAACAAAAGAAAAAGTTTGTACTTGATAACCAACTGTGTTTCGGATGTCTAAGAAAAGGCCATGTTACTAAGGAGTGTAAGAAAAAGGCCACATGCAGCGTTTGAAAAGGACGCCATCCTACACCACTACATGAAGAACGTCCAATGAAGATAAATCCTCAATGCCTAAAGATGTTGAGAAAGAAAAGAAAGTATCGGTATTCTTTTGCGGGGTGAGGGAAGGAGAAAGCAAAAGCACATCAATGGTTGTACCAGTGTGCATTTCAAATCCTAAAAGGAGGAACAAGAAGCTATACGCCTATGAGCTACTGGATGCCCAGAGTGACGTCACCTTCATTGATACAGAAATTTGCAAGAAATTACAAGTGGCTACAGAACCAGTTAAGCTCAAACTCACCACAGTGACGGGGAGAGACACATTAGTGAACAGTCAAATGGTCAAAGGACTAAGAGTTAGAGGACTTCATTCAAACTGCACATTAGATCTACCTCCAGCTTATACAAAAGATGATATACCTCTAGAACGAGTTTGCATACCTACCTGTGAAACAGCCAATGAATGGGAGCACTTATCTGTCATATCTCATGAAATGTCCCCCGCTGAAGGAGTTTGGTGTTGGACTGTTGATAGGTTACGATTGTCCCGAAGCCTTGGTACCACGAAAGGTAATCACAGGAGGAAAGGGTGAACCCTATGCTGTTCAAACTGATCTTGAATGGGATGTTGTTGGAGGAAAACAGCAGATCGCAAACTTAAGACAGGTGACAGGATTGTGTCATCGAATATCTGTCCAAGAGTTGCCAACTGTGAGTCCAGCGAAAGTAATCAAGATCCTTGAATCCGACTTTGCAGACATAAGTTCAAAAGAAAAGAGTGTATTCCAAGAAGACATAAAGTTTGTACACACTCTAGAAGATAGTATTCAGCAGAATCAACAAGGTGATCTTGAAATGTCCTTACCTTTTAGAGAACAACCTCATCTGCCAAAAAACAGAAATCTTGCCCTAGCAAGATTGAAATGTTTGAAAAAAAGGATGGGAAGAGATCCCAAACTCAAGAATGATTATTTGAAATTCATGGAAGGTATCCTTGAAGAAGGACATGCAGAAAAAGTTATTAATCCACCCTAAAGAAAGAGAAGTATGGTAGATCCCACATCAAGGTGTTTACCACTCAAAGAAACCAGATAAGATTAGAGTAGTATTTTATTGCTCAGCAAAGTACGATGGTGTTGCATTGAATTATCATCTACTAAAAGGATCAGATCTTACAAACACTCTGCCTGGAGTACTCTGTAGACTCAGAAAGTATCCCATAGCGGTCATGTGTGATATTGAAAAGATGTTCCACTAGTTTCATGTGAAGAATGAAGATAGAGACTTCCTGAGGTTCCTATGGTGGGAGGACAGAGATACAGATACAGAGCCAGCAGAATACAGAATGAAAGTACACTTGTTTGGAGCAGCATCGTCTCCAGGTTGCGCCAATTATGGTATGAAGTACCTGGCCAATCAGAATGAAAAGGACTGCCCATCAGCAGCAAATTTTCTTGTCATTGTCATCACATTGACACAATGCATAACTCAGCAGATCATGCTTTAAGAGGCCTGAATATAACAGAACTGAAGAATTCAAATTGGTTCACAGGTCCAGAGTTCCTTTGGGAAAAGGAAATCATACCCAGTAAAGGTCATACAGAATTATCTATGGGTGATCCAGAAGTAAAAGTTGTACAAACATTGAGCACTGCTGCCAAGTATCAAGATGACATACTTGAAAGACTAGCCAGATGTTCAAAATGGAATACAATCATAAACGTAGTACCTCAAATTCAACGTCTGGCAAAGGTAATCAGAAAGAAGCAATCATTGAATGTAGAGGAAAGAATGAAAGCTGAAGAAACAGTCATAAGACTCATTCAACAGAGATTCTACAGTGAAGAGTTGAAGAGACTTAGTCAAGAACCTAAAAGACTTCCCAACAACCACCTACTGTACAAGCTTAATCTTGTTCTGCAGGATGGTATACTGAAGGTGGGAGGGAGACTGGAAAATGCATCATTACCCAGCAGAGTGAAGCTTCCAGCAATTCTACCCAGAAATTCTACCTTCACAAGATTGATTATTGATAACTACCACAACAAATCCTTGCATTAAGAGAGAAGGTGGTTACTGGATAGTGAAAGGAAGCAAAGTTATAGCAAAGTATATAAGTAAATGCGTAGTCTATAGAAAGGCACGTAGACCTACTAAAGAGCAAAGAATGGCAGATGTACTGGCAGA
Organism: Bufotes viridis; assembly: GCA_033119425.1. Lineage (NCBI taxonomy): Eukaryota > Metazoa > Chordata > Amphibia > Anura > Bufonidae > Bufotes > Bufotes viridis. The sequence continues at coordinate 444,615,932 of CM065590.1, read as the reverse complement.
TCGTGTAAACCCATCACCACCATTTCTTTATAGCGGATGGATTGTTTTGGCCCATTCATCACCAAACAGAACCGCAAGAAGTACAAGAGATATAGACTAATATTTACATGTCTGAGCTCCAGAGCAATTCACCTGGAAATGTTAGAAGATATGTCAACTGCCGCATTCATAAACGCCATAAGATGTTTCATAGCCAATAGAGGTACTGTCAGAGAGCTTAGATCTGACCAAGGATCTAACTTTGTTGGAGCAAAGAATGAATTGAAGAAAGCTCTAAAGGAGATCGATAAACCTGCGTGGAGTATTTTGACTATTTTTCATACTTGCTGTAATGTTATACTTGCTCTCAAAAAGATACTTCAATAAAGACAAATTGAACCATAAAGGAGATCGATAAAGAAAAAGTAACTGAATATTTGTTAGAGAAACAGTGTGATTTTCACATAAATGCTCCACATACAAGCCATACAGGAGGAGTTTGGAAAAGACAAATCAAAACTGTAAGATATGTGTTAAGTTCAGTGTTGAGAAAGAACGCCGGAAGAATGGATGACGCTTCACTTAGTGTCTATTGCTAACAGTCGTCCACTTACAGTTGATAACATCAACGACCCAACAAGTTTGGACCCTTTAACTCCCAACCATCTACTTCACCTTAAGTCTGATTACATACAGCCACCCCCTGGAAAGTTCACCAAAGAGGATTTATATGCCAACAGGAGATGGCGAAGAGTTCAATATCTATCAGAACAGTTTTGGAATAGATGGAGGAAAGAGTACTTAGCCAATCTGATGCTAAGAAGTAAATGGCAAAAACCCAGAAGAAATGTCAAAGTTGGTGTAAAAGAAGAAGATTTACCTAGAAGTCAATGGGAATTGGCCAAAGTTCTAGAAGTTCAAAAGGATGAAGACAGACTAGTAAGAAGAGTGTTGTTACAAATAGGAGACTCAAAACTTGACAAAAAAGGAAAACGTCTCACTACTCCACTCAAGTTGGAACGTCCTATACAGAAGCTAGTTGTTCTACTTGAGAGTGATAAAAGACACTTGGAAGTTGAGAACCTGATAGAAAATTCCCTAAATTTATGTTTAAATCCTACTACAGAGAACACAGAATTATAGGTAATTTTGGTGGGAGTGTAGCTAGCCAGCTAAGACCTGTCCTAGGTTGCTAATACGGTTTATATAGTTGGACCTGCCAATAACCTTAATGCAGTTCCTATGTTTATATGTTAAAGACAGAAAGAGAGTTATTTACAGTGACTTCATGTTTTGGATGTCATATAACAGTTATATATTGTGTTCATAGAAGCTGAAAGATAATATGCCTTTAAGGTTCAGTAAAACGAATGTAAGGTAAGCTCAATGACACAGCAGAATTAACAACAGAAAACATAGAGTTAAACTGTTGTTACTGCCCAGAAGTCCACTCTTAACCAATCAGAGCCAGCCTTACACTGAGCAGGAGTCTTGGTCAACCACAGCAAATATTACACTCAGCCTGTGTGGGAAACTCCCTAGCAGAAGCTGCTAGATTCATTACACCAGAGGAGAGGAGCTGAACAGACATTCACTCCACTAAGAGCTGAGTTGTATGGAAGCAAAGAGGCCAAAATAGGTATTTAGAACAGTTGTATAATGTTCCTATTGTTAGTATTGTGATTAGAACTGTAAACTGAACCAGTTATGTATGTTTACTTACAGTTCCACCAATCTGCGAATAGTTCCAACAAACTGCTCAAAGCAATGGTATAGAGCAAACTGCAAACCAAGTAGAGCAAGTAGAACTATTGGTTAAACCTCAGATATACCTCTCAGAGAGATCATAAAGTGCTTAAATAACGTAAAGTGAGAGTACAGATACTCAAGAGAGAAATATATCCACCATTTTATGCTGAATGACAAGATTGTACAGTTGAACCACCATTTTGTGATACTTTATTCAACACGTGTTTTGTACATGGACTATCTACTGCGGAGTTGGAAGTGTTATATATGAAGAAAAGTTGAAGTTAATAAAGAAGTTATCTTAAGCCTACTGTTTCCATAGAACAGTGCTAGAAGAATTAAAGCAGAGTAACAGACAGTCTGGTTACAGATATCAATTCTTCTAATGCTACAGCGCAAAAGGCACTTCATAGTGCTACGCCTGCCACACTGGTGGAGCTTGGGGTTTGATATGGAGGTCTGATGGCACTTATGCTCTGATCTGATGTCTGATGGAGCTTGGGGGTCTGATCTGAGGTCTTATTAAGCTTGGGGGTGTGATACAGAAATCTAATGAAGCTTGGGGGTCTGATCTGAGGTCTGAAGAGGAAAAAGAGTCTGATAAAGAGATCTGATAGAGCTTGGGGATCTGTTCTGAGGTCTGAGGATGAATGAGGGTCTGATACCGAGGTCTGATGGAGCTTGGGGTCTGATACGGAGGTCTGATGACGCTTCTGCTCTGATATGATGGAACTTAGGGGTCTGCTCTGAGGTCTGATAAAGTTTGGGGGTCTAATATGAGGTCTGATGGAGCTTGAAGAGTCTGATGTGATGTCTGATGGAGCTTGAGGGGGGGGGGGTCTGATATGATGTTTGATTTCATTTTTTTAAAAATCTAATTTTTTTTCATAAGTGTGTCTAAGGGGGTGAAAAATATGGTAGTTTTGCTCGTTTACCAAAATAAAGATTTTTCTTCTTAAGATTTTTTGCAATTTCCCCCCACTTTTCTGGACAAATAGTGCGTTTTATGGGGCAAATAATATGGTATATTATCATTTCAGCACTATATGGCAGTATTGTTCAGGCACTTCACAATTCTGTTATTGGGGTACGTTTTACAAATGTTACTTTGGGTCTGTGTGACTTTGCTACTTGTACTGTATAACACAATTATTATATGTTGTTATTTGGGCAATTTATAGCACTGTTATTTGATTACTGTATGGTATACATATGTATACCATATGTGTGCCCTGGAATACATATAGCATTTGAGCCCTATATGACTCTAGTACTGTATTGTAGTAGCATTAAGGTATTATTTGGGCACTGTATGGCATAAAACAAGAAAAAGGCTCCCAGAGGATAGTTTGACCTTAGACATTGCAGACCCTTTTTTGTGATCAGGGTAGACTCCAACAGTAGGACCCCCTGATCACACATTGATAGACTACTTAGGTAATACTACATTTCAGAAAACTCCTGTCACATCAGGATCAGCTCTGTGCTTTTTGTCAGCCACTTGTTGGAAACTTTCCTTCAGCACCGAACTGTCAACCTCCGGAATCTCAGCAAAAAATCTCATCCTTACATAATGGATATTGTAGATGTATTTTCGTCGGATCAGAGTCACATTCATCTACGGTCTTTGTATTTCTCTGCAAATTGTCTTCAAGTCGGCAGTGGCTCAGCAGATATTACACTTTGCTGTCAACAGAAAAACATTTCGCTTCACAAGTTGGTGCTTCTGACTTAACACAGTGCACAGCTTAATTCTGCACTGTAAACAGGATCCAAAGACACACAATGGGGAGGACTGAGAGGTATGTGGGGAAGGTAGGAGGCTCATAGGTGACACAAGAAATGAAAATGTCTTCCACCTTGTTGGGGGTGGGAGAATATTGTTCCTTTTTGTTATTTTATTATAGAAATGTCTCAAAATTTGGATAGCAGTGCATCTTATGGAGTGAATACTAATGACTGCTTTCATTATGGAAGCAGTGTCATCATCAATATGCAGTACGCACGGGGAGCGGTGTGCATAGAGCTGCACTGGCTGTACTAACCACTTCCTGGTCTTCTTCAGGTTGCTGCACTGTACATATCCTGTGTACAGCATCAGGATATAGGACATATAAGCGTGCAACATGACATGACGCTGTGCAACGTCAGACCATAATGCAGTGCTAGGCCGACAGAAGAGCAGGGAGCGGTGAGTGTCAGAGCAGTCTAGAGCAGTAGAGGTAATTTCATATTTTTTTTTTGCCTTATGGAGCTTGGGGGTCTGATGTGAGGAGAAATGGGGGTCTGATCTGAGATCTGAGGAGGAATGAGGGTATGATGGGGGTCTAATATGAGGTCTGAGGAGGAAAGGAGGTCTGATACAGGTGTTTGATGGAGCTTTGGGCCCTGATCTGAGGTATGAGGAGAAATGGGGGTATGATGGGGTCTAATGGAGCTTGGGGATCTGATCTGAGGATGAATGAGGGTCTGATACGGAGGTCTGATGGAGCTTGGGGTCTGATACAGAGGTCTGATGGCACTTCTGCTCTGATCTGATGTCCAATGGAGCATGGGGGTCTGATCTGTGGTCTGATGGAGCTTGGGGGTCTGATCTGAGGTCTGATTAAGTTTTGGGGTCTGATATGAGGTCTGATGGAGCTTAGAGAGTCTGATCTGATGTCCGATGGAGTTTGGGGGTCTGATATGATGTTGGATTTGATAAAAAATTATTTTTCAGATTTTTTTTCCTTTATATCCTAAGTGTGTCTAAGAGGGTGAAAAATATGGTAGTTTTGTTCATTTACCAAAATAAAGATTTCGCTTCTTAAGATTTTTTTTACAATTTTCCCCCTTTTTTGGGAAAAATAGTGCATTTTATGGAGCAAATAATATGGTATATTATCATTTCAGCACTATATGGCAGTATTGTTCAGGCACTTCACAGTTCTGTTATTGGGGTACGTTTTACAGCTGTTACGTTGGGTCTGTGTGACTTTGCTACTTGTACTGTATAACACAATTATTATATGTTATATGTTATTTGGGCAATTTATAGCACTGTTATTTGATTACTGTATGGTATACATATGTATACCATATGTGTGCCCTGGTATACATATAGTATGTGTGCCCTATATGATACTAATACAGTATTTCGGTATTATATGGTAGTATACATGTACTGTAGTAGCATAAATGTATTATTTGGGCACTGTATGGCATAAAACAAGGAAAAGGCTACCAGAGGATAGTTTGACCTTAGGCATTGCAGACCCTTTTTTGTGATCAGGGTAGACTCCAACAGTAGGACCCCCTGATCACACATTGATAGACTACTTAGGTAATACTACATTTCAGAAAATCACATCAGGATCAGCTCTGTGCTTTTTGTCAGCCACTTGTTGGAAACTTTCCTTCAGCACCGAACTGTCAACCTCCGGAATCTCAGCAAAAAATCTCATCCTTACATAATGAATATTGTAGATGTATTTTCGTCGGATCAGAGTCACTCTCATCTACGGTCTTTGTATTTCTCGGCAAATTCATCCCAACCTTTGTTCCACGGTGCAGCCTGACAAAGTGGAGAAATCCTCATGCAGCAAGTCTCATAGTCAGCAAGTTCAATCAGTTACGATTGTGTCCGGGTGGGTTGGCGCAATGCGTTCCGTGCAGCTGTGACTGTCAAGGGTCACAACTGTAAGTGATGGGTAGAAAACAAAACATCTGACTGATGCCAAGCACAAAATAACGACACAATGACAAATAATTACAGACAAAGGCGGCGTTGTAAAAATAACCTTCAATCAACCGACCTAAAACAAGTTGCTGCTCAAGACCGAAGAGGGAGGGGGGCACGTTCTCGCTGAGGACTGAAGCAGAGATCTGCAAACTCTGGCAAGAATCAGAATGATAAGGATTAAGATGCAGAAGTTTCAAGTCTAATCATATTTTTTTTTTTTTTTGTCCTCTGTGTGAACCCAGGGAAAAGACTTAGTACAAAGGTAGCGGTGGCACCCTACCTGTACTCAAAGAGTTGTCACTGTGTGTTACCTGTAGATTACCTTCACACCAGACGGCTTTAAAGCGTTATTATAGCTTTTTGATATTGATGCTGATTCAGAAGGCTCTGTCCATTGTGTAGTGACTGTGCCAGCATACTGCAGTTTAGCTCCAATTTACTTGAATGGAAGGTGAGCTGCAGTATGGCCGCCCTAACTCCATCCACTGTTTAGCTTGCAGTGGTGGCAGCTGGCCAAAACAGCTGATCATTAAGGTGCCATGTGTCAGATCCCCAACTATAGGTCTTCAGTGGAGATGAGCGAATCAAATCCCACAAAGTGGAATTTGATCAGAATTTCAGGATAAATTTGATTCGCCTTGAAGCCGAATTTCCTCTTGCTTCATGTTAGCGAATCGATTTAACCTGAAATTGTGTAAAAAAGCAAAAAAATCATACCTACCTCCTCCATTTGCTCGCGAAGGGTCGCCAGCTGCCATCTTGATTGAAGATTTCAGCCCAAATCCCGGGAGCAGTGACGTATGAAGTCACCACACCGGCCGGCCTGATGACGTAATCTAGCACTGCGCGGCATTTCGCGCCAGATCTTCAAGCAAGATTGCGGCAGCTGGCTCGTCTCGAACAAATGGAGGCGGTAAGTTTGATTTAATTTTTTTTTATGTTAATTTTACACTATTTTTACACTCAGATGCCGCAATCACATATGAACATAGCATCTGAGGGGTACAATGACGGGGGCAGCGCTATCGCCGCTTCCTGTCATTGCACCCGTTACTTACAAAAAATGTGCTTTGTGGCAAATCAGCCGAATTGAACTTTTCAAAAATTCGCTTATCTCTAGTTATCAGTAACAAAAAGCTGGAATACTCCTTTAACGTCTGCGGCAGCATAGGTGTAGCTAGCAGCATAGGCAGGGCTATTCGCTTAGTACTGTATTTGTGTTAATTTGTGATAGCATAGTGACCATATCGTGGTACGTACCAGTTCTAAACAGGCACCCTACAGACCATATACGTGATTACAATACTGTTAAACGGGTTGTCCGGGTTCAAAGCTGAACCCTAAAATATCCCCTTCTTTCCCCAGTCAGCCCCTCTGATATGAGCATCGAATCATTTCATGCTCTGATGCTCTCCATTGCCCTGTGATTTTTTCGATTCACTCAGGGCATGGGCTTTTTCTGGAGATCTGGTGACATAATAGTCTCTCCATGGGTAAGCTAAGCGGAGGCTTCTGCAGTGAGCCTGATGACGTCACCAGCACTAATGGGTGGGCTTTAGCTCTGCCCTAGCCTCTAAAAGCCCATTAAAAATGTAAACAAAAAAGCCCTTGCCTGTGCGATACAGCTAAGGGTAAGGGAGAGCACCGGAGCATGAAATGCTCAGATGCTCATGTCAGAGGGGCTGAGTGGGGGAAGAAGGGGATATGTACAGGTTCAGCTCTAAACCCAGACAACCCCTTTACATCCACTGACTCACAGCTAACATCTTCTTGATTGTAAAAGTTCTTCTCTTATCCCTCTGCTCCTGAAGGCCATGACAACTTCTCCTGCGAACTGCAAAGTTTAGTGCCAGGACATTTTTGGATCCTCACTTCTATAGCCATTTCCATGTTCTATAGCTACATAAATACATTTTGAGCGCAGACCACAGGTCAACCTACAGTACAGTGACCTTAAGTGCTCTTTGAGGATCCTAGGGTCAGGAAACTTAGTAAGGGACAGTTTTGTGACAAAGTAAATAGGGTTATAAATGTTAGGCTCTTTCTGTCCTGTGGCTTAATTAAACCCATTAAGTCTTTCATCAGCTTTGGTCATGTGACCACGTCACTGCCGGTTGATATAGGGAGCAGCAACCTCTAATTATCACTCATACCAGACTCAAAGGGGTAGTCCTCATGTCTACAAGACAGCTGACATATCTACATTATGGAAAGGGCATTACTGTGTACTTCTCTGGTGAAGTATTTCTCATTTCAAAACAGTACTGGGCTGCTCCTCTTTCTCACCCTTTTTCTTATCCAGAGCTGCCTCCCCATGAAAACAATTGGAGACAGATACCATGCGCCCGCCGCTGGACTTTTGGTGTCTGTGCCAATATTCTGGCAGAAAATTCTGTGGTATGAATAGCCCATAAATGTGACTATGATGTCAACAAATGTTCTTCACTTCTTCATTCATGTTTTGCTGCTATTTGTGCAAAATCTCATCAATGCTGTGATTTTGCTTGGAAAAAAAAAACACATCCAGGACGCTGGGGACTTCTTTTCAGAGTGCCTCGCCGAGACCTGGCAGGGCAAAAAATCCTGAGGCGGAACCCTGGCAAGTTATGGTTCCACTACATGTAAAACGTATTACTTTGGGGGTCATTTATCATTTGAGATTGATTTTATATCACTTTGAATTCTCGTTTTGCATAGTGTGGTTGGACAAAATTTATGAAACGGTGCACATTTTTTATTTATTTGGTGCAACTGCATTGTGTTGTATGGCTCAGTCCTAAAAACACACCGGGGGGCTGCTGGCGTAGGATGGGACTTTTCTGCGACATTTCAAGTGTCACAGACAGTAAATGTGCCATAATCCAGGTTTAATCTCACTTTTCTACCTTAAAAATAGACCAATTGAAAAGTGACAGATCTCCAAAATGTCGCAAAAAAAAGTAGTAATTGACATGTCATGCAATATTTTGAGACCAAAAACCTGACGTATCTGGTTTAATAAATGACCCCCTCTGTGTTTTCTGTGGTGTAACACAGGGCTGCAGGTAACAACTACTACATTATTTATCGAGAGTTATCACTGTGTTATCTGTGATATTACATAGGACTGCAAGTAACATCTACTACATTATCTGTACTCAGAGTTATCACTGTTATCTGTGGTGTTACATAGGACTGTAGGTGACATCTACTACATTATCTGTATTCAGAGAGTTATCACTGTGTTTTCTGTGGTGTAACACAGGGCTGCAGGTAACAACTACTACATTATTTATCGAGAGTTATCACTGTGTTATCTGTGATATTACATAGGACTGCAAGTAACATCTACTACATTATCTGTATGCCGAGAGTTATCACTGTGTCTTAAATGTAGTATTACATAGGACTGCATGTAACATCTACTACATTTTCTGTTCTCAGAGAGGAATCACTATGTTTTCTTTTGTGATACATAGGACTGCAAGAAATATGTACTACATTATCTGTACTCAGAGAGTTATCACTGTATGTTATCTGTGGTGTTAAATAGGCCTGCATGCAACATCTACTACATTATATGTTCTCAGAGAGGAATCCCTATGTTTTCTTTGGTGTTAAATAGGACCACTGGCGTAGCTAAAGGGGTCGCAGCGGTCACAGTTGCGACCGGGCCCCTAAGTCAGGGGGGCCCAGTGGTGCTGTATATTTCCCTTTATAAGATGCACATCTTATAAAGGGAATACTAGTGAGCGCTTCCATTATGGAAGTGCTCACTAGTATACAGGAGGGGGGAGAGTGAAGTGCTGTGAGCACTGTACTTACCCCTGCTCCTGCTCGCTCTTCTCAGGGCCCGCTCTGCTGTGTCCTGACTGCCTGCAGCCAGGGCCGGCGCCACCCATAAGCAGAGTACGCCACCGCGTAGAGCGCACTCTTGCTGGGGGCGCCGGCTCCCGCCCGGGCTGACGCGCACCGCCCGGGCGCAGTATTAAGGCAGATAGTGTGAGCGCTTCCCTAGTGTCAGACTCAGTCCCTGTGGAGTAACGTAGCTCTGTACAGTCCGCGGGTACAGGAGCTTTTGTTTCCTGTACCTGTCCGGACTGACAGGAAGTGCTCACTTAGTGTGCACTTCCTCTCAGTCCGGCCGGGTACAAGGAACAAAGCTCCTGTACCGCGGAACCGGACAGAGCTCAGCCACGCTACTCCACATGGACTGACACCAGGGAAGTTCTCACACTGCCTGCCTTAATCCTGCGCCCTACTCCACAGGTACTGACAGGAGGGACAGAGTGACACAAGAGGGGAGGGGGAATGAGAGTGATGGGGGGTTGAGAGTGACAAGAAGGGGCGGCCACACCACACCACACCAGAGGGACTGACAGGAGGGAACAGAGTGACACAAGGGGCAAGAAATAGAGTGACTAGGGGAATAAGAGTAATGATGGGGTAATGAGAGTGACAAGAAGGGGAAAAGAGTGACACAAGGGAGGGGGTAAGAAAGAGAGTGACTGGGGGGAGTTTGACATCCATCACACACACACACTGCATCCCTACACACACTGAAACACAATGCATCTCTTAGGCTCCATTCACACATCCAAGTGTGTTTGCGGATCCGCAAAACACGGACACCGGCAATGTGCGTTCCGCATTTTGCGGACCGCACATTGCCGGCACTCGCATAGAAAATGCCTTTTCTTGTCCGCAATTGCAGACAAGAATAGGACATGTTCTATTTTTTTGCGGGATGGTAGTGTGGACCCGGGAGTGTGGATAGAAATAAATTGGTCCGCAATTCCGTTCCGCAAAATGCGGAACAGAATTTTGGATGTGTGAATAGAGCCTTACACATGCAAACACAGATTCACAGAACGCACTCTGTACACACATTCAGAAACACACAACACAAACCTTATACACAAACACGGAACTTCTTTCTATCCCTTGCACACACCCACACTGCATCACCTACACACTGGTCTCCCTATACACTCCACACACACATACACTGCATCGACTGCACACACACTGCATCCACTGCACACACCATGCATCCACTGCACACACACTGCTATCCCTATACACTCGCGTTAGTTATTATGGCAGATTATATGGGTGGGGCATTGTGATGTCACATGAGGGGGGGGGGGGCGGCAAACTTTTCTTTTGCCTAGGGCGGCAAAAATCCTTGCACCGGCCCTGCCTGCAGCATCAGTACTTACAGAGTGTACTCTGACCTGACACTGCAGGCAGTCAAGTGACTGCAGCGCCGGCCCTGAGAAGAGAAGAGAACATGGAGACCGCCAGACCAGGAGAATGGCAGTGGAGCAGGAGAGGTAAGTTGTTTTTTTTATTTTAAAGTCTGATCTGAGGTCTGATATAGGGAGTCTGGATGTCTGATTGGGGTCTGGAGGTCTAATGGGGGTCTGATTGGGGGTCTGGAGGTCTAATGGGGGTCTTATTGGGAGTTTGGAGGTCTAATGGTGGTCTGGAGGTCTTTTGGGGGTCTGAAGGTCTAATAGAGGTCTGAAGATCTAATGGGAGTCTGATTGGGGGTATGGAGGTCTAATGGGGTTCTGGAGATCTAATGGGGGTCTAAAGATCTAATGGGGATCTGATTGGGGGTCTGGAGATCTAGTGGGAGTCTGGAAGTCTGGCCTGAGGTCTGATATGGGGGCCTGGAGGTCTAATGGGGTCTCATATGGGGGTCTGGAGGTCTAATGGGGGGTCTTATATGGGGTTCTGAAGGTTTTTAGGTTCTATCACTCACTGCTGCCTCATTCTGACTGTGGTCAGGTTGCACACAACAGGGGTAAGTAAAGTGTTGCTGGGCCGGCAGCAGTGATGCTGGAACCTGGGGCTATGTTCAGGCAGTTCATTCTCCGGTCCGGTGACTGAGTGGCTGACTGCCGGACCCGCCTGCACAGTTATGTCTCCTGAGCCTGATGTGTTGCTCCTGTGATTGCAGATCAATCTGCTCCAGGTCCTCACGGTGGCGGTCGCCTTCCTCTTCTGACATCAGTTCCTGCAGCGCCAGCTCTGGCCAGAAGGCCGTCCTGTGGGGCCAGTTGGGTCAGTGCAGTCCTGGAGCCAGATCCTCCAGTCGTTCCAGTGGAGCCTCTGCCTACGTCATCTGGTGGAATTCCGGGAGCTTGTGACGGACACTGCGCCAGAGGGGCTTCCATGCCCTCCTCAGTTATGGGAGTTGCCGATGAATGTCTAATGCCCCTCGTTCAAGACTCAGCAGCGCCTGGGATCTGGTCTGGTTATGGTAAGGCATGGTCTGAATTGCTGGAGTTGGCTTCCTCCCTTCAAGTGCACACCTCTATTGACACCCGCCTACGGGTCACTACTGATTACATGCTAGGTTTGCATGCTGCGGGGGTTTCTGCCATCGTTGCGCAGTGTTGGTTGGCAGGTCTTAGTTTTCACTCCCGATTGCGGAGGGGGGGGCCTGACATCACCAGATTTTTTATAGTTCGTCAAGCCCTTAAGGGCTGGCGAAAAGAACATGTCCGGCGGGAGCGCAGGTGCCCCATTTCATACCAGCTTCTTACCCAACTGGTTCAGGCCCTACACCAGGTCTGTTCATCACCTACGGACCTTTAATTTTCAAAGTTGCCTTTTGCCTCGCTTTTTTCTGTGCCCTCAGAATCGGTGAACTCCTCCCCCAGTCCCAGCCCGGTGATCTCGGGTCTGCGGACGTTGCAGTTTCCGAAGCATCTGTATGCATTTACATCTGCCGATCTAAAACTGATGTTTTTTACAGGGGGTCCTGGGTCCCATTGTATCGTATCGAGGGCCAAGTTTGCCCTTATCGAGCCGTGGTGGAGTTTCAGTATTCTCATCCGGCCGGTGACTCTTTTTTGTGCCATGCCTTCGGCTTGCCTATTACCCGTTTTCAGTTTTGCTCCATCTTTCACCACTGCCTCGTGAGCCTGGGCCTCCCTCTGTCTGAATACGGCACCTATTCCTTTTGTATAGGGGCGGCCACGGAAGCCGCCATGGCGGGGTTACCCAATTTGGAAGTGCAGCGCATTAGCAGGTGTAGGTCGGCATGCTTTGCCTCTTATGTTCACCGAGCTGTTATTCTGATTCTCTTTCAGGTTCCCATCGACCCTACGGTTTGTTTTCTGGGGCATTCCTATATTCTATGTGCCGGGCAGAGAGCTGTTTAGACCGTTCACATCAGTAAGGTCGTCCAATATCCTCATTAGAACCGATTTGGAACGTATTCCTTTGTTTTTGCAAGAAGTCATTGTTGTGTGGTCAGAGATGGTCTCTAGGATTACTTGGCAGGGCGCCAGAGATGCGAGCGCAGTAGAGAGAGATAGACGTACTGACAATACCAGGATCTCTCGCTTCGTTCGTTACCTTGGAGGAGTGTTTGTACGTCATCGGCAATTTGAAAGGGGTAACCAGCGCTTGATGCGGCCTGATGGGGTACATTTAAATTATATCGGCCTTGATATTTTCCTCTCTGGCCTTCAGGACGGGGTGGAACAGGCCTTGTTTCTGTTGGGTGGGGTCACAACAGCGTGTAAGGTACGCGGGCTCCTCTGTGAAGGTCGGTTGGATATTGAATAATAAGAGCAGAGGAGAAGGCGAACTTGCCCACTATGGGGACAGTGGTTGGCATAGGACTTCTTAGCCTCCTGGAAGCAGTTTTGGAGTTTTAATAAAAGTTTGGTGAATTTTGTAAGAGCATAGAAAAGAATAAAGCTGTGACTGACCCTAACTACAACAAAACATTTTGCCTTGTCCTTTTTTATTCAGGTATGCGGGAAGACATCGGGTTGGGGTTGCCGTTTAGTTCTCGGCAGTCTGTTCTCAGAGGGCGATAACTGTGTTATCTCTGGTGTTACATAGGACTGCAGGGGGCACCTACTACATTATCTGTACTTATGGAGTTATCACTGTCTTATCTGTGTTGTTACAGCGGACTGCATATAACATCTACTACATTGTCTGTTCTCATAGAGTGATCACTGTGTGTTTTCTGTGGTGTTACATAGGACTACAAGTTCGCTTGTATTAGTCTGTGCTCTTAACTGTGGAAGGCTGTAATGTTATTGGTCTTTTGTGACGGCAGTGAATTACATGAAAGACCTTGTCCATCAGATTCATCACATTGTCTCCTGTATTGTTGTCTGGTCCTTTGTAATCTCTGAACAGTCATTTCTCATGTATATTATAAGTGGTTTGTGGCCTCGAGCACAGAGCAGATGAGTTTATTTTATCTTTTTGTCTTTGTCTGAAAAGTGAAAACTCAAACTCCACTATATGTCAGTGAATGGCAAGGAGATACATGGCAGAACGTGTCCTCCATCAACAGATGAGCAGACATTACATGAAGCGGTATAATACCTGGCCCCAGTACATAATCTGCCCTTTATAATACTGGTGTCGTTTTATTTTGCAGAGGGGTTTAGCTGCAACTGTATTGGCCTTCTGAAGGCTCTGCTTATCGACACCAGCCAAACTGAAGAAATAGAGCTGTAGTGTAAAGTATGGAGGAGAGACATTGCAGCAGAGACATTGCTAATCATAGTTGTGCCCTAATGGAGCAGAACAAGTGTGTGTAAAGCATGGTGGAAGGCCAGTAGCAACGATCATAGATGTGTCCTAATGGAGGAAGAAAACGAAAAATAGGCACATAGCATCACACAGGCACATTGAGTTATTTAGAATTCCATACATTGTGTAACTGACCTCACACATGTACAAAGTGATTAGAAGTCACATCACCCGGCGCTCACGTCTGTGTCTGTTATTAGGTGTTTTCTCTTGTCCTTTGCGCACTCGCCTCTATGTCTTTTAATTATTAGAGGTGCGACTTGTGAAGACGAAGTGCATGAGGATATTGTTCTTGCTGGTGAAATGTCGGAAGCTTCTGGAAAACGTATTATATCACCTGGAGATTTGAGTGACTCAGAACTTCTCAGAATATTTTCCATCTTCCGCCACCCGAGCGTATATTGTGTCTTTGCCGTCACAGTGTTAATTTGCTGCTGTTCGTGAATCAGACATTACCAGCGGAAACATTGAAAACAAGAAAGGTTCCCACTGCCGGGTGCGGTTACAAATACCATCCAGACACATGGTAGAATATGTCCAGCGAGCCGCAGGGTAGTAGTACTCACAGTTCACTATGGCAGTCCTACCTCTGGTGCTCCCTGGGGCCGTGCAGTGAACAGATAGCGCATCCTTCCTTTCCTCAGGGTACCCGCTGGTATTGGTGAGGCAATGTACCCTTTCTGCAGCAGTAAAGTCTTTTGCTATAAACGAGCAGTACCTTACTGATTTTATCTTGCATGGCTTTAATGGTTCTGGACCTTCTATGGTTGTCTGTTCTCCTTTCCTCAAGGTTTTCCTCTCAGTTAAGTAGATTTCTGGCAGCTTTTCAGTCTTAGGAGTAGTGTTGCCTGGTAGAGGTTTCTCTTTGGTTCTAGTTTGTACGGAGCTAGCACATGGAGATCTTGTCTGTTGCTCTGCTCCACAAGGCTCATTAACCAAGGGATGGACCAAGTCAGGGGCGTAGCTAGAAGTCACTGGGCCCCACAGCAAATTTTTGTATGGGCCCCCCCCCTCCATACAGTACAGTGCAGTATACAGGGGGTATATAGTGGTACAGTGCAGTATACTGGGGGTATATAGCAGTACAGTGCAGTATACAGAGGCTATATAGCGGTACAGTGTAGTATACAGAGGGTATGTAGCGCTACAGTGCAGTATACAGGGGGTATATAGTGGTACTGTGCAGTATACAGGGGTATATAGCGGTACAGTGCAGTATACAGGGGGTATGTAGCGCTACAGGTGCAGTATACAGGGGGTATATAGTGGTACAGTGCAGTATACAGGTGGTATACAGCGGTACAGTGCAGTATACACGGGGTATGTAGCGCTACGGTGCAGTTTACAGGGGGCATATAGTGGTACAGTGCAGTATACAGGGGGTTTATAGTGGTACAGTGCAGTATACAGGGGTATATAGTCCTTACCTGCTGTTCCTCTTCTTTCTTCCTCTTCCACGTTGATCATCTTTACTGGGTGGGCGGGGCCATGCAATGGGCAGAGAGTTGCGGTGTGTCCGATCAGGAAGTGCTCTGCTATTGGCTGATAAGGACAACACAACACATCCACCAATCAGAAGAGAGCAAGTGAAGGCACCCCCCTCCCGCTGCAGAGCACCTCACCACATAATAGCCATCCCCTCCTGCTGCAGAGGATCCCACCACTTAGTCATACCCTCCTGCTGCAGAGCATCTCACCACATAGCCATTCCATCCTGCTGCAGAGCATCTCACCGTGGAGCCATAATACAGGGGGCGGGGCCAGGAGACTGACAGCCTGTCTGACCATTGGGAGTGAGCGGTGAGGAGCGGGTTTAGGCGGGAAGAGGCGTGGCTCGCGGTGAGGTGAAGAGCGTCCTGACAGGAATGTGGGAGGGTTTATATCGCGAGAGTAGAGAGAGACAGACCGTGGAAGGATGATGATGGACAGGCCGGGCCCCCAATGTAGCCAGCGAAAAACTGTATTAAATAATGAAACTTGACTGACACGCTGCTGGGAGCCGGGCCCCTTTTCAGCGCGGGCCCTGAAGCAGCCGCTTCCCTGCTTCCCCAGTAGTTACGCCACTGGACCGAGTCCAACACATTATGATCTAACCAGTCTGCCATTTTTAACCATATCTGCAGAACATTGCTCTATCACCTCTACCTCCTGACAGATACATAGCGATATATTCCCAGGGGTGCACCTAGCCTTTCTGCTGCCTGCGGCAAAAACTGAGACGGCACCCCAACCCCCAATGCCAATTTCTTAACCTAACCCCTTCCCTCCAGTCCTACTGTTAAAGACATACTTGGAAAACCTTACAGACAGAGCTACAAAACGTATAGGAGTAATACAGCGCCACATATTGTGCCCACTGTGCTTCCCAATACTATACTGCAGAAACAGATAATCTCTCTTCCGCTAACAACCTCTTGCCCTTACCTGGTGCTGCCTGAGGCAATCGCCTCACCTCGCCCCATTGGTGGTGCACCCCTGTATATTCTGCAGATTATTACAACACTGATCTCTCTGCAAACATAAAATCTGCAGCACATTTCATATTTACAAACCTATTACACAAAAACTTCATGAGGTTTTGCCCAGGAACTTCTTACCTTATGTTGGTGTTGAATCCTAGAGGTCAGCGCCTCTGGTCCCCTCTTAACTGCACAGGTTACTGCAGTAGGAAAGGTTGATTGGGTGAGCAGAGACTAAACTCAAGAAGCAAGTAGAGACTTGAGTTCACAGCAGTGCAAGACCCCAGTACCGTGAGAGCAGGTGGTGGGTAAGTGCAACATAAAAGTGAAATATTTTCTCCTGTAAAGATGAAACAGTAAAATGATAAGACAAGCAGCCACTGAGCGGCTCATAATGATCATCAGCGGACAGATCACTGCTAAAAATCAGAAAACACCTAATCACTCCCTTGGATACGTTGCAGAACAGCAGCTGGAAACAGCTCCAAGAGGTTAAGATGCAGCCATACTGTCTACAACAAAAGAAGACATATATAAGACATAGAGAGGAATGTATAGAAGACATATATGAGACATAGAGAGGAATGTATAGAAGATATATATAAGACATAGAGAGGAATGTATAGAAGACATGTATAAGACATAGAGAGGAATCTATAGAAGACATGTATAAGACATAGAGAGGAATCTATAGAAGACATGTATAAGACATAGAGAGGAATGTATAGAAGACATATATAAGACATAGAGAGGAATGTATAGAAGACATATATAAGACATAGAGAGGAATGTATAGAAGACATGTATTAGACATAGAGAGGAATGTATAGAAGACATGTATAAGACATAGAGAGGAATGTATAGAAGACATATATAAGACATAGAGAGGAATGTATAGAAGACATATATAAGACATAGAGAGGAATGTATAGAAGACATATATAAGACATAGAGAGGAATGTATAGAAGACATATATAAGACATAGAGAGGAATGTATAGAAGACATATATAAGACATAGAGAGGAATGTATAGAAGACATATATAAGACATAGAGAGGAATGTATAGAAGACATATATAAGACATAGAGAGGAATGTATAGAAGACATATATAAGACATAGAGAGGAATGTATAGAAGACATATATAAGACATAGAGAGGAATGTATAGAAGACATATATAAGACATAGAGAGGAATGTATAGAAGACATATATAAGACATAGAGAGGAATGTATAGAAGACATATATAAGACATAGAGAGGAATGTATAGAAGACATATATAAGACATAGAGAGGAATGTATAGAAGACATATATAAGACATAGAGAGGAATGTATAGAAGACATATATAAGACATAGAGAGGAATGTATAGAAGACATATATAAGACATAGAGAGGAATGTATAGAAGACATATATAAGACATAGAGAGGAATGTATAGAAGACATATATAAGACATAGAGAGGAATGTATAGAAGACATATATAAGACATAGAGAGGAATGTATAGAAGACATATATAAGACATAGAGAGGAATGTATAGAAGACATATATAAGACATAGAGAGGAATGTATAGAAGACATATATAAGACATAGAGAGGAATGTATAGAAGACATATATAAGACATAGAGAGGAATGTATAGAAGACATATATAAGACATAGAGAGGAATGTATAGAAGACATATATAAGACATAGAGAGGAATGTATAGAAGACATATATAAGACATAGAGAGGAATGTATAGAAGACATATATAAGACATAGAGAAGAATGTATAGAAGACATATATAAGACATAGAGTGGAATGTATAGAAGACATATATAAGACATAGAGAGGAATGTATAGAAGACATGTATAAGACATAGAGAGGAATGTATAGAAGACATATATAAGACATAGAGAGGAATGTATAGAAGACATGTATAAGACATAGAGAGGAATCTATAGAAGGCATGTATAAGACATAGAGAGGAATGTATAGAAGACATATATAAGACATAGAGAGGAATGTATAGAAGACATATATAAGACATAGAGAGGAATGTATAGAAGACATATATAAGACATAGAGAGGAATGTATAGGTCACTGCACTACATTATTCTGCCATAAAAAGGTACACATTTATTTAACAATATTTGTCTGCAGAAATGTAGAATTATTGTGATTTTACATCACTCTCACCACTTTTGAAATGTACAGTAGGTGGGAAAGTCGGCATGGTTAGCTAGACAAGTTGGAGTACGCCAAATTTATTAAATGTGGCGTAATCTCACTCCAGTAATGGCTGGCATAAAGACTGGAGTAGCATCTCTATACAAAAGTGTTTTTCGCACCAAATTTATCAAACCAC
The DNA here is from genome assembly GCA_033119425.1 of Bufotes viridis. Taxonomy (NCBI): domain Eukaryota; kingdom Metazoa; phylum Chordata; class Amphibia; order Anura; family Bufonidae; genus Bufotes; species Bufotes viridis. The sequence continues at coordinate 444,597,111 of CM065590.1, read as the reverse complement.
ATGCCACATGTAATAACTCTGGTGCAGATTCCAGCAACACAGACTCAACCAAAACTGACTTAAAAAATTCAAAACAAATCTCCCTTGTAGTGTCCATAAGATCCAGACACCTTGTACTATAATAATAGCTATTCCATTCATTATATAATGTGTGAGAGGTTGTCACAGCCCCGCCCCTGTCACTGACATCACTGAATATAATAGTAATATAATTACACTGTGATCAGACATGAGATCCACACACCTTATACTACAGTAACAGCTATTCCATCTATTACTGCTGACAACCAGCCTCTATACCATGTCTGAGAGGTTGTCACAGCCCCGCCCCCTGTTACTGACATCACTGAGTATAATAGTAATATAATTACACTGTGATCAGACATGAGATCCACACACCTTATACTACAGTAACAGCTATTCCATCTATTACTGCTGACAACCAGCCTCTATACCATGTCTGAGAGGTTGTCACAGCCCCGCCCACTGTTACTGACATCACTGAGTATAATAGTAATATAATTACACTGTGATCAGACATGAGATCCTCCACACACCTTATACTACAGTAACATCTATTCCATCTAGTACTGCTGACAACCAGCCTCTATATCATGTCTGAGAGGTTGTCACAGCCCCGCCCCCTGTTACTGACATCACTGAATATAATAGTAATATAATTACACTGTGATCAGACATGAGATCACACACCTTATACTACAGTAACAGCTATTCCATCTATTACTGCTGACAACCAGCCTCTATACCATGTCTGAGAGGTTGTCACAGCCCCGCCCTCTGTTACTGACATCACTGAGTATAATAGTAATATAATTACATTGTGATCAGACATGAGATCCACACATCTTATACTACAGTAACAGCTATTCCATCTATTACTGCTGACAACCAGCCTCTATACCATGTCTGAGGGGTTGTCACAGCCCCGCCCCCTGTTACTGACATCACTGAATATAATAGTAATATAATTACACTGTGATCAGACATGAGATCCTCCACACACCTTATACTACAGTAACAGCTATTCCATCTATTACTGCTGACAACCAGCCTCTATAACATGTCTGAGAGGTTGTCACAGCCCCGCCCCCTGTTACTGACATCACTGAATATAATAGTAATATAATTACACTGTGATCAGACATGAGATCACACACCTTATACTACAGTAACAGCTATTCCATCTATTACTGCTGACAACCAGCCTCTATATCATGTCTGAGAGGTTGTCACAGCCCCGACCCCTGTTACTGATATCACTGAATATAATAGTAATATAATTACATTGTGATCAGACATGAGATCCACACACCTTATACTACAGTAACATCTATTCCATCTATTACTGCTGACAACCAGCCTCTATATCATGTCTGAGAGGTTGTCACAGCCCCTCCCCCTGTTACTGACATCACTGTATATAATAGTAATATAATTACACTGTGATCAGACATGAGATCCACACACCTTATACTACAGTAACATCTATTCCATCTATTACTGCTGACAACCAGCCTCCATATCATGTCTGAGAGGTTGTCACAGCCCCGCCCCCTGTTACTGACATCACTGAATATAATAGTAATATAATTACATTGTGATCAGACATGAGATCCACACACCTTATACTACAGTAACATCTATTCCATCTATTACTGCTGACAACCAGCCTCCATATCATGTCTGAGAGGTTGTCACAGCCCCGCCCCCTGTTACTGACATCACTGAGTATAATAGTAATATAATTACATTGTGATCAGACATGAGATCCACACACCTTATACTACAGTAACAGCTATTCCATCTATCACTGCTGACAACCAGCCTCTATACCATGTCTGAGAGGTTGTCACAGCCCCGCCCCCTGTTACTGACATCACTGAATATAATAGTCATATAATTACATTGTGATCAGACATACGATCCACACACCTTATACTACAGTAACAGCTATTCCATCTATTACTGCTGACAACCAGCCTCTATAACATGTCTGAGAGGTTGTCACAGCCCCGCCCCTGTCACTGACATCACTGAGTATATTAGTAATATAATTACACTGTGATCAGACATGAGATCCACACATCTTATACTACAGTAACAGCTATTCCATCTATTACTGCTGACAACCAGCCTCTATATCATGTCTGAGAGGTTGTCGCAGCCCCGCCCCCTGTTACTGACATCACTGAATATAATAGTAATATAATTACATTGTGATCAGACATGAGATCCACACACCTTATATTACAGTAACAGCTATTCCATCTATTACTGCTGACAACCAGCGTCTATATCATGTCTGAGAGGTTGTCACAGCCCCGCCCCCTGTTACTGACATCACTGAATATAATAGTAATATAATTACATTGTGATCAGACATGAGATCCACACACCTTATACTACAGTAACAGCTATTCCATCTATTATTGCTGACAACCAGCCTCTATACCATGTCTGAGAGGTTGTCACAGCCCCGCCCCCTGTTACTGACATCACTGAGTATAATAGTAATATAATTACATTGTGATCAGACATGAGATTCACTCACCTTATGCTACAGTAACAGCTATTCCATCTATTACTGCTGACAACCAGCCTCTATATCATGTCTGAGAGGTTGTCACAGCCCCGCCCCCTGTTACTGACATCACTGAATATGATAGTAATAAAATTACAAGATGATCAGATTAATTAAGTTGTAATTCTCACTAATTAAAAGCTTTCAAGTATTCAAAAGTCACTGACTATGGACAGTAACTAACAGAGCGGATACCAAGAGTTTGACTATCTGATTCTTTTAGCCAGATATCACTAGTAAGACCCCCACCTTTCTACTGCTCTGTATCATTCTCAGCTACCTTTCACAGTATAACGGTATATTTGATCAGATGAACAAGGGATCCATATACCTTTATGAAGAAGCAGCTTCCGTCTATTACTACTGACAACCAGTCCCTATATTATGACTTAACTTGTCAGTTAACCCTTCAGATGCCACGTTCAATGCTGATGCGGCTCCCTCTGCCTTCCAATCAGAGCTTCCGCAGTGAAATCGCGGGGCTCCGATCGGTTATCATGGCAGCCTGGACGCTGCTGAAGTAAGCAGCCTGCCATAGTAAGTTTCCTGCTGCTCTGTGCACGAGGCACAGCGCAGCAGAGACAGTGTAAAATTCCAATTCATGCTAATAGAACCCCTATTAGGGTAAATAGGACTAGGGATCAAAGATCCCAGGTTCTAGCCCCATAAGTAGGCTAATATATAATAAATAAAAAGTTTAAAAAACCCACCAAAATGTTAAAAGTTTAAATCACCCCTCTTTCTTAATTTTACATATAAAAATATAAATAAATAAATAGATGTATTCGGTATCGCCCTATCCAAAAATGTCTGAACTATTAAAATATTTTTTTTAATTGACTGTGCCGTGAACGCCGTAATGGAAAAACATGAAAAACATGGGATTTGCAAATTTTTGGTCATCTTGTCCCCCTCAAAAAGTCACGCATACCATAATAATAAACTTATATAACTTATGTTCGTTCCGCAAAGAACAAGCCTTTATACAGCTCTGTAGACCAAAATATAAAAAAGTTATGGCTGTGAGAATATGGCAATGAAAATGTTGATTTTTTTTCAAAGGTTTTTAGTAATTAAGCAAAATAAAAACTATACAAATCTGGTATTGCTGCAGCTGTATTGAGGCACAGAATAAGGATGTCATGTCATTCTTATCACACAGTGATTTCAAAACCCCTAAAAACATTTTTTTTTTTCAATTTTACCCTGTTTTTGTCCTGTTCTCCAATACAAGACATGGTAAATTAGATGGCGGCATTAAAAAATGCATCTTGTCCCCCAAAAATTAAGCCCTCATATGGCTATGTGAATGGAAAAATAAAAAAAGTTATGGCTTTTGGAACGTGGAGAGGAAAAATCAAAACTGTAAGAATGAAAATAGGCCAGTTTTTAACGGGTTAAAGATGATCTTGTTTTGGAGGGAAAAAGCCAGACTTGCTTACCACCAAAACCAACCAGACTGACCTTTTGAATGTCTGGTTTAGCACTGTTATTATGTCTGAAAACCTGTATTTATCTGGAAATACTGCTGCATCATTGCCATTGAGTATCACTGAAGCTCTAATTTAGGTCTATGTGAGATAGAAAGTTTAACATTGTATTTGTTTGTGCTGAGTTTCTCCCACTAGAAGATTTTAGTTCAGCTGTATATAAGGAGAGCAGCCAGAGCACATAGTCTACTGCAGTTAGGGAACCATGCTTAGAAGAGAAGAGTCTGTCAGACTACCTGAGTGACCAGCAGAGGACGCTCAGATGAGGATGCTGTGCCACAGACCATGGGTCACCAGCCCTGTGACCAAGGAGCCAGCCAGAATACTAAACCACAGAACTTGACTCTTTAGCCATTGGCCAGGGAACCAGCCATCTGAGAGAGGGACAGCTAGCTCAGGCCTTTCCTCTGCATCAAACCCTTCTTCTGCCAGGGAGGAGACTGGAGAAGCCAGCCCAGTGTGTCGCCTGTATTGTTTTGCACCTGGATTCCTCCAGTAAAGAATCACAATGGTTCACTGCAGACCCTGACTCTCTGGACTTATTTTTCATTTGAGTGCACCAGGCCTTACCATCCCTTCTGGAGAGTAACAACAGATAGTGACACATCTACAGTGTCTGGAAGACCCTGCATTGTGTTGGGGCTACCCCAAAACCCCAATTCTGGTGTAAACTTCTTACAAACTGTCACGGTGCAGTTCACTGTGACAGTTGTGGTGTTGTGTAGGCTGACTGCATGCCCTCTCACATACTGGCTGCAGGCTGACTCCTGTTTATGCTGGTTGCTTGGGGCTGCGTGCTGGCTGCAGTTTTGTGTGTGAACTGTGGCCTGTGTTTGTGGCTTCCCATGTTCATATCTCTGTGGCTCCTGTCACCGGTGCTATGCTGGCTGGCTGTATGCGCTTTGTGTACTGGCTGTGGGTGTTCCCATGTATGTAGGGTGACCACATTTCTTAACTGCCATTCAGGGACACTTACTTTCACAAGATCATCATGCGGTCGCGGTCCCGCTACTCGGCCGCGCAGCAAGGCAGGGGAGGAGCCACGCACACACAGGACAGTACTATGCGATGCCGATCTGATTCGGCGATCGCATAGTATAAAGAAGTGACTGTCACCAGGGCCGGTTCTAGGTGAAATGGGGCCCTGGGGCGAAAAACAATAAGTAACAGAGCCCCCCCCCCCATCATGTGCCAGTAGCCATAGGCCCCTCCTTAAGTGCCACTGACTGCCAGTAGTAGCCGTAGCATAGCCCCCCCCCCTATAATGTGCCACACACAGTGACAGTGCCAGTAGCCACTAGCCATATGTCCACACTCTATTGTCCAAGTAGCCATACCATAATTAGCCCCCACCCATCATGTACCCCAGGCCCAATAAGTGCCAGAGTCCACTCCATTCCATTGTCCACAGTCCAAGTAGCCAATGCCATTATTTGCCATACCATAATTACCCCCCCATCATGTACCCCAGCCCAATAAGTGCCCCCCCCATCATGTGCCCCAGCCCCCAGGTCCAGTAGCCAGCCACAGCTGTTAATAAATGACAACAAAAAAAACAACAAAAAAAACACTTGACTTATACTTACCTCCTGTCCTGAGTCCTTGGCTGCAGCGAAGCACGATCAGGCTGTGTCCCGTCCTGCCTCCAGCGCTGCTGACTGTACGGCAGTGGATCAGTCGGGGCTTGAGTTAGGTGGCGTGATGACGTAATGGCACTGCCTGCGCCGGTCCGCTGGCCCCTGATAGGCTGCTGGCCGGCCCTGCACAGCCTGTCAGAGGAAGGGAAAGGGACACACCTCTCCCTCCCCTGCCCTGTGTGGCTGTGCGCAGGCCGTAACGGCGGCTCAGTGATCATTCCGGGACACTGCATTGTCCCGGAATGAGGGTGACCGGGACCCGGGACAGTCTCTCCAAATGCGGGACTGTCCTGGGCGATCCGGGTCACCCTACATGTATGCTGGTTCTGTGATGTGTGCTGGCTGGGCCTTGTGGGTGAACACGGTCTGTGCATGGATGCATTTCTGTTTGTATCACAGTGTGGTTCTGTCACTCCTTGTTGTGTTGGCTGGCTGCATGTAATCTCGTACTGGCTATAGTTGGTCTGTGATTGAGTGTCACCTGTGACACCTGTGATTGCATATCTTCTGCTACTGGTACTCCTGGTTCTGGTGGGGTTAACATTCCCTGATCTGTTCCTGGGTGTGGCTTATCAGGTGCCCTCCTTATCGTAGCTATATCTATCTGTGAGCCATGAGGCTTAGGGTCAGTCTGTCTTTTCCCTTGCTGGGTGTAGCCCCTTGCTGCTGACCCAGGGGGTTTGGCCATCTGCCCTTGTATGTGGTGTTGCCTAGTAAAGCATTGATGTTATAGCCTTGCCTGATCTTCTGTACCTGTTCTGTGTTGTTAATGATGGTATTGCCTGTACCTGTTCTGTGATGTTGTTATATCCTTGTCCATGCCTTGCCTGATCTTCTGTACCTGTTCTGTGTTTTGGTTCACTCTGTTCCATGTTTAGCCTTGCATTGCTCTAACTGCGTCTGATAGCCTGGCAGTGCCTACTGCTTCTGATCCTGTCTGTTCCATGTATTGCTTGCAGTGCCTTACTGCTTCTGTTTCTGTTCCAGTGTATGTCCTGCATTTGTGAGAGGGCTCCTGGGTTCTCTGGAGGGAAGACCTCTAGTCTGTGTGCAGCTTTGCCTGAGACCGCCATGCTTCCGTTCCGCATGGAGTCCAGGCATCTGCTTGTGTGCTGGTTCCCGGTTGTCATCTGATTCATGTCCTATGTTTGCTTGGGTTCCAGTCTGCTCCGCTGGTGCTTGCATCAATGTGGTTCTTTGCAGGTAGGGGTCAAGTGTACCGGGACCTTCTTGGAAATACTGAAATGCAACAGCACTCTGCAACCAGAACTCTGCCCTACCTCTATACTAGAGGCATTAGTGTACATTTTGATCAAAAAGTAATAACCCACTCGCCGCGCAAAGGCCGCCTCTATGAGTGGTCCTAACGCTAAATCCTACCTGTTGTGGGCCATGACAGCCACATAAATTCAGGGAGTGCAGGCCCAGCATGCATGCTGGATCAACCCTGCTTTTTAACCTTCGTAGTGCCGTAACAGCCTCCATTAATCCAGGGATGCAGGTACCAATATGCATACTGAGCCCACTATGTACTCCTCCTGTTGAGGAACATGACAACCACATAAAATCAAGGGAGTGCAGGCCCAGCATGCACGTTGGATCAACCCTGCTTTTTAACCTTTTTAGTTCCATAACAGCCTCCATTAAATCCAGGGATGCAGGTACCAGCGTGCATGCTGAGCCCACTATGTACTCCTCCTGGAGCCAAATGGCTACTAGTAGGTACTATGAGTGCAAATTAAGTTTTATACTTACTCTGATTAAAACCAGCCTCTAGGAGACAAACTAGTCAGGTGTGCACGACTGAATGGAGGTTGCCACACCTCAAGCAAATACTACACAGAAACACAAGGGGGGATCAGTCAGCACGTCCCTGTATGCAGGTGCATGTAGCCATGGCAAAATATACACTCACCTAAAGAATTATTAGGAACACCTGTTCTATTTCTCATTAATGCAATTATCTAGCCAACCAATCACATGGCAGTTGCTTCAATGCATTTAGGGGTGTGGTTCTGGTCAAGACAATCTCCTGAACTCCAAACTGAATGTCAGAATGGGGAAGAAAGGTGATTTAAGCAATTTTCAGCGTGGCATGGTTGTTGGTGCCAGACGGGCCGGTCTGAGTATTTCACAGTCTGCTCAGTTACTGGGATTTTCACGGACAACCATTTCTAGGGTTTACAAAGAATGGTGTGAAAAGGGAAAAACATCCAGTATGCGGCAGTCCTGTGAGCGAAAATGCCTTGTTGATGCTAGAGGTCCGAGGAGAATGGGCCGACTGATTCAAGTTGATAGAAGAGCAACGTTGACTAAAATAACCACTCGTTATAACCGAGGTATGCAGCAAAGCATTTGTGAAGCCACAACATGCACAACCTTAAGGCGGATGGGCTACAACAGCAGAAGACCCCACCGGGTACCACTCATCTCCACTACAAATAGCAAAAAGAGGCTACAATTTGCACGAGCTCACCAAAATTGGACTGTTGAAGACTGGAAAAATGTTGCCTGGCCTGATGAGTCTCGATTTCTGTTGAGACATTTAAATGGTAGAGTCCGAATTTGGCGTAAACAGAATGAGACCATGTATCCATCATGCCTTGTTACCACTGTGCAGGCTGGTGGTGGTGATGTAATGGTGTGGGGGATGTTTTCTGGGCACACTTTAGGCCCCTTAGTGCCAATTGCCCATCGTTTAAATGCCACAGGCTACCTGAGCATTGTTTTTGACCATGTCCATCCTCTCATGACCACCATGTACCCATCCTCTGATGGCTACTTCCAGCAGGATAATGCACAATGTCACAAAGTTTGAATAGTTTCAAATTGGTTTCTTGAACATGACAATGAGTTCACTGTACTAAAATGGCCCCCACAGTCACCAGATCTCAACCCAATAGAGCATCTTTGGGATGTGGTGGAACGGGAGCTTCGTGCCCTGGATGTGCATCCCTCAAATCTCCATCAACTCCAAGATGCTATCCTATCAATATTGGCCAACATTTTTAAAGAATGCTATCAGCACCTTGTTGAATCAATGCCACTTAAAATTAAGGCAGTTCTGAAGGCAAAAGGGGGTCCAATGGTATGGTGTTCCTAATAATTTTTTAGGTGAGTGTACATACAAATACAGAAATGCAACAGCACTCTGCAACCAGAACTCTGCCCTACCTCTATACTAGAGGCGTTAGTGTACATTTTGCTCAAAAAGTATTAAGCCACTCGCCGCGCCAAGGCCGCCTCTATGAGTGGTCCTAACGCTAAATCCTACCTGTTGTGGGCCATGACAGCCACATAAATTCAGGGAGTGCGGCCTGCATGCATGCTGAATCAACCCTGCTTTTTAACCGTCTTAGTGCCGTAACTGCCTCCAATAATCCAGGGATACAGGTGCCTACGTGCACCTGCATACAGGGACGTGCTGACTGACCCCCCCCCCCCCCCTTGTGTTTCTGGGACCTTCCTGGAGGTGCAACCAGTGAGCCCTCGGCCAAGTTTATCCTCACCACCAGGGGCTCTGTGAAGAATGGGGCTCACTGGCTCTCGCCCACTGGGTTTTGCCTCTGGTCTGCCGGTGCACTTGGTTCTGTGGTAGTTCTCTCACTATTGCCTAACCTGCATATCATTACTGTCATGTTCTTTTATTACATATGTAATAAATTATTCTTTTGGTCCTTGGTCTGTTTCTGTCTGTGTCCTGTTCGCAAGATGTTCAGGTGGTCTGTTCCGGGCTCCCGGATTGTGACAGTATGCTTTACCAAGACTACTCTGTTCTGTGGCACGTTTGGCATTCCTTGCTTTGTCTTGAATTTACGAGTTTCTGTTCTCTGGATCTGAGTTCTGTTGTCCGAGCCTGTGTTCTGTGTCTTGGCTTCCGTTTTTTGCCTTCGGTAAGAGGGTGTCAGCATGTTCTGCCTGCCGTTTTCTGGTGTTCATGTTTGTCCTCCGAAGGGAGGGTGTGAGAGGGAGGTACTGTCACGGTGCGGTTGACACACAACACCGCAGACCGCATGCAGCCTCAAGCAATCAGCATACACAGGAATCAGCCTGCAGCCAGTACGTGAGAGGGCATGCAGCCAGCCTAATACATTACAATATATATACAATACAATATATATACAACACAATATATTCCAGCACCAGTAGAGCAAGTCATTGTATCTAGTCCTAGTGAATCAAGACAGCTAGTCGTGACTAGAGAAATGCCCAGCCTACATTTGAGGTGAACCAGTCCCATGAAGGTATCTGCAACTAAGTGATCCCCTTGAGGGGTCTGCCACAAGCAAGTGACTGTGCTAGTGAGACTGTATTCTGCATTAATAACTAGAGAATTGCTAGTAAGGGACTGGGTTACTGCCTTAAGCCTCATTCACACGTCAGTGCTTCACGGATGTGTGTTATACGTGTTCTCCATGGACAGCACACATCCCCACTCATTTTACTGTGTGTATTCAGACATCAGTGTTTAACCACAGTCCGTAGGTCAGTATTTTTAGCACGGATGCATGCTCTATTTTGTCCGTGTTCACTGATCCATCATGTCTATTATAGTCTATGGGTCCGTGAAAACCACGGATGCAACATGGATGCCATCCATGTTTCACAGATCAATAAGAAGAGATGCTTTAAAAATTATTTTTCAGCTGTTCAGTGTCAGTGCAACACAGACAGCAGAAAACAGACACACGGGCCCAACACGGATCCTTCACTAACAGCTTTAAAGGGTTTCTGTCACCAGATTTAACCCTATTAAGCTAGCTGACATTAGCGATGTGCTATTTTTAGCTATACCTAACTAGCCTATTCCTACTTTTCTCAGTGCCCCCGTTACGCTAAAAATCAAACTTTTATAATATGCTAATTAGCCTCTAGGAGCAAGGGGGAGCATTCTCCTACCTTTGTCCCCTCCCTCTATGTCCTGATTGACAGGGCCAGGCAGTGCTCGCATCCTTCTGCTAGCCCTGTGCTCGGATGAAATCTCGCGCCATTCTGAACTCAGCACAGGCACGGTGAGGAAGCTGGCAGCCGGCGAGCGTCTTTCCCTCACCGCGCCTGCGCTGAATTCTGAACGACGCGAGATTTCATTCGATCACAGGGCTGGCAGAAGGATGCGAGCGCTGCCTGGCCCTGTCAATCAGGACATGGAGGGAGGCGACAAACGTAGGAGAACGGAGCCTCTAGGAGCAGGAACAACGCCCCCCTGCTCCTATAGGCTAATTAGCATATTATAAAAGTTAGAGGGCACTGAGAAAAGTAGGAATAGGCTATAATTTTTTGGCGCACCATGGTTACCGAAATATGGAGGAGAGCCTACAGGTCTCAATGACTTTGAGATCAAATGAGTGCCATTTACAAGATGATTTCCCTCAATGAACAGAAAGTTGCTATGTTGATTGGTCAATTGGAGGGAGCAGCCCTCAGCGAGGTTAAAGGGGTTCTCCGGGAATTAAGAAAATGAAAATATTTAAATATTACTTTAAAAAAGAAAACAAAATCCACGGCACCACCTTCTGTGTTCTGTGTCTTTATTTCACCAAAGGCAACGTTTCGGTTTTCCCAATGAAACTGTCCTCAAGCCAGTGAGCTTGCTCTGTACAGTATTCAAACAAAGTATTATGCGAATCGACTTTGGATGTTTCATCCGAAGTCGATTCGCTCATCCCTAGTGATGATGTACTGTATAACTATACCCAGGGGTGGGATTCAAATTTTTAACAACAGGTTCCCTACTGAACGGCGGACACACGGTGTCACGACACATGTTTACATATACATACACCATATATATGTAACACACATACACATAAATACACCATACATACATTACACAAATACCACCCAACTTTTAAAAGCCTAAGGAGCTAAATTATGGAATGGAAACGCTCATCTGCCAGAGCATCGGGTCGGAATTCAGCTGGTAACACGGTTCTCCGATCCGCTGTAATTTTAACAACCGGATCTGGAGAACCTGAGGGAACTGGCTGAATCCCAGGCCTGACTATACCTTTGCTTCTAATATATTTTGAAGGTTCCTCTATGATGATGTCCATTCTTGCTGATGATGCTGAAGATCTGTGTATCCTCTCAAAAAACATTGTCTTGCTACAATCTATGCAAAAGGCTATGTACTGGTCAAATTCAGTTAGGAAGTCTGTTATATTGCCAACTATAATAAAAAGCAAACATCTTAAGATCAGCCCTATAAAGAGTTAAGTAAAAAAAAAAAACTGATGCTTGACATAATGACCACTTTGAGAAGGGGCTTATTCTCATGCACACCATGTATATTGTACATGATGACTATGTTATTGATACTGTTTGCCAGTCCAGTAATTGGTTCGGTCAAGTTAACAATGCCCTTTGGAGTCTTTTTGCTGCAGGTGCAGATGCCAGCCAGATAGCTAATGAAAAAGTAGTGGAATGACCAGCACTAAATGTCTTAGATCTGTGATCTGACCACAGTATCTGCTATCCTGTTTTGCCCCAGCAGTAACCAGTGATGACAATTTTGATGACCTTGCTAAAGTCGGCCAACTTCCAGCTTGATGACCACAGCAATGACCACTGATAACCAGCTTAATGTCTACAGCCTTCATCAGCCACCTATATCCTTTCCACGGGCATCCCACATGTTCCATAGAACCAGCTACCAGCATGTATCATCAGTTACCAGACAGATTACAGCATCAACAGCCCACCGATCAGCAGTGAAAAAATAAAAATATGCCTTTTTGTTAACTACTAAGCCTATGCTGAATCCTGTTTGTAGAATTTAGGAGCCTGTACCCTAGGGGAAGATTGAAGGACCCCCTAGAGCTGGACTATCTCAAACCCTATGTACATAGTTGGTGACTTATACAAAAATTATCTTTCTTAAGTAGTCCTGACTGTGGCGGGGATACCACAGTTAAAATAGGGGAGAGTGTAGCGACCTGGAGTAGGTGTACTTTGAAGTCAGGACATTTGTGGACATTTGCCTCTGTTTCCTCCATCAACTCCTTTATTTCACTTTAAAGGGTTAACTTGCACTGACTTATACTGTTTTAGGGCTCATTCAGACAGCCACATGTATGGGTCTGCATCCGTTTCACAATATTGTGGAACGGGTGCAGATCCATTTATTTCAATGGGGCCGCAAAAGATGCGGACAACACACCATGTGCTGTCCACATCCATAATTACGTTCCACAGCCCCCCAAATAATATAGTGCTGGCCCTGTGATTTCTGCAAAATGCAGAATGCACACATCCGGTATCCATGTTTTCCAGATCCGCATTTTGCGGACCGCTAAATACTTACAGCCATCTGAATGATCTCTAATACTGTGTACTGTGCATTTTTATATGTATATTGTCATATTTATCCTGCTCATTTGCACTTTGTTTGCACAGCATTGTGGAAAGGGTCAATGAATACTGAGAAACTTTTAGAACTTTCTAGATAATAATGAGAAGCTGGTAATTTTCCACATCTACCACAGGGTTTAAAGATGAGCGTGTTTTGGTGGGAAAAATCCAGACTTGTTTACCACCAAAACCAGACAGCCTGACCTTTTGAATGCCAGGTGCTACTATGTTATTTTGTCTGAAAACCTGTTTTTGTCTGAAAAAGCTGCTTTGTCATTCCCATTGAGTATCACTGAAGCTCTAATGTAAGTCTATGATAAACAAGAGTTGTAACATTGTATTTGTTTGTGCTGGGTTTCTCCACTTCACCCCTCTCACTAGAAGGTTCTAGTTTAGCTACAAAACTGTAGATAATGGACCAGTGTTAAAAGAGGAGACTCTGCCAGACTACTTGAGTGACTTGAAGAAGACGCTGAGACGGGGATACTCTGCCACAGACCGTGGATCACCAGCCTTTGGCCAGGGTACCAGTCTTCTGAGCGAGAGAGGGACAGCTAGCTTAGGCCTTTCCTCAGCATCAAACCCTTCTTCTGCCAGGGAGGAGACTGGAGAAGCTAGGCCTCTGCCTCGCCTGTATTGTTTTGTACCTGAATTACTCAAGTAAAGAAGCACACTAGCTTACAGCAGACCCTGGCTCTCTGGACTTATTCCCTATTGGGGTGCACCATGCCTTATCATCACTTCCGAAGAGCAGCAACACGTAGTGACACCTCGATGGTGTCCGGGGGACCCAGAGTAGCGTTGAGGCTACCACAAACCTGGCCACTGCACATCTAGGCAGGTATCTTGTGACAGGAGGTCTGTGCCCAGAGACCTATAGTGGCTTTGTAGGATGAATGAATGCAGACAGTTTTGGCAGAAACACAATTTTGGAAGACAAATGTTACCTGGTAAGAAGTCTGTCCTGAAGTCTTCATGCTACAAGTTTATTTGCATCCATCTAGCATACTGTGCCAACAAATACCACTGTTGCAAAATAAAAGTCAGTGGTATTCCAGGGAGTACCCACTTACAAATGACCAAATGTTTGTCAGTCAGGGACATTCAATGAAAGCTGGGAGATGTAGTTCAGTTGTTGCCATCATTAAGGAAGGAAGTGGTCTACTCCTACCTGGGTTTCAATACAAATGAATATAGCAGCAGCCTGAAACAAAACTGCAAATAACGAAGGTAAGATCTGAGATTTAAAACAAGCCCATAGGGGGAGATTTATCAAGACTGGGGTTTCCTTGATCTCCTGTGCACCGGGATAATTTATTTAGAAGCCGTTCATTTAGACACATCTCTGGGCCTGGGTGTGCCATAAACTCAAATGTACACCAGCTAAGGGCTGGCATAGACAAGCTATAATGTACGCTGGCATAAATTACAGTACAGTACATCTGGTGGGTCGTGGGAATCCCCGCCATTCACATGAAACCTCACCCTTTTTTACACTGTCTAGAAAAGTTGTGAGAAGCACAAAAAGTAACAAATTATGCTGTGACATAATTTGCAACTTATTGCAACACAAAAATAGTGTAAAAAGTTTAGTAAATGTGCCCCAAAGAGTTTTAACTTAACCCTGACTCAAAAAATACTTTTCATCATCTCAGAAAATATTTAAAAAATAAATAATCAGATATAAAGAATTAAACGAGAAAACATTGAGACCCTTTTCTCCACTTGCTTTCAGGGGAATGAGAACATTTTTGTTTATTTTCAGTCGCTGGTTTTCACTGCCTCTGGATGTAAAGAACAGTACCATTCACTGACAGCAAGCAGAAATATCTAAAATGCTGAGTAACTGAAACACAAAGAGGTAGATTTATCAAGTGGTGTAAAGGAAAACTGACTGAGGCTAAGTTCACACCAGTTATTTGTTCAGTTATTTCCATCAGTTAGGGCCACGGCCGGTGCAAGGATTTTTGCCGCCCTAGGCAAAAGAAAAGTTTGCCGCTCCCCCCCATGTGACATCACAATGCCCCACCCATATGATCTGCCATATTAAAGGAGTTCTGCAGTTTATTTAAACTGATCGGCAGGGGTCCGACACCCGGGACCCCCGCCAATTAGTTGTTTGAGAAGGCAGCGGCGCTGGCAGTAGCGCCTCAGCCTTCTCGCAGTGACGTCACGATTAGTATCATTGGCCTGGGTGGGGCTAAGCTTCATTCAAGTGAACAGAGCTTAACCCCGCCAAGGCCAGTGATACTAGTCGTGACGTCACTGCGCCTGCGGTAAACAGCGAGAATGCCGAGTCGCTACTGCCAGCGCAGCTGCCTTCTTAAACAGCTGATCGGCGAGGGTCCCGGGTGTCAGACCCCCGACGATCAGTTTAAATAAACTGCAGAACCCCTTTAACTAATGCCAGTTCTCTCCCCCCATGTCATTCTCTTCCCCCCCATGTCATTTTCTCCCCCCACCCATGTCATTCTCTTCCCCCCCATGTCATTCTCTTCCCCCCATATGTCATTCTCTTCCCCCCATATGTCATTCTCTTCCCCCCATGTCATTCTCTTCCCCCATGTCTTTCTCTCCCCCTCCATGTCATTCTCCCCCCATGTCATTCTCTCCCCCATGTCATTCTCCCCCTCATGTCACTCTCTTCCCCCATGTCATTCTCTCTCCCCGCATATGTCATTCTCCCCCCGTGTCATTCTCTCCCCCTTGTCATTCTCCCCCCATGTCATTCTCTTCCCCCCATGTCATTATCTTCCCCCATATGTCATTCTCTTCCCCCCATGTCATTCTCTCCCCTCCATGTCATTCTCCCCCCATGTCATTCTCTCCCCCATGTCATTCTCCCCCATGTCATTCTCTTCCCCCTCTTGTCATTCTCTCTCCTTTTCTTGTCATTCGCTCCCCCCCATGTCATTCTGTTCCCCGCCCCACCCCCAAATGTCTTTCTCTTTCCCAATCCCCCCCTACCTCTGGTGTAGCGTGGCCGAGCTCTGTATGGTCCCACGGGTACAGGCACTTTAGTTTCCTGTACCCGGGCGGACTGACAGGAAGCGCACACTGTGTGCACACTTCATGTCAGTCCGGCCGGGTACAGGAGACAGATGCTCCCTGTACCCGCGGACCATACAGAGCTTGGCCACGCTACAATGAGGGACTGGCAGGAGGGAGCGCTGAGCGCTTCCCCCCTGTCAGCCCCTCTCCTCTTGCTGCGCCCGGGCGGTGCGCCCTCATGGACGCGCCAGCCCGGGCAGTGCTGCAGCCGCCAGAGGCTCAATATAGAGCGCTCAGGCGGCTGCAGCATGAGGCGGGGCCGGCGCTCCTAGCAGCGCCCCTTCCCAAGGGGCACTCTACGCGGCTGCCTAGTCAGCTTATAGGACGCGCCGGCTCTGGTTAGGGCTAATTAAGTGGGGCGGCAAAAGATGTGGACAGCACACTCCGTGTTACGGCCACATTTCCTGGACTGAGCACCGCTCTTCTGAATTCCTCAGGTATACTGTACTGTAATCATGGCATTATCTGAGTACAATACAGAAGACCCAAAGTCGAGCAGGAACTCACAGGATCATAAATAATTATGATCCTTTGAGTTTGGGTCAGAGGAGCAGTGTGTGGTCTGGGAAATGTGGCTGTCATACCAGACCAAACATACTCGTGTGCATTTTTCGGACCCTGAGCTGTCAGCGAGGGGTTTGCATTGGTGATCCGAGGGCAGCGGTCCCAGTGGTCTTTGGTAGTTGTTGCTGTTGGCCAGTTTAGACCGTTTGCATGTGAAGCTTAGTGGTGCGTGAAACTTAGTTTGCACTTGGCACGAAAGTTGGCACAACAGCTTCAAACAATAGGTACCATATGAGACAGCAGCAGCTGGTTATAAATGACCCCCACTATGTGGAATCTATTCCTCAGTGTCAGTAGCACAAACACTTTCATCTTTTTTTAGTTCTCCCTGAAGAATCCAAAGTAGAAATGGAGCTGAGAAGAATAGGAGACTTCACAATCAGCAGAACTTTGCTTTTTGGGCAAATAACCAGATTTGTGATGGATGACTGAAATGTGAAGAAACACAAAGGACGTTACTGTTCTGTGTCCTCTCCAGACAATCAGTTACAGTGCTGGAAAATGGAGAAAAACGTATGACCCAGCAACAAAGGGCTGCATTTAATGCTGACGCCTGTGGTAAAGGCGCGGGGACCCAGGCTGCGCATCTATCCGGTTTATCGGACATTCCTGGTCCATGTCCACCATGGGAGCAAACTAACATCTTCATCATGGCTGCATTGTTACATATGTTCCTCTATATCAGTAACCCCCAGTGTATCCAGAAGAAGGAGGCTGAGGCTACAGTGCTCCTTTTCCCTGCAGATCAAGTGACCATGGCCCATTAGGTTTTCAATGTATTTTGTAGGGACAATTCCCATCATCTTCACTGTTCACTGCGTCACATAGTGATTAAGTTGTCGTCAGCAGTCGTGTTGTGGTTGCATTACTTTACATATTTCCAAAGATGAGGCCATACAACTCAAATACTACCCAATATCATGTATCTGAGGTGCCATCAAATCCCCTTTTCTCCCCCCTACTAAGTTCTCAATTCCTCAGGTTCCACTGTTGCATAAGTGTTAGTACCCCTGTATATACTATGTCACATACTAGGGATCTGTGTCGCTAGTAGTTCCAGCTCACAGAAGATTGTCTACACTGATACACTGCAACAGCTGCAGCTGTATGAAGCATTAGGCCTGCACAGGTTTTCAGTTTGCTAACAAGAATTTTCCCTTTCACTGACGGCAAGCAGAGATCTTGAATATGGTGACAAATTGAGACACAAACACATTGGAGCACAACGCAATAAAAAAAAAAAGCTGAAATCTCAGCCCTTGATTTCCCACCAGACCCATTATGAGGCTTGTGACAGGAGCAGGAGGTTCCCATCTGACTACATTTATCTTATCACAGCATGTGATGATGTTAACTGCAGCTCGGTCGTGTCACTTGTGGTCAGTCCACGCACAGGACGCGGCGGATCGAGAATGCAGAGAATTGATTAATAGACAATGGTAATATAATTCAGTAAAGGGTCCGGTCAGATGAGCATCAAATTTAACATGGTGCCTAATTTATATTTAAAGGGCCAGTAATTTGTGCAGTCTGCTGCTTACAACAGTGCTGGAGTATTATAACAGCACACTACAGTCAGCCTCGCCTGACCAAACAGCTGATCAGTATGATAATCTGGGAGAGGCCCTTTAACCTGTTTTACAGAACAGTGAATAGCATATGGTATTCCCCTATCCTAAATGTAGCCTTTCCACAGCCTGAAGTGGGTGATAACAGGGAGCAATAGACTATATTCACTTGACCTACAGCCAGAGTCTACCCAGCCAGAAATGTCCGATAACTAAGAACAGATAATGGAGAGGAGACTGGTAAGGTTTAGTGCCCCTAGCCTTTCTGCTGCCTGAGGCGAAAACTGAAATGGCGCCCCTCCCTCCCCATGTCAATTTCTTAACCTAACCCTAGTCACAATAAAAGCGCTCATTGCCCTTGGCCCTTCGGCCCCTCTTGCCCCTACCTGGTGCTGCCTCACCTGGCCTCATTGGTGGTGCACCCCTGCCTTTAACCATAACTCCCATTATGTTGAATGCCGCAGAAGAAGATAAACATAATTCCTCATACAGCATCCCACAGCTCTTGATGTGATGTTGAACTAAAGTCTGCTCTACTGTTTTTAGCAGAGCGGGGCTCAGGGTCTGCAGAACTTGGAACAGAGGCAGCACATCTGTTTTACTATTCACTTTGGTGGTAGGTGATAGTAAAAACATCTCTGATCACATCCACCGGTGGGAAAACCCTCATCGTTTAAGAGGAAATGTAACAAAGAGGATCAAATATTCTTGTATTAAACATAATCGTATCTATCTATCTATCTATCTATCTCATATCTATCTATGTATCTATCATCTATCACATATATATCTATCTATCTAATGTCTGTCTATCTATCTATCTATCTCATATCTATCTATATATCTATAATCTATCACATATATATCTATCTATCTAATGTCTGTCTATCTATCTATCTATCTAAAATCTATCTATCTCATATCTATCTATCTATATATCATCTATCTCATATCTATCTATCTATCTATCTATCTATCTATCTATCTATCTCAAATCTATCTATCTCATATCTATCTATCTATCTATCATCTATCTCATATCATCTATCTCATATCTATCTATCTATCTATCTATCTAGCTGGCTATCTATCTATCTATCTATCTATCTATCTAGCTGGCTATCTATCTATCTATCTTGTTATCTATCTATCTATCTATCTATCTATCTATCTATCTATCTATCTATTATTTATTATCTATCTATCTATCTATCTATCTATCTATCTATCTATCTCCTATCTATCTATCTATCTATCTATCTATCTATCTATCTATCTTGTTATCTAAGTGGTCCAAAAAGGCAAGGCAGCACTCCAAAGAGTAAAATTCATGTGCGTTTATTGACCCAGTGCTCCAGCAACGTTTCAATTGCTCAATGCAATCTTTATCAAGCCATTGAGCAATTGAAACGTTGCTGGAGCACTGGGTCAATAAACGCACATGAATTTTACTCTTTGGAGTGCTGCCTTGCCTTTTTGGACCACTTATACTACAAAGAACCTTGTTGCGGGCTCTCGCAGGATTTTGCACCCGACTGTTTAGTGTGCTGCTTCTTATTTTCCATTTTCTCTATCTATCTATCTATCTATCTATCTATCTATCTATCTATCTATCTATCTATCTATCTATCTATCTATCTATCTATCATCTATCTATCTATCTATCTATCTATCTATCTATCTATCTATCTATCTATCTATCTATCTATCTATCTATCTATCTATCATCTTTCTTGTTATCTATCTATTTATATCTATCATCTATCGTGTTATCTATCTATCTATCTATCTATCTTTCTTTCTATCATCTATTGTTATCTATCTCTATTGTTAATTTTTAATAAATTCCTTTTTTTTTTTTGTGGAGACCTTTTTTTTGGACAGGCAGTGTATATGTCCTTTGGTGCCCTTGCAACAAATTATATGTTGGTGAGACTTCCCTTGATTTTAAAACCCAATTGAATCATCATCGGTATACCGTTAGAAAAAAATGAATAGATCTTCCTGTGTCCAAGCACTTTATGGATATGAATCACAAAGAAAGCGACTTGAAATGTATGTTGATTGACCATGTTACGGTCTCCTGCAGGGGAGGCAAAAGGAATTTGATTTTTAAAAAACGTGAGCTCTACTGGATTGTGACTCTTAATTCTTTGAAACTCAATGGGTTAAATGATTTTAAACCAGGCATCCTTATATAAGATCTTGTTGGATGCATTGATGATTGTAATTTGCCTTCTTCTGGTTATGGTGCGAGTTATACTTATAATACTTATAATTTTATAACCTTTTTCTTGTTTTATTTTTAGTTACATTGATGGATGGTGGCATTGGGAGCAACTGAACCAGCATGGAAAAAGTTTTTTTTTTTACAATGGGACGGTATGATTCTTGTGGTTTATTATTTTTTTGAATTGATGCATATTAATATGGGTCTGTTTGTGTGGTTGGTGACTCAAATCATATATTCTCTATATAATTAAATCATTAGTGATATGGTGAATACTTTAATACTTACCAAATGGGGGTCCTCTTGCTGTTCATTCAGTGTGGACACCTGTTGGTGGACTTTTTCCATCGGTCTCCTCCACCACAGTGGCAGCGGGGTTTACCTGATAGATAAAAAGTGGTCAGTTTTCTATACACACAGTTACTGGGGTTAAAGCTTCCAGGCCAGATGTCCTAAACCAGGATGTTAGCCTTGAAGGCTCTCCATTGTATGGTGATACATTGTTGTGGAAACTGCACTGCAACTGCCGAACCATTTATATAATGAGGACCATATGTTTTCTCCATTGTTAATTTCTAATAAATTCCTTTTTTGGATTACATGTGATGTGTGTATCAATCACATAATGTTTTATATTCCTCTATAATGGGGGTGACTTAGCCGCTGGGTGGGGATAGTGCGGTGGGCTTTTATACATTATAATATTGGCCCCCGCTCTATCACGCACTGCATTAGGTTTATCTTTTACTTTTATGTGGGCCTGTTTAACGGAGTTGTATCCAGTTTGTGGCGCTGTCAGGTTGCTGCGATCATGTGACCTTAATTTGTCATGTGGTCGGGCTCTGTAATGTACGCCCGGACGGATAGATCCCTTTTACAGCGTTTCTGTGATGACGGTGATCATGTGATTCTTTTTTATCACGTGATTCCCCTCCTCATTTATCATACACTTCCCTATATGCTGTATCTTGTTTGTGGCATTTAATTGGTCATTTGATCGGGCTCTGTGATGTGCGCCCGGACGAATACATCTTTGTTTACAGTGTTTCTAAGACGACGGCGATCATGTGATCTTTTCTGATCACGTGATTTGCTTCTTCACTCATTCTTGACATGCGCGATGGCTCTGCAGGGACGCCGATCAACGTGTCTGTAAATCCATGCTGGATTAGGTATTGTACTCCCTCCCCTATCCATCAATTCTGTTTTTAATTCACTACACATGACATCAGTATATGTTTTTAATCATTATGCACTTTTGTATGTACAGTATTTATGTGGATTTGATCGATGCACTTGTTTTTTGTCACAAATTATGCTTATCTGATTATTCTTCTATTTTATTTTCTCATGTGAGATCTTAGCACATTTATAGTTTGTTTGTTAATTAATTCAATTTTCTAATCATGACATGCGCGGTATTTATATATGCACTTTACACCATTGTATTGATCTGGGTTAAAAAAGATCCATAGAGAGGACCAAAACGTTGCTTCTGGTGGAATAAAGATACACAAGTTTACTTTGGAAGTGCCGTGGATTCTTTATCTTTTATGTTCGTTGGATGGTGGATCGCATCCGTGACCGCTGGCACTCCGTTGTTTCTTCTTGTCTGCAGTGCTGCCCAGCTTTACTAAGTTTTTGTCTATTGGAGCTATTGGAGCAAGCACGCCGTTGTCTACATGAATTCACAAGGTAACTTCAGTTTGAATCGGGACTTACCTACAGCAGGTATTTTTTCATACTCCCAGGAGGAGGCAGATAGGATCCTCAATGCCTTCAAAGGGGATGCGGGCTTTTTATCCCCTCCCACAGAAATTTGAAAAGGCTCACAAAACGGATTACATCTGTAGAACTCCATTTAACTACTTTGAGTGAATATTATAGAGTTCAACATATCCCAAGGGGTATGCAAATGCAT
The DNA here is from genome assembly GCA_033119425.1 of Bufotes viridis. Taxonomy (NCBI): domain Eukaryota; kingdom Metazoa; phylum Chordata; class Amphibia; order Anura; family Bufonidae; genus Bufotes; species Bufotes viridis. The sequence continues at coordinate 444,574,698 of CM065590.1, read as the reverse complement.
TTTCAACCCACTATGTACATGAATGATACAGACTTTCGATCTAGGTATGAGTCTATAGCCATCAATCATTCCCCAGGAGTAGATTCTCTTTCTTTTTTAGGAGGTTCTCAGAACACAGCAACAGAGGGAAAAAAACAAGCAGAAGGGGCTGGATGTAGAAGACGCCGACAACAACAGAAAAACGGGGCAAGAAGGCACAGAAACGGAAGAACTGAGTACTAGCAATACTGTGGTAAATATTTCTTCCCATGTTTTGACTCCATCGCAATTAAAAGTATTATCTAAAGGGTTAAGTTTTTGCCCCAATATTCATACGAACTGGTACAAGTTGAAGCTGACTTATATGAATTTTTTAGACGCATCAAATTAAAAGTATGGTTTTCCCCGCATCCAGGTACTGGAGAAAATTTGAAATCATCTGAATTATGTCTGGCGGATATAGATTTGTTTACCAAGAGTGAGTTTAATCCTCCTGTTTCCTCACCTGCCATAGAATTGTTTATTGATTCAGTCTTACGTGATGTACATGCACTTGATGTTGTAGGTAATAATCAATTTCGACATCCTAAAATGTCTACCATGGAATAGCGTGCATTGCAGGAATTGGTCCATGACCACGGCCTCACCATCAAGCCTGCAGACAACGGTGGTGCGGTTGTGGTCATGGACACCTGTAAATACATTGAGGAGGCACATAGACAATTGTTGGATGAGTCTGTATATTCTGGGATTTCCAGAGAAAAATCAATCAGATAGTGAATGATGGGGGTTCAGGCGGGCTTCATTGATGCCAAATTATCTTATAGTTTTACATCTTAACACTCCTATGTTATATCTGATCCCCAAAATCCACAAGGATTTTAATAATCCACCTGGTAGGCCTATTGTGTCTGGAAAAGGTTCTTTGCTGAGCAATGTTTCTATTTTTTTAGATAGAACATTGCGCAGGTTTGAAATTTCAGCAAGATCATATATCCAAGACACCACAGATTTTTTGAATAAATTGTCAGAGGTTACTATTCCTCCTAATGCTAGCATGGCGTCTTTTGATATTGTCAGCCTCTATACTTCTATTAGGCACGAATTTGGCATCAATGTTGTAAAACAAGCATTAACCCGCTCTGAATTTTCCCCAGGTTGTCAGGATTTTATCCTGACATTGTTACATACTGTACTTACTTGCAATTATTTTCTGTTTGGTGATTATTTTTATTTACACTTGAAGGGGACCGCCGTCGGGTCGAACGTGGCACCAACTTACGCTAACATGGCGGTCTCCTTCTTGGAAGAGACTCACATCTATGTATCGCCCCACTTCGGTCATGTATTGAGGTGGTGGCGATACATAGATGATCTTTTTCTAATCTGGACGGGTACTGAGGAACAGCTGTTATTGATTTATTCTTTTTTGAATACCATAGACAGTGATATAAAATTTACCCTTATTTATTCGGTGGAACAGATTCATTTTCTTGATATACTCATTACTGCAAAAAATAGATCGTTAACTACAGATGTTTATATTAAACCTACTGACAAAAATACTCTTTTGAGATATGACAGTGCTCTCCCACGTGCAATGGTCAAATCTCTTCCACTTAGTCAATTCTTGCGTGCTAAACATATTGTGAGTGATAGCCATCAACTGGACAAGACTCTTGGAAGTATGACTAGGTCATTTCAGGAGAGGGGCTTCCCTAGGGCAGTATTGAATACACATCTTACATCTGTACGTACATTGGACCGAGTTAATTTACTTGGGAAGAAACGCGAGAGAAAATCTCTACAAAGAATTCCTCTTGTTACAACTTACACGGAAGACAGTTATTGTGAATAAACATTGGGCGGTTTTTAAGAGTGGACACAATAATATTGATGCATTTATATTGCCTCCGTTATTATCCTACAGGAGACCTAAAAATCTAAGGGACAAATTGGTGCATACTGATGTAGGCCCACAGAGTTTTTTACATCCTCAAAAACATGTCTGTTTTCCCTGTCTTAACTGCATTAATTGCCGTTATGTACAGAAGGGAAACAAATTCATACACCCTATTACATCTAAACAATTTTTTATCAAATATTTTTTTACCTGTGAGTCATCTTTTGTTATACACTGCCTGTCCGAAAAAAAAGTCGCCACCTGGATTTAACTAAGCAAATAGGTATGAGCCTCCTATTGGATAATTACTGCATGGACAAATATGTTTCAGCTGGCAACAAGTTATTTAACCCCAACTGGTGCAATGAGTTGCTTCTCATTTTTTAAGCAACCATGTCGAAAGACACATCTCGTGGTCGTGGAAAAGATGTTAGTCTGTTTGAGAAGAGTCAAATCATTGGCATGCATCAAGCAGAGAAAACATCTCAGGAGATTGCAGAAACTACTAAAATTGGGTTAAGAACTGTCCAACGCATTATTAAAAACTGGAAGAATAGTGGGGACGCATCGTATTCGAGGAAGAAATGTGGCCCAAAAAAAATCCTGATTGATCGTGATTGGCGATTATTGAGTCCAGATTTACCCTGTTCCAGAGTGATGGGTGCATCAGGGTAAGAAGAGAGGCAGATGAAGTGATGCACCCATCATGCCTAGTGCCTACTGTACAAGCCTGTGGGGGCAGTGCTATGATCTGGGGTTGCTGCAGTTGGTCAGGTCTAGGTTCAGCAACAGTTTGTGCTCCAAGAATGAGGTCAGCTGACTACCTGAACATACTGAATGAACAGGCTATTCCATCAATGGATTTTTTCTTCCCTGATGGCACGGGCATATTCCAAGATGACAATGCCAAGATTCATCGGGCTCAAATTGTGAAAGTATGGCTCAGGGAACATGAGACTCTTGGGATGTGCTGGAGAAGGCTTTGCGCAGCGGTCAGACTCTACCATCATCAATGAAAGATCTTGGTGAAAAATGAATGCAACATTGGATGGAAATAAATCTTGTGATATTGCAGAAGCTTATCGAAACAATGCCACAGCGAATGCGTGCCGTAATCAAAGCTAAAGGCGGTCCAACGAAATATTAGAGTGTGTGACCTTTTGGTGGCGACTTTTTTTTTGGACAGGCAGTGTATATGTTCTTTGGTGCCCTTACAACAAATTATATGTTGGTGAGACTTCCCTTGATTTGAAAACCCGATTGAATCATCATCGGTATCAAAAAAAATGAATGGATCTTCCTGTGTCCAAGCACTTTATGGATATGAATCACAAAGAAAGCGACTTAAAATGTATGTTGATTGACCATTTTACGGTCTCCTGCAGGGGAGGCAACAGGAAATTGATTTTGAAAAAAACGTGAGCTCTACTGGATTGTGACTCTTAATTCTTTGAAACCTACTATGTTGGTGTGATATGGTGCGTTTCTGTGATGACGGTGATCATGTGATTCTTTTTTATCACGTGATTCCCCTCCTCATTTATCATACACTTCCCTATATGCTGTATCTTGTTTGTGGCGTTTAATTGGTCATTTGATCGGGCTCTGTGAAGTGCGCCCGGACGAATACATCTTTGTTTACAGTATTTCTAGGACGACAGCGATCATGTGATCTTTTCTGATCACGTGATTTGCTTCTTCACTCATTCCTGACATGCGCAATGGCTCTGCAGGGACGCCGATCAACGTGTCTGTAAATCCATGCTGGATTAGGTATTGTACTCCCTCCCCTATCCATCAATTCTGTTCTTAATTTACTACACATTACATCAGTATATGTTTTTAATCAATTAATTATGTAACACTTTGTTGATTACTATATTTGTATGCACTTTATTATGTAATTATGTGGATTTGATCGACTTGTTTTTTGTCACAAATTATGCTTATCTGATTATTCTTCTATTATATTGTATTCTCATGTGAGATCTTAGCACATTTATAGTTTGTTTGTTAATTAATTCAATTTTCTAATCATGACATGTGCGGTATTTATATATGCACTTTACACCATTGTATGATAGACTGGGAGTGGCTCACTTGGGGAGAGTGATGGAAATAGGGTGCTCTAGCGTCCAATATGGGTCCCACCTTACCCCAAAGACAAAATTAATGAGTATATATGGAAAAGGACGGGCACTCCAGTTCTGGATCAAACTTGGAAAAAAAATGTTTGTTTATTAAATAGTACAGTGTACACACAGATCTAGGACTTTGAATAACAGGTGAAAGGTGCAGAAGCAGATGAGACGACCGTAGGTTATAGTCCGTCCATCTGCCCGTCCATCAATCCTCTGCATCAAAATATACACATATAATAATAGTAAAATTCCACCATTAAGCTCCTAAGGATAGATGTTAAAATGGAACCTGTTAATTGATAATAGATATCCAATATAAACATATAGATATATCAGCACTCGATATCTAATATTTCTAAAAAATTCATCCAAAATTGGCAGTGGTATGGTTGGCTAAATGATTCAGTCCATCTAAAATAGCCAGAGTACAGGATTATTAGTCAATTAATAATAGTATCCATCCATCCAGAGAGTGATATTAATAATGATTAATACATTATTGTCCCATCCAGACAGATTAATGGTTAACTGTAAGATGTGGTGACATCAATATTTCATCCAAAAAAGAAAAATCAGTATTCCATCCAGAAAAATATTAGTAGTAGCTGTAACTTCCACTTATCAATATGTGCCGCTTCTATAATGCATGTGTCTTTATATATCAGCAGGGTTAGTGTTTTATTCAGCAACAGAAGATAAAATATATCAGTCTGTGATACTTTATCACATTAATAAGATACAGTCCTACCCGCTCAGAATAGTGACCCTTTGTTGCGGCAGTGTGGGGTTCAGTTCACTGTCGGTGCGCCGCTCCCTGCTCCAGTTACCCTCAGTGGCGTCCCAAGTGGGTTTACACGGAGCGTCTGACCTGGGGAGCGCGCAGTCTGCAGCGGGCTCGGCTGTTGCGTCCGATCGTCTATGCGATGTGGTAATATTCCTGCGGCCGCAGATTAGTCGTGACTCCGGAGTCTTCTTGTAAAAAAATTTCCTCAGTCCCTGAGGAAGGGATGTGAAGGTCCCGAAACGCGTCTGGCATACTAAGACCCCCCAGCTTGTGAAATTTATTTACAAGAAGACTCCGGAGTCACGACTAATCTGCGGCCGCAGGAATATTACCACATCGCATAGACGATCGGACGCAACAGCCGAGCCCACTGCAGACTGCGCGCTCCCCAGGTCAGACGCTCCGTGTAAACCCACTTGGGACGCCACTGAGGGTAACTGGAGCAGGGAGCGGCGCACCGACAGTGAACTGAACCCCACACTGCCGCAACAAAGGGTCACTCTTCTGAGTGGGTAGGACTGTATCTTATTAATGTGATAAAGTATCACAGACTGATATATTTTATCTTCTGTTGCTGAATAAAACACTAACCCTGCTGATTATATAAAGACACATGCATTATAGAAGCGGCACATATTGATAAGTGGAAGTTACAGCTACTACTAATATTTTTCTGGATGGAATACTGATTTTTCTTTTTTGGATGAAATATTGATGCCACCACATCTTACAGTTAACCATTAATCCGTCTGGATGGGACAATAATGTATTAATCATTATTAATATCACTCTCTGATGGATGGATACTATTATTAATTGACTAATAATCCTGTACTCTGGCTATTTTAGATGGACTGAATCATTTAGCCAACCATACCACTGCCAATTTTGGATGAATTTTTAGAAATATTAGATATCGAGTGCTGATATATCTATATGTTTATATTGGATATCTATTATCAATTAACAGGTTCCATTTTAACATCTATCCTTAGGAGCTTAATGGTGGAATTTTACTATTATTATATGTGTATATTTTGATGCAGAGGATTGATGGACGGGCAGATGGACGGACTATAACCTACGGTCGTCTCATCTGCTTCTACACCTTTCACCTGTTATTCAAAGTCCTAGATCTGTGTGTACACTGTACTATTTAATAAACAAACATTTTTTTTCCAAGTTTGATCCAGAACTGGAGTGCCCGTCCTTTTCCATATTTACACCATTGTATTGATCTGGCTTGAAAAAGGTTCCATAGAGAGGACTGAAACATGGTTTCTGGTGAAATAAAGATACACAAGTTTACATTGGAAGTGCCGTGGATTCTTTATCTATTATTTATATCTATCTATTTATCTATCATCTATCTTGTTATCTATCTATCTATCTATCTATCTAGTGTATATCATGCTATCTAATATCCATCTATCTATCTAATCTAGTATCTATCTATCTATCTATCTATCTATCAATCAATCAATCTATCTATCTATCTATCTATCTATCTCATATCTATCTATCTATCTCCTATCTATCTATCTATCTATCTATCTATCTATCTCCTATCTATCTACCTCATATCTATCTATCTATCTATCTACCTACCTCATTATCTATCTATCTGATATCTATCTATCTCATTATCTATCTATCTATCTATCTCATATCTATCTATCTATCTATCTATCTCAATATCTATCCATTATCTATCTGTCTATCTATCTATCTTGTTATCTATCTTGTTATCTATCTTGTTATCTATCTATCTATCTATCTATCTATCTACCATGCAATCTAATATCTATCTATCTATCTATCTATCTATCTATCTATCTATCAGATGCAACAGGTGGAATTGGAAAAAAAGTCATAGTTTTATGGGCTTCGTTTTTACAGAGTTCCCCATGTGGTAAAACTGACCTGCTATCATCATTGTCTGGATCAGTACAATTACAGCAATACCACTCTCATAGTTTTACTTGTGTTTTAAAACAAAACAAAAAATGAAAACTTTGAAAAAAATAAAAAAATTGCTGTAAAACCACAGGCACCCAGCGACTATGGGGCCCATTCTGCTCCAGAGTGGGCACCATTTTAACCCCCTGCCGACCGCCTAACGCACGGCGGCAGGTTTGTTCCTCGTTGACACGCAAGCGCGTCATCTCGCGAGAGGCGAGATTTGCTGTGAACGCGCGCACGTTTACAGCAACTCACGGCTCGGCAGTTATACTGCAGCCTGCCAGCGATGATCAATCTCTGGCAGGCTGTAGGTGTTAAATAAAAAGCATCAAAGAGGTATATCAGACGCTGTTTTGTTAACAGCGTCTGATATACCTGCTACCCCATTTGCCCCATATAGACTCCCTGATCACCCCCCTGTCACTGATCACCCCCCTGTCACTGATCACCCCCCTGTAAGGCTCAATTCACATGTCCGCAAAACTCATTAGAATTTGGGCCCCTTTGCGCATCTTGGCTGCAAAAAAGTGTAACACATGTGGTATCACCGTACTCAGGAGAAGTAGGGCAATGTGTTTTGGGTGTATTTTTACATATACCCATGTTGGGTGCGAGAAATATCTCTGTAAATTGACAACTTTGTATGAAATTTTTTAAAAAGTTGTCATTTACAGAGATATTTCTCACACACAGTATAGGTATATGTAAAAATACACCCCAAAACACATTGCCCTACTTCTCCTGAGTACGGTGATACCACATGTGTGACACTTTTTTGCACCAAGATGCGCAAAGGGGCCCTAAAACCAATGAGTACCTTTAGGATTTCACAGGGCATTTTTACGCATTTGGATTCTCACGCTTTAGGGCCCCTAAAATGCCAGGGCAGTATAAATACCCCACAAGTGACCACATTTTGAAAGAAGACACCCAAAGGTATTCCATGAGGGGCATGGTGAGTTCACAGAAAAAAAATAATTTTGGCACAAGTTAGCGGAAATTTATATTTTTTATTTTAGTTTTTTATAAAGTCTCATATTCCACTAACTTGTGACAAAAAATAAAATTTTACATGAACTCACCATACCCCTCACGGAATACCTTGGGGTGTCTTCTTTCTAAAATGGGGTCACTTGTGGGGTATTTCTACTGCCCTGGCATTTTAGGGGTCTCTAAAGCGTGAGAAGAAGTCTGGAATCTAAATGCGTAAAAATGCCCTGTGAAATCCTAAAGGTACTCATTGAATTAGAGCCCTTTGCGCATCTTGGCTGCAAAAGTGTCACACATGTGGTATCGCCGTACTCAGGAGAGTAGGGCAATGTGTTTGGGGTGTATTTTTACCATGCTGGGTGTGAGAAATATCTCTGTAAATGACAACTTTAAAAAAAAATGTATACAAAGTTGTCAGTTTACAGAGATATTTCTCTCACCCAACATGGGTTTATGTAAAAATACACCCCAAAACACATTGCCCTACTTCTCCTGAGTACGGCGATACCACATGAGTGACACTTTTTTGCAGCCTGGGTGCGCAAAGGTGCCCAAATTCCAATGAGTACCTTTAGGTTTTACAGGGATGCTCACAATTTAGCCTCGCCCAAAATGCCAGAACAGTAAACACACCCCACAAATGACCCCATTTCGGAAAGTAGACACCCCAAGGTATTTACTGAGGGGCATAGTGAGTCCGTGGGAGATTTTTTTTTTGCCAGAAGTTAGCAGAAATGGAAATTTCTATATTTTCTATATATTTTTTTCCTCAGAAAGTGTAATTTTCCGCTAACTTGTGAAAAAAAATGAAATTATTCATGAACTCACCATGCCTCTCCGCGAATACTTTGGGGTGTCTTCTTTCTAAAATGGTGTCATTTGGGGGGTATTTATACTTTCCTGGCATTCTAGCACCTGAAGAAACATGACAGGCGCTCAGAAAGTCAGAGCTGCTTCAAAATGCGGAAATTCACTTTTTTGCACCATAATTTGTAAACGCTTTAACTTTTACCCAAACCAATAAATATACACTTATTGCATTTTTTTTATCAAAGACATGTAGAACAATGAATTTAGAGAAAAATTTATATAGAAATGTAGTTTTTAAAAAAAAAAAACAACAGAAAGTGAAAAATGTCATTTTTTTGCAAAAATTTCGGTCATTTTTGATTAATAGCAAAAAAAGTTAAAATGTCAGCAGCAATGAAATACCACCAAATGAAAGCTCTATTAGTGAGAAGAAAAGGAGGCAAAATTAATTTGGGTGGTAAGTTGTATGACGGAGCAATAAACGGTGAAAGTAGTGTAGTGCAGAATTGTAAAAAGTGGCCTGGTCATTAAGGGTGTTTAAGCTAGGGGGGCTGAAGTGGTTAAAAAACCCAACATGTGCTGTACATATATGGCGCATGTTGAAAAGGGGTTAAATCAGGTTTTTATGTAAACATATGTTTAAAGAATTGTTGGTGATGGTGATGTTTTTTTTTTTTTTAACCTTAAAACCCTGCAATGGCGACAAAGTCTAATAGTTGGCACCACTTCTTGGTCTGTACAGATCACTTTCAGCAGTCATCTCATTATCATCACTGACAGGATTCATCATTCACAAAAAAGGGGATTGTCAAAGAAATGTGTAAACATGTAATGTTATTATTTCATATTGCCTTACAGTTATATTTACCATACTTTTAAATATGAGGTTCTTAGTACATATTTTGATTAAATTGTGTAAACCCATCTACCATGGCAAGGTGACTTCACTCAGATGGGTCTAATCCATACACTAAATGGTATACCTAGGCCTATCTATAACAATCTTGTATCTATCTAAGGCCTCTTTCACACAGGCGTCATGTTTGACGCCCGGATAAGAGGCGGGTGCGTTGCGGGAATATGCGCGTTTTTCCCGCGCGGGTGCAAATGTTTGTAATGCGTTTTGCACGCGCGTGAGAAAAATCGTCATGTTTGGTACCCAGACCCGAAGCCGGACTTCATCACTGAAGTCTTCTGGAGAATTGATTATTTTCCCTTATAACATGGTTATAAGGGGAAATAATAGCATTCTCAATAAAGAATGCATAGTAAAATGAAGTGGAAGGGGTTAAAAATAATAAATCACCATGGTAAGATGGACCATGTGATTGGACCATGTGATGTGACGTCATCACAGGTCCTTCAGTTCTTAGCTGATGCTGGGAAAGAGAGGACAGATCGCAACTACCAGATCAAGTGGCTAAGGTAAGTTAACTTTTATTATTTTTAACCCCTTCCACTTCATTTTACTATTTATTCTTTATTAAGAATGCTATTATTTCCCCTTGTAACCATGTTATAAGGGAAAATAATAAAGATCGGGTCCCGTTGCTAAGCAACCATGCGGGAAAATCGCACTGCATCCGCACTTGCTTGCGGATGGTTGCGATTTTCCCGCAGACCCATTCACTTCTATGGGGCCTGCGTTGCGTGAAAAACGCACAATATAGAGCATGCTGCGATTTTCACGCAACGCAGAAGTGATGCGTGAAAATCACCGCTCATGTGCACAGCCCCATAAAAATGAATGGGTCCGGATTCAGTGCGGGTGCAATGCGTCCTCCTCACGCATTGCACCCGCGCGGAAAACTCGCCCGTGTGAAAGGGGCCTAAGGCTACTTTCACACTAGCGTTTTTACTGGATCCGGCAGGGTTCAGCAAAAACTCTTCCGTTACTGATAATACAACCATCTGCATCCGTTATGAACGGATCCGGTTGTATTATCTTTAACGTAGCAAGCACGGATCAGTCATGAACACCAACCAAACGCAACCAAATGGAAGGAAATGCATTTTGGACAATGACAATGAATGGGGACAAAAGGGAAGCATTTTTTTCCGGTATTAAGACCCTATGATAGATCTCAATACCGTAAAATAGAAACTCTAGTGTGAAAGTAGCCTAAGTCTGAAAGATCTCTGTCTGATAGTTCCCATCTGAGGAGGTTGACTCGCCTTGGTAGATGGGTTCCCATAACTTGATCAAAATGTGCACTATGAATCCGGATTTCTATACTTAAAGGGGTTGTCTCATCTTAGACATTGTTGGCATATTGCCAGAACGTGACCCCCAAAGTGAGAGGAGCGCAGCCGTACATCCTTGGCCAACCTCAATTTATTTCTATGGGACTTCAGAAAATAGTCAAGCGCACTATTTTCGGAACTCCCATAGAAATGAATGGCATGTGCGGAATGCTCTACTTTACTTTTGGAGGTTCTCTTAGAGGTAGGATCTGCACCTATCTAATTTTGATGGCATATCCTAGAGATATTTTAGTTATTATTGTGGCTTTTTTTTATCTAGCTATCTTTCCATCTATCTTTATATCATTGTATATATGGCACACACATATAAATATTGGACTCTGCACTATTCTTAACATAATGTATATGCTGTGATGGAATGGCGGTCCCTCGCCCGCAGAGGTGAACAGCCACTAGTGCTAATTGTACGTGGCTCTTATTAATCCTGAGCACACATGGTTACCAGATGTGATGGGAAACGGGTGTTCAAAAGCAAGGGGTGCAGAACAGGATGCTGCATTTTTTAACCTAATAATCTCCCCTTTGTTTTGGGAGCCATTGTGTTTGGGGCTGGGGGGGTGGGGGGTGAGGGGGGGCTGAGGCGCTGGGTGAACTTTAGTGCAGTCATTATGCCAGAAGATGAATGGAATTCTTTGTATGGAGAAAAAAACAATTGGGGCTGTTGATGTGGAGCCGCCTTTTATAGCAGTCAGAAGCTGATTATCCCATAGACCCTAATAGAGCGGGCACATTACCACTAATACAATGAACTCATGTCTGCTCCACTACATACATGTAAGACATTCTCAGACATGACACACAGATAGGATCACCCCGCGCCCTCCGGACTTTACACTCACAAAGACTCTATTGTCATCCTGGAGAGGTGACATTATTTTATCCACAGATTCCGCACTGAAGTAATGCCCCCTCCCTGCGCAGCTCATTGTTCTTACGTTATTTTTCCATTGAGGAAATAGATAAAATGCTTTTTTATCTGTGATTTCCTTTAGCAGGAGCTGCACTTCCAAAAATCAAAAAGAATGGAGAAAAAGTCTTGGTCTGTGATGTTTAATGCACCGACGGGACACATTTATCACTGGAGGAACATATAGAAAATCCTACCGAATCCTAAAATCCCCAGTAAATATAAGTCTTCTAGTTATAAGATTAGGGAAGACAACTAATATGGCTGCCATAATACAACCAGCATGACTGACTGTTCTTCAAAGAGGTGGCCACCCAGCTTTCCCAAACTCCTGAAAAGCAATCATGTGTCTGCTTTTAATCACAATATAACCATATAGATTTATGATTCAGGGCCCTCTTGAGATGATGGGCCATTGACAAGTCCTTCTGATGTATGTGGTCCACTTCCTATCTACCAGTGATAAATACATTACCTTCTTAAGGCTCCATTCACACGACCGTATGTTGTCCGGATTAGATGCTGTCCCATTCACTTTTCTTCCATTGCACAGCTCAGCAAAAAAAAATGAAACATGTCCTATACTTGTCAGTAAAAATCAGGACATGGCTCTATTGAAGTCTATGGATCAGCAAAAAAATGGAATGCAATCCGTTTTTTTGCGGACACGGATCCGTTTTTTTGCGGACAACATACGGTCGTGTGAATGGAGCCTTAGTCAGTGACCTAATCTGTGATGACCGGTAAGATTTACTGTACATACAGCACTTCTTCCCTCTTGAACCCTGTTGCTCAAGGTTCTGGTGAACAGTGGTATATGTGGTAAGTAGTCCATTCTGGGTCAGTGACACATTCCTAGTTGACTGACATACTATTAGCTGTCTATCTTAATGGGGATGACCTGTCAGTTTAACCTTTGTCTTATGTGGATGTTCTCAGGCCCCCAGACGTGAGCTGCTGCAAAAAAACATTACCCTTGGGTCGTTTTGGAGTGTGGCTGCTGCATAGTCCAGGAGCGGACTGGCCATAGACCTTACAGGGAAATTTTCCAGTGGACTGATGCCCAGGGGCCAACTTGAGCCCTCCTCTCTGTCAGCCAGTGGAAGTTTTTGGGGATATATTTTGTGATGGACTGTGGTATTTGACTCTGTTGGGGTGGTATAATGTGCCACAATATGGTATTGCTGGCCTTGCCGTCCATCAATTTAGACCGAACTACAAAACAGGGCTCTTTTTAGTATTTTTTCCAGGGCCACTTTAAGCTCCCAGTCCGCCCCTGACATAGTCCATTGTGTGACTTAATACTTTTAGTACATTAGATAGCGAGAACGGGGACCCCATATCCCTCGGAGCCCCCCACCTTAAAAATGAATGGATTGGCAGGTCAAGCATGTGAACTACTGCTCCATTCATCTCTACAGGAGCTCTGGAAATAGTCAAGAGCTGTACTTAACCATCTCCAGAATGCCCGTAGAGATGGAGTGTGCATGTTCGATCTGCCACTCTGTTCATTTTGGGGGGCTCCTGTCTTGTGATTGGTGGGGGTCCCAGAGGTGGAACCCCACCAATGTAATAGTTATCCACTCTCCCATGGATAGGGGAAAACTTGTAACAATCTTCCCATACACATTAGGTCATTGTTGACTGATTCTGCTGTTTTCAAATGATCCTTTGGTCCTCAGAGGTGCCTGATGGTGGTTTTCTGCTCTCCCCATTGAAAACACATACACACTCAAGGGAGCTAGGAGAGATAGCTAATGGCCGAACCATCATTCAGCATCTTCAGAACTGTGCTAGCGCTGATCCACCAGATCCAGTCACTTGCTACTATCCATGAGATCCCCCTACAACCTGCATCTTCTTATGTCCTAGTTAGTCTTCTCAGTGCATGTTAATGACCCCTCCTGTCTGTGTGAATTTTCCATTGTCTTACGTTGTATCCGCCGCTTCCTCCCGTATGAGGTGATGACATCAATAAGACTTTTTCAGGTATTTCCATCTGCTCTTTCTGAATTCTTAATGGGATGCTTGGATGCTCCAGAATGTGCATGAATATTTTATCTTCTAAACCTCCAACTAAACTCATTTGTATACAAAAGCATCCAAAAAGCTGGCAGTGCTCCTCTGGAAATAAAGGTACAGTACTATTATCCTCAGTCACATGAACCACTGTTTTCTGGACAGCACGAATGTCACGATATGAGCTGCAAACATAAGAGGTAGAAATTCTACATCAGATATTCTCCATTGTGCATTCTGTCTGAAATGTCCTCCTTCTACTGGAACTCCTGATACTTATTAAAGTGGTTTAACGTGAGTAGAATACTGAGGCCTGTACTCATGATAGGTCATTAATCTGATTGTTCAGATTCCGACTCCTGGCACCCACACCTATCAGTTGTTTGGAGAGGCCACGTAACTCCCGTAAGCACTGCGCCTCTTCCTAGGCCAGTGACATCCTGATCATCGATCACATTGCCTATGTGCAGCTCAGTCCTATTCAAGTGAATGAGCCTGGGCTGCAATACCAAGCACAGCCATTATACAAAGTATGGCGCTGTGCTTAGTATCCTGTGAGGAGGCTGCAACTCTCACTGGATCGCTGAATGAATCTTGTAAACTAATGTTGCTGCTTCATCACAAACGATATGTAGCAATGACTGCGTCTACCACAGTCACCAAAATCATAGACCGCGCCGACGGTGTGCTTTCTACCAGCTGATTTTAGGAATGCTGCAAATATCAGAAGCTGTCGTACTAACTTGTGTCACCAATTGTATATCGTAGTGCATTCATTTTCATATATCTGATTAATGTATAACACAAAAGGAGAGATTTGTTATTCCTGACCTAAAGTTATACAGGATAAAACTAGACCACACATCCAGATTTAGAGCAATGGCGCACACTATTAATTAACCTTGTGCATTTTGTCATTCCTCTTAGGCTACTTTCACACTTGCGTTGTTGGATTCCGGCAGGCAGTTCCGTCGCCGGAACTGCCTGCCGGATCCGGAAATCCGTATGCAAATGGATTGCATTTGCATCTGGATCCGGATGCGGATCCAGCTGACAAATGCATTGAAACACCTGATCCGTCTCTCCAGTGTCATCCGGAAAAACAAATCTGGTATTTATTTTTTTTCCACATTTTTAAAGGTCTGCACATGCGCAGATTTGGAAACTGGATCCGGTTTTCCGGAACACTTCGGCATTAATACATTTCAATGGAAATGAATGCAGGATCCGGCATTCCGACAAGTGTTCTGGAATTTTCGCCGGAGAAAATACCGCAGCATACTGCAGTATTTTCTCCTGCCAAATACTGTAAAGGGACTGAACTGAAGACATCCTGATTCCTGATGCATCCTGAAAGAAATGCTTTCCATTCAGACCGCATTAGGATAAAACTGAAGTGTCTTTTTCCGGTATTGAGCCACTGTGACGGAACTCAATACCGGAAAACTTTAACGCTAGTGTGAAAGTACCCTTAACATCATACTTATTATGCATTTTATATACTTTTTACTGTTTTAAAACAGTAAAAAGTATATAAAATACATAATAAATTTCATGTACGACATGTACTCCATTTTTTTAGTGTCAGAATTCTGTCACATTATCCCCCAATAGACTTGGGTTGATGAACATATGCTTCAGTAATTAATGTAAATACCCCAGCCCCAATCTCAGTACACAGATAGAAGATAATGCACGGTACTTGCTATTCCTGTCCCTTATAAATTTGCTTATTTCTTGTACAGTTTACCAGTGCTTTTTGCTACCTAAGTTGGAGGACCAAAGAACTAGCCACATGGATAGGTAGTCTATTGTTCAGCAGATAAACCATGTCTGTGTAGAATGGAGAGACAGTCTACTGTACAGCAGATAATGCAAGGCTGTACAGCAGCTAATACAACTCTGTACAGCATGGAGAGACTATCTACTGTACAGCAGCTAATACAACTCTGTACAACATTGAGAGGCAGTCTACGGTCCAATTGATAATACAAGTCTGTGTAGCATGGAGAAACAATCTACTGCATCATAGATAATAGAAGTCTATTGAACAGCAGATAGTACAAGTCTCTGCAGCATGGAGAGAAAGTCTACTGTACAGCAGATAATGCAAGGCTTTGCAGCATGGGGAGGCAGTCTACTTTACAAAAGACAATACATGCCTGTGCAGCATAAAGAGGCAGTCTACTGTACAACAGATAATACAAGGCTGGATAGGTTGTGTACTGTATAACAGACAATACAAGCTTGCGCCGCATATAGAGACAGTCTACTGCATAACAGATAATACAAGTCTATTGTACAGCAGATAATACAAGCCTGTGAAGCATAGATTGACAATCTGCTGTACAACAGATAATACATGCCTGTTCAGCATTAAGAGACAGTCTGCTGTACAGCAGAAAATACAAGCCTGTGCAGCATGGAGAGGCAATCTATTGTACAACAGATAATACAAGCCTGTGCAGCATGGAGAGGCAATCTATTGTACAACAGATAATACAAGTCTGTGGAGCATAGAGAGGCAATCTATTGTACTACAGATAGTACAAGCCTGTGCAGCAGAGAGAGGCAATCTATTTTACTACAGATAATACAAGCCTGTGCAGCATGGAGAGGCAATCTATTGTACAACAAATAATACAAGCCTGTGCAGCATGGAGAGGCAATCTATTGTACAACAAATAATACAAGCCTGTGCAGCATGGAGAGGCAATCTATTGTACAACAGATAATACAAGTCTGTGCAGCATGGAGAGGCAATCTATTGTACAACAGATAATACAAGCCTGTGCAGCATAGAGAGGCAATCTATTGTACTACAGATAATACAAGCCTGTGCAGCATGAAGAGGCAATCTATTGTACAACAGATAGTACAAGCCTGTGCAGCATGGAGAGGCAATCTATTGTACAACAGATAATACAAGTCTGTGCAGCATGGAGAGGCAATCTATTGTACAACAGATAGTACAAGCCTGTGCAGCATGAAGTTACTAGAGTTGTTGGCACATAATAGTCAGTGCAAGATGTTCTTAGGCTGGAAGATGTTTCAATTTGTTACTTTACAGAATTTTATCCTGGTCCCAATAAAAGACATTTAGGGATGATTTTCTTTTAAATTTCCCCTGACCGTATCATTTCATTGCTCTTTGCATTTAGGGTGGAATTACCCTTTAATATGACACAGGGGACAGAACACAGAGACCTTCTCTATTATGAGACAGGAAAGGAACACTCTGGTTTTGTGAGCAGCGGAGCAGAAATTTACAGTGAGGAAAATGTGTGTAGAAGACTTCTCCAGAGACGCGACAAGGAACGTGTTCAGGAGTGTAAGGAGCGTGTCGGAAAGTTAAGCCAGAGGCCGTGGGTTGACAGGGCGTGTGCGGCGGACCTATAAATGAATACGAGCTTCTCCATGTCAGATGATGCGCCCCCATTCTGCCTTATTACAGCCCATTATAATCCCAGAGTTGTTTCCATATACTGTATATGGGGCCTGGGAAGAATCCCTCATTAGCAGTCCCAAGTAACGTCCAGACTGGATTATTAATGTGTCAGCCTCTATTCTGTCTGGAGATCACTTGTTCTGCAGCCAGAGAATGTTGTCATCATGCCAAAGTCCCTGATTTCCTACAGTCATACAACATACGTGTTGCCACTGGGGACTGTCCCAATATTTCATATTTGCAGACATGCCTCGAAGAAGGTCGTGGGGGGAGGTTACAATTTACTGCAGGGACTGACAGGGAGAGCTGGAACTCATATTATTATACTGTCCTGGAGCTCGGAGCCTGTGACTCAGGGATGTTACTCACTATTATTGGGTGATGCAGAATATCTTCATAACAGGGGAACCATAGAATGTTTGGTATAATGGCAGCAGTGGACCACACCCTCTGACTCTCTAGCGGTTGTGAAACTACAGTTCCCAGCATGTCTTGAGAGTAGCAGGCCACTGAATCTTTAACACTGTAGTCACTTATGAATCTCTATATCTAGTGTTGAGCGAGCATGCTCGGCCGAGTACCGGTTTCAGCTCGATGGCATCGCTATGCTCGGCAGATCGGCAGATCCGAGCACTCGGCCGAGTACCACATGTGCTCGATTCTCCTCCCCGCAAGTTTGGCGCTTGCTAAGCAGCCAATAAACGTGCAGGTAAGTATTGCCATCACTGTAATGCCATTAGACATGTTTTCTACTGGCATTACAGTGATTGGATGGCCAGAACGCGTCATCGGGTGCTATATAGCACCCGGTTATTTGGGTTCGGCTCATTGCGAGTCAGAGAGAGCTGCTGTTAGGAAGGGACAGTCAGTGTAGGGCGAATTTCATCTAAAAATTATCATTGAGAAGACATTTCAAAGAACTAACAGTCCATTTAAGGACTATTGTTAGAGGTGGCAGGCAGCCAAAATTGTTTTGGGGGAATTTTTTTTTTTTTTGTCAGGACAACCGTTAGTGACATTTTCTGTATTCCACAAACTCTGCTTGCTGTGAGCAGTGAGACGCAAATCTACACTTATATCTAGACTGTGTGCGGCCTATATTTAATTCAAAAATACCAGTGACAGACAGTCATTTTCTGTATTACACAAACTCTGCTTGCTGTGACCAGTGAGATGCAAATCTACACTTATATCTAGACTGTGTGCGGCCTATATTTAATTCAAAAATACCAGTGACAGACAGTCATTTTCTGTATTCCACAAACTCTGCTTGCTGTTAGCAGTGAGACGCAAATCTACACTTATATCTAGACTGTGTGCAGCCTATATTTAATTCAAAAATACCAGTGACAGACAGTCATTTTCTGTATTACACAAACTCTGCTTGCTGTGACCAGTGAGATGCAAATCTACACTTATATCTAGACTGTGTGCGGCCTATATTTAATTCAAAAATACCAGTGACAGACGGTCATTTTCTGTATTCCGCAAACTCTTCTTGCTGTGAGCAGTGAGACGCAAATCTGCACTTATTTCTTGACCGTGTCAGCGTCCTCAGTGATCCCTCAGTGCCTTACAACTACTGGGTGTCCAAGCTGGACACGTGGCATGAACTGGCGCTCTATGCCTTGGAGGTGCTGGCCTTCCCTGCGGCCAGCGTTTTGTCTGAGCGGGTATTTAGTGCTGCTGGTGGCATTACAACAGATAAGCGTATCCGGCTGTCAACTGAAAATGCTGACAGGTTGACAATAAAGATAAAAATGAACAAGGCCTGCATTGCCCCTGACTTCTCCACTCCAGAAAGGAAAGCCACGACTGAACATCAAGGCACTTTAAATGTGTTGTTTAGAATGTACTAAATACTCTGTATTCCCATGCACCCCTTCTGCCATCAAAAAGGGTACATGGTTGACTTTTCTCATCCTCCTCCTCCTCGTCCATCATATCTACATGCTTAATTGTCGCATATAATGCCATTGCTTATATGCCTTCTCATATAGTTTTTCGGATGGTCAGCTCACCCCCAGGCCCTCGCATAAATAATGTTTTCAATGGTCAGCTCACCCGCAGGCCCTCGCATAAATAATGTTTTCAATGGCCAGCTCACCCGCAGGCCCTCGCATAAATAATGTTTTCGATGGTCACCTCATCCACAGGCCCTCGCATATAATTTTTCGGATGGTCAGCTCACCCGCAGGCCCTCACCCATAATGTTTTAGATGATCAGCTCAGCTGAAGACCTTCACCCTTAATGTTTTAGATGTTCACCAGCAGGCCATCAATCATACTTTACTTTATGTCATCCTAAATACCCATGATATTCCCTGTAATTTTTTTGTACTCGTTCCGATGACAGGCTCTCCTAAGAGTCTTGTATTGTTATTTATCGTCACTACCTCACTGAGGCGGTACTGGGAAATTTGAGCGCCCCCGCCTGCCTTTCTTGGAAGTGGTAGCCATGGCCATTCCCTAGGCTCCCTCTCCGAAAGCGAACCCTGATTTCCTATTACTCGTGGTCACCATGGTAGGCGCATAAAAGAACATCGAAAGTTGAAAGAGCAGACATCGATAGATCGTCAACATCACGGGGACGTGCGATCAGCTTAGAAGTAATCTAGAGTTAACAGAGCGGCAGCAGACCCTCACCTACAATTTTATAAACACGGTCACTGGTCAGCTCAACGTCCACTCCATTCCTCTTACAAGTTCATTATCATCAGATGATAGTCCAGTCAACACAATCGAAGCCACCGGCCGTCCCTCTTAGTCATGGCCCCAGTTCCAAAAATCATGAAAATTTCTTTCTGAACTTTCTGAAGAATGTTTCCTAACAATTTTTCCTCTAAAATCTCTTTTATCTTCGGTTTTGTGAGTTTTTGGTCAGTCTGTAAAAGTGACATACAACTCGGGCAACATCGTTCCCAGCAGCGACATTGTAGTCCAAGATGCATCCAGACATCCTCCCCATGCTGTTCCCGACCCATTTCGGTGGTGTTTCCATCAATTTCTGACCTTTTCCTATGAACCAGGCACCCTCCCCTCTTCAGAGCAGGGGGTGCCTGGTTTAATGTTCAGGTCCTCCCATTGACTTCTATAGAGCCCGGGTGCTCGGTAGAGCCCCTAAGCATCCCAATGTCCTCGGGTAGAGCACCCGAGCATCGGGGTGCTCGATCATCACTATCTATAACCAGGCTCGGACTGGCCCACAAGGGAACAGGGGAAACCCCCGGTGGGCCCCCTGAGAAAGGTGGGCCCACTATCCACCAGCACAACATCTCAAATAACCTACATCAATATAAAAAAACTGGTTAGACTATACAGTTTATTATTATAGATGCATCGGATGGTTAAGATAGCCTCTAGGAATAGTGGCAGGCCAGCAAGAATCCTCTCTTCACTGGGACCCACCTTTTGAGGCTGTTGAAGAGACCCCCATAATCAATCAGCTTGTAGCGTCATGTTGCTGTCTGCCTCTCTGTGGGCAGGTAATATTTGCATGTCGCTGCACAGTGGGCCCCCAGAATGAATTTTACTGGTGGGCCCTAGGCATCCCAGTCCGACACTGTCTTTAACCCCACACTCAGGCTAAGGAACTTGTGAAAAAATCATTCTCAGACCGACCCCAGTAGATTTCCGTACTTTTTAAGGTTTACATTTTTTAATATTGATGGCCTATCCTCAGGACAGGTCATTAATATCGGATTGGTGGGGGTCGACGATCAGCAATTTTAAGAGGAAGTGGTGCTACAGCCTATTCCGAAAATAGTGATGTCACATTCTTCAGTCACATGGCCTATGTGCAGCTCATTCCCATTCAAGGGAATACCTGGGCTGCAATACCAAGCACAACCACTATACAATGTACAGCGCTGTGCTTGGAATGCCTACTAGGGCACCATGACCTCCTCAAACACCTTATAAGTGGGGGTTGGACTCCTACCGATTAGATTTTAATGACCTTTCCTGAGGATGGGTCATCAATATTAAAATCTGAGATAACCCCTTTAACTCCATCCCGACTAGTGCCATACATATAAAAAACAGACACTCAGAGCTTATGTCTGCAATCGGCAATAACGCTGATCGCAGAAAGTTAACCACCCAGATGCCATGGTCAAATGTGACCATGGTATCTGATAGGCTTTTTCCCAGGAGCAATTCGCTGGTGGGGCCAGCACGGCTCCCCTATGTGACAATCAGGGGAGCCGTTGGTTGTTCCTAATACCCTGGGTCTCTATGAAGAGACCCATAGTATTAGAGCTGTAGTTCCTATGAAAGACTGCATGTGGCAGCGCTCTGTAGGAAAATAGTGAATTTGCTCCTGGGGCCAGCATGGCTCCCCTATGTGACAATCAGGGGAGCCATTGGATGTTCCTAATACCCTGGGTCTCTATGAAGAGACCCATAGTATTAGAGCTGTAGTTCCTATGAAAGACTGCATGTATCGGGTAAATCACAGTAGAATAAGACAAGTGCAAGACCCTTGGGGGGAGGTTAAAAAAGTTTTTTTTTGAAATCCCCATAATAAAAATAAACAAACTGAAAAAATAAAGATCATAGGTTTAAAAAATTGAAATGCAAAAACTTTAAATCGCCCGGGGTAGAAAAGGTTAATCAAGTTGATTCATAGAACTGGAAAGGCCCAACAATAATAATCACAAAGGGACCTCTCGTGCCGGGGTTTATCAACGATTCTGAAAAGGAACCCTTCTGTTTCAATCCCTCAACAGACAGTTTCAGGATATCTGCTTGCTGTCAGTGTATGGAGACCCATGTTTGCCTAGACTTGTTCAACCATCAAAGAGGTAATAGCAATAGGCCTGGGGTTCATTGCAGGAGACAAATGTGTGCTGTGTGCTCTCGGAGGATTGTCTACAGTGTGGAAGCAGGAGTAGGTTTAGATGGGTGTTTGGGTCAGGGCAGTTTCTCTTTCACTGACTGTAAACAGAGATCTTAAAAATGTAGAATTTAAATAGGAGAGGTCAGACTCATCAATACCAGATTGGCGGGGGTCCAACACCTGGTATCCCCACCTAGAATAAGTCATCAATAGTAAAAGCCCATACAACCCCTTTAATTATGTATTCTATATAGGCAGCATTAATCTAGACCAGGCATTCTAATTATCCATCAGATTAAGAGGATGAATGATAATTTTGGTGCAACTTGCTAGAATTGAGACACTGTTGGTTGGCTTACTCTTAGTCTTGGAACATATTTTTTGCTAAGCCTCAACCCTCTTCTCTCTAAGAACTTGTCTTGTGAGGCAGAAAAATTGCCTAAAACACATAATGGGGAACATTTATCAAAACTGGTGTAAATGAAAGCTGTCCTAGTTGCCCATAGCAACCAATCAGATTCAACCTTTCATTTTTCAGAGCTCCTTTGGAAAATGAAAGGATCAATCTGTTTGGTTGCTATGGGCAGCTAAGCCAATTTTCTTTTACACTAATTTAGATAAATATAACCCAATAAATGTAGTGCAAAGCATGTACACAAGGTTTATTTTAGGGCTATGCATGGACAATTTTTTATGATTAAATTTTATTTATTTTGGGCTAGAGATCATTTTAGTAAATTGGTCTTTATTAAAAAATATTGAGCTGTTATGTCACAAACGGTAAGCTGTTTTTCTAGCTGTGTGACTGGTACTTTGTACTTTCACTTTCTGTCGGTCATCTAATAACCCTTATCTCTAAATGACTAAAAGGTCTTAAACACTTATTTAAGCCACATTCTTATTAGTAAGATAACAAATGAGCTTTAATGAGTGTTTAAAAGGTCAGAGATTAGAAATGAGCCGTCAGCTGAGCTGCCTGATGGAACGCAGTGAAGATTCAGATCCTGCTACTAGATAAACTCAAGGCTGCACAAAGAAAGTGGT
The DNA here is from genome assembly GCA_033119425.1 of Bufotes viridis. Classification (NCBI taxonomy): domain Eukaryota; kingdom Metazoa; phylum Chordata; class Amphibia; order Anura; family Bufonidae; genus Bufotes; species Bufotes viridis. The sequence continues at coordinate 444,551,606 of CM065590.1, read as the reverse complement.
TTAAAATGTATAATTTATAATAATTGAAATAAATTATTTTTACCTCAAAATGAGTACAATGCAATTTTAAAAAAAATGGCCCCAAAGGTGTACATAGCCTTTAACACAAAATGAGCCAGTATTCTGCCTTATTTAGCTTAGTAAATCTCCCTCACAGTCTATTAGGGTGGTATTACACGGCCTGATATTTGGGCAGCGCAAGTGCTGATGGATGATACAAAGTGATTTTTAGTGCTGTTTTTCATACATTTTCCATGCCAAAAAAAGGCCTCTAAAAAGACCCCGATTCATTTCAATAGGAGGCAGAACTGAAAAAAACAGCGTGGAAAAGAGAAGCAGCATGCTCTATTTTGGAGTGGAATCCGCACTGATTCTCCCATTGAAATGAACCGAGAGATGAAAAAATAGGAAGCAGAATTTTTTTTTACCAAACTCCGCACCAAAACGGCATAAAACATCAGTTATTTTTTCAGTGCTGAGTTTTTTCAGCATGTTTTCAAAGTCCACTGTGTGAACACATTAATTGGCGCTTGTTTGCACCAGACTGATTACACAGGCTGATGCAAACTGAATCCGGGAGGAACAATTCCTTCCTCCCTCATTCTGTTCTATTCATTAGGAAAGTTGGCTGAGATTTGATATAATGTATGTCTATGGAGCTGCAATACAACACGTGTCATGCTGCTACCAGGAGCATAGCTATAGGGGGTGCAGAGGTAGCAGTCGCTACCAGTCCCAGGAGCCTGAGGGGCCCAAAGACCCTTGGGCCACATAAGAAGACACCGGTATTATAGAAAGTGCATGCTGGTTAAGTTAAACCTCTGGCTGGAGGGAAGGGGTTAGGTCAAGAATTTGGCATGGTGAGGAGTTCCTTTTACATTTTTTCCTCAGGCAGCACAAAGGCTATGTGCTTCCTTGCCCCATGGCCATAAAGCACTGAGGGAAGGGGGCCCCAAGCTGAACTCTTGCACCAGGGCCCATGAGCCTTTAGCTACGCCCCTGGCTGCAACGCAACAGTCTCAGAACATCCTCACTTGCTGGATTTTGTGTTGCAAGTCGCATTGACTTCAATATAAGTCACATGCAACACACGACTAACCAGCGACTTGACTGTGTTTCCTTAAAAGGTCTTCTGCGACAAGTTGCTGTTTAGTGCACCCTTATACACAGCATACCCCTTATTACACAGGGAGATATGCTGCCGATAATTGGACACCTTACATCCTGATGAAAGATGCCATCAGCCGACTAACAAGTGGTTGCTTGTTCATCTGCTGATCGATGACTTGATTATATTAGCCAGTTATGGAGAATGAGGTGTTCCTATGAATGCTTCTTCTGATAATTTGCCCGATTATCGTGAGGTGTAATAGAGGCTTAAGATACCAAACACTACGTTATACAGTGATTGACCTTTACTTACAGAAGACTGGACGATGGTCCTTTAAGGACCTCATGGTGCCGTCTTGCGATGCATGGCTCTTTCCTCACAGCTGCCAGTCTTCTCACTCATTTCCAGAGCTTTAAAAAAATAACAAAATACACAATAAAATGTTCTTGTCGGGGGTGTAAAGTTTACAGTGAATCATAGAATTTTCCTTGGTAAAAGTCAGTGCACACCCGAGCATTATGGTGTGACGTAATGTTAGTGCCATCCTGCCAGGGAACCAGCTCTGCACAGTTCTCGCATCCTATTGCTGAAAATATGACAATGTAAATATACAAGTCATTAATCTGAGTCCCGGCTGCCGTTCCCACTGTCCAGAGGGAGAGTTCCCTGGGAGTCGCTGGTTTTTCGTGATTTTGCAGTTAGTATTATTTTGTGGGGCATCGGTCCAAGTAAATTCCTATGCTGCCATTTTTAAAGCAGATTGTAGCGGCTCTGCTTAGATATCTTGCCGTATATGGCTGTGGAACTCCAAATTCCCTATGATGTGCCTCGTCCGAAGATCTAAGTACCCAAGTCCTGCCAACAAAAACATTACAATGGTCATTGCTCATCCGACAGCCTGCATTGCTGGGGGGAGGGGTCTGAACCCCAAAATGTTTCCCTTATTGCTTTACCATTCAGTATAACCAGCCAGCCCTCTGCATCCTCCCACTACTTCCAGGATAGGATGATAGGACAATCAACAATAACAATGTATATAATCTAATGATAGCAACACAGTGGTAAAGGTCTGTATTCCAAACAGAATTATCACAACCATAAGTCCTATCACTGATGAACCAAACTCTCATTTATCACAGGACAAACTGACTCCTATCAAATTTCCATCAAACTCAGGTTCATACACAATTTCATTGGGGCAGTATTAGGGCTCATGCACACGAACGTTGTGCTTAACGGTCCGTATTTAACGGATCCATTGTTCCGTTTTGTATATACTACGTTTACGTTTTTCCGCAAAAACATGTCCGTATTGTTTCCATATGTCATCTGTTTTTTGCGGATCGTAAACGGAAGCAGGAACTAGTCAGAACTTTGGACTCTTCCCCTTTTTCACACCCCCTATATAAGTTGGTCATGTGATTGTCCAGACTCAATTTTATTCAGCTTTTTGCAGCATTGAGAGCTTTGTTGGAAGTCGGTGTTTTGCTGGCATCTGACTTTGGCTGGCATCTGTTGTATCATGGCTGACGACTTCGAGGAAGAGTTCCTCCTGTGCTGGCTGCTTTCTCGGCACGATTTACAGCAGCCAACTATGTTGACCAATGAACCGAGGAGGAGGAGGCAGTGGGTTTACCCAATTGTCTCTCAGCGGAGCAGGAAAGGCCACTTCCACACGCTGTACATGGATTCGCGACAGCATCCGGAGAAATTTCATGGGTTTTGTCATATGTCTGTGAACAGTTTTGACATTTTGTTAGCGTCTCTTTGCCCTGGCCTCACCTACCAGGACACAAATATGAGGTGCTGCATTTCTCCAGAAGAACGGCTCATCGTTACGCTGAGGTATGTATATTTATTACTATGTTTATCTAAAAAATGTGTTCGTATCATTTTGTATATTAATTGTGTTACACTAGCTTAGTTATGTGTAAATATCTGGGGTCATTAATTGAACTGTGGTAAAGCAGAACTGACTTAGTTGCCCGTAGCAAACATTCATATCAAACCTTTCAGTTTGGACAGCACCTTTTGATAAAGAAAGGTGTATTCTGACTATTTACTATGGTCCATATAAAGTTCTACTTTATAACAGTATGATTAGTGACCCCAGTAGTGTCTGGTAAATATTTTGTACTCATTTTTAAATTTTTTTCAACAGGTTTCTGGCGACTGGTAATTCATTTGCATCTCTGCGTTTTGAGGTCCTGCTGGGAGTCTCAACTATTTCTTGGATTGTTCGTCAAACCTGTGAAGTGATTTGGCAGCGACTCCGGGAAGCGGTGATGCCCGAGCCCAAAGCAGAGAATTGGATCAGAATTGCCGAGGGCTTTCATCTTGATGCGCAGTTTCCAAACTGCATTGGGGCACTGGATGGCAAACACATTCGTGTTTAGAAGCCGCCTCACTCAGGATCCCGGTACTACAATTATAAGCAATACTTTTCTTTTGTGCTGTTGGCTTTAGCTGACACTACATATAAGTTTATAATTGTGGATATCGGGGCCTATGGAAGCACTGCAGATGCGCACATTTTCAGTACTTCCAGACTGAGCTAGAAACTTCAAGCCAACCAACTAGCCCTCCCAGAGCCCAGAATGCTGCCAGGTTCTGCTGGTCCACCGGCTCCATTTGTAATAGTTGCTGATGAAGGTTTTGCTTAGGCCGCACGTCATGCGACCCTTCCCCAGACGCAATATGGATGACAGGCGATGTATATTTAACTATCGGCTGACTAGAGCCCGTCGGTATGTAGAGTGTGCGTTTGGAATACTTACCAACAAGTGGAGAGTATTCCTGTCATCCTTACAGATGGCACCAGACAATGCCACCCTGGTTATTAGAGCATGTGTGATCCTGCACAACTTCATCAGGATTCATGATGCTCCCTTATATGCTGGTTTAGAGGAGTCTGGTACCTCTTCTTCATACCCAGGATTGGACTATACTCGTCATGGATGGCCTGGATCTGCAGGACTTGCATTTCGAGACCTCTATGCCAATTACTTTACCAGCCCTGAGGGTGCATTACCGTGGCAGATGGATGTAGTTCTTGGCAGACAATGATGTGATCTGGACTCTGGCCATTGTAGTATTTTGTTATTTTGGAGTCTTTTTTTATTATTTTTATTGTAGATAGTGTAGGGACTCGCAAAAAAAACAAAGAGGAGCCTTGACGTGGGTTTGCGGGCTGGGGTGTATTGTAGTCAAAACGCTTAGACCAAATTTTCCAAATATTTTTTGTACAATGAAAATGTGCATGAGTGTGTTACCAGCCAAAGTGTATAATTTCTTGACTACATAAACCTTCTAATACCTCTTTAAAAAAAAAATATATATATATATATATATATATATAATTTTTTTTATTTTGGATTTCTGTTATTAAATGCTTATATGTATGTCATTTAAAATGTTTTAATTCATTTTTCCATTATCTTTTCTTGTCTTCTCTTAGGTTTTACAGGATGAGACGTTAAGACGCTGTAGAAGCTTACTGGTTTGGATGTTCACAAAATGATGAAGATGTCACCTATCTATTTACGTTTGAATAAAGATTTTTAACTACATACAATACCCTTTGAAAATAAAGTGTTTTCCTATAAAATATAACTGTGTTTGCATTTACACATGTTAGCATTTACTTTTCAATAAAAATATTATGTAATATATCAAGATGTTTACAATATTTAATAAAGAGGTCGACACAAGATTGGATTTTATAAAGTATATTTACTAAAAATAAAATCTTATTTTGGCTTAACGTTCAGCCATAACATAAATGAAAATAATAAATAACAAATAAATTAAAAAGCTTATGGGTAAATGGTCCATGTGCATGGGCTGGATCCACACCCACATCACCAGGTGGGTGGTACTGTGGGGGGGATGAGATTTGTCCCGGGTATTGAGGGCGTCAAGCAGTTTGCCGGTCCTGTAAATACAGGGGCTGTGACAAACTACCTTGGTGGGTCTGATTTGAGGCCATACTTGGTCCAGATTAAGGCTCTAACGACCTCGCTTAAATCGGCTGCTTCATGCTGTCTATAATATGAATGAGCTCTATGGTATCTGGCTTGGAATCCATTATTGTGGCCACAGTTTTTTCTTGGGGCCAGTCTTGGATATGGGGAGCTAGGCCACGTATGATCCGCTCCTCCTTTCCTTCCTTCCTTCTCTCGCTCAAATACTCGAGCACCTGACTTCGAGTTTGAGTATCTGATCGAGATAAAGGATTGGTCCTAGCCTCCCTTCTCTGCTGACGCTGCCTGGGCTGTGGGTCAGGACTGGAAGCCAGTGGTCCTCCTGCTTCCACAGCAGACCATTACTTCTGCTGTGGTTAATTAACCCCACAGCAAAATAGAGCAGCAAATAGTATGATCCGCTCCTCCTTTCCTTCCTTCCTTCTCTCGCTCAAATACTCGAGCACCTGACTTCGAGTTTGAGTATCTGATCAAGATAAAGGATTGGTCCTAGCCTCCCTTCTCTGCTGACGCTGCCTGGGCTGTGGGTCAGGACTGGAAGCCAGTGGTCCTCCTGCTTCCACAGCAGACGATTACTTCTGCTGTGGTTAATTAACCCCAAAGCAAAATAGAGCAGCAAATATGTAATGCAAAAAATAGCTAATTTTGCGCCACAGGACTACAATTCAAAATACATAAAGATAAGAAACTCCTGAAAGTAACTGGAGAGATAAAAAAAAATCGGTCGCTTTCTCAGCAGACGATTCCTCCTTCAAGTCAATGTCAATAGTTCTGCAAAAAAAAAAAACGGAATGCATACAGAATGCAACCGTATGTCTTCTGTTTTTGCAGAACCATGTGTTTTACGTTTTATGCCCAGCCCACTTTTGACATGTGTTTAGTATTTACTAATATTGGCTGAGTACATGTGCAGGAAAGTCCCTGAGGCCTAGATGTGCTGCAGACCATATCTTTCATAATGGATGTGGAAAGGCTCATTTCTGTGATCCAAGAAAGACCCCAAATCTGGGACACCCACAGTGAGGGCTACCAAGATCGGGTAGCCAAGGAGCATGCATGGAAGGAAGTTGCGCGACACATGCTGCTGTTGATGAGTGGGCAGCTCCTGGGTGCTGAAGTCCTCGTCACGTGGTGAATGCGGTCCGACAGCAGCTTGTTCCTCCTCAAGCGCGCTGCTGGACTCTTGGACTTCATCCTCCAGATTGTCAACGGTGCTAAGATGGAAACAAACAGAGGATTTCTTAATAAATTATATTTTAGAAGCATCACACATTATCTCTGGAAGAATCAGTGGAAGATATAATTAATTGTTAACAAACCCAGGTAGCATATACTTACGTAAGCCTTAAATCCGATATGGGCAGCAAAAACTGCAGCTGGCACGTATACATGTAGGGCGTTTTTTTTTAGGCCGCCATCCCCACTATTTCCTTTGGCTAATACCAACTCCCGCCGATATTGGTCACTGCAGGACTGCCATCTTGTCTTGACTTTGTGTACTGTTAACACATCACATAAAAAAAAAATTATAATGTACATCTTTCCCCAAAAATTTTATTATTTATTGTTATCTATCTAATACTAGTATAGCACAGTAGTTTTTGCATACATTACTGGTGCCTGACCTTCATTAACTTTTGAAGCATGTACATGTGATTTGATATATCTAAACATAATATTATATGACTGGCGAAATTACATATATGCTTCAACATAGCGCAAAAAGGTGTGAAGTGTAGAACACAAAACATAGACTACCTATTATGCATTTTTAAGATTTAACTGTCAAAACAAGTACTGAGGAGGAGGTACATCTTTGCAATTAGTTTAAATCCTCCTGGGTGTCCCCCTTCATAGCTGTGGCGCTAAACACGCACTTCCCCTGCTTCCCTTATACCTACGCAGCTGCTTAAAATATAGACACATATAAATTGTCTTACCTAGGTCACAATGCTTTTTGGAATTTGCCTTCTCCCATTGGTCCGGCAGCATGTGTCGCGCAACCTCCTCCCATGCACGCTCCTTGGCTACCCGATCTTGGTAGCGATCACTGCGGGTGTCCCAGATTTGAGGTCTTTCTTGGATCACAGAAATGAGCCTTTCCACATCCATTATGAAAGATATGGTCTGCAGCACATCTAGGCCTCAGGGACTTTCCTGCACATGTACTCAGCCAATATTAGTAAATACTAAACACATGTCAAAAGTGGGCTCGGCATAAAACGTAAAACACATGGTTCTGCAAAAACAGAAGACATACGGTTGCATTCTGTATGCATTCCGTTTTTGTTTTTGCGGAACCATTGACTTGAATGGAGCCACGGAATGTGATTTAACGGAACGGAAAGAAAATACTTTCGTGTGCATGAGCCCCTATAGTAGTTCTAATCTTGTACATAAGGGCAGTATTATAGTACTAGTTATTTTCTTGTAGATAGGATGCAGAATTATAATAGATAGGGGGCAGTATTACAGTAGTTATATTCTTGTATATAGGAGAGTATAGCCGATCAGTAAGTAAAGCTGGACGCTGCTAAACATTCTATCAACACTCAGTTTGTTAATGCCAAGTTTAGAGATGGAACATTATATTGGCACAAGTAGTGCATTATAACACGGAGGATTGGAGGCCAATATTTTTTGTCATCACTCACCTTAAGCAGTGGCGCGGCCACGGTGTGGATACATGCTTATCACCTAGCACCTTCTTCATTACTACATGGGACAATTATTGTATGTTTTATGTTTTTAGGAATATTATTAGTGCTATTGTTATTTCAAGTGAATTGTTTTCTTCTGTATTACCTATAGTTATTATTAATAAATATTTATGGTTCAAATATATTGAGAGTGCCCAGTATACTTTTGATTTGATAATTTTAGTCCTAATTAGAGGAAGGGTGATTCCTCTTTAGGGTATGTTCAGACGACGACAATTGTCGCGCGACAAAAAGTCGCACTATTGTCGCGCGACAATTTTTATAATGGGAGTCTATGGTGTCGCAGTGCGACATGCGACATGCTGCGACTGCGACACGACAGTCGACAAAAATCCATCCGGGATGGACTTCTTGCGACTGTTGTGTCACAGTCGCAACATGTTGCATGTTGCACGTGCGACACCGCCATAGACACCCATTATAAAAATTGTTGCGCGACATTAATGTGACATCAATGTCGCGCTACAAATGTTGCAGTGTAGTGGTTCCCAAATTGTCGCGCGACTTTTTGTCGCGTGACAATTGTCGTCGTCTGAACATACCCTTACTGTGAGCACCTCTTCTGAGATTCGTGGGTCATTCCTGTGCGTCACAAATTTCATACAATACTCAAACTATGGCCTCCCTTTGCTTTCTGCTGCTGGAGTTTTACGCAGAAGTTCAGTTATTTCTGCTGCAAACACTATGTAACATTATCTAATCTTCTAGTATTTCTCAACACAAGTCAATTTCCCAGTTTATCTGTAGAATTAAATTTATCGAATATAAACATGCTAAGGCAGCAGGCCTTCTTTTCCTGTCTAAAATAATGAATCTCTGACGGAACTAACAAAAACGGGTGCAAAAGGACCACAACAATGTTTCTGTTCTTCTGATGGATGAGAATAACGGAAAACTAAACAGTGACATGAATATGGTCTAACTCGGATCATCTCTTGAAGAGAAATGTGTAAGCAAGGGGCCATATTGGTTGTCCTCCAGCTTTCCCAGAAACAGAACTAAGAAACAGTTGAACAGAAATATTATCAATTTGCCCTTTTCTGCCCCGTTCAAAAACAATGTATTGTGGACTTTTACGTCAGGGAAATGTCAGAGTCTCGCACATCTCAGCCACAAGCATTTCCTTCTAGAAACCTGAGAATTTTCTCTCATGTTAAAACAAACCATAAACATTCCTTGGAAGAGCAAACAGCGTCTTTGTGCAGAGTGATTGTGCTGTCGCTTGCTATAAGGGCTCGTATTATCAATAATACTGATAACAGACATGTTTTATTGGCTGCTGAAGCACAAGGGTCCATGTCACTGCGAGTCAGGAAAATGGCTAAATGGCTCTTTTTTGCCTCAAAATAATAGTGACAAGATGTGAGTGTGTGTCTTGGGCCCCCCGGCTCTGACCTTTCCTGTGAACTTGGCCTCGTCACTTCTTTTTCTTTCTCCTTCATGCATAAAAAATGAGTTTGGAGGCAAATGCCAACGCGTTTTATAGGTGATCGCAGGGTCCCTGAGCTGAGAACATTCACAGGACTCAGGTGATAAAGAGGAACAAGGGGAGGGGGTGGTGGGTATAGATGTTATCTCCATTGTCAACTTCTCAGTCTGCAGTGTAGCATGATGGGGGTGCTTTTCCATCCTCAGTCATCCTAGGGTTACCCATATTTATACTTTACTTTAAGAGGATTTCCTGTTTAGATCCATTTCAGTTTTGTTTGCAGTTGATTGTCATGGTTTTTGATACTGGGAGCACCCACAATAAGCTAATATATTGGGGGACCCTCTGCTAGTCCTTGCTTTCCGTGCAGTAGCTGCATTATATTAAGTCAATTTTAGGTCAGTGGGTTCTCTCCTTACCGTGGACACCAGAGGTACAAAATTTGCACTGGGGCCAAGGAGCTTTATGTTATACTTTTGCTTAGACTCTTTAGAGGGGTTGTTTAAAATTTTCATATTGGTGGCTTATCCTCTGTATAGGTCATCAATAGGGTTGAGCGAACTTGTATTTTAAGTTCGGTGTTCGCGATCAACACTATTCGTGATACCAACCACAGCGTCTCTATAATACCAGCCACAGTTCCCCATAATATTGATCTCTGTGTCTTGATGATACCAGCTATAGTACCTTCATTATGCCAGCCAGAGTATCACATAATACCAGCCACAGTGCCCCATAATATCAGCCATAGCATCTCATAATACCAGCAACATCGTCTTCATAATATCACTGACAGTTATCCTATAACAGCAGCCATAAAGTCCCTATACTACAAGACACAGTTTGTCCATAATGCCAGTCAAAATTCCATATCAGCCACATTACCCTATAATACCAGTCACAGTGGCCCATAGTACCAGGTAGAGTATCTCCATAATTGCAATCAGATTGTCTCCATAAATTCAGTGACTGCGCCTCTACATGTCATGCACACTCCCTTCGTAATATCATCCACAGCTTGTCCCCCCAAAAACAGCCTTGTGCCCATATAACATCACCCACCATCTTCTCAAAATACCACCCACAGCGCCCCCATGAGCCACGGTGACCCAATAGTGGCAGAAACCAAGCCCTCGTGATCAGCCTCTTTCTTTTTTGCATAAATCAGCATATGAACAATAGTATAATTTGCATATTTTGAAGGACAAAGTGTAATTTACCTCATCAATATCACAAGTCTTCAAAAATATAACAGGACTGGTAGAGTAAATAGTAGAGGAAAGGGATGCAGCTGCAGCTTCCCTCTCTCTGCCTGCCTTCCTGTGAGGCTGAATGCTGTGAGAGGGGAGGGGAGAGGAGGTGATGAGGTTAAAATCCGTGTCTCATCATGCTATGAAAGGAAAGGGGAGAAGAAGCTAGGAGGCATCTGATGGCTCAATGCGTGGAGGGATGTGTGGATAGCAGGGAATGCTATCAATTGAAAGACAAACATCATATACATCTAGAGCTACTCTCTTTGGAAGCCCCAAGGCCTCCATGCATTAGCGTGAGTGGGGGTCCATTAGTTAAGACCACCCTGTGATTACTAGTACGAAGAGTTCTCTGATAATTTTACGATAACCCCTCCTATTTTGGGAGGTTGGCCGTCAGTTAAATAACAGGTAAGTCAACAATGGCTTTTCACACACTCAGCAATGGGGCAAAGTTCAGGCCATGCTCCTCTCTGAGCTCAGGGGGGGCCCTATGCCACACATTGTCCTGCAGTCACAGCAATCTTATCAGTAACTACACAGTAAAGTCACATTCTTCAGCCGCCTAACAATGCTCAGCACCTCAGCCGTTCTGCATTGGCACTGAGGGCACCAGTCCTGATTCCTGCAAGGTATTTTGGGCTTACAGGAGCAGCAAGAAGTATATAAATAAAACATTATGAAGCCTTGAAGAGAGGAAGCCGTTCTCTGTAACAGACGTCCACAGATGTGGAGAAGACAAACAAACCACGAACAGTCCAGTATTGATTAACAAGGGCGTGGAGTGCGGTGAATGTCCTGACGCTCATGTGTAGAGGCCTTTCATAGCCTCCTGGGCGCAGTAGCACAATCCACAGCGCCCCCAGTTTACACAGGTTTACCAAAAAATGTCTGAAGGCCTTTCATGTCCAAATAGAGCTGGGCTGGAGTACAAACAGGTATTATAGGGTATGGAATTAACGTGTCCCTGGGGAACGAGCCATAAAATGCAGCATTATGACCAACAATGGAGAAACGTTTCTACTCAAGGCCCAAGCATTCCTTCAAGATACAGAGGACGTTGTCTTAAAAGTGTCTACACTGACAAGGCAGTCATCAGCAAGAAAGCACTGACCTCATTCACACCACCGACGCCATTCATGGAGGAGTCTAGCTAGGGGCACGTGGAGTGAAGCCGATGAATAATAGAAGCCATAAGCAAGCATATCATTATAAGATTCAAAGCAGCACAGAGCACTTCAGAAGAGTGGGCTGATCTTGTGGGAGATGACAAACTGAGAGTTACATAGCGAAAGAAGCAGAGTCCTCACCAGTGCAGAGTAATTCAGGAGAGGAGTGTGCTGATCTTGAGGAAGTTTACATACTGAGAGTAAGGGTTCTTTAACACTAGCATTGTTCGGATCAGGCAGGTTGTTCAGGCAACGGCATTGCCTGCGGGATCCGGCAAACCGCATGCAAACTGAAAGCTGTTTTTCCGGATCCGTTAGATTTATTAATTGAAATACCGAATCCGCCTTTCTGGTATCATCCGGAATAACGGATCCGGTATTTTTTTCAAAGCTAGAAAGAACTGCACATGCACAGATCAGATCCGGCAAGTGCGGTAGTCTTCTGGAGTTTTGGCCGGAAAGAATACCGCAGTAAGCTGCGGTATTTTGTCCTTTCAAATACCGTACAAGGAACGGAACGGAAGACATCCTGATGCATACTGAACGGATTGCTTTCCATTCAGAATTCATTGGGACAAAACGGAAGCGTTTTTTTCCGGTATTGAGACCCTTTACCGGATTTCAATACCGGAAAAGAATAATTCTAGTGTGAAAGTAGTCTTAAATGGTAGAAAAAGCAAAGTCCTCAGCAGTACAGAGGAAGGGCTCACCACCTTGTCTGTACAGATTTGCAAAATACAGATAACCCTCCATGTGCGCACAATTTTCTCCCTCCCATTAATAGAAATGACCATTGTTGTCTACAATATGGATCATAATAGGACATAAGGATGTGTTGTTCTTTTTTTGTGGACGCACAAAAATGAATAGGTCAGTGTTAAATTCACAAAAAAGCGGAATGGACATAGATGCAAAATACGGTCGTGTACATGAACCCTTAGACCTCATGTACACGACCGTGTGTGTTTTGCGGATCCGCAAAACACGGATGTCCGTGTGCGTTCCGCAACTTGCGTAACGGAACGCGGCCCATTGTAGAAATGCCTATTCTTGTCCGCAAAACGGACAAGAATAGCACATGCTCTATTTTTTTTGCGGAGCCATGGAACAGAGCAACGGATGCGGACACCACATGGAGTACTGTCAGGGCCGGCGCGTCCTATAGGCTGACTAGGCAGCCGCGTAGAGCTCCCCTTGGGAAGGGCCGCTGCTAGGAGCGCCGGCCCCCTTCATGCTGCAGCCGCCCGAGCGCTCTATAGAGAGCCTCAGGCAGCTGCAGCACTGCCCGGGCTGGTGCGTCCATGAGGGCGCACCGCCCGGGCGCAGCAAGAAGAGAGGGACTGACAGGAGGGAAGCGCTCAGCGCTCCCTCCTGTCAGTCCCTTATTGTAGCGTGGCCGAGCCCTGTATCCCTGTATGGTCTGCGGTACAGGGGCATCTGTCTCCTGTACCCGGCCGGACTGACAGGAGGTGTGCACACAGTGTGCGCTTCCTATCAGTCCGCCCGGGTACAGGAGACTAAAGCTCCTGTACCCATGGAGCATACAGCGCTCGGCCAAAGAGGATGACAAGGGGGGGGTGAGAAAGAGGATGACAGGGGGGGGGTGAGAAAGAGGATGACAGGGGGGGGGGGTGAGAAAGAGGATGACGGGGGGGGGGGTGAGAAAGAGGATGACAGGTTAAGCTCTGTTCACTTTAATGAAGCTTAGCCCCGCCCAGGCCAATGATACTAATCGTGACGTCACTGCGAGAACGCGGAGGCGCTACTGCCAGCGCCGCTGCTTCTCAAACAGCTAATTGGCGGGGGTCCCGGGTATCGGACCCCTGTCGATCGGTTTAAATAAACTGCAGAACCCCTTTAATTTGGCAGATCATATGGGTGGGGCATTGTGATGTCACATGGAGGGGGGGCGGCAAACTTTTCTTTTGCCTAGGGCGGCAAAAATCCTTGCACCGGCCCTGAGTACTGTCCGCATCTTTTGCGGCCCCATTGAATTGAATGGGTCTGCGCCCGAGCCGCAAAATATGCGGCTCGGACGCGGACCAAACATGCGGTCGTGTGCATGAGGCCTTAGTCAGGAGAGCAGTGTGCTGATCTTGTGGGGGTAGAGTGTTAAAGACCTCTATGTTCAAGAATCATTAAGATCTTGTGGTGTAAAAAAGTTACAAACTATACTCTTTTAAAGGCACTTGCACAAAAAAAATGCAAGTGCCATTACTCCACCAGCTTCGCCACTTTCCCGTTCGCCAGTTTTCAGGTGTAGAAGAACATTGAACTCTAGATCTCAGTTTAGGTGCATGGACTGCCGGATGCTGCGGCTAATCTATGACAAGGCGTACACTCAGGCATAGGATTCAGCCAGGCCCAGTTCCCTCTAGTTCTCCAGATCCTGTTGTTAAAATTACAACTGGATCGGAAAACCGTGTTACCGGCTGAGTCCCGATCCGGTGCTCTCGCGGCGGCAGGGTAGCTGGAGATGTTCACTTCTATTGCTTCACGCGCCGCTAAAAGATCAGCTCCTTAGTTGGGTGGTATGTGTGTGTAGTGTGTATATATGGTGTGTTTATGTATGTGTACCATGTATATGGTGTATTTATGTGTATGTGTGTTGCATATATATGGTGTATGTATATGTAAACATGTCGTGATACCGTGTGTCCGCTGTTGAATAGGGAACCTTTTGTTAAGAATTTAAATTCCACCCCTGCGTACAACTCATCATAAATCAGACGTGGCGTCCGGCAGTGCACCTGGTTATGATAAATCTGGCAGCAAGAGTTTCTTATAGGAAGGAGTACAGCTCTCAAAAGCATGGGCTCGTTCACACGACCATATGGTTTTGCGGTCCGTTTTTAACAGATCCGTTTTTTCAATTTTAGTTTCAGTAGTGTTTCCGTTTCCATTCCGCTTCTGTTCTGTTTCCATATGGTTTCCATTTGTGATCCGTTTTTTGCAGGTCGCAAACAGAAACGGAAGCATATAATAATGTTTTAACAGTAAATACATTGAAAAATTGGGCTGGGCATAACATTTTTAATAGATGCTTCCGCAAAAACGGAACGGATAAGGAAGACATGCGGATGCATTCTGTATGCATTCCATTTTCTTTACAGCCCCATTGACTTGAATGGAGCCACGGAAATTAATGGTTCCGTATACAGACGGTATACTGAACGCAAAAAACGGCCCGTATACGGAAAGCAAAAAACGTTTGTGTGAACGAGCCCTATGTGACGAGATGAGTGTGCTAATCTTGTGGAGAGACAAAAAATTGAGTTCCATAGTAGAACTAGAGATGGGCTTATCCAAACAGGTAAAACATTTTAAAGAAGCAAAATGGCTTGAAAAAAGTTTGAAATAGGCAATACCTCACTAATTCCCCTCCTCTCCTGTTTTGATTGGGTCCCCTGCTGGTCACTACTCGCTGTGGTCAAAGATTGGCAGAGGGGTTACATTTCATGTGAAGAACTAGGAAGCAGGGTTGTTGGCTAGAATTTTTCTTTTTTCTGGACAATTTATCCCAAAATCACAGACAGCCAACATTTTTTACGGACAAATTGGAAAACCATAATGAATGATAAAGATTATTTATAAGTAACCCATGTCTTTAGCCCAATGTACTGAGTGATAACGCATCATTACCAGAATTTACCGTGAGCGGTAAAATTATGATAATTACCACTAAAATATCTAGTGAAGTACCCCCAGCCTAAAAAAACTAAATTACAGACCCATCTACTTTTTTTCATGGACACAAGAAAAAAGTTGTCTATTTTTATGGACTGTCCAGAAATTTGTGGACGGTTGGCTAGGAAGGAGAAGGTGGGGGAGGGCAGGAAGTGTTAGAACGGGAGCAGTATTCTTCTCCATTTTTAAAGGGGGTCTGTCAGGTATTATCTGGCTATTAAACCATTTATAACCGATAAAAGCATACTTTTAGGCTTGCTGATCACCTTATTTCAAAGAAAGAAGTTTTATACATTATGCAAATGAGCTGTCAAGTGCTCTGAGGGCAGTCGCTAGCTTGGCAAGGAAGGAAACACCACCCAACGCCGACGCTCTTAATTGACCTCTTGTTCTTGAATCTAGCATGTCATTTTATTCAGGCAAGGACCGCATGGCAACTAAGGCATTGTTTTTACATGTCTATAAGTAACCTGTCCAGCTATAATAACTGTTTAATGGCCATATAATACCAGACAGACTTCTCTTAAACATTTTATCCTGCCCGAACAACCCCTTTAGGCCTCATGCATGGCCATGTTCTTATTTCATTATGCAAAAACCGGATATCTTCCCTGTGCATTCTGTATTTTTCTCACTCAATAGAAACGACTATTTTTGTCTGAAAGACGCAGCAGAATAGGACTTGTTTTATAATTTGCAGTCCTCAATGTACAAGATGGGCAGCACACATTCGTGTGCATGAGCCCTAATGGAAGTTTATTGAGAATATAATTTTCTCTGTCTGGCCAGGTTCACACGGTCAGTATTTGGTCAGCATTTTTCATCACCATTTGTGGTGGATAGTGGGTCCTACAGAGAAAAAGCATAATGGAAAGATTGTGCCTCTTCTATGTCTTGCACCCACTCTTGGTTCTGGCTTACAGGTTCTGGCTGGTCAAAAGTACTGACCAAATGTGACAGTTGCCTATATGATAATTATTCAGTTGTCAATGTAGCAATGATTTTTAGTATTTTTCATGTGTTTTCATCATAGAAATCATGATACCAAAAGCTTATAGAATTTGGTGTTTACCATCTGTAGAAGCGTTCCATTCTATTATTATTATCATCTGATGCTCCATTACATTACATTATATTACAGCCAGGCCTGACTTCTGCTATGTGATAGTTCTGCTCGGCAGGAGAACAAGCAACGGCACTGATCTTTATCTAAGGAGGGATAAGCAGTAATTATATGGAGGGGCCGGGGTGAGGCAAGGTAACGTGACCCCTGCTTCTGTGCTTTACAAAATAAATCTGTTAGTAGAACTGAGATTGATGCCCACTATAATTCAATTACCACACATGATCCAGCACAAGGCGGACAGTCCACCTAATACTCTCCTCGACAGAAAAAAACGGAAGCAGTAAGATTCTTAATAAGTGTTCAGTGATACAACAGCAAAAATAAACTATACACATAATGATACACAGCAATTATGGCACATGTCAACTTCTTAGTTCTTTTTGTACCTATTGAACAGCATTACAGTAGTTACTGTATATTCTTGTACATAAGGACAGTATTATAGTAGTTATATTCTTGTACATAGGAGGCAGTATTATAGTAGTTATATTCTTGTACATAGGAGGCAGTATTATAGTAGTTATATTCTTGTACATAAGGACAGTATTATAGTAGTTTTATTCTTGTACATAGGAGGCAGTATTATAGTAGTTATATTCTTGTACATAAGGACAGTATTATAGTAGTTATATTCTTGCACATCGGAGGCAGTGATATAGTAGTTATATCCTTATATATAGGAGCAGTATTATAGTAATTATATTCTTATACATAGGGGCAGTATTATAGGGGTTATATTGTTGTACATAGCAGACAGTATTATAGTAGTTATATTCTTGTACATAGTAGTTATATTCTTGTACATTGGGACCAGTATTATAGTAGTTATATTCTTGTACATAGGAGCCAGTGTTATAGTAGTTATATTCTTATACATAGGAGGCAGTGTTATAGTAGGTATATTCTTGTACATAGGGGGCAGTATTATAGTAATTATATTCTTGTACATGGGAGGCAGTATTATAGTAGTTATATTCTTGTACATAGGAGGCAGTGTTATAGTAGTTATATTCTTGTACATAGCAGGCAGTATTATAGTGGTTATATTCTTGTACATGGGGCAGTATTATATCAGTTATATTCTTGTAAATAGGAATCAGTATTATAGTAATTATATTCTTGTACATAGGAGCAGTATTATAGTAATTATATTATTGTACATAGGGGCAGTATTATAGTAGTTATATTCTTGTACATAGGATGCATTATTATGATACTTATAATCTTGTACATAGCAGGCAGTATTATAGTGGTTATATTCTTGTACATAGGAGGCAGCATTATAGCAGTTATATTCTTGTACATAGGAATCCATATTATAGTAATTATATTTTTGTACATAGGGGCAGTATTATAGTAGTTATTTTACACTTTATATACAGGGCAGTATTGTAGTGGTTATATTCTTGTACATATAAGACAGTATTATAGTACATATATTCTTTTACATAGCAGACAGTATTATAGTAGTTATATTCTTGTACATTGGGCCCAGTATTATAGTACCTATATTTTTGTACATAGAGGGTTGTATTATGGTAGCTACATCCTTATACATTGGGGGTAGTATTTTAGCAGTTATATTTTTGTACAGAAGGCAGTATTATAGTATTTACAGTTTTGTCCAGTATTATAGTAATTATATTTTTGAACATGGAGCAGTTATTAAAGTAGATACATTCTTGCACATGAAGGGCAGTATCATAATAATTATATTCTTGAACAAAGGGCTGTATTGTAGTTGTTCTGTTCTTCTACATAGGAGGCAGTATTATTGTAGATATATTCTTGTACATAGGAGGCAATGTAATAGTAGTTATTTACTTGTACATATGAGGCAGTATTATAGTAGTTATATTCTTGTACATAGAAGGACGTATTATAGCAACTATATTCTTGTATGTAGCGGCAATGTTATAGTAGTTATATTCTTCTGCATGGGTGTAGTAGTATACTACTGAACATAGAGTTCAGTATTATAGTAGGTATCTTGTTGTACATAGGGGGGAGTGTTATAGTAGCTATATTAAGATTCTGGTACATAGGAGGTAGTACTCTAGTCATATTATAACACATATAGGCACAATTACAGTAATTATATTCTTGTACATGGTGGGCAGTAGTATAGTAATTTTACCCTAATTCATTGTTTACACTATTACAATGTTTTGTATAGGTAAAAAGAAGGATATTCATGTTAAATAAACCTCATACAAATTTATAAAATCCTTTAAAGGGAATCTGTCAGCAGTTTTTGACAATGATAAACTGATGGCAGCCGTGGCTTAGCATGGGGGGTATCCCCGGGCTGAAGCCTATGAGGCAGTAGAGTGACGCAGGAGATCACGATTACCTCATTGTGACCTCCAGGCCGGGACACACGAGATGACGTGATGACGCGGCCCGGGATGGCACAGTGAGGCGTTCGATGGAGAGAGGCGGAGGTACTAATTGCGGAGGTACTGGGGGCACTATGGGGGTGGGGAGGAGCAGAGAGAGGAGGACCGAGGACATTATACTAATAAGAGTGGCCACTATACTATTAACAAAGAGGGGGCCATTATATTAATAATAAAGAGGGGGACATTATACTAATAACAAAGAGGGGGTCATTATATTAATAATTAAGAGGGGGCTATTATATTAACAACAAAGAGGGGGCCATTATATTAACAATGTAACACCCCAAAATGGCATTATGACCTTTGCGCCTCACTACTATCTCTAATGGGCTAGTGTCGTGTAACCTATGTATTTATTTCCAGGTCCTGTACAATGTGCGTCTCTTATTTTGCAACTCTTTGTGTTCAAATGTAATATGCCTGGTTCACCAGTAGGTGGCAGCATAAATGGCAGAGCTATCTTACAGAGAAGGGAGCTTTCTATTACATTCTAACCCCCCCCCCCCTCTGTTATGTGGTGGGTGTGTCCCACTTGCTGCAGGGAGGGTGGCGTTCTATTTAGAGGTCAGTGGAGAGTACCCCCTGCCATGAGAGGGTGTGCAGCAGGAGCACGTCCCTGTTGGATGAGTCTTGTCTGACATGGAGGCCAAAGCTGGAAGGCTCAGAAACCAGGAGTAAAGTTTCCCTGGACAAAGCTAGAGACAGACCAGACTACAAAGTTAAGTATAGCATAAAGAAAATGCTGAGGTATATATCCAGCCTGTCAGTACAGCATTGCCAGAGAGCGAAGGATGTAGCAGAGAGGAGTTTGCCTGCTACAGTTAATGCCAAAGCCTGCTGGGAACCAAGGCAAAGCCCGAAACTGTTTGGAAAAACATTTATTGAAAGTAAACCTGTTATCAACTTCATCACAAGGTCTGGACTCAGTTATTTCTTCAATCCCTCAATTATTCCCCCTATCTTTCTACTTTCGGAGGGCAGCGCCTGAGGTCCAGCGTATCCAGGTAGGAGCATCGTGACACGTGCACAACACCTAAAGGGACATTATAGGCCACCCTACACCACTCTGGCATTCCTACAGCTGGGTACCATCTACCACACTATCACTAAAAGGGGCCCTGTGCCCTTGTTGCTTCACTGCAACTGGCGTCACGACAAACTTGTACTTTAAGGGACCCCAAGTAATGCACCCGACGACTGCAATAACAAAGAGGGGACCATTATATTAAAAACAAAGAAGGGGGCTATTCTACTAATAATACAGAGGGGGCCATTATATATAATAATACAGAGGGGGCCATTATATATCCTAATATTACAGAGGGGCCATTATATATACTTATAATACAGAAGGGACCATTATATATTGTAATTATAATAATACAGAGGGAGCCATAATAATAATAATAATAAAAAGAGGGGCATTATAATAATAATAATAATACAGAGGGTGTCATTATAATATACAGAGGGAACAATATTATGGAGAATGGGGGACTATCTTTATGGCTCTAGCACAGTATTGAGGGTAGAAGCAGGATGACAGTCTTGAGACACCAGGAAGGAGAGGATGATATTAAAGTGAGGAATCTAAAAAAAAATCTGTGAAACTCTGCAGAGACGAGAAGCGGCTGAAAGAAGGTATCATGGCGGTCGTATCTCCGAATGAAGACGTTGAGGAAAGTCTACATCACAGGAGATGTCACTGGATGTATCAGGTATGGTGCTGTATTCTACTATATATTTAATAGCGATGTATGTAATGTCCATCCAAATATCTGGTTCACGGTAGGGTTGGGGGGAGTAGATTGAGAATTTGTCACACATTGCTAGATCACAGATCTACCACATTATCTGTACTCAGAGAGTTATCACTGTATTATCTGTGGTGTTACGTAGGGCTGCAAGTGATCTACTACATTATCTGTTAAAAGGGGCGTGCCCACAGGCTAATAGGGGGGGCACAATTTTTGGCTTGCCTGGGTGCTGGCAACCCACGCTACAACACTGGTTGGCAGCACTAGATGTAACACCCAGGCCACAGGGGAAACACGTGAGGCTACGGTGGGCCGATGGGGGTAGTAGTTGCTTATACTCACGGTTAGCAGAGCCTCCCTCGGCTGGAGTGCGGTGAAGCGGAAGACAGCATGAAATCCTGCGGGGCACTCTCGGTTGCAGGGAACACCAGCCAGATGTTGGTTGAGGTGCCCTTGATGATATTTGGTGCTTAAGGTGCTTTGGCGGCTGAGCCCCTGTGTTCGTGATGCCAGCAATGTTAGGTGCAAATATTGAGTGTAGTAGTAGAAATTATGAGGAGTCGATGGTAAACAAAACAGTTGAACTTTATTAAATCCCTTGTCTTCAGGCAGTCAATACAGACACAGTTCATTAGTATGGCATAAGTGTTGAATCAGAAATAGGTTCAATTCCTTTTATCAGGTTTAGGCAATTGTCAGTTGAGGAGTTCCCTTTAAGGGTGACACGTTACAGGCAAGACTAATTATTCTAAGTCCAAACTATAGCCCTCTGGTACTAAATATGATGTTTTCTACTTATCTTGAGCTACCCAATAGGGCGATCTCCCTCGTGGAAGGCAAACACTCTGCTTCATTATTTGCAGGATGCTCTCTTAAAAGGTCTAGGTTCTCCACTTTGTCATGGAAGGCTTGAATAGTGGATAAGGACAATTCTGCACACTAATTATCCATACGTGTCCTGGCACTCCTAAAGTTACTTTCAGGCACTTGTGCTGGTGAAGTCCATAGGCTGGGTTCAGCTCTAATCCTCACTAGGCTTACTCCATACTTAGACATAGACTCACGGTCTGCTGCTTGGCTGCTATAACGAATCTTAGTCTGTCTTCTCCAGGGTTGATCAGGTCCTGGAGGAAAGGTTTTGCAGCTCCGTATTGGTTTGGGCCTGTTTCTCTCCTCCATACACACTCCTCTTCACTCTACTCTGAAGCACTGACTCATTTCCTTTTCTAGACACCCCCAAAGCTATATAAATAAGTGGCGCTAGCACCCCCTAGGGGCAAATGGGTGAAATTACATTGCCAGCCTGATAATAGGAAATACCATACATTCAGTACATTAAATGAATACAGAGATTTGAAGTGTCCCTTTCACACAAATGTGGGACGCTGCATAGATAGGGGATGGGAAGAGCATACCTTTTTTGTAGCTTTTTTTTTTATAGTGAATATGAATTTTTATTCTCCCAGACTCTGCTCCTAAAGTGCACTGAAGAAGAAACTCCACAGGTAGGTGCTCTCTGCCTTGAGCTGTTTGACAGCTGTAGTGGCCTCCTGGTTGGATGCTACAGCTGTTACTCAGATCAGAGGGGAGGGGCTGTGAAGCAGTTCAATGCAGAGCTCAATTTACAGTGAAGCTGAACCTCCAGCGAACTTTAGGAGCAGAATCTGACAGAATGAAAGTTCATATTTTCACTACTCCTGATAAGAAATGCTCCACAAACGGTATATTTATACTAGTCTCTAGAGATGAGCGAACACCTGGATGTTCAGGTTCGAGAAGTTCGGCCGAACTTCCCGAAAATGTCCGGGTTCGGGATCCGAACTCGACCCGAACTTTATCTCGAACCCGAACCCCATTGAAGTCAATGGGGACCCGAACTTTTAGGCAGTAAAAAGGCTGTAAAAAAGTCCAGGAACGGGCTAGAGGGCTGCCAAAGGCAGCAAAATGTAGGTAAATCCCCTGCAAACAAATGTGGATAGGGAAATGAATTAAAATAAAATAACATGAAATATCATGCGTCATATCACTCAACACTGGAGAAGGCCACTTTCAGTTATTTCGGCCCCAGCACCCAGACAGAGGAGAGAGGTCCCACAGCAAGGAATAAGGCGTCATATCACCCACCACTGGAGAAGGCCACTTTCAGTTATTTCGGCCTAGCACCCAGACCGAGGATCCAGGTCCCACAGCAAGGAATCATGCGTCATATCACCCACCACTGGAGAAGGCCACTTTCAGTTATTTCGGCCCAGCACCCAGACCGAGCATACAGGTTCCACAGCAAGGAATCATGCGTCATATCACCCACAACTGGAGAAGGCCACTTTCAGTTATTTCGGTCCAGCACCCAGACCGAGGATACAGTTTCCACATCAAGGAATCATGTGTCATATCACCCACCACTGGAGAAGGCCACTTTCAGTTATTTCGGCCCAGCACCCAGACCGAGGATACAGGTTCCGCAGCAAGGAATCATGCATCATATCACCCACCACTGGAGAAGGCCACTTTCAGTTATTTCGGCCCAGCACCCAGACCGAGGATACAGGTTCCACAGCAAGGAATCATGCGTCATATCAACCACCACCGGAGAAGGCCACTTTCAGTTATTTCGGCCCCAGCACCCAGACAGAGGAGAGAGGTCCCACAGCAAGGAATCATGCGTCATATCACCCACCACTGGAGAAGGCCACTTTCAGTTATTTCGGCCCAGCACCCAGACAGAGGAGAGAGGTCCCACAGCAAGGAATAAGGCGTCATATCACCCACCACTGGAGAAGGCCACTTTCAGTTATTTCGGCCCAGCACCCAGACAGAGGAGAGAGGTCCCACAGCAAGAAATAAGGCGTCATATCACCCACCACTGGAGAAGGCCACTTTCAGTTATTTCGGCCCCAGCACCCAGACAGAGGAGAGAGGTCCCACAGCAAGGAATCATGCGTCATATCACCCACCACTGGAGAAGGCCACTCAGTTATTTCGGCCCCAGCACCCAGACAGAGGAGAGATGTCCCACAGGAAGGAATCATGCGTCATATCAACCACCACCGGAGAAGGCCACTCTCAGTTGTTTCGGCCCAGCACCCAGACAGAGGAGAGAGGTCCCACAGCAAGGAATCATGCGTCATATCATCCACCACCGGAGAAGGTCACTTTCAGTTATTTGGGCCCCACCACCCAGACAGAGGAGAGGTTCATTCAACTTTGGGTTGCGTCCTCTCCCTACACTAATCAGAGCAGTGTGATGTGCGGCGCTACGTGACTCCAGCTTAAATAAAGGCTAAGTCACATGCTGCACTTGGTGAATCACAGCCATGCCATTAGTAGGCATGGCTGTAATGGGCTCTTAGGGCAAGAAGTAAAATGCTAGCTGATTAGCTGCTGTGCAGCCCTTCAGAAAGAGGGAAGTAATAGACGAACAACGAACCCGAACTTTTTTGAACTGTTCGCTCAACACTACTAGTCTCCCCAGCCCATAACTAGTGCTGTGAGCAGTTTTGCATGGTCAAAACTGCTGACTGACTCCCTTTAACTGTATTCCCAAAAGCGCCATGTAGGATGGAAAAGTTGTGATTTCGTTGAGAGTGCTTGAGTTGCTAACTATGCACTGTGACTATGCAGAGTGCCTTCTCCCCATGTCTTTAGTGCTGCTATGATGGGACATTATTCAGTCATTAGGGCTAATGAGTTTGTCACATTAAGAGGAAAGAAAGGAGAGATTGGGGAATCCTCAGGATTATCAGCGGTTTATCTGGTTCCTCCTTGTGACCGTGGTTTAGTGTTTCGCTCGGGCTCTTCCTTTGGAGAGAGACTTGATTAAGTAACTCCGGATGAAATCGAAATCCTCCGATTTGACCTCTGTCTGGCCTGAGAGGACAGCGATTCATACAACAGTTTCCTTTTGTTCATTGTTGGGAGTTATTAATCCAACATGAGCTTTGAATTAATCAGGCTGCAGCGCGCTTCTCTTCCTCATTCAGAGCCCCGCTGCCCGTGTCTTTTTTAATTAAGGTCGAACGATAACAGGCCCTGTCCTGATTGCAACACTCAGTGAGCACACATTGCAGGATGAAGAGGCTAAACAAACACAAGCAGATTACTCCTTCGTTTGCCTTAATTGTTTTCTTCCTTTAGGTAAAGGGCTCAAAAAGAACTGGCTAATTCCAGGAGGAATGGTTTACATTTACCCCAGGAGGAAGGGTGGGCAGCGACAGAAGACAAAGACTTGATTGGAGGAAAGCGATAAAAAAAAAAAAGCCTTGGAATGATTGATTTAGGCATCCGGCCTCATCAAAAATGGCAACAAAAACACAAATTAAAAAAGTTACAAAGTTTCAAAAATTGTCAAAACTCACAAATTACTAAATCATTTTTCCCCAATTCAAAAAAAACAAAGACATACCAGGAAATGTTACTGAAAATGGTAATATGGATGTCATGCATTAATGTTGGCAGCGTTAGGTTAAGTAAAGGTGGCAGTAGTAACAATAGTAGTTATTAATAGGAGTAGTAAGTAATAGTCCTAGTGGAAGTCGTGATTGTAGGAGTAAGGCCTCCTGCACACGAACGTATTTTTTTTCCGTTTCCGTTCCGTTTTTGCAGTTTCCGTTTGCAGAACCATTCATTTCAATAGTTCCGCAAAAAAAACGGAATGTACTGTTCCGTATATCCGTTCCGCTAAAAGATAGAACTTGTCCTATTATCGCAAATAACGCTCCGTTGCTCCATTAAAGTCAATGGGTCGGCAAAAAATATGGAATGCATACAGAACACATCCGTATGTCATCCGTTTTTTGCAGATCCGTGCCCACTTTGCCCATGTGTTTACTGTTTACAAACATTACTGTACCTTACAGTAAGGGTCCATTCAGACGTCCGTAGATCCGTTCGAAACGTTGCAGAACGGACCCGGACCCATTCTTTTTTGATGGAGACGGAAAGGATGTGGACAGCACACAGTGTGCTATCTGCATCCGCATTCCCGGTCCGTCGCCCTAAACTTCCGGTTCGCGGCTCCGGAAAAAAATAGAGCATGTCCTATTCTTGTCTGCAGCTGCGGACAAGAATAGGAATGATCTATTACGTGCCGGCGATGTGCGGCGTCAGTGTTCTGCAAAACACTACGTACATCTGAATGGATCGCATACGGAAACCATACGGAGATTTTTTGCAGAAATACGAAATGGAAAAGGAAATACGATGGAAACAAAAAACTGAACCACGGATCAGTGAGAAAAAGACCGCAAAATACATACGGTCATGTTTAAGAGGCCTAAGGTAATAAAATAAAACTCAAAGCAACTATGGGTGTTAGGTCTGTTGTCCATGCCCGCTGCCCTCCTGCTGTCCACTGAGGACATGGATGCCATGCCCCTCACTATGCCGTCCAGTATCCAAGACGCCATTAACAGTAAGAACGCGAGTTACAATTAATTCTTAATGAACAGTAGAAAACAGCTTTGGCTTGCATGGTAACACAAGTTTTGGACATATCGCGACTACATCTCCACCTCCCTCCACGTGCCATTCTACTCTAAAGGCAGGTTCAGCTAACAGTCTAATGGGTATAGGGGGCTTCTGATTCTTCCCCGAGAAATTATGTTGGGGGATCGAGCAAACTCAATTTTTTCCCAATCTTTTTGTTCTCCAGAGAGATAAGCCAAGGCCAAAAGTGTATGACAATGGTTTTCTCGTCTCTTTCCACTGAAGACACATAAACGGTCATCCAAGCCTAATATGTAAGGTTATGTGTCAGAAGAGATAGCTGTTGGCCAAAAAAAGGGTCAAGGCAGATTTAGACGGGCCGAGGAGCAGCAGATTGTTGGGAGGGAAGCGTTCCTTCCCGACAGCCAGCTGCTTGTTAAGTGGAGGTGAAGCAGCCATTTACATGCAGTGATCACCTCCACAGTATGAGGACGAATGTTCGCTATTGCGATCGCTCATCCTCATACAGCTGCATTGTTTCTGGGCAGCAGATGGCGGTTTAGACACCCGATGAATGTTTGTTTCCAATTTCTGCCCGATTATTACCCCCTCTAAATCCATGTTCATCCCATACAGATTCATTATTTCTGGTCAGCAGATCCCTGTTTACACAAAACAATCTACTCTCTAGAAACAATGATTTTTGTGTCTGTAATGGTGATGCTTGCAACCTAGGGTTATCAGGTGACTGGTGGCACTTTTACATGCGGCAGTTATTGGGAACGAGTGTTTGTACAGAGTCTTATTGCTCCTTTACACTGCTCAATTGAGCAGACGATTGTTGAGAATGAAATGTTCCTTCATGACGATTGCCTGCTCGTAAGTGGAGGAGACCGCTGCATTTACATCGCTAAGGAGCTAGTGTTACGCTCGGTCCCCATACAGAATCGTTGTTTGCCGGCAGCAGAAGCTGTTAAGGCAGCACTATCTACTACCAGCAAACGATAATTTAGCTGTCCGCACCAGCGATCCTATTCGCTGATGAATGTGTATTTTGCTCGTTCAAAGGGTAATCGGCAGCAGCTTTACACTGGCAGATTATCCCTAACACTCGTTAGCGATAATCTGCCGAACTTCAGAAAGAGTAAAGGCGCCTTTAAAAGTCAACCGTTATATCATTATCTTTATGCCATTATTTGAGCTGGACATAGCTACATGAGAGCTCGGCAGCACTGACATGAACCACCAGGGAGTAACCAACAGAACAGAGGCGACGACTATCAACTCCATGACACAATGACAACGTGAGAGCTTAGCAGCTCAGCCGCCAGTAACCCAAGGACTTATATAAAAGTAATACTGGTGACCACAGATATTGTATTTATCCCATGCAGAGGGTGGTCACAGGATGCCATCAACGAAATAAACACAATCATGATCATCTTTCTGGGTACTGTAGTCCACCCATTCTATTTATTACTTTAGTTACCTGCGTTTAAAGGGGTTGTCCGCTTTTGTTATATTGATGACCTATCCTTAATATCAGGTTGGTGGTGGGCTGACTAGCACACACTGATCAGCTGTTTGAAGAGAACACAGCGCTTGTACGAGTGCTGTGTTCTATTCACTGTTTACCTCTACTGCCGACATTGTAGAGGCGAGCAGTGTAATTACAACTCCGCTGTCCCATTGACCTCTATCAGTAAGGCTTTTTCCTATTCAAGCGAATAGTCCCATTGAAGTTGCAACGGGCAGCCTCCCCCCAGAGCCCTCTATATATATCGCGCCCCAGGTGTAGGAAATGCCAAGTGGTATGTTGCGGCCTAAAATGTCTCCTTATGTGTGTCACAGTGCTCCTACCTGGATACCGCTGGACCCCAGGCTTTGGCTCTGAAGCAAAAAATAGAGGGAATAATTGAGGGATAAAAAAATAACTTGAGTCCAGACCTTGAGATGGCAGCTTTACTTTGTATAAACGTTCTCCAAAACGGTTTACAGGCTTTATCTTGGTTCCAGCAGGCTTTAGCATTAAACTGGCAGGCAAACTCCACTCTGCTATATCTGTTTCTCTCTGACTCTGCTATACTGACAGGCTGGCTGTATAATTCAGCTTCCTCTGTATGCTGCACTTCACTTTGTAGTCTGACTCTAGGTTATGCCAGGGAACTTTCCTCCTGGCTCCAGAGGCTAAAAGCTTTGGCCCTCATGGCCAGCAGAGCTTAAGATGCTCTGGCTCGCGTGGGCATGTCCAGCAGAGACGTGCCCCTGTACTCCTGTCCCCTAGTAGGGGATAAGCTAGACTGACTAGAAGTTCTGCCCCACCCTTTTTGCAGGAAGTAGGACTCGCCCACCTCTCTCCAGAGGGGGTGTTAGAATGGAATGGAAAGTTCCATTCTATCTAAGTACAGCTCTGCCATGTTTGCTGCCACCTGCTGGTGAATCAGGCACATTGCATGAACAGTTACTTAACATTATTAGGATTGCACATTGTGGAGGACCTGGAATAAATACACAAGATGACATGAGGTTAGACCAATAAAGACAGTAGCAGGGTGCAGAAGTGGTAACACCACTCTAGGGTGTTACAAAGTGAATGGGATGGAGGAGCTGTAATTACACCGCTTGCCACTGCAGGCTCAGGTAAAACAGAGAAGATAAAATAGCGCTCCTATGAGCACTGTGTTCCCATCAAAAAGCTGATCGGCAGGGGTTCCAGCATACAGTACCCACCTATCATCAGCATGACAAAAGTGGACAACCCCTTTAAACCTGCTCAACATATAACCTCATCTTTTATACTAGTCTACATAAATGTAGTGCTTTAGCTACTAAACACTAGTGAGGCTCCACTACCTATTTTTTAGGTATTGTGATAAGGTCAGACAGGAGGGCACCCCACTCTGAATATGGAGGAGCCCCTCAAACAAACCCCATCATGAAGTTAATCAAAAACATCTTTTCTCCTTAAAACTACAGCTCAATAATATGATATCCACCTATCTCTGTAGTGAAAGATCTACTGTCTGGGCCCCCTCCTCATCAGTTACATAGAAAGTCATTGGCACTGGGGTGCAGCTGTCGGAAAGAAAGAAGGGTAAAGTACAGCTCCAGCGGCCATATTGGTGAACCTCAGCCTTGGAATGATATGCAGATAAGCATTCAATAGGGAAATGTAATTCCAGGGAGACAGGTGCTGCTCAATATGCAAAATTGCAACATTGTTTCTGCAACTCCTTCCTGTAGATAATTCCTCACAGATGATGATTGTTGTCCCTTCTCTACAATGTAGCCAGTACTCCGCCAGTTGCATCTATGGGCAACCCATCTCCGGTAAAATGCGACCAAGACAAGTATAAAGCTACTTTCCTTACTGCCTCATTGTATTGTAAATTACCTCTCCAGGCCCCGATCCTCTGTCAGCCCTGTTGGACTTTGGCTCCGATACATTTCTCACTATTCGGTATATATTAGCGCAATGGAGATCATTATGTGGCCTGTATTTCAGTCATTTTTATTTAAGATGGCAAACAATAAGCTGTTGATTGGGGGAACAACGGATGAACAATAACGTTCTGTGTCACATAATACGCCACCATTTTTCCAGCTTCGCTTTAGAAGGGCCCTCTTTATTGTTTTTCTATAAAAATGGTTCTTAGGAGGAGGAATATTTGGCTGAGGTATGTCATTATTTTGCAAATTTCTATTATCTCATCATGTTGTCTTCATTGTAAATTGCAGCTAATTAGGAACCTAGTTAGAGCCCCTAGCTTTGAGGCTGCTTTTTGTGAAAAGGACTCACCGATTACCGCTCTACAAGAGGAATGGAGAGAAAAGGGAGATTAATCTGGTTACCTAGGCGACACTCGCTTCCATCTGCGAGGAACAATACATTTTTGTTTCCTTGGCTCAGTTCAGATCTGTTTTGTTTAGGGGGAAAAAACAGGAGAAAGCTCATAGTCCTGACAACAATGCCGAATCCTGTCTAGCCCAGACTTACCAGCTCCCATTCCTGGGCAAGTGAGGGGTCTCCAGGGATGGAGGAGATGAAAGGGTCCAACTCTGGGGTTGTCACAGGTCTTGACCTTGCCGCACAAAGCCACTGGTTTTACTGGTTTTAATCTCCTCCTGGTTAAAAAAAAGAAAGAAAAAAAAACACTTAATGAAATAATATACTGCCCGTCGCTCCACAGCCAGAGCCATGAGAAGCTGCAAGGATCCAGATGGAGAGCTTTAGAGTTTTAGTCCTGGGGTCTACAGACAAGTTTTTGCTGCAACAGTGGTGGGATGTAGCTAAAGATAACTGTTTCAGACCAGACTCTGGCCCTTTAAGGCTGGGTCTATTACCATGAATCGCTTATTCGGATGACTCCATGACTTTGCTGATTTTCTGATTTCTTTGGTACTATTGATCTCAGGCTGACATTGGCTTATTATATGTGGTGATCACAGCTGGGTCTAATGGTCAGATACATTATTGATGAATTTTCTTTCAATAGTCAGTATTTATACTTAATACATAAAAGGATATTCTAAAATAAAAAAAATATTAGATAATTAGTACAATAACATGATTACCACTATGCCGGGTACTATCATATGATAATTACTATTACTAGTATTATTATAGCAACACTGCGTTGACAGGTACTATTATGATCATTACTATTTTTAGTATTATTATAGCAACACTACTCTGACAGGCACTACCATATGATTATTACTATTACTAGTATTATTATAGCAGCACTACTATGGTGGGTACTATCATAACTATTGCAGTTACCGGTACGATATGATCGCAACTGATACTATTGTATGATCACTACTATGACTGACAGGGCGTAGCTAAAGGCTCATGGGCCCTGGTGCAAGAGTTCAGCTTGGGCCCCCTTCCCTCAGTGCTTTGTGTGTCTTCTTATGTGGTACAAGGCTCTTTGGGCCCCCTCAGGCCCCTGATACTATTATACACAGGGTGGCCCACGAAAAACTATCCTGCCTCCAAAATCTCGAAATCAAACTGCCTAATAGTAAATCTGTTTTAGTTGCCCATAGCAACCAATCAGAGCTCAGCTTTCATTTTTTCAGAGCCCTGAAGAAACTGAAAGCTGAGCTCTGATTAGTTGCTATGGGCAACAAAGACTGATTTACTATTAGGCAGTTTGATTCAGAGATATTGGAGGCGTGCTACTTTTTGAAGAGGACCTGATCTGCGCTCTCCCTCCCTAAAATGTTATTATGTTCTCTGTCGCATGCTTTATTAGTGGGATTTATCACTCGGCTATAGCTAAGTGGATTTGGATTGTGGTTTTTAATGGGTAATGAATTGGTTTTTAATGGTTAAGTATTTATTTATTCTAAATTATTGATTAATTAATTTAAGTATTCATTTATTGGGTAACTCATAACAAAGCATTGCGGCCATTTCTTCCATTATAAAGGTGTCTTGGTCTTCCTTTATTATTTAGTATGTTAAAGAGGACCTTTCATCACTTCTAAAGATATTAACTAACGATGCTCACATGTAGAACGTCGCCCGGGATCTCCCTGCACTTACTATTATCCCTGGGCGCAGCTCCGTTCTCCCGGTATAGGCTCCGGTCTCTGTGCTCACAAAGTTATAGTAGGCGGGGACTTGGCGGACTTGGTTATAGTAGGCGGAGCCTGCCCTTCATCTCCTTCTCCTAGGCTATGAGCTCTGTGCTGCGATTGGCCAGCGCTACAGCCTGGGAGAAGAAGATGAAGGGCAGGCTCCGCCTACTATAACCAAGATCGCCAAGTCCCCGCCTACTATAACTTTGTGAGCACAGAGAACGGAGCCTATACCGAGAGAACGGAGCGGCGCCCAGGGATAATAGTAAGTGCAGGGAGATCCCGGGCGCGCCGTTTCTACATGTGAGCATCGTTAGTTATCTTCAGAAGTGATGAAAGGTCCTCTTGTGGGTGTAATGTGCCTCCATGTATATGCATTACTATATGATCATTACTACTTATAGCATTGTTATAGCAACACTACTATCGAGGGTACTATCATGATTAGGGTGACCACTTTTATAACCCTGAAAAGAAGGACACCGTACCTCGGACACTGGGTGATGATACAACACACAGGATGAAAACCGTAATCTATATATCAGCATCGGAGGAAATTACAGGGAGGAGATATAGGAGGAGTGAACTACAACTCCCAGATGTCCAGGCTGATATTATGGGATATCAGAGGACATTACCGAGAGGAGATATAAGATGAGAGAACTATAACTCCCAGCAGGTCCAGGCTGATATAATGTGATATCAGAGCACATTACAGGAAAGAGATATAAGGAAAGCGGACTACAACTATGTCCAGGCTGATATTATGGGATATCAGAGGACATTACCGAGAGGAGATATAAGATGAGAGAACTACAACTCCCAGCAGGTCCAGGCTGATATTATGGGATATCAGAGGACATTACCGAGAGGAGATATAAGATGAGAGAACTATAACTCCCAGCAGGTCCAGGCTGATATAATGTGATAGCAGAGCACATTACAGAAAGGAGATATAAGAGGAGAGGACTACAACTATGCCCAGGCTGATATTATGGGATGAAGGTAGGAGTATAACAGGAGAGAACTACAACTCCCAGCATGTCCAGGTCATTATTAGACAATATCAGACGATATTATAGGGAGGGAGTATAAGAGGAGAGGACCACAACTCCCAGCATGTCCAGGTCGTTATTATGAGATGTAAGAAGATATTTCAGGAAGGGGGAATAAGAGGAGAGGGCTACAAATCCCAACATGTTCAAGCAGTTATTATGGGATATCAGAGGACAAATGAGAGAGGTAGTATAAGTGGAGAGGACTACAACTCCCAGCATGTACAAACAGGTATTGTGGGATATCAGAGGACATTACAGGGAGGTGGTATAAGAGGAGAGGACCACAGCTACCAGCATGTCCAAACCGTTATTATGGGATAACAGAGGACAAATCGGAGAGGTAGTATAAGTGGAGAAGACTATAACTCCCAGTATGTACAAGCAGACATTGTGGGATATCTGAAGACATTTCAGGTAGGTGGCATAAGAGGAGAGGACTACAACTACCAGCATCTCCAGGACTTTATTATATTATGAGATAACAGAGCACCATTCAGAGAGACGGTATAAGAAGAGAGGACTACAAATCCCAGCATATCCAAGCAGTTATTATGGGATATCAGAGGACAATTCAGAGAGGGAGTATAAGGGGA
This sequence comes from Bufotes viridis, assembly GCA_033119425.1. Taxonomy (NCBI): domain Eukaryota; kingdom Metazoa; phylum Chordata; class Amphibia; order Anura; family Bufonidae; genus Bufotes; species Bufotes viridis. Next base: position 444,518,308 of record CM065590.1, on the reverse strand, counting down.
GAAGACTGCAACTTCCAAGGTTTCTCAGGCTCACCACTAGGGTTGAGCAAAATGAGCTTCTGATCAAAGATCCGAAGTCATGGTACCTGCCAGTACCGATACCAACTTCGGATTCCTATTTTAAAATGTTCTCAAATCCACAGGTAGGAATACCGAAGTCATTTACCAAAGTCTCGCGCAACTTCGGACGAGACAAAGTTTTCCTACACAGAGCAAATACTGTAAGGAAATACCAATATAAACAAAGGGGTCATTAACTATTTACACTGGCGGTGGATGCGCTGAATTTATGTAGAGGCCAGCATGTCTTCATAACTTCGGCCAATCCACCACCAGTTTAGGGCTTTATTAAGACCGTCGTCTAAAACGCCGTTCTTAATAAATGTGTCCCGAAGTTTTTTAACTAATCGACTTTGGTTCTCTGATCAGAAATTCGATTCAGGCCTCTTGCACGAGAATGTTTTCTTTTCCGTTTCCGTTTTTTTTTTCGTGTTCCGAATCGTATACGGAACCATTCATTTCAATGGATCTGCAAAAAAACTAAAGGTACTCTGTATGCCTTCCGTTTCCGTATTTCCGTTTTTCTGTTGCGTTCAAAGATAGAACATGTCCTATTATTGTCCGCATAACGGACAAGGATAGTACTGCTCTATCAGGGGCCAGCTGTTCCGGTCCTTAAAAAACGGAATGCACACGGACATCATCCGTATTTTTGTGCATGAGGCCTCACTTAACCCTACTCACCACTTCTCCACTGTAGAACATCATCAGAGGTCCTTACCACTTCTCCTCTCCACTGCAGAGCTCCGGCCCCTCCCGCGCTGATCACATGATGGTGACATCACCACAGGTTCTTCGGCTCTTGCACTGTAGCAGAGTGCCTTCCTGCGGAGCCCTCCACCCTCCTTAAGAATCCCAGACATTTTTTGTCATTTATGAATTCTAGCTGGACATTTTTTTTTATGTCCCAGAAAGAGGACGTGTCGGGGGAAAAAGTGGACTTGTGGTCACCCTTAACAGTGGCGGATTACAATAGGGACGTTCGGGTCAGCAGCCCCGGGCCCAGCACCGCTGGGGGGCTCAACAATGACCCGAACGCCCACATACTGCGGCAGGTCGCGGGAGCGCATAGTTCCCTGCCCCGCCGACGATTACCGCCATAGGCTTCAGGCCTAGTAGGTAGTGAAAATCCCAGCGCAGAGGGGCTTGATGGCTTCATGCGCCTGTGCAGGGACACGGCACTGTGACGTGTGCGTGCGGGGTGGGAACACACAGGCGGACACATTAAGAGACATTGGGGGAAATTACTATATTGGGGGAAATTACTATGTGGGTGAAAATTATTATAGAAGGATTACTATGTGGGGGCTGTGTGGGGGCAAATTATTATGGGAAGGGCTACTATGTGGGGGTAAATTACTATGTGGGGCAGTGTGGGGGAAACTACTGTGTTGGGGCAGTGTGGGGGAAATTACTATGTGGCGGCAAATTACTATATGGGGGAGTATGGGGGCAAATTACCATGTGGGGGCAAATTACTATATGGGGAAGTGTGGGGGAAAATGACTATGTGGGGGCAGTGTGGGGGAAACAACTGTGTGTGGGAAACTGCAGTGTGGGGTAAATTACTGTGTGGGGGCGGTGTGTGGTAAATTGCTGTGTTTAGGAAATTACTATGTGGGGGAAGTATGGAGGAAATTACTATGTCGGGACAGTGTGGAGGAAATTACTATGTCAGGGCAGTGTGGAGGAAATTACTATGTGGGGGCAGTGTGGAGGAAATTACTATGTGGGGGTAGTGTGGGAGAAATTACTATGTGGGACAGTGTGGGGGTAATTACTATGTGGGACACTGTGGGGGAAATTACTGTGTGGGGGCAGTGTGGGGGAAAATTTTGTGTGGGGGCAGTGTTGGGTAAATTGCAGTGTGGGAGAAATTACTATGTGGGACAGTGTGGGGGAAACTACTGTTTGGGGGAAATTACTGTGTGGGGAAACTACTGTGTTGGGGCAGTGTGGGGGAAATTACAATGTGGGGGAAATTGCTAGGTGGGGGCAGTGTGAAGAAAATTACTATGTGGGGCCAGTAAGGGGGAAATGACTGTGTGGGGGAAATGACTGTGTGGGGGAAAATTACTATAGGGTGATTACTATGTGGGGGCAGTGTGGGAGAAATTACTATATGGGGGCGTTGCTATTGGGGAAGCACGGTACGGGCAATTCTATTATTTTTGGGGACACTATACAGGCATTATTGCCTGGAGCACAATATAGGGTGTTATTACTGGGAGCACTCTAGCGGACATTATAACTGCTGTGGACACTATAGGGACATTTGGGGTAATTTATGAAACTAGTGTAAACTAGAAATGGCTTAGTTGCCCATAGCAGCCAATCAGGTTCCACCATTCATTTTTGACAGCTCTTTTGGAAATCCAGTTCTACTTTACACCAGTTTAATAAATTACCCCAATTATGTATACCGGGGTCACAATTTTTTTAGCAGTATAGTACCTGGGATATTGGAGAGCACAACGGGCACAGTATTGGGAGTGGCAGCAGGATGACACTGTCGGGACACCAGGATGGGGAGGTTGATGGAAAAATTGAGAAATCTAACGTGTCTGTGTTACAAACTCTGTAGAGACGAGATGCGGCTGAAAGAATTTGCCATGGCGGTCTGGGTCAAATGGAGGAGAAGAGGAAAGAGAAGGTCTACATGACAGGAGATGTCACTGGATGTAAGAGGAATGTGGTGTTGTATTCACCTGCATGTCTCTTTTATTATAATTACAAAATTTTGGCGACCAAATTTTTTAGTTTAGGGCCCATTTTGGGGTAATTTGGGGTATTTTTTTTTTAGTCTGAAGATGGCCTAGGAAGAGACTGTGGCCCTCACGAAGCACCGCAGCCTCTTCATACAAAAAAAAGCTAAACTGAAATGGAGGGAGGAGCACAAGTTGGGTAGACAGCCTATCATGCACTTGATCCGCCCCAGACCCTAAACCAGGCATGTCCAAACTGCAGCCCTCCAGCTGTTGCAAAACTACAACTCCCAACATGCCTGAAAAGCCTACAGGTATTAGGGCATGCTGAGAGTTGTAGTTTTGCAAAGCTGGAGGGCCGCAGTTTGGACATGGTTGCCGCCTAAACGATCTTTACTATTAGGCCTCATGCACACAGCCGTTGTTTTCGTCCGCATCCGAGCCGCATATTTTGCGGCTCGGGCGCGGACCCATTCACTCCGTGTGCTGTCCGTATCCGTTGCTCCGTTCCGTGGCCCCGCAAAAAAAATAGAGCATGTCTTATTCTTGTCCGTTTTGCGGACAAGAATAGCATTTCTACAATGGGCCGTGTTCCGTTACACAAATTGCGGAACGGAACGTGGAGCAGCTTCCGTGTTTTGCGGATCCGCAGTTTGCGGACCGCAAAACACATACAGTCGTGTGCATGAGGCCTTACTATTACTCAGTGTTGGACTGGCTCACAGGAGCACCAGAGGATTCTTCAGTGTGCCCTCTGACAATATCACATGACTGCCCTCCCTGCTGCATGGCTTGCAGGAATGAGGATCTCACTGTGATGATTGGTGGAGGACCTGGTGTTCAGACCCCTCTGATCAGTATTGATGGTCTACAATACTGATGTATGACAGTGCAGTGTTCATGTGTGTTAAGCCCTAAAAGAAGAACTATTAAGGGTATATCCACATGGAAATCTGCAGCAGCAAATACACCACAAATCATGGCGCTGATTTAGAATCTGCACCACAGTCCAATTTATGCTGTGAATTTTATTCAAAGCATGTAGATGAGATTTCTTAAAGTGTGATCCACTTTGCTGGTGTGTAATCACAGTGGACTTGCAGCCACAGATTTACTCATGGCAAATCTGCAGCGTTTATGTCCACCGCGGACGTCCCATAATATTTCCATGTAGCTATATGGTGGGCTCCCAGTATCAGTTCCTCTGGTGGGCCCTAGGCACCCCATTCCGACACTGGGTATTATTATGTCAACACTACCACGGTGGATACTATCATATGTTCATTACTGTTACTAGTATTATTATATCAACACTACTATGGCAGGTACTATCAGAACTACTAAGTTGGCGATATGATATGATCACTACTATGGCTGATACTTTTATTATATGATCAGTACTATGTTTAGTACTATTATATGATTGATATTATGTCTGGTTCTGTTATATGACCACTAGTACGGCATTACTAACACTAATAATATTATATCAGCACTACTATAATAGAGGCTATTATACTGTATAACCACTAGTATGGCTGATACTATTACATGATCCTTAATGTTTAGTATGGCTGTGTCTATTTATATGAGCACTACTACACAGTGGAGTCACATTATTATGACCACTTCCTACTTTTGATCCCTTACACTTCTCAACCCAGGGACACACCTTGATGGTAGGTGTTCCCTGTTCTCGTACATAGGACTATTCTGTCCTTAAGCTGTCCTTAACCTAACTTAAAAGGAAAAAGCTAGCTCGGGTATATCCCGACGCGTTTCTCCCCCCCCTCCTCCCCCTTTTATTTGAGGATAGTTACGGGGGTTCCTCAGGGGACCAAAATACTATAAACAGTAGCTATTAACGTACGTGCAGTGATGTTTTAATTTACCTCTATCCCGACTGTTTTTGGCATCTCACTTTTTCAGCCGTTTTGTATTTGATAGCTCGTTGTATTTGTAAAAAGGATCCTTATTGGATTCATGGGTGTTATTATTTTTACAAATACGTAAATAAAAGTTATGTTTTAGATGCTTGCTCTCAGTGATAGTTGCTTTGATCTTCTGCAAGTTTTTCTCAATAATAGTAATCAGTGATTTTCCTTTTTTACTTCCTACTTTTGACTTTTGGCTCATGATAGAAGTCTCGAGTAGTGAGCTGACTTGGTGGATATATACGGTGTGAGGTAGGCTGTCTGCACACACATCCCTCGTTGCTGTCATGGGTAAGAGTGTCGATTTATCATGCATGATTATTGGCTTTTAGGTCAAAGGCGGTGGTATTTCTGAAACTGCGCAGTTTGTGAACTATTCTCGTGCTGCTGTGGTGAAAGTGTATCGTGAGTGGAGAAATGCCACCACTATAAATAAGTGACGTGGAACCTGCCCATTGTTGTGAGAGGTAAACGTCGGCTAGGAAGGTGTGCAAGGGCGGACCAACAAGATACAGTGGAGCAGCTCACCGCAAAAATGAACCAGGAGCTACCAGACATGTGTCTAATACAACAGTTCAGTGAATTCTACAGCGTATGGGGCTCTGAAGCAGGCGTATGGTCACTGCACCTCTGCCAACCAAGTTGCATCAGTGAAAAAAGGCTTCAATTTTCGAGGCAGTATCGGAACTGGACCTCTGCTGACTGGCAAAGGGTTGCCTATGCCAATGAGTCTTTTCTGCTTCATTGAACGGATAGACGTGTGTCAGAGGAGAAACATCAAAGAACAAATACCCTGTAACCATTGTTGGAAGTACACAAGCTGGTGGTGGCAGCGTTATGGTCTAAGGAATGTTTTCGTGGCATTCCCTGGGCCACTCATCCATGTGGAAGGCACTCTCAACTGATTTGAGTATAAATGCATCTTTGAAGATCACGTACACCCATACAGCCTGGGACGGTACGGATCCTCCAGCAAGACAATGTGACGTCACATGGCTAGAAAAGTCCAACATTGGTTGGAAAAGCATGTCCAAGACTTCCATGTACTACACTGGCCCGCAAATTCTCCAGACTTGATCCCAATTGAGCATCTATGGGACCACCTCGATCACCATGTTTGCTGTATGGATCCTCCCCCACACACCCTCTCTCCAGCAGCTGTGAATGCACTGTAGTCACCATGGGTCCAGATACCAGTGAGAACCAGGACCTTATTGAGTCACTCTCAGCCCATCTAGCAGCTGTCCGTGCTCTGAATACCACGTGGTGGTCGTAATAATGTGACTCCATTGTGTATAACGGATATTATTATATGAGTACTACTACAGCTGGTGCTATTATATGAGCACTACTATGGTTGGTACTATTATGTAATCACTACTATGCATGATACCATTATATGAGCACTACTACACTATTATAATAATACTATGGCTGATACTATTATATGGGCCCTACTATCGCGAATACTATAATATGATATCTGCAATGGCTGTTGTATAAACGCAACTTGGGTATTTACTATTATATGTTACTACGTCATATAAATGTTACTATGGCTGGGACTATTATGTGATCACTTCTATGGCTGGTACATCATTGCTACAATAGCTGGTATAGCATTACTATGATTACTGGTATTATTTGAAGAGAAAAGTCCAGCATTAACAACTGACGCCACCCTATATCCGAGTTATCAAATTAAACAAAACTTCCAGCCTGAAACCAAAACTAACCCTTAAAAACCTATACTTTATTGTTATCCATTAAAAGAGAAAGCCTCAATATATACAGAATTATACTGATCACCACTATGGTTGATACTATTATATGATCACCACTATGGCTCATACTATTATATGATCACCACTATGGCTCATACTATTATATGATCACTACTATGGCTGATACTATTATATGATCACCACTATGGCTGATACTATTATATGATCACCACTATGGCTAATACTATTATATGATCACCACTATGCCTGATACTATTATATAATCACTACTATGGCTGATACTATTATATAATCACCACTATGGCTGATACTATTATATGATCACCACTATGGCTGATACTATTAAATGATCACCACTATGGCTGATGCTATTATATGATCACCACTATGGCTGAAACTATTATATAATCACCACTATGGCTGATACTATTATATGATCACTACTATGGCTGAAACTATTATATAATCACCACTATGGCTGATACTATTATATGATCACCACTATGGCTGATACTATTATATAATCACCACTATGGCTGATACTATTATATAATCACCACTATGGCTGATACTATTAAATGATCACCACTATGGCTGATGCTATTAAATGATCACCACTATGGCTGATGCTATTATATGATCACCACTATGGCTGAAACTATTATATAATCACCACTATGGCTGATACTATTATATGATCACTACTATGGCTGAAACTATTATATAATCACCACTATGGCTGATACTATTATATGATCACCACTATGGTTGATACTATTATATAATCACCACTATGGCTGATACTATTATATAATCACCACTATGGCTGATACTATTAAATGATCACCACTATGGCTGATGCTATTATATGATCACTACTATGCCTGATACTATTATATGATCACCACTATGGCTGATACTATTATATGATCACCACTATGGCTGATACTATTATATAATCACCACTATGGCTGAAACTATTATATAATCACCACTATGGATGATACTATTATATGATCACCACTATGGCTGATACTATTATATGATCACCACTATGGCTGATACTATTATATGATCACCACTATGGCTAATACTATTATATGATCACCACTATGCCTGATACTATTATATAATCACTACTATGCCTGATACTATTATATGATCACTACTATGCCTGATACTATTATATGATCACTACTATGGCTGATATTATTATATGATCACCACTATGGCTAATACTATTATATGATCACCACTATGCCTGATACTATTATATGATCACTACTATGGCTGATACTATTATATGATCACTACTATGGCTGATACTATTATATGATCACTACTATGGCTGATACTATTATATAATCACCACTATGGCTGATACTATTATATAATCACCACTATGGCTGATACTATTATATAATCACCACTATGGCTGATACTATTATATGATCACCACTATGGCTGATACTATTATATAATCACCACTATGGCTGATACTATTATATGATCACCAGTATGTCTGATACTATTATATGATCACTACTATGGCTGATACTATTATATAATCACCACTATGGCTGATACTATTATATGATCACCACTATAGCTGATACTATTATATAGTCACCACTATAGCTGATACTATTATATAATCACCACTATGGCTGATACTATTATATGATCACCACTATGGCTGATACTATTATATAATCACCACTATGGCTGATACTATTATATGATCACCACTATGGCTGATACTATTATATAATCACCACTATGGCTGATACTATTATATGATCACCACTATGACTTATACTATTATATGATCACCACTATGGCTGATGCTATTATATGATCACCACTATGGCTGATACTATTATATAATCACCACTATGGCTGATACTATTATATGATCACTACTATGCCTGATACTATTATATGATCACTACTATGGCTTATATTATTATATGATCACTACTATGGCTTATATTATTATATGATCACCACTATGGCTGATACTATTATATGATCACTACTTTGGCTTATATTATTATATGATCACTACTATGGCTTATATTATTATATGATCACTACTATGGCTGATACTATTATATGATCAATTCACCACTATGGCTGATACTATTATATAATCACCACTATGGCTGATACTATTATATGATCACCACTATGACTTATACTATTATATGATCACCACTATGGCTGATGCTATTATATGATCACCACTATGGCTGATACTATTATATAATCACCACTATGGCTGATACTATTATATGATCACTACTATGCCTGATACTATTATATGATCACTACTATGGCTTATATTATTATATGATCACTACTATGGCTTATATTATTATATGATCACCACTATGGCTTATATTATTATATGATCACTACTATGGCTGATACTATTATATGATCACTACTATGGCTTATATTATTATATGATCACCACTATGGCTGATACTATTATATGATCAGCACTGTGGCTAATACTATTATAGGATTGGTATGATTGCACAAACATGGTTGATACTATATGAGCACTATCTCAGGTACTATTATACTCCTATGACTAGACTGGGGTTATTATATGATAGCTATTATAGCTGGAATTAAATTAGCAATTATGGATGGCACTAATATATGAACATTTCTATGGCTGAAACTATGATCTGACTGATACTCTGATGACTAGACAATGTCCATTCCTATAGCAGCATGAATACACATACAGTCATGTCTAGCTTTGGTCCATACTGGTTTATAGGGGAAAGAAACCCGGCTCCTTGTGACTATTGACCATCCCATTGTAAAACTTCTTGCAACTGGCTGTTCGAGCCTTGCAGGGTCTCATCAGCAGGAATAGAATCATATCACTAGATCCCGGCCATAACACCTGAGACTATTGCCTGTAACTCCTGCCCTCCACAAACATAATAAAGGTCAAATAGCTTTTGATATGACTTCAGTATTGTTTTATTAGGCCTTGAATTGCGCATTATCACTTATTAATGTTGAATTATGAGTAACATTGGGACTATGGACTTTGTAGAAAGTTTTCTGATGTGTGCAAGGTTATTAATACCTCATAGCTGTATTTGCAACGGGCACTTCTCCCTAGGGCCCTCTATATAAGGAGTCCCAGTTGTAGAAAATGCAGATTTGTATATTGCGGCCTAAAATGTCTCTTTATGTGTGTCACGGTGCTCCTACCTGGATACCGATGAACCCCAGGCTTTGGCTCCGAAGCAATAAATAGAGGGAATAATTGAGGGATTAAGGAAGACCTTAAGTCCAAACCTTGAGATGAAGTTCAATGGCAGCTTTACGTGAGTAAACTTTTTCCAACACAGATTTCAGGCTTTATATTGGTTCCAGCAGGCTTTAGCATTAAAATGGCAGGCAAACTCAACTCTGCTATATCTGACTCTGCTGTCCGGAGAAGCTTAATCAGTGTCTTTGTTTTCTTCGTGATGCTGTGCTTTACTCTTTGGTCGGGCTTATGTTCAGCCAAGGGATGTGGTAGAATCCGGTGAGCTCCAACATGGAGTCCCTACCAGCACACACACTACCACTAGCACTAGAACTAGTTCTGATTGGTCCCCACCCTTCCTCCAGGAAATAGGACTCATCCACCTCTCTCCAGAGGGGTTAGAATGGAAGGTTCCATTCTGTCTAACTGTAGCTCTGCTCTACCATATTTTCTGCCACCTGCTGGTGAACCAGGCACATTACACTGAACATAACAGTTGCATAATAAAATAGGATTACACATTGTGGAGGACCTGGAATAAATACACAAGATGACATGAGGTTAGACCAATAAAGACAGTAACAAGGTGCAGAAGTGGTAATACCACTCTGGGGTGTTACATATTGACTAATCAATGCTCTTACCAGACTGAGGTTGAAGTGTGTTCATTGCCTAGAGCTGGGTCATGTTTTGATCCTGACTGCAAAAAACGAACTTTTGTACATCTGCCATTATCTACTGCAATACTGAAGCCCTTTCAGATTACCTTTCAGAATAAGCTATGTGTTCATGAATAATAACATTAATCCTAGTCAGGATAGGTGTATTGCCCATTTTTGTAGTAGTTTTTAGTAGTTTACACCTCTCCAGCACTCATTTTCACTGAGGGCGCGGGGATGCTGGATAGGCAAAGGTAGGTGTCTGCCACACGGAAACCTGTCATGAGTGGGTGCAAATTTATTTTAGTTAAAAAAAAAGTTCAACTGTTGTTACAAATGAGCGTTTTCATTATGGAATCACTCATTAGTACAGGAGGAGGCTCACCGAGCGGTGAGTATAGTTCAGTGATTACTCGTTGCTCCCTGGTCCCATTCTCTGGGCGCTGATGCTGCCCTAGGCCCTGACAGTGCAGCTTTAGAACAGAGTGTGCATAGGCATGCACTATGACCTGACACTGGTAATAGCCAGCTGGACCTTTATTGCTGACTGCTAAGAATTCATTCACAACTTACAGAAGGAATAATAAAAGAAAAGACCAAGATTAGAGTCAAAAGAATAGATTCTCCAGGATTGTTTTTACATGGGGAATGCAAGTAGTAACTAAATCACAAATGTCAGGAGATGTTACAGGTCCTCCTTAAGATATGTTTACATGGCCTCTATGGGACCAAATAACGGTTCTGATTGGTTCTGTTATACATGACAGAAAAAATAGTCCTGTTGACTATGCGTTTTATTAGGATGGAGCAAAACGGAATGCCTCTTAAAGGCTTCTGTTTGGCATTCTGTCTGAAAATTCTGTTATACTCCGTTATAACTCTGTTATAACGGAACCCTACAACGAAATTCCATAACGTCACTAATTCAGATGCGGAAAACAGGTGTGTTACTTCTTGAAAGCAGATTTGATTGAGGATTTTATAGAAGTCAATGGGGAAGCAGAGAAACCTCAACCAAATACTCTTCTAATACTACATAGTTACATAGGTTATAAGGCTGAAAAAAGACATCTATCTATCCAGTTAAGCCTGTTATCCTACAAGTTGTCTATTTTAATCTTTTTAAGACGCCGCTGTACTTCTTTTTCGTCAGACAGGGGACTTTTAATTGGGAATTTGCTATTACATTCTGCATTTAATCTGACTGTTTAAAAAAAAATATTAATAGCTTTGCTTTTTCCTCATCGCTCTCTGCAACTTCCCCCTAATCACTCAATAAAGGGCCGACATCTTTAGATTTATACTTTTTACCATTTATATAATTTAAGAACATTGTAGGGTTAGTTTTACTCTCTTTTAGAAATTAATCTCTCTGTCTCTAACTTGGCTGCTTTTATTAGTCTTTTACATACTCTATTTTTTTCCTTATAGTTTTTCAATGCTTCTTTGCTGCCATGTTTTATTGATTTAAATGCTTTCTTTTTGTCATTTATTGCTTTCTTGCTTGTTTTTTCTTGTTCCTTACCCTTTTATTCCCATAAGGTACATACCTCTCACAATTAGAGTTTAGAATGCTTTTAAAAATATCCCATTTTGTGGCTGTATTTTTGAGGACTTTGCCCCAGTTAATTACGCCAATGCCTCTGTTAGTTGCCGAAATTTAGCTTTTTCTGAAGTTTGGTATTTTTGTGCCTTGCTGAAGAAACACTCTTTTGAATTACAATTTGAAGGTTATTATTTATGGTCACTATTTCACTAAAACCTCCACCAAATTAGAAATCTGCCACCAAAAAGACCTGTTTTCGGATAATCTGCTACAGATTTTTCTGCTGCTGATTTTGCCTTCTGAATTTAGCTTCTCTGTTCTGTCTATGTTATTACCTCCCTATACTCTCTGTTTCCTCAAGCTAATTTCATTTAGTAAAATCTGAAAAATCAGTAGCAGATTATCTGAAAATAGCTCATTTTTGGTGGAGGTTTTAGAAGAGATTTTACAAGAGTATTAAAAGAGTACTTGGTTGAGGTTTCTTTGCTTCCCCATTAAGTTCTATGAAATCCTCAATCAAATCTGCTTCCGAGACGTAAGGATGCCTTCAGATGATGTGCATTTTCTTGCAGATATATCTGCAACTGAAAACCGGTTCAATTTATTTCAATGGGGTGGCAAGCACATGGATTTCTGCAAGCCCTATTCAGGTGGATGGAACTGATTTTCACTCATGGAAAAATTCTGCAACAAAATCAACCGAGTGTAAAGGCACCCCAACGTGCCAATTCCCATGCTTTTTTTAAAATTAGCTACTGAAAAAACCTTGACCATTTATACTAGGCATCAGCAACCTTCGGCTCCCAGCTGTTGCGAAACTACAATTCCCAGCATGCTCAATTCCTTTCTATGTAAGTTCTTAGAAGAGCAGAGCAACTATGCATGCTGGGAGTTGTAGTTTCACAACAGCTGGGAGCCAAAGGTTGCCTACCCCTGATTTATACTGTGTGCACAAGGTGAAGTCTTTAACATTAAAGTCAGTGGTAAAACTGGGCGGCAAGATCTGAATGTGGATTTAGCAGCTGAAAATACCTGTTTTCCGCTGCTGAATCACTGTCAGATTAGTGGCAGATTTTAGCCATGTGAACTGTTCTATTTTCTACCATGACCCATGCTTGCTCCTTCCATGTTCTACCTACAGTATATTCTCATCATATACTCTCCGAGTTCCCTATTTATTTTTCCTAAATTCTCTCTGTATCCTACCTATGTTCTTTCCCTGCCCTTCTAATGTGCGCTTGTCCTCTTTAAGTTCCCTCAACATTTTGTATATGTTCCCTTCATATATCTATGCTCTGTCCATGCGCTATGCTTGCATCTTCCCTTTCTGACTATATTTTAAAGGTGTAACTTGAAGGCTCCAATGCATGCACTAGTAACAGTTTCCCACCTTTATTTTATAATACTGGTGTCTTCTTATCTGACACTGGTGCATTTGGACCACCTCGTCCTGCTACCTCTGCACCAAAGGTGGACTGGGAACTTAAAATGGTCCTTGAAAGACACTTAAAAGTGGCCCCATGTCATAGATGGATCCAGGCTGACAGATGGCGGGGCAACACAAGAGGGTAGGGACAATAGAAGTGGGCGGGGCCAGCAATATGGTAGTGCAAAACAAATTACTACAGTGCAGCATAAAATACTGGCGCCCACTTCACAGTATTTAACTTTATCACTGTCCTGAGGAAGGTGATACAGTTGAATTCAAGTGGACAGCTGCGCATGCCAGGGTCATAGGTAGCTGATACTTCTAGCATTAATTAATGCTGAGAGCATCAGAACATTATGTACCCGGCCAGCGGTTATGAGGGGAACTCAGGCAGCCCCCTGGACATTGGCCCGCCAGAAAATTTCCCTGTAGGGTCTATGGCCAGTCCCCTGCTCTGCACCCACTATAGTTACTCCTCTGTATGTTACCTACTTGTACTTATACTTCCATGTTCTGCATTAGTTACACTCATAACAAAAAGGAAAGTATCATCTAGAGGTTTGTACATATAGGTGGCATCAAGATTTGTGCATGGAGCTCAGAACATGCCCTGAGGTATGTGTCAGTAAGTTATTAGTGATATAATATCCATTGATACTGCAACACATAACTGTCAACTGGACCGGATGGGGCAGAACTGATAATGAAAATATATCTTTTATGCCCTGTAACTATATAAGAAGACTCTATTTATTTCTCAGCGTCTGCTGGTTACATTTTAAGTGGGGGTGAGTGCAGCATTTCTCCAGGTGCACTGCCACCGAGTGTAATGTTCATTTCTATTCTTGCAGGGACACAAGTTGTGACAATTGCAGATAATTCCACACTACACTGATCACACTGCAGAGCCGAGCAAGGTTTTTTCACTTCTCCTATAAAACTTGTTTGTTGACATTTTTCTATAGAAAGTGAATGTGCCTCTTTCTTGGCGCGGACATCACATACATGAGCAGGTAATATCCCCGGGGAACAATTGCATTCCAGCTGTAAGTGAGGCTTGAACTTTAGATGTCTTCAACATTCAGCAGGGTTCTCTGCACAGAGTCTGTATAGCTCCCCAGCCAGAGCCGGAACCTCAAAGATAGAGCCCAGACTTCAATGCCATACTGAAACCTCACAGCCAAAGCTGGAACCTCATAGCCAGAGTGTAAACCTCACAGCCAGAACTGGAACCCCACAGCCCAGACCTCCTCACCTCCAGAGCGGAAACCTCATGGCCAAAGGCCAGACCTCACAGATATAGCTGTTATAGCTGGAACCTCACAGCAGAGCTTGAACCTTATAGGTAGACCTAGAACTTCAAACAGAACCCAGCCAGTTCTTGTCACAGCCAGAGCTGGAATGACATGGCTAGAGGCTTAAAACTCACAGCCAGAGTCAGAACCTCATATCCAGAGGTTGAACCTTATAATCAAAGCCTGAACCTCAGAGCCAGAACTTCACAGCTAGAGCCAGGACCTCACCTTCAGAACCTGGACCTCACAATCAGACCTAGAACCTCCTGACCAGGGACTGGAACCTCACAAACAGAGCTAGAACCTCACAGGAAGAGCTAGTACCTCAGACAGAGCCCAGACCCTCACAGGCAGAGCTGGAACCTCACAGCCAGAGCTGAACTTAATAGCCAAACTGGGAACCTCACAGCTAGAGACTGAACTTCAAAGCCGGAAACTTAGAGCCCAGGCCTCACAGTCAGAATCTGGACTTCACAGCCAGAGCTAGAACCAAATGGCTAGAGACTTGAAGCTCACAGCCAGAGTCAGAACCTCATAACCAGATGTCAAACCTTATAGCCAAAGCCTGAACCGAAGAAGCAAGAACTTCACAGCTAAAGCCAAGACTTTACTGTCAGACTGAACCTCATAATCAAACCTGGAACCTCCTGAGTAGAGGATAGAAAATCAGAGCAAGAGCCTGAACTTCACTATCAGAATGTGGACCTCACAGCTAAAAAGTGGAACCTCATAGTCTGAGACAGAACCTCATAGCTACAGGTAAAGCTTACATCCAAATCCTCACAGTCATACTAGACCTCACAGCAGGAGCATGACCCTCACAACCAGAACCAGACCTTCACGGCCAGGTCCAAAACTTCATGGCCTCAGCCGTAACCTTACAGCCAGAGTTATAACTTCATAGATAGAGTTGGAATCTCACAGAACAGAAAATTCAAAGCCAGAGCCCAGAGCCCACAGCCAGAGGCAGGAATTTACAGTCAAAGCTGGAACTTCACAGCTAGATCTAGAACCTCACAGCCAGAGCCATAACCTCAAGGTCAGGGTCCCAATCTTCGCAACTAGAACCTGGACTTTATAGCCAAAACCTGAACCTCGCAGCAGGTGCATGAAGCGTGCGGCTAGAGCCCAAACTTCATGAATTCAACATCAAGAAGGGTTGGAAGCTCACAACCAGAGCCTAAACCTCACTATCAGAGCCAAAACAGCCACAGCCTGGACCTAACAGCCAGAGCTGGACGTGTAGTACCCCAGAACAAGGGTCCTGGGGAGTGTTAATTTGGTACATATAAATGATTATTGCCTTGTATTCTAAGTTGTATGTGGTGCCACTGTTTATTTAATTGTGCCCTGACTCAGCAGAGGAAAACTAGTTTTTCAATCAGAAGGAGGAGCTAGTTAGTTAGATTGCATCAGCCACTTCAGTCTAGCTCTGCCAGCCGTTTAAGGCAGTTGCTAGCTCTGGCTGGGCTCTGTTTCTAAGAGAAGCAGATGCCTTTGAGCTTGTCTAAAGCTGAAGGCAGGGCTATTTATCCAGAAGAACATCGTTCCTGTTGAAGGAGAGAATCTACTACTCCCATATTCATGTCGGTAAAGAAAGATTTTGTTTGATACAACCAACTGGCCTCGTTACTGACTTCAGTTCCATTCGCCTGCCACAGTACTTACATCTACTGTCCTGCACCCACTTTAAACTCATAACATCAAGGGCACCCCAACTACCATCAGGCATGAGCCCAAATATCAGGGTGTGCCCTAAAGAAAGAAAGGTGCACCCTTCTGTCATTACCCAGCCCTAGGGAGCATCAGTGTGAGGATTGCTACTGTGAATGACGGTTGCAGCCAGACACACTACAACTCCTATCCTCTGTTCCTCTGGGGCTTGTTGTAGACGCTTACATCCAAAGCCTTGATCTCACAGTCAGAGCCTAAACCTCAGAGCTGGAGTTTCACAAGTAAAGCCAGATCTGAAACCTTATGGCCAGAGTCATAACTCCACAGCCAGAACTCAGATGTCACTGGCAGAGACTGGACCTCACAGCCAGAACACAAACATCACATTCTCAACATCATGGCCATAACCTGGATCCCAGAGCCACAACTTCCCACAGCCAGAGCATGAATCTCACAGCCAGTACAGAAACTTCACAGCCAGAGTCTGAACTTCACGGCTAGAATCAGAACCTCACAGTCAGCATCCAACTCTCACAACCAGAGCGAAAACCACACAGCTAGAGAAGCAACCACCCTGTGCTAGATGAACACACAGTTGAAATGTCAGTGGAGCCACACATGCAAAACCAAATGATGCCATGTTTGTTAAAAGGGGTTGTGTAGCATGTTTGTATTGATGACCTATTCCCAAGACAGGTCATCAGTATCTGATCTGTGGGGGTCTAACACCCGGCCCTTCCCTCCATCCGACTAATTAGCTGTTTGAAGAGGAGGTGGTGCTCCATGCGAGCGCTGCTTCTTCATTACACTGCCCGTCATCTCGGAAGTGCAGTGTAATGACAAGTACTTGCTCTGTTCACTTGAATGGAGCGAGTACTTGTAATTACACTGCGCCACTGCTACAGGTAAGATGACGCGTAGTGTAATGGCGCATGGAGTACCGCCTCCTTTTCACACAGCTGATTGGTGGAGGTGCTGGGTGTCAGAACTCTACCAATCAGATATTGATGACCTATCCTGAAGATAGGTCATCAAAATAAACTTGTTCACGTCTAAAGGTCTCGGCCCCTGTGCATATCTCTGCGGTGCGGCTTGAGAGAAAAATCTGTGCTGCTGAAGGAAATGCAGGCAGATTATTGGACTTGTGATGCACAGCTGAATTGGAATGTATGGTACTGTCTATTTGAATGTGCATCTATCTCTGTGGGAGCAGGGACCTGGGGGGGGGAGGGGAGGATGGGAGGAGTGATAGTGGCTATGATGCTGGTTATAGTACTGACAGTTCACATTGGCAATTCTCACCCTGGCTCTCTGGGCCTTGCAGTGAAGGGAAGGCACATTGTTTTCTCCCTTGGGAAACTACCCAGAATTGGGAACCTTGCCTGGTGGTAGTTAGGGTGCAAGGCAGGAGAGTGAGTGTAATGGCTGTTGGATAAATCAGAAACCAAGCCAGTTGGTTGCAATAAATAAAGTCCTCTCTCTTTACTAAAGTACAAAATGGGAGTAGTAGTTCATTCAGCAGTAACAAAGCACAGTTCCTTTTCAATTAGTTCCAAAGCATCTAACTGAGCAATCTTTTCCTAATGATAGAGTATGGACAGCCACAATAATGAAAGTTGAAGTACTCTTGTCACAGATCAGTGAATGTAGAGCCACTGTGACAACTAACTGGTTTGGCCTTGGGCTAAACTTTAAGGGCATTACTCCGGCGCTCCCCTGGTTTCACCCACTGATCACTGTACAGGGATCTGGACTTTGCCGCAGGGAAGCAACCAGACCGCTACCTCTTGGGAGAGTCCCAGTGTAGTTGGCAGATGGCCTATTGAGGTCATTGTCATCATGGACACTGGTTCAAGCACCAGAGACTCTAGCCACAGAAAATGCGCCAAAACTGTAGGTACAGTCTGAACAGTCACTTACACTGATTATGCAATTTTTGGAAGAAATTAACTATAGGAAACTTGGCTAGATGCCTGAGGCACATGAAAACCACCCCACAATCGCAGGAGCAGTCTGGACAGTCTCTAATACTGGAACTGATGATATTTGGTAACACAGAACTTGAGACACTAGGAGAGCTTGCTGGCAGTGTAGTGGTGGATGCATTACGTGGGACATTATAGGGGTTGGATAACCCCTTTAAAGAGCATCTGTCAGCAGATTTGTACCTATGACATTGGCTGACCTGTTATATGTGCACTTGGCAGCTAAAGACATCTGTGTTGGTCCCATGTATGTATGTGCCCGCATTACTGAGAAAAAGTCAATTTTAATCCATGCAAATGAGCCTCTAGGAGCAAAAGGGGCAATGCCGTTACACCTAGAAGCTCTGCAACTGCCGTGCCCTCTGAACTTTGATTGACAGGACCAGGCAGTGTAAAGGTGATTATGCCTGCTACTGTCAAAGTTCAGAGGGTGCAGCAGTTGTAGAGAGAACAGAGCCTCTAGGTGTAACAGTAACGCCCCCGTTGCTCCTAGAGGCTCATTTGCATATATTAAAACATCATTTTTCTCAGCAAGGCGGCCACATATGAACATGGGACCAACACAGATGTCTTCAGCTGCCAAATGCACATGTAACAGGTCAGACAGTGTCAATAGGTACAAATCTGCTGACAGATGCTCCTTTCAATCAGGTTTAAAGTATTTGCATGCTTTATGTGTAAGCTGACTGATGGGCTGACAAACTTACATCATGTCTAGCATCAGCCAAGCAAATCTGCCTATGTCATCTCTGACAACAGCCACGCAAGAAGCTCTGTCCCCCTCATCATGTCTGACAACAAAAACTGCTCCTTTATCAAGTATGACAACAGCCAAGCAACAAAAGTTCCTCAGTTCCTCATACATCATGACTGACAACAGCCAAGCAACAAGAGCTACTCTTATATCATCTCTGACAACAGCGACATAACAAGAGCTCCTCATAGCATTTCTGATATGCCTGCTGAGATTCTGCATCTAAGTCTATCCTGTGTGTAAGGCTCCATTCACACGACCGTATGAAAAAAACGGATCCGTGTCCGCAAAAAAACGGTCGTGTGAATGGAGCCTAACTGGCTGCTTTATCCAAGCCTATCCTGAATGATACTGTCTACTGCACCAATGTGTTAAATCTTATCACGTATGATACTGTCTTCTGTCACTGTATCTAATCCTATTCTGTGTGATACTGTCTGCTGCACCAATGTGTTAAATCTTATCACGTATGATACTGTCTTCTGTCACTGTATCTAATCCTATTCTGTGTGATACTGTCTACTGCACCAATGCATTAAATCTTATCACGTATGATACTGTCTTCTGTCACTGTATCTAATCCTATTCTGTGTGATACTGTCTACTGCACCAATGTGTTAAATCTTATCACGTATGATACTGTCTTCTGTCACTGTATCTAATCTTATTCTGTGTGATACTGTCTGCTGCACCAATGTGTTAAATCTTATCACGGATGATACTGTCTTCTGTCACTGTATCTAATCCTATTCTGTGTGATACTGTCTACTGCACCAATGTGTTAAATCTTATCACGGATGATACTGTCTTCTGTCACTGTATCTAATCCTATTCTGTGTGATACTGTCTACTGCACCAATGTGTTAAATCTTATCACGGATGATACTGTCTTCTATCACTGTATCTAATCCTATTCTGTGTGATACTGTCTACTGCACCAATGTGTTAAATCTTATCACGTATGATACTGTCTTCTGTCACTGTATCTAATCCTATTCTGTGTGATACTGTCCGCTGCACCAATGTGTTAAATCTTATCACGTATGATACTGTCTTCTGTCACTGTATCTAATCCTATTCTGTGTGATACTGTCTGCTGCACCAATGCATTAAATCTTATCACGGATGATACTGTCTTCTGTCACTGTATCTAATCCTATTCTGTGTGATACTGTCTGCTGCACCAATGTGTTAAATCTTATCACGGATGATACTGTCTTCTGTCACTGTATCTAATCCTATTCTGTGTGATACTGTCTGCTGCACCAATGTGTTAAATCTTATCACGGATGATACTGTCTTCTGTCACTGTATCTAATCCTATTCTGTGTGATACTGTCTACTGCACCAATGTGTTAAATCTTATCACGGATGATACTGTCTTCTGTCACTGTATCTAATCCTATTCTGTGTGATACTGTCTACTGCACCAATGTATTAAATCTTATCACGGATGATACTGTCTTCTGTCACTGTATCTAATCCTATTCTGTGTGATACTGTCTGCTGCACCAATGTGTTAAATCTTATCACGGATGATACTGTCTTCTGTCACTGTATCTAATCCTATTCTGTGTGATACTGTCTGCTGCACCAATGTGTTAAATCTTATCACGGATGATACTGTCTTCTGTCACTGTATCTAATCCTATTCTGTGTGATACTGTCTGCTGCACCAATGCATTAAATCTTATCACGTATGATACTGTCTTCTGTCACTGTATCTAATCCTATTCTGTGTGATACTGTCTGCTGCACCAATGTGTTAAATCTTATCACGGATGATACTGTCTTCTGTCACTGTATCTAATCCTATTCTGTGTGATACTGTCTGCTGCACCAATGTGTTAAATCTTATCACGGATGATACTGTCTTCTGTCACTGTATCTAATCCTATTCTGTGTGATACTGTCTACTGCACCAATGTGTTAAATCTTATCACGGATGATACTGTCTTCTGTCACTGTATCTAATCCTATTCTGTGTGATACTGTCTGCTGCACCAATGTGTTAAATCTTATCACGGATGATACTGTCTTCTGTCACTGTATCTAATCCTATTCTGTGTGATACTGTCTGCTGCACCAATGTGTTAAATCTTATCACGGATGATACTGTCTTCTGTCACTGTATCTAATCCTATTCTGTGTGATACTGTCTGCTGCACCAATGCATTAAATCTTATCACGGATGATACTGTCTTCTGTCACTGTATCTAATCCTATTCTGTGTGATACTGTCTGCTGCACCAATGTGTTAAATCTTATCACGGATGATACTGTCTTCTGTCACTGTATCTAATCCTATTCTGTGTGATACTGTCTGCTGCACCAATGTGTTAAATCTTATCACGGATGATACTGTCTTCTGTCACTGTATCTAATCCTATTCTGTGTGATACTGTCTGCTGCACCAATGTGTTAAATCTTATCACGGATGATACTGTCTTCTGTCACTGTATCTAATCCTATTCTGTGTGATACTGTCTGCCGCACCAATGTGTTAAATCTTATCACGGATGATACTGTCTTCTTTCACTGTATCTAATCCTATTCTGTGTGATACTGTCTACTGCACCAATGCATTAAATCTTATCATGTATGATACTGTCTTCTGTCACTGTATCTAATCCTATTCTGTGTGATACTGTCTGCTGCACCAATGTGTTAAATCTTATCACGGATGATACTGTCTTCTGTCACTGTATCTAATCCTATTCTGTGTGATACTGTCTGCTGCACCAATGTGTTAAATCTTATCACGGATGATACTGTCTTCTGTCACTGTATCTAATCCTATTCTGTGTGATACTGTCTGCTGCACCAATGTGTTAAATCTTATCACGGATGATACTGTCTTCTGTCACTGTATCTAATCCTATTCTGTGTGATACTGTCTGCTGCACCAATGTGTTAAATCTTATCACGGATGATACTGTCTTCTGTCACTGTATCTAATCCTATTCTGTGTGATACTGTCTGCTGCACCAATGTGTTAAATCTTATCACAGATGATACTGTCTTCTGTCACTGTATCTAATCCTATTCTGTGTGATACTGTCTGCTGCACCAATGTGTTAAATCTTATCACGGATGATACTGTCTTCTGTCATTGTATCTAATCCTATTCTGTGTGATACTGTCCGCTGCACCAATGCATTAAATCTTATCACGGATGATACTGTCTTCTGTCACTGTATCTAATCCTATTCTGTGTGATACTGTCTGCCGCACCAATGCATTAAATCTTATCACGTATGATACTGTCTTCTATCACTGTATCTAATCCTATTCTGTGTGATACTGTCTACTGCACCAATGTGTTAAATCTTATCACGGATGATACTGTCTTCTGTCATTGTATCTAATCCTATTCTGTGTGATACTGTCTGCTGCACCAATGCATTAAATCTTATCACATATGATACTGTCTTCTATCACTGTATCTAATCCTATTCTGTGTGATACTGTCTGCTGCACCAATGTGTTAAATCTTATCACAGATGATACTGTCTTCTGTCACTGTATCTAATCTTATTCTGTGTGATACTGTCTGCTGCACCAATGTGTTAAATCTTATCACGTATGATACTGTCTTCTGTCACTGTATCTAATCCTATTCTGTGTGATACTGTCTACTGCACCAATGTGTTAAATCTTATCACGGATGATACTGTCTTCTGTCACTGTATCTAATCCTATTCTGTGTGATACTGTCTGCTGCACCAATGTGTTAAATCTTATCACGGATGATACTGTCTTCTGTCACTGTATCTAATCCTATTCTGTGTGATACTGTCTGCTGCACCAATGTGTTAAATCTTATCACGGATGATACTGTCTTCTGTCACTGTATCTAATCCTATTCTGTGTGATACTGTCTGCTGCACCAATGTGTTAAATCTTATCACGGATGATACTGTCTTCTGTCACTGTATCTAATCCTATTCTGTGTGATACTGTCTACTGCACCAATGTGTTAAATCTTATCACGGATGATACTGTCTTCTGTCACTGTATCTAATCTTATTCTGTGTGATACTGTCTGCTGCACCAATGTGTTAAATCTTATCACGGATGATACTGTCTTCTATCACTGTATCTAATCCTATTCTGTGTGATACTGTCTACTGCACCAATGTGTTAAATCTTATCACGTATGATACTGTCTTCTGTCACTGTATCTAATCCTATTCTGTGTGATACTGTCTACTGCACCAATGCATTAAATCTTATCATGTATGATACTGTCTTCTGTCACTGTATCTAATCCTATTCTGTGTGATACTGTCTGCTGCTACAATGTGTTAAATCTTATCACAGATGATACTGTCTTCTGTCACTGTATCTAATCTTATTCTGTGTGATACTGTCTACTGCACCAATGTGTTAAATCTTATCACGGATGATACTGTCTTCTGTCACTGTATCTAATCCTATTCTGTGTGATACTGTCTGCTGCACCAATGCATTAAATCTTATCACGGATGATACTGTCTTCTGTCACTGTATCTAATCCTATTCTGTGTGATACTGTCTGCTGCACCAATGTGTTAACTCTTATCACAGATGATACTGTCTTCTGTCACTGTATCTAATCCTATTCTGTGTGATACTGTCTGCTGCACCAATGCATTAAATCTTATCACGGATGATAC
This sequence comes from Bufotes viridis, assembly GCA_033119425.1. Lineage (NCBI taxonomy): Eukaryota > Metazoa > Chordata > Amphibia > Anura > Bufonidae > Bufotes > Bufotes viridis. The sequence goes on along the minus strand of CM065590.1, from coordinate 444,494,584 downwards.
TGTCTTCTGTCACTGTATCTAATCTTATTCTGTGTGATACTGTCTACTGCACCAATGTGTTAAATCTTATCACGGATGATACTGTCTTCTGTCACTGTATCTAATCCTATTCTGTGTGATACTGTCTGCTGCACCAATGCATTAAATCTTATCACGGATGATACTGTCTTCTGTCACTGTATCTAATCCTATTCTGTGTGATAATGTCTACTGCACCAATGTGTTAAATCTTATCACGTATGATACTGTCTTCTGTCACTGTATCTAATCCTATTCTGTGTGATACTGTCTGCTGCACCAATGCATTAAATCTTATCATGTATGATACTGTCTTCTGTCATTGTATCTAATCCTATTCTGTGTGATACTGTCTGCTGCACCAATGCATCAAATCTTATCATGTATGATACTGTCTTCTATCACTGTATCTAATCCTATTCTGTGTGATACTGTCTGCTGCACCAATGCATTAAATCATATCACGTATGATACTGTCTTCTGTCACTGTATCTAATCTTATTCTGTGTGATACTGTCTGCTGCACCAATGTGTTAAATCTTATCACGTATGATACTGTCTTCTGTCACTGTATCTAATCCTATTCTGTGTGATACTGTCTGCTGCACCAATGCATTAAATCTTATCATGTATGATACTGTCTTCTATCATTGTATCTAATCCTATTCTGTGTGATACTGTCTACTGCACCAATGTGTTAAATCTTATCACGTATGATACTGTCTTCTGTCACTGTATCTAATCCTATTCTGTGTGATACTGTCTGCTGCACCAATGTGTTAAATCTTATCACGGATGATACTGTCTTCTGTCACTGTATCTAATCCTATTCTGTGTGATACTGTCTGCTGCACCAATGTATTAAATCTTATCACGGATGATACTGTCTTCTGTCACTGTATCTAATCCTATTCTGTGTGATACTGTCTGCTGCACCAATGTGTTAAATCTTATCACGGATGATACTGTCTTCTGTCACTGTATCTAATCCTATTCTGTGTGATACTGTCTGCTGCACCAATGCATTAAATCTTATCACGGATGATACTGTCTTCTGTCACTGTATCTAATCCTATTCTGTGTGATACTGTCTACTGCACCAATGTGTTAAATCTTATCACGGATGATACTGTCTTCTGTCACTGTATCTAATCCTATTCTGTGTGATACTGTCTACTGCACCAATGTGTTAAATCATATCACGTATGATACTGTCTTCTGTCACTGTATCTAATCCTATTCTGTGTGATACTGTCTGCTGCACCAATGTGTTAACTCTTATCACAGATGATACTGTCTTCTGTCACTGTATCTAATCTTATTCTGTGTGATACTGTCTACTGCACCAATGCATTAAATCTTATCACGTATGATACTGTCTTCTGTCACTGTATCTAATCCTATTCTGTGTGATACTGTCCGCTGCACCAATGCATTAAATCTTATCACAGATGATACTGTCTTCTGTCACTGTATCTAATCCTATTCTGTGTGATACTGTCTGCTGCACCAATGCATTAAATCTTATCACGTATGATACTGTCACTGTATCTAATCCTCTAATGCTATTCTGTGTGATACTGTGAGTTGAGCTGCCTGTAATGTGTGATATTGTCTGCCAGGCTGCTATATCTAATCTGATCATGTGTGATGTCGTCTGCTGAGTTGCTGTGGGACATGTGTGCTGAGAAGTTGCATGGAAGCCCATCACGCATCATGTGTGCTACCGTTTGCAAAATCACTCTATCTAATCCTGTTATATTTATTACTGTAGTCTGAGCCACTGTATCGAAGCCTACTACGTGTGATACTGTCTGCTGAGTGACTGTATCTAAGTCTGTCTAAGTCTGAGATACAGCTCTGTGTGTATATCCAGTGACCTGGCATCAGGCCTCTACTGTTAGAGTAGAGTTTCCAGCCATCAGTCAGTGAGATGTGTAGTAATAATTGAGCCTCTGCCCTGACAGGAAACATATATCCTTCAATGTCTTCCTTCCTCTCAGTCTGAGCGCTGTGTGTGTTCCTGACCCTCGCTGCATCTCCTTTATACAGACAGAATCCGAGAATTATCTGAGGCCAAGACCCCAAGCTGCTTCATGTACATGACATTAGACATATCTGTCTACTGGGAATACACCAGACATCACTATTACTACTATCATCACTATTACTATTATTACTCGTATTGTTACTGTCATCACTTTTATAACTTGCTATTATCATTACTGTCATCACTATTCTTACTATTATCACTGTCATCACTATTATCAGGACTGTCATCAGGAATTTTAGGGCCCCATACAGGCAAATAGAAATTATAATAACAGGGATACCGAATACTGCTTTGCGATATTAAAAGTAAGTATGTTACAAAAATGTATTTACTGTAATGGATTTTGCTCCTTTTTTTAGTAACTAAGAATACTTTCAAACTTGCGTTATTCTTTTCTGGCATAGAGTTCCGTCAAAAGGGCTCTATGCCGGAAAAGAACTGATCAGGCATATTCCAATGCATTCTGAATGGATAGAAATCCGTCTGCATCAGTATGCCTTCAGTTCAGTCACTGTCAGGCGTTTTGGCATGCTGTGGTATTATGTCCGTCCAAAATGCCTGATCAGTCCGAATGCTGGATCCGGCATTAATTTACATTGACTTGTATTAGTGCCGGATCCGGCATTGCGAAACAACTTAAGGACGGGTCCGTCCTTCCGGTCTGCGCAAGCGGAGGAACGGATCCGTTCTTGCAATGCATTTGTAGACGGATCCGGATCCGTCTACAAATCCTGTCAGTTGTAACACTAAACGGCCGATCCGGCAGGCAGCTCCGACGACTGAACTGCTTGCCGGATACAAGTGCCGCAAGTGTGAAAGTAGCCTAACTTTGCAAAAAAATTAAACTTTTACTTTCTAGCCTTTTTCTACCATAAAAGAAAAGCTAGAAAGTAGAAATTACATTTTGTCTGTCATAACTCTTACTAAGGCTACTTTCACATCTGCGCTTTCCCCTTCCGCTATTGAGATTCGTCATCCGCTTCAGTTTTGTCACCATTCATTGTCAATGGGGACAAAACTGAACTGAAGGGAATGGAGTGCACCAGAATGCATTCTGTTCTGTTTCATTGCATTCCCATGATGCACACAAAAGCTCTGCAAGCAGTGTTTTTGAGTGTGTCCTGGGATGCGGAGCAAGATGGATCCGTCCTGATTAACAATGTAAGTCAATGGAGACGGATCCGTTTTCTCTGACACAAAAGAAAACGGATCCATCCCCCAATGACTTACAATGCTTTTAGAGATAGATCCGTCATGGCTATTTTAGAGATAATACAACCAGATCCGTTCATACTGGATGCAGACGGTTGTAGTATCATGACGGAAAGTTTTTGCTGATCCATGCCGGATCCAGCAAAAACTCAGATGTGAAAGTAGCCTAAGCAGCTTATTTTAGAGATCTCCTTGAGGACCTGAACCTTAGACCTCCTGTATAGCAAGCAGCAGGCATACCACTACACTATAGAACTGCTCTGTTGCTCTGGATAAGATTGTCTTTGCTTAAAAAGCTACTAAATATTATTACTGTTTTCTTCACAGGCATAATATTAAATAGTATAAATAGTGTTACTGTTTAGTAGTTTTTTAGGCACCAAAAATCTTATGACTGGAACAGTGTAGATCTATAGTGTAGTGGTAAACCTACTGCCTACCATATATAAAATTCTGGGATTAAATTCCCAGCAGAGACCTGTAAAATAAATTCTTTAGAAAAGGTTAATGCAGAAAATTCAACTTTTGGTTATGGCAGAAAAATATTACTTTTACTTTCAGGATTTTCTTTTATGGTAAAAGAAAAGCTAGAAAGTAAAATTTACTATTTTTTGCAAAGCTCATATTACTAAAAGAAATAACGGAACAAAAACCATTACAATAAATGTGTTTTCGTAGCATACTTACTATATAATATCATGAACAGTATTTGGTATCCCTGTAATAATAATAACCCATACAACTTAGTGAACACATTATTTATGGTGGTTGGTAAACAGAATAAATAAAAATTGTGCCATTTTTTTTCTTTATTTTAGTAATACTATTTAAACTATTTAATATTATGCCTGTGAAGGAAACAGTAACAATAATTACATGGTGCAGAAAATCCTATCTTTATAACCTTGCAGCTATACTGTGTAGTGGTAAATGTTCTGCCTTCCATGCAGAAGGTCTGGGGTTCAATATGTTTAGTAAAAGTAAATTAGTTTAGTAAAAGTAAGGCCCTATTCACACATCCGCAATGTAGTCCGCATGTTTTCCGCAATTTTGCGGAATACATGCGGACCCATTGACTGTGAATGGGGCCGGGAACGATGCGGAGAGCACACACTGTGCTCTCCGCATCCGATTTTGCGGAGCGCGCCGCCGATTTTCCGGTCCGCGGCTCCGCAAAAAAAATAGAGCATGTCCTATTCTTGTCCGCAATTGCGGACAAGAAGAGGCATTTTCTATGGAGTTCGGGCAATGTGCGGTCCGCAAAAATGCGGAATGCACATTGCCGGTGTGTCCGTGTTTTGCGGATCCGCGGCTTCGTGGATCCGCAAAACACAACGGATGTGTGAATAAGGCCTAAAAATGTAACTTCTACTTTTTGGTTTTTATTTTATGGTAAGGTCCGAACAGAGACTTGCAAAATAATTTCTTTATTAAATGTCTGTGTGTTGAGGGAAGGCCAACACCCAACCAACATGAAAAGGAAGAGCCACGCAGCTTCATTAGTGGTCACTTCAGTGAAGTGAGTACTAATGAGGCTGACAATATCACAGACCTAAACTGACTGGGCTAGGCCCCTAGTATTATTATCATCACTGTAAATACTGTTATCACTATAGTCACTATTATTATCATGTTATTATCATTGTCATTAATATAGCTATTTTCACAGTCATCACTATTATACTATTGTCTTAGGAAAGCTGTTATAGCCAAAACACATCACGTTATGTTATAATGAAACAATAAATCACTACTTTACTGCAAGCGACTGACGGTCCTTTTTTCTACAAGGTTCAATGGAGTGCCTCTTCTAAGACGCGTGCACCACTAAAAAAAAATACCGGAGTGGCAACTTACTATATTGTATTATATTATTGTTACTATTATTACTCTCATTACTACTCTTGCTATGGTTCCAATTATCACTGTCATTGTCACTGTCGTTACTATTAATACAGTACTATCATCATTAGAACTCATTTATAACACTATCATCAGGGTCATCACAAATGTTACTATTATTACCATTTTCATTACTACCATTATCATTTATATCACTATTATAACTATCAATATCATCACTATCATCATTATTATTGATATCATTGCTATCATCTCTTATCACTAATAGAGCAGACAAGAACCTCGTTCACATGCTCAGTGGTGGTCATTACTATCATCACTGCTATCACCACTATTATAGCTATCATCTCTATTAAAACTACAATCTCTTTAATCTCTACAATCAATGTTATCACTATTATAACTTTTTATGACTATTAAAGGACATTACCTCATCTTCACTCATTTAGCCTGTATCAGTGGAGCATTTCTTGCTTTGATGTTCTCCCTTGTCCTTTGCTGCATTGTGCAAGGCAAGAGCTTTTTCTTTACTACTGGTGACATACCGGGTATTTCCTCACTATGCTAGGCGGAGACTTCTGCCTAGCAGTGATCCCGGTGACGTCACCGGCACCAATGGATGGTCTTATAGGGCTGTTTTAGAGCCTAGGGCATTGCTATAGACCGCCCATTTGTGGCAGTGACGTCACTGGGATGACTGCTAAAAGAAAGCCTTCATGCAACGCAGGGCAAGAGGGAGCATCGGAGCATGAAAGGCTCCACTCATACAGGCTAAGGCCTTATGCACACAGCCGTTGTTCGGGTCCGCGTCCGAGCCGCATATTTTGCGGCTTGGCCGCGGACCCATTCACTTCAATGGGGCCGCAAAAGATGCGGACAGCACTCCGTGTGCTGTCCGCATCCCTTACTCCGTTCCGTGCCCCCTCAAAAAATATATAGCATGTCCTATTCTTGTCCGTTTTGTGGACAAGAATAGGCATTTCTATAATGGGCCGCGTTCTGTTCCGCAATTTGCAGAACGGAACGCGAAGCAGCTTCCGTGTTTTGCGGATCCGCGGTTTGCGGACCGCAAAACACCAACGGTCGTGTGCATGTAGCCTAAATGAGTGAACATGAGGTTATGTCCCGTTTCAGCTCTGAACCCGGACAACCCCTTTCATTTTACCACTATTATCACTATCATTATTATTTTTATAACTATAGTCAATATTATCAGTATTATAACTAACATTACTATCATCTGTATTACTGTAATCACTATAATCTCTAATATTACTATCATTGCTATTATTAATATCATTACTTGCATCACTTTCATATCTCTCATCATTATTGTTAGTATTACTAATATCACTGTTATCACTCTTACCACTTATGAAGTTATTCATTAAAGTTAAAAGTTTTTTCTTAATTTTAAAGACTCAAAATGTATAAATGTATAAATCTCTATTTTACGTTTAGATATTTCCCATGACACATCATGTCCTGCTCTCATTTTTCAAATGTTACTACCTGCTAGTGGTGAGATGGCTATTTGCACTTAACAGGTAGGGGAAAAGGAAGACTCTCTGTATTATACTCCCAGCATTCCCTGCTTGTTCAGTGTCTGGACAAACCATGTTCTGATTTAAATGACGAGAGCAATGTACTTACCTATATGGTACTGAAATATTCTGCAGAGTTTTACAGAAATTATCCTAATTTGCTGTCTCCTATGGAGCTCACAATCTAAAGGGTGTATTTGACACCCCGATTACACAGACGATTGTCGGGAGGGAAGTGGTCCCTCCCGGCAATCATCTGCTCACTTGCTGAGGAGACAGCTGCTATTACTTGCAGCAACATGGGGAGGAGCGATCGCGATGCCATCGCTCATCCCTGTGTTTACAGTGGTTTTCCGTCGGCAGATTGTAATTAGACAACCGCCGGCAAATCTTGATCTTTCAACATGCTGAAAAATCTGGATTGCCCGATGTATGAGCAGTCGGTGGCAGTATTAAAAGCCTCATTCGCACGTCAGTGTTTCACGGACATGTGCTGTACGTGTTCTCCGCTGACAGCACAGTGTATTCAGACATCAGTGTTTAACCACGGTCCATGGGTTAGTGTTTTTAGCACGGATGCATGCTCTATCCGTGTTGCATCCGTGTTTCACGGATCATTAAGAAGAGATGCTTCAAAAATTATTTTTCAGCTGTTAGGTGTCAGTGAAACATGGATGCAACACGGACAGCAAAAAAGGACACACGGACCCAACACGGATCCTTTCCGGACAGCTTCGCGGATGCATGACTGACCACCTCCTCACAGATTTGAGCATGGACACGGATGTGTGAATGAGGCTTTAGACTGCCAGATGATCGCTGACAAACATTACTATGAATACTCGTTAGCGATCATCGGACAGGAAATCTGCCTGTCTAGTATACCCTATCAGTATGTCTTTGGAGTGTGGGAGGAAACTGGAGAACCCAGAGGGAACCCACCCAAACACGGGGAGAACATACAAACTCCATGCAGATGTTGTTCTTGATCAGATTCAAAACTCCATCATCAGATTTGAACTGCATGGTTCGATTCAAGCCTAGAACCCCAGCACTGCAATGAACCAGTTTGGGCACCGACCTTTTAACTAAATGTAAGTATTAAAGGGACATTCTCCGCAGGATACAGTCGTATCAGCATTGCATTCTTTCACTGTGTCAGGCTTTGTGTACCCCAATGTAGTACATTACTACCGGTGTAAATGCATCTGTCTGTGCGCTGTCACAGCGCTGGAGGACGTGTTACTTTGGACCTAAATTTAAAAAGCAATTAAACACATTTATATGCAGATAACAAAAGAGCTGCAGCGGCAGTAATAACACGAGGACAAGTAAGACATTGTGTAAATCCGAAAACCCAGAAACCTACATCACGCCTGGATACAGGAGCCGGAACACACTCGTCTTCTTGATTTTCCTGCCGGAGGGCGAGCTCCTCACAATGACAAACTCAGCTCCTGCGTTGAAAGCAGAGAATTGGATTCCCACAAATTGTTGATGTTCTGTAAACAAGTAGAATGAACGTGTTAAAAAATAATTATTCAGCTTTTTTTGAAAAAAAAATTCTTATATTTTAAGAAGCGGCTTAATAAAAAAAAAAACTAATTGTTTGCCAGAAATCTCATCCACAAATTTTCCTAAAAGTTGTTAATGAAATCCAAGTGCGCTGGCATTTTTTCAATCTTGTCGAAGTTTTAATTATCATTTAGAACTATTATTATTCTTTTATTTTATTACTATTCTTTTTTTAAATATATTTTATTTTTTATTTTACTGCAATTTTTATGATTTTTTAATTATTTTGTGCCATATTTCTAATATATATTTTCTATTATTATATCAATATTATTTCCTACCCATTACTAATTAATAATTATTTATTTATAACGTTTTACTAATTTGTTTTTTCACATTTTCATTACTATTTTATTTGTTACTTTTATTTTTATTACTATAGTATGTTGTTCTGATGATCTCAGTGATCTGATCACAAAATATTTTTGCACAGATCCTGATCAAATGAATCTGCACTATGTGGAGGTTACTGTCTTCATGTAACTCACACTTGAACCTCTTCAACTCTACAATATGGGAGTAATGATCCTTGGGGGCTCCACCACTCTATAAGGGTAAGACCACATGGTCAGGTTTTAAAACCCAAAATCGGGAGTGGATTTTAACAGATACGACTTTTTTGCTTCCAAAACAGCATGCAAAAACCTGACAGTGTGGCTGTATCCGTACCTGAATACTTGACTGAGTGGGCTGACAGCTGATTGGACAGGTTTGTGACTTATGTCACTTCTGAGTAGTGAACAATATGACTCGCCAACGCAATGACTCGTACCTCAGCTTTAGCGCTCATGAACATGAACGTATTTTTTTTTCTGTGTCTGTCCTGTTTTTTTGGGGGTTTTTTGTGACCCGAATGCGGAACCATTCACTTCAATGGGGCCGCAAAAAACTGAAATGACTCATGTCCACATGGCACATGTCCTATTGGCCACATGCCCTATTATTGTTCGCATTACGGACAAGTATGGGACTGTTCTATTATGGGCCGGACGTTCCATTTTGCAAAATACAGAATGCACACTGCCATTCCGCATTAGGTCATCAGTATTGAAGTTGTGGAAAACCCTTTTAAATCACTTTGTAAATATATTCCTATGCAGAACACTAATGTGCTCACTCACTGGCAGAGGATTACAAGGGAAAGCAAGCTAACCATATTATGAACTTGACGCCAGATGATTACCAGGACAAAGCATTAATAATCAGCTAGAGATATACAATAACCCATTGGGGCACCAGAATAGAACAGAGATCCCCTTTATTAAGGGAGAAAACTACTGGCCACCTAGGAGCATCAGTAATCCACTGAATCACCAATAATATATACTAAACTTTTGGAGCTCCAGGGGTGGAATCTAATACATCAGATCAACTGAGAAAGACACTAATCCACAGAAACACTGTGGAAGCATACAACATCATAAAGGGGATTTATCATGAACCAGTTCATAAAACGTTGCAAGTTTTTGAGGATGCATCATTTGCGCAAAACTGCTGCCTCTTTACCATAATTTGTGTTAGAACCTTCTATAAAATATACTACAAATCTATGCAAACTCAAAGATGGCAAAACTGCTTTTCTGGCTCATATGCAGTACCCCAAAAACAGGGTACTTTCAATTTGTTCATGATTTGATGTTATTTAATCTGTATTTATTCCCAAAAGCGATGTATAGGTGGCACTGTTTAGTTAATCATGACTCAGCAGAGGGAACTAGCTTTCCCCTCTGAGGGAGGAGCTTTCTAGTTACTATTGCCTCAGCAACTTCATTTTAGCTCTGCCTGCCATAGACTGTCCAGGATCAAAAGTCCTTGTATGCTAGCAAGGTATTCACTTTTATGGCCCATATATACTTTGCTACTTGTGGAAAGATTTTGAAAATATTTCTGAGAGTTTTGCACACCTGTGATTATCTTCGAAAGGTTGCAAAGTATTTAGAAGGAGCTCAGGGACTAATACTCCTAATATCATCATTGTTGCTGTTTGCCTATATACAACTATTGGGAAGAGACTGCCCTGTGACTTGTCTTAAAACTGTGCTTGTTGATGTACTACAACTCCCATTCTGCACTTTAGTAAAACAACTGGTTTGGTTAATGACTCTTGTACCATACGACAGCCACAGCACCTACATCTCCTGCCTTGCACCTGCAGAAAAGCACAACACCAAGGCCATCCCAACTACCTTCAGGCAGAAACCCTAACAATAGGGTGTGCCCCAAGAGAAGAAAGGGTACGCCCTCCTATCACTCTCCTCGCCCTAGGGAGCATCAGTGTGGGGACTGCCACTGTGAACGTTTACTGTAGCCAGAGCCACTTCCATTCCCATCCTCTGCTCCTCTAGGACTTGGGGCACATGGACTACTAGAAGATGCGCTACATTTTTTTAAGAGAACTGTACCTCTTAATAAACTTAGTGCATGTTACTCCAGTACATTTTTATTATGACTGATGTATGAAGTCCATAAGCCGATAAATTCCCTCACTGCTCGCTTTTTTGCAATTCTGAGATCACAGCAACTTACGAGCCTTGTTGCAACCCCCGTCACTTCCAATACGTTGCAAGGCTGCAGTGCTACACAACGATCTTTGGTTGCATTGCCAAAGGCGCTATGTAGCCCCATAAGCATGTACACTCAGATCAGCCAAGGTTGTAAATGGGGGAGAGGACAAAAAGCCATCACATACCGTTGTTGGTGGTCATTTCCTTTGGGGCACAAAAAGATTGGACATTTAATTTAAAACGGGTTCAGCCAACAACACTATAATGTGTATAGGAGTCTTAGGATCTGCACATTTACCAACAATGCAGTTAATAAATTTGGGGCATGTTAGCCAGCCCTAGGAACACCCAAAGCCAACTGGAAATGCCCACTTATGGGCAAGGATCCCACAAGCACTGACCATTGTCAGGCCGGAACAGCCTGAATCTAACAGGTTTGTCTCTGAAAATTATGGATAATCCATAAAAATTCAGTAACTGATAGCAACTATGGATCTGATGGTCATGTAGATGTACTGTCCTTACTCACGTTTCTGGAGAGGACACCGGCACTGGATCACAAGTGTTCTACTGATTTGTTCATGTCTCATCTGTGAGCTTAAGCTCTGCGCACAGAGAGGCTTTGATTTTCTGCTCCACACTTGATATGACTTGTTTGTTTGCCTCCGTTAATTAAATTGATTATAATTACTACTCATAGTCCTTAAAGGACCCTCCCTCGGTGCACTGGGAAGTGATTTCTATTCTAGGCTTCTGGAATTGCCGGGGTGTCCAGAGCTGGGGAAAAACCTGCTTGCAAAAAGCTGCTCAGCGCAGAAGAACCTCGAAATATGGAAAATGAGGTAAAAATCACCTATTATCGTATTCTGTTGCATATCCAAATCTTCTTATGGCAGTGCCACTTTTGTAGCCAAATGAAAGCTGATGTTTCACTCATTCACACTATCAGCACAGAGTATGTCAAGAGAAGAATGTGGTGAGGGAGGTCATCGACAGTGAGTTATATGGACGAAGAAGCAGTCCCCAGCAGCACAGAGTATTTCAGCAGAGGAGTGTTCTCCTATTGCAGGTGGTGACAAACTAAAAGTAAAGTTGACAACTATCGTTCCCGATCCTCCCATACATATGCATGTTCAGCTCTGCCGAGCATGCATACTGTGTGTACTGAATGGGGGGAGGGGAGAAAGCCAGCTTGTCTCTTTAGAACAAAAGGATCAGGCAGTTAAAAGACAACATGCTCATTCATTATCTCCCCCTGACATCAGCCGTCAGGAGGCCCCATTCATATTAGATAGTTGGCCGAAATCAATGTGTTCTACTGACATACATCTAATGTGTATGGCCAGATTTGCAGTGACCCAGTAGATTACTGCTAAAGAGGTAATTCACTGCTAAAAGATTAACATTTACTATTTTGGGTTAATGTACTTTCCATGCTTTGAATGTGATTCCAAGAGCTGAAAATGGGAAAGCAGCTTAGTTATCATGCCCTACTCATCAGGAGGAAGACTGGACTTGCCCCGTCTGAGGGAGGAGCTGTGCAGTGATTGCGTCAGCCAGTGAGTCTGGCCTAGGCAGCTGAGGTGTAAGGAGGTGTAACTTCAAAAAAGCAAAATTTAGCCAACTAAGCGAGGCCATAGGCCTAACTAACTGGGACAAAGTCCTCAAAAATAAAAATAAAACCATAAAATGGGAGATTTTTAAAAGCATTGTAACATCTACTTGTGAGAGGTACATACCTTATAGGAATAAAAGGCTAAGGAACAATAAGAAACCAATGTGGATAAATGGAACCGTAAAGAAAGCAATAAATGACAAAAAGAAAGCATATAAATCGCTAAAACAGGAGGGGAGCCAGGAAGCACTGATAAACTATAAGGAAAAAAATAGAATATGTAAAAAACTAATTGCCAAAGAGAGTAAAACTAACCCTAAAATGTTCTTCAATTATATAAATAGTAAAAAATATAAATCTGAAGGAGTCGACCCTCTACATAGCAATGAGGGGGGTGTTGCAGAGAGCGACGAGGATAAAGCAAAACTATTAAATATTTTTTCTCCACTATATTCACTGAGGAAAATAAACTGTCAGATGAAATGCAGAATGTAAAAGTAAATCCCCCATTAAAAGTGCCCTGTCTGACCCAGGAAGAAGTACAACAGCGACTTAAAAAGATTAAAATAGACAAATCGCCAGGACCGGATGGCATACACCCCGTATCCTAAGGGAATTAAGTGATGTCATAGCCAGACCATTATTTCTGATATTTACGGACTCTATAATAACAGGGAATGTTCCACAGGATTGGCGCATAGCAAATGTGGTGCCAATATTCAAAAAGGGTCCAAAAACAGAGCCTGGAAATTATAGGCCGGTAAGTTTAACATCTATTGTTGGTAAACTGTTTGAAGGGTTTCTAAGAGATGCTATTTTGGAGTATCTCAATGAAAATAAGCAAATAACGCCATATCAGCATGGCTTCATGAGGATCGGTCATGCCAAACAAATTTAATCAGCTTCTATGAGGAGGTAAGTTCTAGACTTGACAGCGGCGAATCAATGGATGTCGTATATCTGGACTTCTCCAAAGCATTTGACACCGTACCTCATAAAGGTTAGTATATAAAATGAGGATGCTCGGACTGGGAGAAAATGTCTGTATGTGGGTAAGTAACTGGCTGAGTGACAGAAAACAGAGGGTGGTTATTAACGGTAGATACTCAGATTGGGTCACTGTAACTAGTGGGGTACCTCAGGGGTCAGTATTGGGCCCTATTCTCTTCAATATATTTATTAATGATCTTGTAGAAGGCCTGCACAGTAAAATATCTATTTTGCAGATGACACTAAACTGTGTAAAGTAATTAACACTGAAGAGGACAGTTTTCTGCTACAGAGGGATCTGGATAGATTGGAGGCTTGGGCAGAAAAATGGCAGATGAGGTTTAACACTGACAAATGTAAAGTTATGCACATGGGAAGGAATAATGCAAGTCACCCATTACATATTAAATGGTAAAACACTCAGTAACACTGACATGGAAAAGGATCTAGGAATTTTAATAAACAGCAAATTAAGCTGCAAAAACCAGTGTCAGGCAGCTACTGCCAAGGCCAATAAGATAATGGGTTGCATCAAAGGGGCATAGACGCCCGTGATGAGAACATAGTCCTACCACTTTACAAATCACTAGTCAGACCACACATGGAGTACTGTGTACAGTTCTGGGCTCCTGTGAACAAGACAGACATAGCAGAGCTGGAGAGGGTTCAGAGGAGGGCAACTAAAGTAATAACTGGAATGAGGGATCTACAGTACCCTGAAAGGTTATCAAAATTAGGGTTATTCACTTTAGAAAAAAGACGACTGAGGAGATCTAATAACTATGTATAAATATATCAGGGGTCAGTACAGAGATCTGTCCCATCATCTATTTATCCCCAGGACTGTGACTGTGACAAGGGGACATCCTCTGCGTCTGGAGGAAAGAAGGTTTGTACACAAACATAGAAAAGGATTCTTCACTGTAAGAGCAGTGAGACTATGGAACTCTCTGCCTGAGGAGGTGGTGATGGTGAGTACAATAAAGGAATTCAAGAGGGGCCTGGATGTATTTCTGGAGTGTAATAATATTACAGGCTACAGCTACTAGAGAGGGGTCGTTGATCCAAGGAGTTATTCTGACTGCCTGATTGGAGTCGGGAAGGAATTTTTTTCCCTTAAGTGAGGAAAATTGGCTTCTGCCTCACAGGGGTTTTTTGCCTTCCTCTGGATCAACTTGTAGGAAACAGGCCGAACTGGATGGACAAATGTCTTTTTTCGGTCTTATATACTATGGGTCTGTGCAGTGTGAGGCCTACTACAGGGATTCTCCATTCCTTCATGCAGAGGACAAGTGTCAAATGTCTGAGAGAAAGAGAGCCGATATTCACAGACTGTTGAGGATCATAAGAGACAGTGTGAGATAGCAAAAGTAACACACATCTATGGTTTTGGACCTTGCTGCTTGTGAAAAGTATATATTACTTCGGTACCCACCACACTTTGGAGACTAGTTAGTCATACGATATAAGATCTGCACCCCTCAGCCCGAGAATTGCAGAAGGCGTTAATAAGAATGGAATTGCACACCTTTGGTGAATTTGGGAAGTTGTCTGGATTTAAAGGGGTTGTCTCACTTCAGCAAATGGCATTTATCATGTAAACAAACAAACTAATGTATCGTGATTGCCCATATTGTCTTCTTTTCTGGCTAGATTCCTTTTTCCATCACATTATAGACTTCTCATTTCCATGGTTACGACCAACCTGAAATCCGGCAGAGGTGGCCGTGCAAGGAAAAAGTGCCGGCCTTTCTGGTGGCCAGGACTATAGGAGCCATATAGGCCGGCACTATTTCCCACAGTGTGCAGGTACAGGCACTGCTGCTAGATTGCATTAGTTGTAACCATGGAAACGAGCAGTGTATAATGTCATGGAAAAATGAATCCAGCCAGAAAAGAAAGCAATATGGATAATAACAATGTATTTGGAAGTGGCTTGTATTAACTTTGTCTACATAATAAATCCCTCGGTGGGCCCCTAAGCAAGATGGGCCCTTAGTTCTCCACTCCCTATACAAGTGGCACAAGTGACAGTAGACTGACTGTACTAGATATAGATAGGCAGCATCCCAACCAGCCTATGCGTCTCTATAAAAAACTGTGTAAGGCACCCCAGTCCGGCTTTAATCGCTCCTATCAGTGCCATAACTACCACTCGTCTCCTCCCGGCTCTCCCCCTGGGGGGTTGCTGCAGATTTACAAGGTGAAAGAATCAGGGATCTCCAAGGAGCACTAAATATTTAAGGAGAGTGCCGTGCCGATCACAAACTGACAGGCAAGTTTCACATCAGCCTGCCGTAGCTTTCTGGATCTGGCAATGTCAGAAGCTGAATGCCTGCCAGCCCTAATAACTATAAGGCCTCTTGCACACGACGGTATATATTTTGTGGTCCGCAAGAAACAGATCCGCGAAAAATACGGATGACGTTCGTGTGCATTCCGGATTTTGCAGAACGGAACAGCTGGCTCCTAATAGAGCATTACTATCCTTGTCCGCAATGCGGACAATAATAAAACATGTTCTATTCTTTTGCGGAACGGAAATACGGAAACAGAATGCACACGGAGTAACTTCCATTTTTTTGGTGGACCCATTGAAATAAATGATTCCTTATACGGTCGGCAAAATAAAGGGAACGGGCACGGAAAGAAAATACGTTCGTGTGCATGAGCCCTAATGGGGACCAGCGGAGATCTGGTTGCAACCTGGCAAATATACTTAGAATTGGCTGGACTGAAACCGCTGCAGGTTTTGCCAGAACGGCCTGCCAGAGCTCTCAAACACTAGTGTTAAAACTAGCCTTACATAGTGGAAGGTGTATCGTTTCCCAGCGGCGCAGAGTATCAAATGATCAAATGTTTTAGCTTATCTGGTGGAAGGTTAAAAGCTGAGTGTTATATATTGGACAGAGCTTCCCAGCAGCACAGAGTATTTCCAGAGCATGTCTGGGAATACTGTGCTTCCTTGAATCTTAGCTCTTGTCTGCAGCTGTTGCATCTTGACAACTATATGACTTATTAACATCTTTGTCTATAGGGGTCCCGTTTGTAGCTCTGAAGGCCATACTACTCGCTATCTAAGGCAGCATTTGCTTTTTTTATGGTGTTAAGAGCCGCACGCTGGATAATCTGGAATGATCTCGGCAGGTTCTGTGCAAAGCTTTGTGAAGTAACGGCAGTTGATTTCTCTCAGTGACAGATTATCCAGGTATCTGCCGAGCTATAGAAGGAATTATCAATGAGTCAAAGTCTAATTAGTGACTTCCTGACAATCACAGAAGATGATTACAAAATTCAGTCCATGAAGAAGAAACATCATGAGTACAAGATACCAGCGGCCACAAACCCATTTACATATATAGAACTTTCTAGATAGATAGATAGATAGATAGACAGATAGATAGATAGATATATAGATAGATATGACATAAGTAGATAGATAGATAGATAGATAGATATGAGATAGATAGATAAATAGATATGAAATAGATAGATAGATAGATAGATAGATAGATAGATATATTGATAGATAGATAGATAGATAGATAGATAGATAGATATATTGATAGATAGATAGATAGATAGATAGATAGATAGATAGATATGAAATAGATAGATAGATAGATAGATAGATAGATAGATAGATAGATAGATAGATGGCTACTAGATAGATAGAAGTGGCTGATAACAGGGAGCTATAGATCGTACCCACCCGTCTTCCATTCAGACTTGTCCAGTTTTCTGTAACACTTGGTAATAGTATTATCAGCAGTTCTTCAGTTTCAGTAGACATTTTGGGGGTCATCTACTAAGACTGGTATTTCGCATGCCAGAACCCCTCTGTAGGAAGATCCAACTAAATAAATATGTCCATGCACCAGAAGCTGAAATCTACTCCAGCTGGAAAGTGGAGTAAATTCCGGTTGTAATTAACACCAGTTTTCGGGTATATTCTTTTTCTTAAAGTGGTGAGAGTGTTGGAAAACAGAAATAAGGTCAATTATCATCGTTTTTTGCATCTTTTTGTTCTAATTTTGATTGTTTTCGGCAATCTTTATTTTTTATTCGGATTTACTCTTTGTATTGCACCTATTTTTTTGTCCCTTTTTCCTGGTTTGATTGTATTTTGTTTTAGGCCTCGTTCACATTTTCATGTTCGTTTCACATCCGTGAAAAAGTTAGTCCATATTACAGCCGTGAAGATGTCCGTGAAGCATTAGTGAGAAATGTCAGTGAAAAATGGAAATATGAACAAGACCTTCAACTGATTTTAAGGGGGTGGTTTAGTTGGCGTGTATGTTTAAGGGCTCATTCACACAAACGTATCTTCTTTCTGTGTCCGTTCTGTTTTTTTTTTTGCGGAACTATTCATTTCAATGGGTCCACAAAAAAAACAGAAGTTATTCCATGTGCATTCTGATTCCATATGTTCGTATTTCCGTTCCGCAAAAAAATAGAACATGTCCTATTGTTGTCCGCATTACGGACAAGGATAGTACTGTTCTATTAGGGGCCAGCTGTTCCATTCTGCAAAATACAGAATGCACACGGACGTCATCCGTCTTTTTTTTAAGATCCGTTTTTTGCAGACTGCAAAATACATACGGTTGTGTGCATGAGCCCTTAGACTGATTTACATAAGTGCTGATTTTCCACCACAATTAGTTGCAAATTTGGTCTAATTTCTATGCCTCTTCATGGGTTGCATAGTTTTGTACATCAGTGATGAGTGGGGCCGTAGACAGGCACATTTTCACAAACATATGTATATGATCTCCTAGCAACCATCAGTGAAAGCGCAACGCATCCGCACCTGCTTGCGGATGCAATGCGTTTTCACGCAGCCCCATTCACTTCTATGGAGCTAGTGCTGCGTGAAAAACGCAGAACATAGAACATGCTGCGATTTTCACGCAACGCACAAGTGATGCGTGAAAAAAAACGCTCATGTACACAGACCCATTGAAATGAATGGGTCAGGATTCAGTGCGGGTGCAATGCGTCCTCCTCACGCATTGCACCCGCGCGGAAAACTCGCCCCCGTATGAAAGGGGCCTAATTCGTGAGCTGACCAATGAGAAGTCTAATTTCAAACGTTCCCCTGACAAACACAAAAACTCTTGCCTAATTCATCACACGCTGTGTGACTCATTCTTAATACTATGCAAAATATTGATAGATAATGACTCCCAAAAAGTTTTTGTGCAAAATGTCCCCTGTGGCAAATTTTACTGCTTTTTATGCCAAAGACCTTGCATACAACTTTGATACATGACCCCATTTGTGTATTTCTCACAAGATCTCTGCTCACTGTCAGTGGATGGAGACATTGCTTACAGCAACATCCTGAACACCTGTCTTGACCTTATACTCCTGACCAGTGTCGGACTGGGGTACCTAGGGCCCACCAGTAAAATTTATTTTGGGGCCCACTGTATGGATACATTCAAGTATAAAAAATAATCTAACAAGTTTTTTACATGAACATCGGCTGGTTAAGGTGCTGTACATTGAATATATGTATGTAGTGCAGTAAATCTAATGTGGTATGTGCCACTTGTGCAGGGGGTGGGACACTAGGGGCCCACCTTGCTCAGGGACCCACCGGGGGATTCCCCTGTACCCCTGTGGGCCAGTCCGAGCCTGCTCCTGACAGCTGAGGATTCATTATAGTGTAGCTAGTCTTCTGTGACTAAGGCCCCTTTCACACGAGCGAGTTTTCCGCGCGGGTGCAATGCGTGACGTGAACGCATTGCACCCGCACTGAATCCTGACCCATTCATTTCAATGGGTCTGTGTACATGAGCGTTTTTTTTCACGCATCACTTTTGCGTTGCGTGAAAATCGCAGCATGTTCTATATTCTGCGTTTTTCACGCATCCCTAGCCCCACAGAAGTGAATGGGGCTGCATGAAAAACGCATTGCATCGGCAAGCAAGTGCGGGTGCGTTGCGTTTTCCACTGATGGTTGCTAGGAGATGTTGTTTGTAAACCTTCAGTTTTTTATCATTTATCACGCGCGTGAGAAATGCATCAAAACGCATTGCACCCGCGCAGATAAAACTGAACAACTGAACGCAATCGCAGGCAAAACTGAATGGCTTTGCCTGTGAAATCGCACAGTTTTCACTGAACGCATCTGCAACGCATCCGGACCTAATCCGGACATGCTCGTGTGAAAGAGGCCTAAGGCCTCATGCACACAACCGTATCTGTTTTGCGGTCCGCAAATTGCGGATCCGCAAAAAACAGATGACGTTCCATATGGTATCCGTTTTTTTGGATCTGTTATTTTTGCGGATCCATTGTAATAATGCCTATGCTTCTCCGCAAACTAGAAAAAATAGGACATGCTCTATTTTTTTGCGGAACAGAAAAACGGACATACGGAAACGGAATGCACACGGAGTACCTTCTGGTTTTTTTGCGGACCCATTGAAATGTTTTTTTCGCGGCCTCCGTTCCGCTTTTTTTGTGGATCCGATGGTTTTCCATTCATTTCTATGGATCCGTTAAAAATGCGGATGCCTCTTCCGTTGCCTGTCCACGTCTGCTGTCCGCATTTCACGTCCGCAAAGAAAATATGGCATGTCCTATTCTTGTCTGCAAAAAACGGTTTGCGGACCCATAGAAGTCAATGGGTCCGCCAAAAATGCGGATGACCAACGGTAGCTATCCGTCATCCGCATCCGTTTTTTTGGCGGATGGTTGCTTGGAAACCAGGGCACTTGTACAGGTACTTTAAGAAACTGGTTTAAATTAAAATTTCTAGAATTCCAGCCTTCCGTTTCTTTTTGCGGATCCGCGATTTGCGGAAGACGCAAAAACACAACCTATCATGTGCAAATAGCCTTAGGCTACATGCACATGACAGTTGTTTTTTGCGTCAGCAAATTATGCATCCGCAAAAGAAATGGATGCAGCATCCGTTTTTTTGGGAGGATCCAGTCTTTTCCACAGATCCCTTGTAATAAATGCCTATCCTTGTCCACAAATGTGAAAAAAGTAGGACATGCACAATTTTTTTGCTGAAGGGAAACACGGACAACGGACGCGGAACACAAACGGATGAACTATCAGCATTTTTTTGCTGACCCATTGAAATGAATGGGTCCCCATCCTATCCGCAAAAAAAAACTGAATGGACGCAGAGAAAAACAACTGTCGTGTGCATGTAGCCTTAGGCTACTTTCACATTAGTGGCAGCCTTCTCCGGCAGGCTGTTACGGCGGATGAACAGCCTTCCGGATCCGTGCTGCCGCTAGTGCACGCGTGCCGCCGGAAGTACGCTCCAGCCTCATTCACTATAATGGGGGCGGGCCGGACCTCTGGACGCAGCATGGCAAACATGCTGAGAGGCTGCTGGAATAAAACTACGACATGCGACAGCACGGATCGGGCAAGCTGTTCACCCGCCGGAACAGCCTGGCATATCGCCCGTGGTAAATCTCCGTCTGTCTACAGAACATTTTATAACACAAGGAATAATCTTTAGCTATATAAAAATGTCCCGGCCCTTTAAATAGGGAAATTACAAACCCTTTCCATCAGCCACCATACATTTTGGCATTTCGTATACATTTAAGTTCATCAAATTTTCACCCCGTAAAGTGGCTTTAACCTATGAGAGTCACAATGCTGCAGTTCCCAGCTCTGCTGGGCGTGGCGCTGCGAGGGTGGACGCTGGGCTGTAACCATCCTGAGACCCTCACAGGATCTGAGTTATTACATTATCTTTACTTTGGACGAGAGCTTGGAAATGGAAATGAGTCACTGCTGTATCTATAGACGGCGTTTACATATCATGTGACAGCCCCTTCATCCCGAAGCCCCCTCAGCAGGTGCAGCCCTGCAAATGAATGGGCTCATTACAGCATCACCCCTCCATTAAATTTACTGCCTGGCCACAGCTTAGGAAACGGGGAACGTTTCCACCAGCGCCCATTAATTCCTGTCACAGTTTATATTACCCCGACACTCCTACAGCCACATCATCATGAGAGCGGATCCAAGCATAACTGTGCCCCATCTTCACCGGGGAGATCAATGGATCAGTATTTGCCTGGTGTCTTAGGCTACTTTCACACTCGCATTTTATGCGGATCCATCATCCGTCATTCATTCAGATAATACAGCCGCCTGCATCCGTTCAGAACGGATCCGTTTGTATTATCTTTAACATAGCCAAGACGGATCCGTCATGAACTCCATTGAAAGTCAATGGAGGACAGCTCTGTTTTCTATTGTGCCAGATTGTGTCAGTGAAAACGGATCTGTCCCCGTTGACTTACATTGTGTGCCAGGATGGATCCATTTGGCTCAGTTTCATCAGACGGACACCAAAACGCTGCAAGCAGCGTTTTGTTGTCCGTCTCCAAAACTGATGCATTCTGAGTGGATCCTTTTCCATTCAGAATGCATTAGAATGCAAACTGATTGTTTTGGACCACTTGTGAGAGGAGTGAACGGATCTCACAAACGGAAAGCCAAAACGCGAGTTTGAAAATGACTTAGTGAGCGCTGGTACTGCAGAAGTGTCACTCTCTAAGGATACTTTTACATATGCGTTTTATGCTGATAACAGGGAGCTATAGATTGTACCCACCCGTCTTCCATTAACACTTGGTAATAGTATTATCAGCAGTTCTTCAGTTTCAGTAGACATTTTGGGGGTCATCTACTAAGACTGGTATTTCGCATGCCAGAACCCCCTCTGTAGGAAGATCCAACTAAATAAATATGTCCATGCACCAGAAGCTGAAATCTACTCCAGCTGGAAAGTGGAGTAAATTCCGGTTGTAATTAACGCCAGTTTTCTGGTATAAATGATAGTAATTTTGTTGGACTCTAGTGACCCCACCTCCTTCTACTAAGCCCCACCCACTTTCTTAACGTGGCGAGAGTGTTGAAAAACATAAACAAGGTCAGTTATCCTTGTTGTTTGCATCTTTTTTATCTAATTTTAAGTGTTTTCAGCTATTTTTATTCGCATTTACTCTTTGTATTGTACCTGTTTTTTTTGTCTCTTTTTCCCGGTTCGACTGTTTTGTTTTAGGCCTCGTTCAAATTTCCATGTTGGTTTCATGCCTGTGATAAAGTCAGTCCGTGTTACAGCCGTGAAGCATCTGTTTGGTCTGTGTGTCCGTTTTTTACCCTCTGTGTGTTATCTGTATTCCACCGATGCTGCTACGCTGAAAATTAACTTCTATTGCATCTCCTACCAGTGGTCAGTGAAAAATGGATGCAACACAGAGCCATCCATGTTGTGTCCGTGATTTTCACAGACCCATAGACTTCAATGGACAAGTTTGGTCTGCATTAGGGCTTGTTCACACGACCGTGCCGTGTTTTGCGGTCCGCAAATTGTGGATCTGCAAAACACAGATGCTGCCCGTATGCCTTCTGCAATTTGCGGAACGGAACGGGCGGCCCTTTATAGAAATGACTATTCTTGTCTGCAAAACGGACAAGAATAGGACATGACTCATAATTTTTGTGGGGCCACGGAAAGGAGCAACGGATGCAGACAGCACACGAAAAAATCAAAAAGTCAATGGGCGCAGGATCCGTTTTTTTTGTGTCCAGTCTCCTATGCCGCACACAAAAACCCTGCTTGCATTGGAACGCAACAAACCAGAACAGAATGCATTCTGGTGCACTCCATTACAGTTTGTTCAGTTTTGTCTCCATTGACGATGGATGGGGTCAAAACGGAAGCGTTTTCCTCTTCTGCTGGATCTCAAAACCGGAGATGTGAAAGTAGCCTAAGATGGGCTAAGGGCCCATATTGTTATGAACCACCGCCCAAACAGCCCCCATAACCTCAGTCAGGTTCATAGATTAGGATCCAGGACCGCCACAGCCCTAGTCATGTGATATAGTAGTGGCAGCCATAGTGATCATAGATGTGTGTTCCCTGTGTAGTTGGAGGCATCTTCAAAAGAAAGTTGCACCTTTGAGGATTGCATAGCCTAGCCTAACGTGCGTTTTTCGCTCATCATCTCTGCGTTCATGATAAATCGCAGCATGTTCTATATTGTGCGTTTTTTAAGCACCTCTGGCTCCATAGAAGTGAATGGGACTTGTGTGAAAAACGGAAGCCTTCCAGATGCAATGTGTTCTTCACTGATGGTAGCTAGGTGATGTGGAGTCTTAGGCTCCTTGCAGACGAGCGTTCATCACGGAGTGAATCCGTATCGCAGCTACCGGCCTGAACTCCCAGCGCTGGACGGGGTCACATAGCATTATATTTATTTATGATGCTATGTAACCCTTACAGTTCTGGAATGTATTGGATAACACTGACATAATGCTGTCAGTGTTATCCAATACATTCCAGAACTGTAAGGGTTACATAGCATCATAAATCAATATAATGCTATGTGACCCCGTCCAGCGCTGGGAGTTCAGGCCGGTAGCTGCGATACGGATTCACTCCGTGATGAACGCTCGTCTGCAAGGGGCCTTACTCATCAGCCTTTCTTCACGTGCGTGAAAAACGTATAAAAACTGGATACAATCCCTACTGAAAAAACACACTGAGCACAGTCGCAGAAAAAACAAATTCAATTTGAGTGCAAGTCCATCAGTTTTTCCCTGAACACAATCCTGACACAACCCAGTATCCTTTGATAGGTTTAGATAATCAGACAATGGAGTGCGTTTCTGGCCTGAGGAATAAATGGATGGGGTACAGGGGGCCCTTCTGTCCTAGCAGTTTAGACTCTTCTCTATATACCTCGATTCTAGCAGTTCTGCCTAAAACATCCCATCTGTGACATCAAGACTATAACTCAGAATCTGAAAAGCAGTAGTGCAGCCTTTGTAATCCATGTAAATCACCCCAGTTATTCTGGGGGTCACCATTTCTCAGAGAAGCAGAATAGGAAAATAAACATTTTATTTCACTGTGACTCCTTGGTCGGTACATCCGCATTGTTCAGCCGCAATAATCGCATTCTTCTTCCAGCATCGTCGTTTTCACTCTACTTGAAGGGTTCAAGGTCTACAGAATGGAAGTTTTCAGCAACAACAATACGCAGGAAAGCGACTCTCTAGTGGAGGCAGCAGCGCATTGTAAGCGGAGAAAGAACCCCCAGAAACGTTAAGAAATCAGGCGCGAGGGTGAATCTCTGCAAAACCAACGGATAGAACCATTACCTCCATACTTCCATGTACGGAGCCACCTTCTACACAAGGGAACTGCACTATAAGCAATTCTCTAATGTGTACCTAGAATTAACCCCTTATACACAAATTACAGGCAAAAAGCAATATGTCACCAAAAATGTTTTCTGCCAGGTAAAACCAGCTAGCGAGCCTTTTATTCAAATCTGTTTTTATTTTCTAATTGTATATTGGCTTTATTTTGTTTCCTGAACATGATTATGGGAGCAGCCATCTTGCCTGAGCCGTTCTTAACAGCATTTAGAGTTATGCTTTACGGCAGCCACCATGGTCCATAGACACAATGGTCTGGAGATGACTCATTGATTTCTATGGGAAATTGTGACCAGTGCAGAGGTCAGAAGGGAGCTGATAAGGCTACTTTCACACTTGCGGTAGCAGGGTCTAGCAGGCTGTTCCGGCGGGGGAACGGCCTGCCGGATCCGTGCTAACGCTAGCCCAGCGCCAGCACCTTTCAGTATAATGGGGGTGGGTCGGAGGACCAGCCGCAGAACGGCAAACATGCCAAGAGGCGGCCGGACAAAAACTACAGCACGCTGCGATTTTTGTCCTGCCGTCTCTCGGTTTGTTTTCCGTGCTGCGGCCTGATCTCTGGCCCGCCCCCATTATAGTGAATGAAACGATGAGCTAGCGTTAGCATGGATCTGTCATTCTAATCCTGCCTGTAATGAGAAGCAGATAACTGTAGTAAAGTGATCTGTATAGACCAAAAATTGGCGCCTATCATTAGGCTTAGTGGCCAGGGTGAATTCTGCAGGATTTTAGGATTTTTTTTTAAAATAGATAATAACATGGAAAATTAAAAATAACCAACAATTCTTAACAAATATGTCCAACATAAAAACATGATTTAAACAATTAAGCAAAAATCCATACATAATCCAAAGCTCCTTCATGTGGTGGCACACAGTATAGCAACACAGGAATTCGGGGTTCATCAAGATGATAGCGCCAAGATTATCTCCAGAATGGGATCTTGGATTAGGGAAGCACATAGTATAGAGTAAATGTAATTCAGCACCAGGAATCCAGCGTGTTGTAAATAAAAATCACTAGTTTATATTAATAAATCGCATAAAAAGGGGATGTGCATTTTTCATTTTCATTTTTTCCATCTCCACCTTCAAATGATTAGGAAAGCACAACAGTGGAGGGTGAACGCCACCATTTTGGGCTAAAGGGTTAAATGTTATGTCCAGCTTTCTTATATACTTTATACTCCCTATTATTTTCAAATTCTCTGCTTGATATCTACATGTGTTATCTGTGGATTTTGATGTGGTTTTACCCCAATCTCAGACTTTGCATTGCAAAGGGTTAAATCTATTGACATGCTGCGGATTTCAAAAGCCACACCACAGGTGAATTTACACACGCAAAATATACGCAAAGTGTACATGAGATTTTTCAAATCTCATTCACTTTGCCGGTACTGTATTACGTTGTGGTTTTTCCAGCATGAAAAACCGCACATAATCCGCCCCGTGGGCTGGTAGCCCTGTGCTGTGGAACTTTTTTTTTGTAGCGCGTGGATGAGATTTCTTAAAATCTCATCCACACTGCTGGTACTGTAAAATGCTATATATTTGCTACACAGAAATCTGCTGTGGTTACACCACTCCTAACAAACCCATATTCCCCAGCATATGCCAACACCCCCCAACATATGTATAATATATATGAACATATTAACGACAAGGGAGGTCCTCGAAGCCCTAAATGAATTATTATTAAAAACCTACTCCGCAGGGTAGTCCATCCTTTTTCCCCCAGCCGATGAGTGCCAGCTCGGAGGCACCACTGATACCAACCATGGGACTGCAGCCCCAAACATGGAGCTCTCCCATCCTTCAGAACCAGTTAATCCACCAACTCCGAAGACCTCCCGCCGCCAAGAACGCATGTGCTTGAGTACTTAAGCATGTGTGTCCCTCCAAATACCTAAGGCAGTCTCAATGCCCCCTTGTGAACCCAAACTCCACAAATCCATACCAATGGCATTGAGATGCACACCATCACTCCGCCAAAATGCCCCGGAGCCTTGCTCCAATTCCACATGCCTCACAGCTACGGCCCCGTCCCTCAACATAAATCTCCCCACTACCCGATTCACTTTTATTTGGGCTTTGTTCAAATGCTCCGCTGACCGAGCCCCGCGCCACACATGCCTGACTATGTCTGACCAGACTGTAACTAATCCTTGGAATAAAGACCAGATTCGCAAAACATCAAATTTTATATCCCTGATCAGCTCCCTGAAAGGTCTAGCCCCTAGGTCATTCCCACCTACGTGTAATACTAGCACGTCGGGAGGCCTGTCTAGTCGGACTAGCCTGTGTATCTCTGGCAACACGCTACCCCAAACCATACCTCTCTTTCCTATCCACCGGATCACTGCAGCATCCCTTCCAAAACCCAATTGCCGCCTGTCCTGTCGTACTGCTGCTCTCAAAGCACCCCAAAAAACAAACGAGTGGCCTAGGATCCACACTAAGGCAGGCTGCCGTCCTGCATGAGAAGAAATGGAAAACAAAGCAAAATATATACCCAAATCTGAACATAAATACCATGTTCGAACAACACTGAAAACAAGTTTTCTCTCTAAACGAGCCGGCTGGACATATAACTGAAAACAAAGAGATTCCCACCGACCGATACGCTTAACCGCCTCATCGCTTGCCCCTCTTCTTGCTGCTTCAGTAGCCTCCCCTATTCCAAAAGAATGACCCGTGTAACCCATCCCCTCTAAACCCAGACCCTTTAAACACCGACGGAAAAAGGTTGTCGCTCAGCCGCCCGGCGTGAAGGGTCCCTGGTGGGGCTCTGGACCCGGCGCGAGCTCTGGGGTCTTAATCCGGGCTAAGGCGCACCAGCGGGCGGGCACGCCGAGGCCGGCGCGACTGCTGCTGCAGGGAACTGCTCTCAGCCTCCGTTTCGACAAGCAGTCCCTGTAGCTGAGCGCAAAGCCATCCTGGATCCTGAGCTGCGACCACCTAGCGCAGCTGGCGAAGTAGAGCTTCGATCTCAGCTATCTTCAAGTTGAGCAGAGCTGCCTGACAAAAATTACCCCCTGCCTGCTTCAGTCTCTTGATAAAATGACTACCCCCTCTTCTCCCGCCACACTATTTAAGGGGCCACCTTACACTCCACCCCTCCCCTTTAAACCCACCAATCCCTGCTTAGCCACGCTCACCGACGCCCCCCGCCCCTTCGTCATGCTGGCCTCCCCCTAGGCTTTGCCCTCTAGTCCGGCCATACTAGACTGGAAACGAGTACATTTTACCTGCACTGATACAGTGTAATAAACTATCCTGACAGAGACAGATTTCTGCCTGATTTGTTTAGTTACATGGTAACATAGTTTATAGGGCTGAAAAAAGACATCTGTCCATCCAGTTCAGGCCTCTTGCACACGGCCGTTGCGCCGCAATACACGTTGCACCGTCCGTGTGCATTCCGCATAACGGATGGGGACCCATGGGTCCGCAAATCTGGAGATACGGTGCGGAACGGAAGCACGGAACAGAACCCCACGGAAGCACTATGGAGTCCTTCCGTGGGGTTCCGTTCCGCAAAAAAATATAACTTGTTTTATCTTTTTGCGGAACGGACGGATTGCGGACCCCATTCAAGTGAATAGGTCCGCGATCCGCATGCGGCTGCCCCACAGTCGGTGCCCGTGCATTGCGGACCGCAATTTGTGGCTCGCAGCACGGGCCCTGCCAGCACACGGTCGTGTGCAAGAGGCCTCAGCCTATTGTTCTGCAAGTTGATCCACAGGAAGGCAAAAAAAAAACTGTGAGGTAGAAGCCAATTTTTCCCACTTTAGCGGGAAAAACTTCCTTCCCAACTCCAATCAGGCAATCAGAATAACTCCCTGGATCAACGACCCATCTCTAGTAGCTGTAGCCTGTAATATTATTACACTCCAGAAATACATCCAGGCTCCTCTTGAATTCCTTTATTGTACTCACCATCACCACCTCCTCAGGCAGAGAGTTCCATAGTCTCACTGCTCTTACCGTACAGAGTCCTCTTCTATGTTTGTGTACAAACCTTCTTTCCTCCAGACGCAGAGGATGTCCCCTCGTCACAGTCCTGGGGATAAATAGATGATGGGAGAGATCTTTGTACTGACCCCTGATATATTTATACAGTTATTAGATCGCCCTTTAGTCGTCTTTTTTCTAAAGTGAATAACCCTAATTTTGATAATCCTTCTGGGTACTGTAGTCCACCCATTCCAATTACTACTTTAGTTGCCCTCCTCTGAACCCTCTCCAGCTCTGCTATGTCTGCCTTGTTCACAGGAGCCCAGAACTGTACACAGTACTCCATGTGTGGTCTGACTAGTGATTTGTAAAGTGGTAGGACTATGTTCTCATCACGGGCATCTATGCCCCTTTTGATGCAACCCATTATCTTATTGGCCTTGGCGGCAGCTGCCTGACACTGGTTTCTACAGCTTAGTTTGCTGTTGACTATAACTCCTAAGTCCTTTTCCATGTCAGTGTTACCGAGTGTTTTACCATTTAGCATGTACGGGTGACTTGCATTATTGATTCCCATGTGCATAACTTTACATTTGTCAGTGTTAAACCTCATCTGCCACTTCTCTGCCCAAGCCTCCAATCTATCCAGATCCCTCTGTAGCAGTATACTGTCCTCTTCCGTGTCAATTACTTTACACAGTTTAGTGTCATCTGCAAAAATTGATATTTCACTGTGAAAGCCCAATACTGACCCCTTTTGTACCCCACTAGTGACAGTGACCCAATCTGAGTGTGTACCGTTAATAACCACCCTCTGTTTTCTGTCACTCAGCCAGTTACTTACCCACTTACAGACATTTTCTCCCAGTCCGAGCATTCTCATTTTATATACTAACCTTTTATGCGGTACAGTGTCAAATGCTTTGGAGAAGTCCAGATATACCACATCCATTGATTCGCCGCTGTCAAGTCTAGAACTTACCTCCTCATAGAAACTGATTAAATTAGTTTGACATGACCGATCCCTCATGAAGCCATGCTGAGACGGCGTTATTTGCTTATTTTCGTTGAGGTACTCCAAGTTAGCATCTCTTAGAAGACCTTCAAACAGTTTACTCATGACGGATGGTAAACTTATCGGCCTATAGTTTCCGGGCTCTGTTTTTGGACCCTTTTTGAATATTGGCACCACATTTGCTACGAGCCAATCCTGTGGAACACTCCCTGTCAGTATAGAGTCCTTAAATATCAGAAATAAAGGTCTGGCTATGACATTACTTAATTCTCTTAGGATACGGGGGTGTATGCCATCTGGTCCCAGTGATTTGTACTGCTGCTGTACTTCTTCCTAGGTCAGACAGGGCACTTTTAATGGGGAATTTACTTTTACATTCTGCATTTCATCTTACAGTTTATTTTCTTCAGTGAAAGTATGGGCGTTTTTGCATGCGGCGATGCCCATAATGCTATTTTATTTTGTTTATTCTTATATTGGGGAATGGGGGTGAAAAAATTTGTAAGTTTTTTTTATATTTTCAAAACTTTTTTTTAATTTTTTTTTTACTTTTTGTTGTCCCCCAAGTGGACCACAACTTACAATCATCAGATGTAAATTGCTCCATTAGTCTGTATAGAAATCACTATATCACAGTTCAGTGCTGCCATCTAGTGGCCTGAACTGGGATATACTAACAATGAGCCTGGAAGCCTAGTACAGGCTGTGGCTTAGGGTACTTTCACACTTGTGTTGCTGGATCCGGCAATCCGTATGCAAACGGATACTATTTGTAGACGGATCCGGATGCGGATCTGTTTCACAAATGCATTGCAATACCGGTTGTCATCCGGAAAAAACGATCTGGTATTTATCTTTTTCACATTTTTAAAGGTCTGCGCAGACCGGAAGACCGGATCCGTCAATGTGGTAATTTTAATGCCGGATCTGGCAGTAATACATTTCAATGGAAATTGCAAATTACAAGTGTTCTGGAATTTTGGATGTGGAAAATACTGCAGCATGCTGCGATATTTTCTCCGGCCAAAAAACTTAAGAGGGACTGAACAGATGCATCCTGAACGGAATGCTCTCCATTTAAAATGCATTAGGATTAAACTGATCAGTTTTTTTCTGGTATTGAGCCCCTTTGACGGAACTCAATACCGGAAAAGAATAATGCTAGTGTCAAAGTACCCTTATTTATAGAATAGGGTGCTTTCCCCAATCTCCGCTGAGATTCCATGCTTACAGTTTTTAACAAAATCCCACACTTCCAGTTTTTAACAATTTCGGATGCCACTGAGTCACGGGAACTCATTGCTGTGAGGGGAGGGGGCATGTGGCGTATTCTAGGGCCATGAGGGTGAAAAACTGTATAACTGCTTTAGGGTCCATTCACACGTCCGCAATTCTGTTCCGCATTTGCGGAACGGAATTGCGGACCCATTAATTTCAATGGGGACAGACTATGTCCCGGCCGGGTCCGCAATTGCGGATCCGCACTTCCGGGTCCGCAATTGCGTTCCCGAAAAAAATAGAACATGTCCTATTCTTGTCCGCAATTGCGGACAAGAAAAGTCATTTTCTATGAGGTGTCGGCGATGTGCGGTCCGCAAATTGCGGAACGCACATCGCCGATGTCCGTGTTTTGCGGATACGCGGATCCGTGGATCCGCAAAACACACACGGACGTGTGAATGGACCCTTATGGGGTGTAAATATGTGTGGAAGGGCCGGAATCAACAGAATATTACTGTGTTGCTAGTACATTATTACAAGATTTGGGGCCCCACTTTTGATTGTACCCAGGGCCACATTTTGTCTAAAACCGGCCCTGCCTTTATGAGATGTACAGGTTTCAGTTTCCCAGTCTATATCTGGGTAGTTGAAGTCCCCCATAATAACAAACTCATGATTTCCCGCCTCATAATTTTGTTTAGTAGTAGATTTTCTGTGGACTCTGGTATATTAGGTGGTTTATAATAAATTCCTAGTAGTATTTTATTATTGTTTTTTCCTCCACGCATTTCTACCCACAGTGACTCTACATGTTCATGTCCTTCACTTATATCTTCTCGGACTGTGGGCTTTAGACAGGACTTTATATAAAGACAGACCCCTCCCCCTCTCTGGTTTTGCCGATCCTTTCTAAACAGACTGTAACCTTATACATTAACTGCCCAGTCACAGCTATCATCCAGCCATGGCTCAGTTATTCCCTCCTCACACATCGCTATTCCAGTTTTGTTAGTCAGGCTTCTGGCATTAGTATACATACATTTGACAGGTTTATGTGTATTTTTTACCCTACATCTTTCATTCTGAGCTGTTCTAGTCCCCCTTCCATTCCTCCCCCAGTCACACTACCTCGCCCCTGCTCTCTATCTGCACTATCTTCCCCTCCTATAACGTAATTACCCTCCCCCCCAGTCCCTAGTTTAAACACTCCTCCAACTTTCTAGCCATCTTTCTCCCCAACACAGCTGCCCCTTCCCCATTGAGGTGCAGCCCGTCCCTACGTTAGAGCCTGTAGCCAACAGAGAAGTCGCCCAGTTCTCCAGGAACCCGAACCCCTCCTTCCTACACCAGTTCTTGAGCCACTTGTTAACCTCCCTAATCTCCCGCTGCCTTTATTGTGTGGCTCGTGGTACAGGCAGTATTTCAGAAAATACTACTTTTGAGGTCCTTGCCCTAAGCTTTTCACCTAAATCCCTAAAATAATTTTTAAGGACTCTCCACCTTCCTCTAACTTTGTCTTTGGTTCCGATATGAACCATGACCGCTGGATCTTCTCCAGCCCCTCCCAGTAATCTGACAAGATCCGCGATGTGTAGAACTCGAGTGCCAGAAAGACAACACACCGTTTGACGATCCCGGTCTTTGTGACAGATCGCCCTATCTGTTTCCCTAACAATGGAATCGCCCACTACCAGCACCTGTCTGGCCTGCCCTGCTCTCCTGGTCCCCTGCTTACAGGAGCCGATATTCCCCTGACTGGCAGAGGAAGGGTCCGGCTGCAGCAGTGCCATCCCTGAACTGTCATCCCCCTCATCTGCCAACCTTGCAAACTTGTTGGGGTGTGTCAGATCAGGGCTAGCCTCCCTGGCACTCTCCGCTCTACCCCGCTTTCTAAATGTTAGGCTACTTTCACACCAGCGTTTTTTGCGGATCCGTCAATAATACAACCGCATGCATCCGTCATGAACAGATCTGGTTGTATTATGTCTTCTATAGCCATGACGGATCCGTCTTGAACACCACTGAAAGTCAACGGGGGACGGATCTGTCTTCTATTGTGCCAGATTGTGTCAGAGAAAACGGATCCGTCACCATTGACTAAAACATTGTGCCAGGTTGGATCCGTTTGGCTCTGCTTCGTCAGGTGTCCGCTTACAGAGCGGAATGGTGACTGATCGGAGGCAAACTGATGCATTCGGGGCGGATCCTTTTCCATTCAGAATGAATTAGGGCAAAACTGATCCGTTTTGGACCGCTTCTGAGAGCCCATGTGAATGTCACAAACGGAAAGCCAAAATGCTAGTGTGAAAGTAGCCTTATCCAGCTAGCTACCTCACTCTCCTCAGCCTCCTCGCTACCACCCTACCCCACATCTACGCCATAGAGTGCCTGCTCAGTTAACGGCAAACTCTTTTCCAGATTGTCAACACTTCTCAGTGTCGAAACTCGCCCGCTTAGATACTCGATGTGCGATTCCAAACGGGCAATTTGCTCACATTTTGAAGAAAGATATTCACCCTCAAACGGCTGTTCCAGAACTGCATACATTAGACAAGATGTGCACTTGACTGCGCTGTCAATAATGGGACACATACTAAATGGGGATTATGCAAGAAAAGAGAAAAAATACAATATAATGCAGTGATAAGAAACTGATCCCCCACTAAAGTCCCTGAATCTGAAGTCACGTAATTTAAAGTCACACACTAAATGCAAACACACACTTGAAATCAAACACGCGAACGCTCACAAACTCGCGTTGTTTGTCTGCTTGTAGTGCAGCTCCCAAACGGACTGCTTTATTTCTTTGGATTCACAGAAGATTGTGTATGTTGATACATTGTAACAAAAAAAACGTGGAAGGAAAAAAACAAACTGGATTAGAAAGTCTCAGTACTTTTCACATTACAATGCTTGAGCTTTATTTACCTTAAAAAGGAAACCCCCTTTAATGTCCCAGGCACCGTGTAAACAATCGGCGCAGCCGCGACTCAGGTCCTGGGAAGCAAGCATTTTCCTGTCTTTCGATAATGAGCATTCCTTCTAGTGCAACATGTGCAAAATATCAACGTCATTGTGTTCAGCTGAAAATAGCTGACGCGTTCTGAGGCTTATGGGTAACTATAGGCACTTGCAAAGTGAATGGCGACAAACATTTGTGCAGGCACTTATATGCACATTTTCCATACCTCCCAACCGTCCCGGATCCAGCGGGACAGTCCTGCATTGCAGTGGCTGTCCCGGTACGGGGGAGCTATGTCCCGCTTTCTGGCAGCTGTCCCTGCTCCATAGGAAGCAGAGACAGTTGCCTGTATTATGATGAAACAGAAAGCTGGTATTGGCTCTCTGCTTCATCGTTCCTCCCCCCTGCTGGCTATCCGCACTTCGTGTCTGTGCGGGGGTGCAGGGCCAGCCAGCAGTCAGCCTTGGCTCCGCCTCCTTCACAGACCAGAGCAGCTGATGTCGTGCTGCTGCTGCTAGGAACAGGGTAAGTATGTGGTGTTTATTTTTTTTTACTTTCTGTGAGGGGCACATTACTGGGCATATTACTGGGGGCACAGCTGGGTAGCACAGCTGGGTATATTACTGAAGGCACAGCTGGGCATATTGCTGGTGGCACAGCTGGGCATACTACTGGGGGCACATAACTGGAAATACTACTGGGGACACAGCTGGGCATACTACTGGGGGCACAGCTGGGCATACTACTTGGGGCACAGCTGGGCATACTACTGGGGGCACAGCTGGGCATACTACTGGGGGCACAGCTGGGCATACTACTTGGGGCACAGCTGGGCATATTACTGGGGGCACAGCTAGACATATTACTGGGGGCACAGATGGGTATATTACTGGGGGCACAGCTGGACATATTACTGGGGGCACAGCTGGGCATACTACTGGGGGCACAGCTGGGCATATTACTGGGGGCACAGCTGGGCATACTACTGGGGGCACAGCTGGGCATATTACTGGGGGCACAGCTGGGCATATTACTGGGGCACAGCCTGGCATATTACTGGGGGCACCGCTGGGCATATTATTGGGGGCACAGCTGGGCATATTACTGGGGGCACAGCTGGGCATATTACTGGGGGCACAGCTGGGCATATTACTGGGGACACATAACAGGGCATATTACTGGGGGCACATCTGGGCATATTAATGGGGGCACATAACAGGGCATATTACTGTGGGAACAGCTGGGCATAATTCTGTGAGGGGGCACATAACTGGGCATATTACTGGGGGCACAGCTGGGCATAATTCTGTGAGGGAGCACAATGTGGGCATAAATACTGTTCGGTGGCATGAAGGGCGAATAATTACTATGTGGGGGCATTAAGAGGACTGGTTGGGATTAGGTGCATAGTTATGTTTTGGGCGCAGTTAGAGGTGCGGCCTAGTGCAGAAAAAATATGTCCCTCTTTGTTCATTTAGAAAGTTGGGAAGTATTTGTTTTCTCTGCAGTCTGGAGTTAAGATTAGACCAATATTTTACAATATTAAGTAAGAAAAGTGTGTATATCCTTGTGACGTGCACCTCTTCTGCAATGTAACCAACAGGACCAAATCCTTTTTCCATCACATTATGCAATGCTCGTTTCCATGGTTATGACCACCCTGCAATCCAGCAGCAGTGGTCGTGCTTGCACACTACAGGAAAAAGCATTAGCCTATGTGCAGTCCCATGGTCCCGGCCACCAGAGAGGCCGGCGTTTTTTCCCTTTAGGGTGCAAGCATGGCCACTGCTGATGGATTGCAGGGTGGTCGTAACCATAGAAACAAGCAGTGTATAATGTGATGGAAAAATGAATCCATCCAGCAAGGGAGGCAATATGGAGAATCACAGTACATTAGTAAGTGGCTTGTGTTCACTTCGTCTACCAGATATATGCTATTTGCATTAAGTTTTCAGTCCGCCCCTGGGAGCCATACACATATCTATATGGCCATTTTGCAGATTATAGAATGTGTCCTATTCTGGTCCGTATTGAGATGAGAATAGACATGTCTATTGCACACTGGAGCGATCTGTATTTTGTGGATTCGTGGTATGTGGACTCAAATATGGACATATTTGCATGAAGTGAAAGGGGGGTTGAAATATGTCCAGCAATCTGGAGAGAGTATTAAACGCTATATGCCAGAAGCTGGATAAGTTGCTCCGTAGGATAATATGGGGCATGGCACTGAACCTCACAAGAAGCCGGATTGAAAAGCACTGCAGTCAGGTGCTTAACAGGGGATGGCCAGACATAAGAAAATGCATCTTACATGACTACTTAGGCTGCTTTCACACTAGCGTTACTGCTGGATCCGGCAGGATTCAGCAAAAACGCTTCCGTTACTGATAATACAGCCATCTGCATCCGTTATGAACGGATCCGGTTGTATTATCTTTAACATAGACAAGGCGCAGATTGTGTCCTCCAGATTGACTTACATTGGGGATTATGCCGGATCCGTCTTGCTCCGCATCCCAGGATAGAAAGCAGACTACAAAATGCTGGGGTTTGCTCTCCGGTATGAGAACGGAACAGAATGCATTTTGGAGCATTCCATTCTGTTCAGTTTTGTCCCCATTGACAATTTTTTCTCCGGTATTGAGCCCCTATGACAGATCCTAATACCGGAAAACGAAAAGGCTACTGTTAAAATAGCCACACACTAGCGTTTATATTTTCCGGTATTGAGATCCGTCATAGGGTCTCAATACCAGAAAAAAACGCTTAATTGTCAACGGGGACAAAATGTAACTGAACAGAACAGAATGCTCCAAAATGCATTCCGTTCCGTTCTTATACCGGAGAGCAAACCGCAGCAAGCTGCAGTTTGCTTTCTGTCCTGGGATGCGGATCCGTTTTCTCTGACACAATCTAACACAACAGAAAATGGATCCGTCCCCCATTGACTTTCAATGGAGTTCATGATGGATCCGTCTTGGTAATGTTAAAGATAATAAAACCGGATCCGTTCATAACGGATGCAGGTGGTTGTATTATCAGTAACGGAAGTGTTTTTGCTGAACCCGGCCGGATCCAGTAAAAACGCTAGTGTGAAAGTAGCCTTAGCTGACAAAGAAGGTTAGACACTTTCTCAAAGAAAAAAATCCTTTGGTTCTGAGAATTTGTTCCTGTCCACTGTATATACTGAATGTAAAAATGTTGAATCCAAGTAAGAAGCGCTGCAGTGTACAGCATGCAAGCAATTAAGCAGCATCGTGACCCTATGATGTGGGAGGAAGTGAATTTTAGACTTTTTAAGCCCAGTTCACATTTCCATGTCCGTTTGGCATCCGTGGAAAATCCATCTGTGTTTCATCTGTGAAGAATCTATGTGTTCGTTTTTGCCCTCCGTGTGTCACCCGTATTCAATAGACGATGCTCAGCTGAAAATTAATTTCCACCACTTTGTACCAGTGGTCAGTGAAAAAACACTGACAGAACACGTCATTGGGGTTGTGAAAATGGTTTTTAACAGACCCACAGACGTCAGTGTGTTTAGACATGTCACGGACCAAAGTAGTGTATATCTTCGTCATTTTTCCCACAGAGAACAGATTAAATCACATCACTTTTGCGTTGCGTGAAAATCGCAGCATGTTCTATGTTCTGCGATTTTCAGGCAACGCTGGCCCCATAGAATAAAGGGGGCTGTGTGAAAATCGCAAGCATCCGCAAGCAAGTGAGGATGAGATGCGATTTTCACGGATGGTTGCTAAGAGATGTTGTTTGTACACATTCAGTTTTTTATCACGCGTGTGCAAAATGCAGTAAATCGCAATACACGGGCACGACCGTGAAGCAGCCGCATGCGGATCGCGGACCTATTCACTTGAATGGGGTCCGTGATCCGCATCTGACGGTCCGCACCACAAAAGAGTAGTGCATAAACTACTTTTTTGCGGTGCGGAGGCACGTCCAGAAACACACAGAAGCACTCCGTAGTGCTACTGTGGGGTTCCGATCTGTGCCTCCGTTCTGCATCTCAGTGATTGCAGACCCATTTAAGTGAATGGGTCCACAATCCGTGGTGTGGGGTGCACACGGCCGATGCCCGTGTATTGCAGACTCCTGTATGCGGGCCGCAATATGGCCACGACCGGGCAACGGCATGAGCCCTTACTCCATGTGCATTCCATTTCCGTTTGTCCCCATGGTCGTTCCGCAAAAAAGTAGCGCACGTCCTATTAGGGCTCGTTCACACGAACATTTTTTTGAGTTCCGTATACCGTTCGTATACGGAACCATTTATTTAAAAAAAATGTAATGTATGCATTCAGTTTCCGTATTTCCGTTCCTCTGCATTTTGAGTCATGTCCTATTATTGCACGCAAATCATGTTCCATGGCTCTATTCAAGTCAATGAGGCTGTAAAAAAAACGGAATGCATCCGTATGTCTTCCGTATCCGTTCCGTTTTTGAGAAAGCATCTATTAAAAATGTTATGCCCAGCCCAATTTTTCAATGTACTTACTGTTAAAACATTATTATATGCTTCCGTCTGCGATCCGTAAAAAAGGGTTACAAACGGAAACCATACAGAAATGGAACAGAACGGAAGTAGAATGGAAAAACTACTGAAGCTAAAAATGGAAAACTGATCCGTTAAAAACAGACCGCAAAACTATACGGTCGTGTGAACGAGCCTTTATTGTCCGCAAATCACGGTCCGAGACCCCATTCAAGTCAATGGGTCCGCAAAAAATACGGAATGCACACGGAACACATCCGTATTTTGCGGATCCATACTGTAGAAATGCTATGCCCAGCCCATATTGCTCATGTGTTTGGTGATTAATAAGTTGCTGTTTCCGCTTCCGATCCGCGACAGACGGATTGCATACGGAAACCATATGGATATGTTTGTGGAATAACGGAACGGAAGTGGACTTAAATCAGAGAGAAAAAACCCTCAGATGCGGAACAACGGATCCGTGAAAAACGGACCACAAAACAACAACGGTCGTGTGCATGAGCCCTTAGAGTGTAAGCTCATGAGATCTACTTACATGCTCTCCTTTCATTGTATAGCGCCACGTATGGTGTGGTGCTGGACGCAGATTAATCTGCTAATTATTACTGCACATTTCATCTCTATAGTCAGAGCACTTAAAGTGACAGAGCCTCACGCTGTCCCTCGCCCCATACCCTCGCCCCGTCCTGTATAATGCACTTTTCAGTTGTTTGTCTGTTATTTCACCTGGGCTGCTCCACAAAATGCTCTGCTCTTGAATAAACAGCGTATAATGGAGCTCTGTGCAGCAGGTCAGCCGCAGCCACAACCCCTGGCACTTGTGCAGGCACATTCATCACAATAGGTGTTGTCCCAGCAGACAAGTTGATCCCTGTGTGGCATACAGATGTGTGTGTTCCACTGTGCATTCAATGGTGGTGTAATGATTAGAGTGTAAGCTCCTGGGGACAGCAGCAATGTGCGTCACGTTGGACCCCCACAGATCAGATACTGATAACCTATTAAGAGGATAGGTCATCAGTACAAAAGTCTTGGAAAATCCCTTTAATTCCTAAACAGGTAAAGTTAGGTCAAAACTGACTCCTCCAGGCTGTTTCTGAGCAAATGCTAGCAAAGACTGATATATCATATGACCCCCTTCCCACTGGAAAAACCTGAGCTGAATTCAATATGGTGGATTTCGAAATGGCAGCCAAAAAACGTTTCCCCCACTAAATATTTGCTCCTCCCTCCCAATTAATACTTTTACACATTGGGGTTCAATTTACCACAAATTACGACAGTTAAAAGGGTCCAGACTTATCCCTCACCCAGTATATGAGGGGCACATGGTACTAACTGTATGATGCCAATACTGGAGTCTGCTACACTGTATACTATGGAAGCCTGTTACACTGTATACTATGGAGGGCTGTTACACTGTATACTATGAGGGGCTGTTACACTATATACTATGAGGGGCTGTTACACTGTATACTATGGAGGGCTGTTACACTGTATACTATGGAGGGGCTGTTACACTGTATACTATGAGGGGCTGTTACACTATATACTATGAGGGGCTGTTACACTGTATACTATGAGGGGCTGTTACACTATATACTATGAGGGGCTGTTACACTGTATACTATGAGGGGCTGTTACACTATATACTATGAGGGGCTGTTACACTGTATACTATGAGGCGCTGCTACACTGTATACTATGGAAGCCTGTTACACTGTATACTATGGAGGGCTGTTACACTGTATACTATGGAGGGCTGTTACACTGTATACTATGGAGGGGCTGTTACACTGTATACTATGAGGGGCTGTTACACTGTATACTATGGAGGGGCTGTTACACTGTATACTATGAGGGGCTGTTACACTATATACTATGAGGGGCTGTTACACTGTATACTATGAGGGGCTGTTACACTGTATACTATGAGGGGCTGTTACACTGTATACTATGGAGGGCTGTTACACTGTATACTATGGAGGGCTGTTACACTGTATACTATGGAGGGCTGTTACACTGTATACTATGGAGGGCTGTTACACTGTATACTATGGAGGGCTGTTACACTGTATATTATGGAGGGCTGTTACACTGTATAATATGGAGGGCTGTTACACTGTATACTATGAGGGGCTGTTACACTGTATACTATGGAGGGCTGTTACACTGTATACTATGGAGGGCTGTTACACTGTATACTATGGAGGGGCTGTTACACTGTATACTATGGAGGGCTGTTACACTGTATACTATGGAGGGCTGTTACACTGTATACTATGAGGGGCTGTTACACTGTATACTATGGAGGGCTGTTACACTGTATACTATGGAGGGGCTGTTACACTGTATACTATGGAGGGCTGTTACACTGTATACTATGGAGGGGCTGTTACACTGTATACTATGGAGGGCTGTTACACTGTATACTATGGAGGGCTGTTACACTGTATACTATGGAGGGCTGTTACACTGTATACTATGGAGAAGCTGTTACACTGTATACTATGGAGGGCTGTTACACTGTATACTATGGAGCGCTGTTACACTGTATACTATGAGGGGCTGGAGGGCTGTTACACTATATACTATGAGGGGCTGTTACACTGTATACTATGGAGGGGCTGTTACACTGTATACTATGGAGCGCTGTTACACTGTATACTATGAGGGGCTGGAGGGCTGTTACACTGTATACTATGAGGGGCTGTTACACTATATACTATGGAGGGCTGTTACACTGTATACTATGGAGTGCTGTTACACTGTATACTATGAGGGGCTGGAGGGCTGTTACACTGTATACTATGAGGGGCTGTTACACTGTATACTATGGAGGGCTGTTACACTGTATATTATGGAGGGCTGTTACACTGTATAATATGGAGGGCTGTTACACTGTATACTATGAGGGGCTGTTACACTGTAAACTATGGAGGGCTGTTACACTGTATACTATGAGGGGCTGTTACACTATATACTATGAGGGGCTGTTACACTGTATACTATGGAGGGCTGTTACACTATATACTATAGAGGGCTGTTACACTGTATAATATGGAGGGCTGTTACACTGTATACTATGAGGGGCTGTTACACTGTATACTATGGAGGGCTGTTACACTGTATACTATGGAGGTCTGTTACACTGTATACTATGAGGGCTGTTACACTGTATACTATGAGGGGCTGGAGGGCTGTTACACTATATACTATGAGGGGCTGTTACACTGTATACTATGAGGCGCTGTTACACTGTATACTATGGAGGGCTGTTACACTGTATACTATGAGGGGCTGTTACACTGTATACTATGGAGGGCTGTTACACTGTATACTATGAGGGGCTGTTACACTATATACTATGAGGGGCTGGAGGGCTGTTACACTATATACTATGAGGGGTTGGAGGGCTGTTACACTGTATACTATGAGGGGCTGGAGGGCTGTTACACTATATACTATGAGGGGCTGTTACACTGTATACTATGAGGCGCTGTTACACTGTATACTATGGAGGGCTGTTACACTGTATACTATGAGGGGCTGTTACACTGTATACTATGGAGGGCTGTTACACTGTATACTATGAGGGGCTGTTACACTATATACTATGAGGGGCTGTTACACTGTATACTATGGAGGGCTGTTACACTATATACTATGAGGGGCTGTTACACTATATACTATGAGGGGCTGTTACACTGTATACTATGAGGGGCTGTTACACTATATACTATGAGGGGCTGTTACACTGTATAATATGGAGGGCTGTTACACTGTATACTATGAGGGGCTGTTACACTGTATACTATGGAGGGCTGTTACACTGTATACTATGGAGGTCTGTTACACTGTATACTATGAGGGGCTGGAGGGCTGTTACACTATATACTATGAGGGGCTGTTACACTGTATACTATGAGGCGCTGTTACACTGTATACTATGGAGGGCTGTTACACTGTATACTATGGAGGGCTGTTACACTGTATACTATGGAGGGTTGTTACACTGTATACTATGAGGGGCTGGAGGACTGTTACACTGTATACTATGAGGGGCTGTTACACTATATACTATGAGGGGCTGTTACACTATATACTATGAGGGGCTGGAGGACTGTTACACTGTATACTATGAGGGGCTGGAGGACTGTTACAATGTATACTATGAGGGGCTGTTACACTGTATACTATGAAGGGCTGTTACACTGTATACTATGAGGGGCTGTTACACTGTATACTATGAGGGGCTGTTACACTGTATACTATGAAGGGCTGTTACACTGTATACTATGGAGGGCTGTTACACTGTATACTATGGAGGGCTGTTACACTGTATACTATGGAGGGCTGTTACACTGTATACTATGAGGGGCTGGAGGACTGTTACACTGTATACTATGGAGGGCTGTTACACTGTATACTATGGAGGGCTGTTGCTCTGTATACCATGAGGGGCTGTTACACTGTATACTATGAGGGGCTGTTACACTGTATACTATGGAGGGCTGTTACACTGTATACTATGGAGGGCTGTTACACTGTATACTATGAGGGGCTGGAGGACTGTTACACTGTATACTATGAGGGGCTGTTACACTATATACTATGAGGGGCTGTTAACACTGTATACTATGAGGGGCTGTTACACTGTATACTATGGAGGGCTGTTACACTGTATACTATGGAGGGCTGTTACACTGTATACTATGAGGGGCTGTTACACTGTATACTATGGAGGGCTGCTGTTACACTGTATACTATGAGGGCTGTTACACTGTATACTATGAGAGGGCTGTTACACTGTATACTATGAGGGGCTGTTACACTGGTACTATGAGGGCTGTTACACTGTATACTATGAGGGGCTGGAGGACTGTTACACTGTATACTATGGAGGGCTGTTACACTGTATACTATGGAGGGCTGTTACACTGTATACTATGAGGGCTGAGGCTGTTACACTGTATACTATGGAGGGCTGTTACACTGTATACTATGAGGGGCTGTTACACTATATACTATGAGGGGCTGTTACACTATATACTATGAGGGGCTGGAGGACTGTTACACTGTATACTATGAGGGGCTGGAGGACTGTTACAATGTATACTATGAGGGGCTGTTACACTGTATACTATGAAGGGCTGTTACACTGTATACTATGAGGGGCTGTTACACTGTATACTATGAAGGGCTGTTACACTGTATACTATGCGGGGTTGGAGGGCTGTTACACTGTATACTATGAGGGGCTGTTACACTGTATACTATGAAGGGCTGTTACACTGTATACTATGAGGGGCTGTTACACTGTATACTATGAGGGGCTGTTACACTATTCACTATGAAGGGCTGTTACACTGTATACTATGGAGGGCTGTTACACTGTATACTATGGAGGGCTGTTACACTGTATACTATGAGGGGCTGGAGGACTGTTACACTGTATACTATGGAGGGCTGTTACACTGTATACTATGGAGGGCTGTTACTCTGTATACCATGAGGGGCTGTTACACTGTATACTATGAGGGGCTGTTACACTGTATACTATGGAGGGCTGTTACACTGTATACTATGGAGGGCTGTTACACTGTATACTATGAGGGGCTGGAGGACTGTTACACTGTATACTATGAGGGGCTGTTACACTATATACTATGAGGGGCTGGAGGACTGTTACACTGTATACTATGAGGGGCTGGAGGACTGTTACACTGTATACTATGAGGGGCTGTTACACTGTATACTATGAGGGGCTGGAGGACTGTTACACTGTATACTATGAGGGGCTGTTACACTGTATACTATGGAGGGGCTGTTACACTGTATACTATGAAGGGCTGTTACACTGTATA
Organism: Bufotes viridis; assembly: GCA_033119425.1. NCBI lineage: Eukaryota > Metazoa > Chordata > Amphibia > Anura > Bufonidae > Bufotes > Bufotes viridis. Next base: position 444,450,450 of record CM065590.1, on the reverse strand, counting down.
CTATGAGGGGCTGGAGGACTGTTACACTGTATACTATGAGGGGCTGTTACACTATATACTATGAGGGGCTGTTACACTATATACTATGAGGGGCTGGAGGACTGTTACACTGTATACTATGAGGGGCTGGAGGACTGTTACACTGTATACTATGAGGGGCTGTTACACTGTATACTATGAGGGGCTGGAGGACTGTTACACTGTATACTATGAGGGGCTGTTACACTGTATACTATGGAGGGGCTGTTACACTGTATACTATGAAGGGCTGTTACACTGTATACTATGCGGGGTTGGAGGGCTGTTACACTATATACTATGAGGGGCTGGAGGACTGTTACACTGTATACTATGAGGGGCTGTTACACTGTATACTATGAGGGGCTGTTACACTATTCACTATGAAGGGCTGTTACACTGTATACTATGAGGGGCTGGAGGACTGTTACACTGTATACTATAAGGGGCTGTTACACTGTATACTATGGAGGGGCTGTTACACTGTATACTATGCGGGGTTGGAGGGCTGTTACACTATATACTATGAGGGGCTGGAGGACTGTTACACTGTATACTATAAGGGGCTGTTACACTGTATACTATGGAGGGCTGTTACACTATTCACTATGAAGGGCTGTTACACTGTATACTATGGAGGGCTGTTACACTGTATACTATGAGGGGCTGGAGAGCCTTTTACACTGTATGCTATAAAGAGCTGAGGGGCTGTTACACTGTATCCTTGGAGGGGCTGTAGAAGCTGGGGGTCTGTTGCATTGTCTCCTGAGGGAGACAGGGCAGTGTGGAGCTGGATGGCAGCATCCAGGGTTAATGTGAGGGGCCGGGGTCAGTCTCCGCCCATGAAGCAGTGGCCGCCCCCTGGAGGAGTGGACGGGGGATCCTGTGATCTCAGCCGGCTACGTGTGTTTACTGTCGGCCGGAGCCCGTGCGCGTTCCCGCGTCCTCCTGTCGTGCGCGCGCCTGTCACTCTCATGTCACAGGTCCTGTATTACCTGACAGCTGGGGACATGAGCCGGGGACCCCCGAGGAGAGGGGCGCTGGGGGGCTGGAGACCCTCGCCGGGCAGCTGAGGGAGGGGGCAGCACCATGTGGAGCCTTCACCCTGAGAGACAGCAGCACTGCAGCTGAGAGAAACTTCCTTCCCAGGACCCTGAGAGCACAGTGAGTGACCGGAGGGACGGCCGCAGGAGAGACAGTCACCTCAGGGAGGGGAGGAGACAGTCACCGCAGGCAGGAGAGATAGTGGGTACAGGCACAAGAGACCGTAACCGCAGACGGGAGAGACAGTGACCACAGCCAGAAGAGACTGTCCCCACAGACACATGGGAGAGTCCTGGAGAGACAATGCTTGGGACAGTGGACGGCGGCATAGACAGTCACCAGGGGCTGGAGACATTACAGGTAGAGAGTGAGCTGTCAGGAGAGAGCAAGAGATAAAGTGCATGAGAGAGACAGCACACGAGACTGCCGAGAAACCTAGCAGAGGGAAAAGGAGACAGCAGAGAGTGAGAGAGGGCAGGGTGAAAGAGCAAAGGGAGAGGGAATGGAAACTATGCTCAGGAAAAGAGACAGCAGTTAAGGAGAGCAGCCTGCGAGAGAGTGCAAAAAGTGCATGGGAAGAGAGACAGCAGCCAGGGAAGAGACCTACAGAGAGAGAGCCTGACAAGCTGCTGACTGTCCCTCCGAGGGGCCTCTGCTAGATTTCAATCTGTCACACTTGCTTTTCTTCTCTGGGAACAATGTGTGATTGTTGTGCTCCCTCTCCAGAGCAACATGGGGGGTGGGAGGGGGCAGTCGGCTCTCTGGAAGGTGGCAGATCCTTGTGAGAGGGTCCCTGGGCTGTGTCCTTTTGAGGGAGCTGCTCCTGTCCCAGGGATGAGGATCATTGTGCAGGGACTGCCTGGATCACTGACTGAGAGGGGGAGCTCCCTGCACGGCTGCTGCTGGCCCTTTAAGAATCTGGTCAAGCACTTCTAGTGGTGTGAGAGACACAGAGAGAGAAAGAGAGTGTCTGTGACAGGGGAGAGAGTGTCTGTGGAAGGAAAGAGAGTGGCTGGGGCTCACCAGAGACACACAGAGGATTTCACTCCACTCTGGACTCATTTGACAGGTTCCCTTCAAGCAATCAGAGGTGGCATCGGTGACAAAGGGATATTGTGCTGGGTTCAGCATGCTCACTGAGCCAGACGTTCCTCCGGAGTTTGAAAGGTGAGTTCACTCTTCTGTACACTTACCGGTGCTTGTACCCCCTGCATGCCCTGCTTGTGCCCAGTGCCAGTCCACTTACTCAGAACCATTGACTCCCTCTCCTGTATGGACCTATTCATGTGTGCTAGACTTATTGCTCATACAGGGACCCACTGCCTGATGTCCTCTATCTACTCCAGACTCAGTCCTTGTACAGGGACCCACTGCCTGATGTCCTCTATCTACTCCAGACTCAGTCCTTGTACAGGGACCCACTGCCTGATCTCCAGTATCTACTCCAGACTCAGTCCTTGTACAGGGACCCACTACCTGATGTCCTGTATCTACTGCAGACTCAGTCCTTGTAGAGGGACCCACTGCCTGGATCTCCAGTATCTACTCCAGACTCAGTCCTTGTACAGGGACTCCCTGCCTGATCTCCAGTATCTACTCCAGACTCAGTCCTTGTACAGGGACCCACTGCCTGATCTCCAGCATCTACTCCAGACTCAGTCCTTGTACAGGGACTCCCTGCCTGATCTCCAGTATCTACTCCAGACTCAGTCCTTGTACAGGGACCCAGTACGTGATGTCCTCTATCTACTCCAGACTCAGTCCTTGTACAGGGACCCACTGCCTGATGTCCAGTATCTACTCCAGACTCAGTCCTTGTACAGGGACCCAGTACGTGATGTCCTCTATCTACTCCAGACTCAGTCCTTGTACAGGGACCCAGTACCTGATGTCCAGTATCTACTCCAGACTCAGTCCTTGTACAGGGACCCAGTACATGATGTCCAGTATCTACTCCAGAGTCAGTCCTTATACAGGGACCCACTGCCTGATGTCCAGTATCTACTCCAGACTCAGTCCTTGTACAGGGACCCAGTACATGATGTCCAGTATCTACTCCAGACTCAGTCCTTGTACAGGGACCCAGTACATGATGTCCTCTATCTCCTCCAGACTCAGTCCTTGTACAGGGACCCACTGCCTGATCTCCACAGAATATACTCCGGACTCAGTCCTTATACTGGGACGTACTGCCTGATCTCCATGGTATATGCTCCTCACTCAGTCCTCTCTTGTATACTCTTGATACGTAGCTGTTATACAGGGACTTGTTGATTATTCATCTCCAGTATATGCTATTTCTTTGGGGCTCGTGGCCGGATCTGAACTTCGGCTCTACTCCTAACATGAAGAGGTAGAGTATTATAAAGCAGGCTATTATAAGAATCTGCTCCTCATACGGAGACCCATTGATTGCCCCTTCTCTCCATCCAGATCATTTCTTGGTCTCTTATATAAAGAGGGATTCTTCCTTTATAGTCTGTCTCTTGCGCCCCTGGTAAGCTCCGGACCTGTTCCTTAGGCAGATGGTCCATGTATGGTCCCCCTGCACTCTTCCCCAGGAGCATAACCGATGTAGGGTACTCACTGTCTGCACCCTATATGTGCTCCGGACCTTAGACAGAGGGTCCACGTATGGTCCCCCGGAGCATAACCGATGTAGGGTACTCACTGTCTGCACCCTATATGTGCTCCGGACCTTAGACAGAGGTCCACGTATGGTCCCCCGGAGCATAACCGATGTAGGGTACTCACTGTCTGCACCCTATATGTGCTCCGGACCTTAGACAGAGGTCCACGTATGGTCCCCCTGCACTCTTCCCCAGGAGTTTAACCCCCTGCAGGGGGGACTCATTCTCCGCTCCGGACTCGGTCCCAGTCTTTTCTCTGCATGTAGCTCCTATAGGTTTGCAGCACTCTGCTGAGTAGTTTTCTTGCAGTTGTGGAGTCTGGTCATCCTCCCTGCCGTCCACACTCAGCCCCATAGCCCTGAGCTCCATGTTCCCTTCACATCCCTTGTAGCTTGATTTATAAATATTTTTATAAAACGCAGATTTTCTCCTTCTTGATTGAGATAAGATGACGGGAGACGTTCCGAGTATTTGTTCTAGCTCTACCTGAAGGATGAGGGATGGATACACCTCGATGTCTGCTCCTCCCGCAGCCGTCCTAGCCTCAATTTATTTTAATAATGTGCCACATGCGATTCCATCCAGCCGCTCACATTTCCCTCTTATCTTCTGTATCTGGTGACATTTTCTGGCATTTTGGGCCAAACGTGTGCTTTTTTTCCCCAAGCGCAGGAAATAAAAGTGCGGCAGCTGGGAATTTCTTTAGCGTTCTGACTTGTAACAAAGTATCAGGCACATCCCCGATTTTACATTTTTTCCAGAGAACAAAGGTCACTGTGCTATCAGCTCCTGGAGTGGATTCACATGTTTGTGACAAGTTCGTTCTCGGTGTGCAGTAAGGATGTGCACTTATGGACGGAAGGGAAACGCTAGAAAAAATGAAAAATCATTTACCAAGTTGTAACTTTTTGCTGTGAGTTTTAGCTGCAGCTTCCAAGTTCCCTGCAGTGAGGGTCTCGTTCGGTGGAGTTCCGCTCGGTTACATTTGCTTATTTTCCTCTTGTAATATTGTACCTTTATGAGAATCGGACATAAATATTATTTTCCGGGGTTTCGTGGGGAAAAATGTCCCCTTGCCTGCATTGTGTTAGTGTTTACGGCAGGGTTACTGGATATAGGGATGGAGGCGATGTATTAGGCTCAGGATATCTTATATTAGATTCAGGATATTTAGGAGGTGACACACATTGTATTTGAATGTAAATTTAAGGCAAACCCGGGAGGAAATGTTGTATGATTTACTGTGCAGTGTGGTGTTTTATTGTTTTATATAGGGCTAAAGACATTGTATTCAGGGCTAGGTTATATGAAGAAATATGTATAAAGTGTACAGGGGAAGAGGCCGTGTAATAAGGTAACATATACTGTCATAGACGGGTTAATTGGAATTAAAATATAGAGGGTGAGAGGCATTGATTTATGGTTAGAGCATTGGGTTAGATATATAATGGTAGATATGTGGGGTTATAGTCATTAGGTAGAATATATAGGGGTAGATATGAGGGGTTAGAGCCATTGGGTAGAATATATAGAGGTAGTTATGTGGGGTTAGAGTCATTAGGTAGAATATATAGGGGTAGATATGTGGGGTTAGAGTCATTAGGTAGAATATATAGGGGGTAGATAAGTGGGGTTAGAGTTATTGGGTAGAATATATTGGGGTAGATATGTGGGGTTAGAGTCATTGGGTACAATATATAGTGGTAGATATGTGGGGTTAGAGTCATTGGGTAGAATATATAGGGGTAGATATGCGGGGTTAAAATCATTAGGTAGAATATATAGTGTTAGAGTCATTGGGTAGAATATATTGGGGTAGATATGTGGGGTTAGAGTCATTGGGTAGAATATATTGGGGTAGATATGTGGGATTAGAGTCATTGGGTAGAATATATAGTCGTAGATATGTGGGGTTGGAGTCATTGGGTAGAATATATAGGGGTAGATATGTGGGGTTGGAGTCATTGGGTAGAATATATAGGGGTAGATATGTGGGGTTGGAGTCATTGGGTAGAATATATTGGGGTAGATATGTGGGATTAGAGTCATTGGGTAGAATATATACGGGTAGATATGTGGGGTTAGAGTCATTGGGTAGAATATATTGGGGTAGATATGTGGGGTTAGAATCATTAGGTAGAATATATAGGGTTAGAGTCATTGGGTAGAATATATTGGGGTAGATATGTGGGGTTAGAGTCATTGGGTAGAATATATAGGGGTAGATATGTGGGGTTGGAGTCATTGGGTAGAATATATAGGGTTAAAGTCATTGGGTAGAATATATAGGGGTAGATATGTGGGGTTAGAGTCATTGGGTACAATATATAGGGGTAGATATGTGGGGTTAGAGTTATTAGGTAGAATATATAGGGGTAGATATGCGGGGTTAAGTAGAGTCATTGGGTAGAATATATAGGGGTAGATATGTGGGGTTAGAGTCATTAGGTAGAATATATAGGGGTAGATATGTGGGGTTAGAGTCATTAGGTAGAATATATAGGGGTAGATATGTGGGGTTAGAGTCATTAGGTAGAATATATAGGGGTAGATATGTGGGGTTAGAGTTATTAGGTAGAATATATAGGTGTAGATATGTGGGGTTAGACTCATTGGGTAGAATATATTGGGGTAGTTATGTGGGGTTGGAGTCATTAGGTAGAATCTATACGGGGTAGTTATGTGGGGTTAGAGTCATTAGGTAGAATATATAGGGGTAGATATGTAAGGTTAGAGTCATTGGGTAGAATATATAGAGGTAGATATGTGGGGTTAGAATCATTAGGTAGAATATATAGGGGTAGATATGTGGGGTTGGAGTTATTGGGTATAATATATAGGGGTAGATATGTAGGGTTAGAGTCATTGGGTAGAATATATAGGGGTAGATATGTGGGGTTGGAGTTATTCGGTAGAATATATAGGGGTAGATATGTAGAGTTAGAGTTTATGGGGTAGATATGTGGGGTTAGAGTCATTAGATAGAATATATAGGGGTAGATATGTAAGGTTAGAGTCATTAGGTAAAATATATAGGGGTAGATATCATTAGGTAGAATATATAGGGGTAGATATGTAGGGTTAAAGTCATTAGGTAGAATATATAGGGGTAGATATGTGGGGTTGGAGTCATTAGGTAGAATATATGGGAGTAGATATGTGGGGTTAGAGTCATTAGGTAGAATATATAGGGGTAGATATGTGGGGTTAGAGTTTATGGGGTAGATATGTGGGGTTAGAGTCATTAGGTGGAATATATAGTGGTAGATATGTAGGGTTGGAGTCATTAGGTAGAATATATGGGAGTAGATATGTGGGGTTAGAGTCATTAGGTAGAATATATAGGGGTAGATATGTGGGGTTAGAGTTTATGGGGTAGATATGTGGGGTTAGAGTCATTAGATGGAATATATAGGGGTAGATATGTGGGGTTAGAGTTTATGGGGTAGATATGTGGGGTTAAAGTCATTAGGTAGAATATATAGGGATAGATATGTAAGGTTAGAGTCATTAGGTAGAATATATAGGGGTAGATATGTAAGGTTAGAGTCATTAGGTAGAATATATAGGGGTAGATATGTGGGGTTAGAGTCATTGGGTTAGATAAATAGGGGTAGATATGTGGGGTTGAAGTTATTGGGTATAATATATAGGGGTAGATATGTGGGGTTAGAGTCATTAGGTAGAATATATAGGGGTAGATATGTAGGGTTGGAGTCATTAGGTAGAATATATAGGGGTAGATATGTAGGGTTAGAGTCATTGGGTAGAATATATAGGGGTAGATATGTGGGGTTAGAGTCATTAGGTAGAATATATAGGGGTAGATATGTGGGGTTGGAGTTATTGGGTATAATATATAGGGGTAGATATGTGGGGTTAGAGTCATTGGGTAGAATATATACGGGTAGATATGTGGGGTTAGAGTCATTGGGTAGAATATATAGGGGTAGATATGTGGGGTTAGAGTCATTAGGTAGAATATATAGGGGTAGATATGTGGGGTTGAAGTCATTAGGTAGAATATATAGGGGTAGATATGTGGGGTTGGAGTCATTAGGTAGAAAATATAGGGGTAGATATGTGGGGTTGGAGTCATTAGGTAGGATATATAGGGGTAGATATGTGGGGTTGGAGTCATTGGGTAGAATATATTGGGGTAGATATGTGGGATTAGAGTCATTGGGTAGAATATATAGGGGTAGATATGTGGGGTTGGAGTCATTGGGTAGAATATATGTGGGGTAAGAGTTATTAGGTAAGGTTTTAGGGCATACAGGGGTAGAGAAGTAAGTGTCAGTATCGATGGGCTCAGGGTGTTAGGATAGGCCGTACAAGGATAGAGGCTTTGTATTAGTGTTAGGATTTCTGGGGTTAATAGGATCAGTACATGTGGGGTTAGGGTGTTGGAGTTACGAGACCCCATGTTAGGGGCTGATGCTCGCCTGCTCCGCTGACCGGCTCGGCAGCTGGTGGGAGCAGCCAGTGCTCCCCATTAACACCTCGCTTCCTATCACAGCAGATGCTTGTCAGATGTGCTCTGCCAGTAGTTTCCGCTCTGGATGCAGAGGTTAGTGGTTGTATGATGCTCGGCTCCGCACACAGAATCACTCCCTGTCCTTTGCTGCTCCCTGTGGCTGCCACAGTTGACTGTTGTCCTCCTGTCTAGTGAGGCCTCCCAGCTCCGAGGTGCTGGCCGGGATTTCTGGGGACGTTGTTGGGAGATGGATTATTATGTTGGGATTTCTCCGCGTGGTTCTTGGTGATGAAGCTCGCTCAGGTCTGTCTCTGGAACAAGTTGTCGTCCCCTGAAAGTTCCCTGGAAGTTTTGCCCCTTTCTTTACTGTCTGGAGGCTTTTTGCCTGCCTCTGGCTTATTGGGGGCACAGCGAAATGAACTGGGAACGATTGCGGCTTTCTAACCCCAGTGCCAGGGCTTTGTGCACCCTTCCTGGCACCGAGGGGTTAAGGTAAAGTGCTGGGAGTGTGTTCTGTACGCTTGCAATGAATGGTATTTTCTGCATGAATGTTGCTCGACTTGGGCATTACATTAGCGGCTGGATGTCCCATATAGAACAAAATACCCGCAGGCTGCAGGGAAAAATCCGTAAGGAGGAGGAGAGCACTTAGCTGCTGTAATATCTGCCTCATTTAAACACCCACTGGATTTATTTAGGGTCATGGCAACAATGGCGAGTTCCTAAATCCTCTTCCCTGTAAGCCAACATTGTGTTCTGTGCCAGGCTCAGGTCCGGCATTGTTACCGGCGGGCTGGCACGCTCATTACCCTCTTCACCTGCTCACCATTTTGTCCTGTTCTCCTAAATAATTTTTCCAACAAAAAAAAAGGGGGAGAAATCCGTGTTGCTGCTGTTGTAGGGAGCTCACGACGGACGAGGGCAGCGGGCGCTGGGCTCTGTTTGTCCTGGCAATGGGAAGATTGCGCAGTTGGGTGGAAAATCTCGGCCTGAGACAAAATGAGGGGCGGCCACAAAAACTTAGAAAGTGCTGCTTTATTGTGTCCCTCGCCCCCCCCCCCCTACTTTCTTGGATACCGTCAGGTTTGTGCTTTATAGTTACGATGTAAATGACATGAAATGTTACAATTACTGACCCCCATCGTCCGCCTTTCCTAATGGATTTAGTCTGGATTCTTATCTGATTCCCACAATTAGATGGAGCGTAATTATATTGTATGGAGGAGGGGGGGTTGTCAGCCAGCTGTATTAGCCTGGGCCCATAATAAGCCCCCCTGGTTGCGTGATCCCCCTCCCCCGGCTTCTACCCCTGTTATTTTGATTTATATATGGGAACTGGGTCTAGTCCTCCCCCCCAGGCTTATCTGTGGGGAGCGGGAGCTGCTACTGGAGATCTCCACTCATGTTGTACTTGGCTTTTAACACACGGCGATTAAAATACAAGAAAGACTGTCAAAATCTTGTCACGATAATGAGCGCGTTCCACGTATGACAGCGCTCCGCAGACTGCGCACTTCACTCGTTCCGCTCGGATATTAATATTCCGCTCCCGCGCAGGGACCATGTGGAGTAAACTGTAGCGTCTTCTCCAGCCATCGCCAACTTCTTATTAGCAATATCCGAATTAATTTCCATATAAAAAAAACGTTACAAACTGACCAATCACACTGCGGGCTCGCCATAAGAGCTCACAATCTAAACTTGTCACACGTCTCATCCTGTTATAATCCCCAGGTCCTCCATACACGAGGGTGAAAGAGAAGTGTGCCAACCTCACGCCCCACGGGCCGCCTGCCCCTTTTATGGCGCCACTTTTACGCCTTCCTCTTGATTTGATACCAGATTGATACATTGTTGCTTTGTGTGTTTGTTGTCGGCGCGCTCTACGGTGATAAATATTTTGCCCGTTGACAGCGGCCGTTGATTGACGGCTTGGACCAAACTGGTATTTAATCTGGAGACCAGATGTTAGACGGTGTCAGGGGTTGTGCAACTACTGTTCCTCCACTTAATCTATTATCTCCCCTTCTGCAGCTCAGGCAAGCGGCCGGGGCTGGTAGCGGCTGCTCCTGCCTTTTCGTGTCCTGGTGATTGCGCAATTTCTCTAACATATTGTTTTACCTCTTTGCTCCTGATTTTTGTTGTCATGGGGTTAAACCTTCTATTACTATTATTATAGAGCCCCCGGTACGTGCCATCGTTTTGACTATTGATTGATTTCTCTGTTTCTTTAGTTTGGGGTCTTGTGGTTTGGTTCACGCTCGTGCGTACGCGCCGCCTGCTATAACATTTATATACAGTTTACCCACAGATCTGGCGCCACTCCAGCGCAACAACATTGTAGCGGGATGATTTATATCAACTGATGCATTATTCTCTTAAGGTAAAAAAAAGGGAAAAGATGAGAAGAGAGGTCAGTTCCCTCCCGCCAGAATACCGCATGGTAAATCAGCGCCAGCGCAACCGCCGCCATCCTGAGCGCAAAGCTCCAACACTATGAAACTTTATTGAAATCCAATGTAAAATGAAAAAAGTAGAAACTATCGGGAGGCGGAGGACTTCCAGCTCCTGCCGCTGCGGCCGTCACCTCCTGCAATACGTATCAATCACCGGATAATTACACTTGCAATAACAATTTGCTTTTGTTTCTGCCTAATGGCGGCACGGACTCTTGATTGCATGCCTGTTTCTCTGTGTACGTTTTGTGTACACAAGGCCCTGGCTGAGTTATATTGTATTCTTTCTGTTATCGGTGATCTGTCACAAAGTTACTGGAGTGGAGTGCTGGGGGGGGTGCTGGTTACATTGTGTCCTTCCATGTGACGGTGAACCTATTATATGGGGGATTTGTGCCGCTCAAAACTTTTTTCCATGCTGTGGTGGTCGCACAGTTATTTCTCTATAGGGTTTGGGCTGGAGCTGAGACACGTGCGCTGCGTGTTTTATTTAATGGTGGGGGTCTAACAAGCCCCCCTCTCCGTCATCTTCGGTTAACCTCTAAACTGCTGAAGTGTAAAGTGCTGCGCGTACCCCAAGGGGCTCCAGAAGATGAGCAGTCATGGGATGGGCTGGCCCCTGTGAACCGTTAACAATTGATGCTGCATCTTATCCACAATGCTTCAGGGGATTTGCGAGGGATTAAGTGAAATTGTGAGCCGTCACCTTTTGCGCAAGGTTTTGGTTACCTGTAGGCGCGGGCTATGAAGTGCAAGGTTTTATAGCGCATTATTGGAGGCTTTTCCTCCGACCACCCTGGAAATGGTTTGCAGATGTTTCTGTGCGCTCTGCCGTCAGCCGCCGTTGTGATTTTATTATAAGATTTTCCGATACCTTAATTAAGGAAATAATTGTCTGGAATATAAAGTTTCCCGGCTGCCAGCTCCGCGTCAGACCGACGAGGAGGAGAGCCGATGGAAGCGCTAACGCAGACTGAAGTCTTTACATCTTGTTTTGCTTAGTTCTTAAGAAATGCGTCTGGACCAGCGGTGAGAAGGGGGGCACCTCTTGTTTGTCGGGGGAGGAGGGGGGGGGGTACCCCATTACTTTTGAAAACTTTTTTTCCTCGCATTAACCCCTTTGTGGCCACCCTGCCCCTCCTGTCCTTCTCTTGCAGTAATATAATGTGATACAATGTATCCAGTGTCTTCTCCTGGCACATGACTCTGTGTTGACTTCTTTGGCTTCTTGAGGCCACAGACTGTTCCTTTATATAACTTCATGAAGTGACTCCATTGACGAGTCCAGGAGGCTAAATATAGGCTGGATTATTGTGCAGAGACCATTATTGGGAATATTGTGCCCAGAACCAACACTGAAATGGATCCCGTAAATATTCATACTGAGCTTTACATTTTACCTTAGTGAGTATTATATCACACCAAGCATTACACATGTAGAGCATTATATGATACTATTTTACATCGTGTCACATGTAGAGTATTATATGGCATTGCATAGTGTCACATGTAGAGAATTATACCAAGCTACATTGTATCATATGTAGAGTATTATACCGAGTTACAATGTATCATATGTAGAGTATTATACCGAGTTACAATGTATCATATGTAGAGTATTATACCGAGTTACAATGTATCATATGTAGAGTATTATACCGAGTTACAATGTATCATATGTAGAGTATTATACCGAGTTACAATGTATCATATGTAGAGTATTATACCGAGTTAAATTGTATCGTTGTAGAGTAATATACCGAGTTACAATCTATCATATGTAGAGTATTATACCGAGTTAAATTGTATCGTTGTAGAGTAATATACCGAGTTACATTGTATCACATGTAGAGTATTATACCAAGTTACATTGTATCATGTGTAGAGTATTATACTGAGTTACAATGTATCATATGTAGAGTATTATACCAAGTTACAATGTATCATATGTAGAGTATTATACCAAGTTACAATGTATCATATGTAGAGTATTATACCGAGTTACAATGTATCATATGTAGAGTATTATACCAAGTTACATTGTATCACATGTAGAGTATTATACCAAGTTACATTGTATCACATGTAGAGTATTATACCAAGTTACATTGTATCACATGTGGAGTATTATACCAAGTTACATTGTATCACATGTGGAGTATTATACCAAGTTACATTGTATCACATGTGGAGTATTATACTACGTTATATTGCATCATATGTAGAGTAATATACTATGAAATTGTGACATATATAGAGTATTATATCATACTGAGCATGCCTAAGTATCACATGTAGACTATTAGGCCTCATTCACACAGTTCTATGTGTTTTGCGCTCCATACAGATGTGGACAGCACTCAGTGCTCAAAAATGTATACCGAATGCAAACAAAAATACGGTCATGTGCATGAAGCCTTACACCACTTTGTATCACATGTAGAGTATTATACTGAGCATTATAATGAACATGACGCTGTATCACATGTAGAGTATTATACTGAGTATGACTCTGTATCACATATACAGTATTATACTGAGTATGACGCTGTATCACATGTAGAGCATTATACTCAGTATGACGCTGTGTCACATGTAGAGTATTACACGGAGTATGACTCTATTACATGTACAGTATTATACTGACTATGACTCTGTATTACATGTACAGTATTATACTGAGTATGACACTGTATTACATGTAGAGCATTATACTCAGTATGATGCTGTATCACATGTAGAGTATTATACTGAGCATTATGATGAACAGGACACTGTATCACATGTAGAGTATTATACTGACTATGACTCTGTATCACATGTACAGTATTATACTGAGTATGACGCTGTATCACACGTGCAGTATTATACTGAGTATGACACTGTATCACATGTAGAGTATTATACTGAGCATTATAATAAACATGACACTATATCACATGTAGAGTATTATACTGAATATGACGCTGTATTACATGTACAGTATTATACTGACTATGACTCTGTATTACATGTACAGTATTATACTGAGCATAACACTGTATCACATGTAGAGTATTATACTAAGTATGACGCTGTATTACATGTACAGTATTATACTGACTATGACTCTGTATTACATGTACAGTATTATACTGAGCATAACACTGTATCACATGTACAGTATTATACTGACTATGACTCTGTATTACATGTACAGTATTATACTGAGCATAACACTGTATCACATGTAGAGCATTATAATGAACATGACACTATATCACATGTAGAGTATTATACTGAGTATGACGCTATGTAACATGTAGAGTATTATACTGAGTATGACGCTGTATTACATGTACAGTCTTATACTGAGTATGACGCGGTATTACATGTAGAGTATTATACTAAGTATGACGCTGTATTACATGTACAGTATTATGCTGAGTATGACGCTGTATCACATGTACAGTATTATACCGAGTATGACGCTGTATCACATGTACAGTATTAGGGTCCATTCACACATCCGTTTTATCACTCCGTTTCCGTTCCGAATTAAATCGGAACGTTTTTCTGGATCCATTAATTTCAATTGCCTCTGCAAAAATGCGGACACCAATCATGGTGCTGTCCGAATCACGGAATCCGTTCCGTTTCCCTATTTTCCAGGATGCGGATCCTGAAAAAAAATTAAGCTTGTCCTACTTTCTGTCCGTTTTTCGGGTCCGTTGTCCATTCAAGTCAATATATCCGCAAAAATGTGGATGACATGCACAAAACCATCCGAATGTCATCCAATTTTGCGGATCCGTTTACAGGAAACAAAAAAAAAATTTAACCCAGCCCCTGTGCCATGTGCTTTCTGTTTTGAGACAAGCACAACGGAAACACGGAACGGATTTGGATGCACTTTAGTACAAAAACGGAAGGTTGTACAGAAAAACGGATCCGCAAAAAAACTGAACGTTTATCTGGAAAGGTAAAAATACTGACGTGTGAATGGACCCTTATACTGAGTAACACTGTATCGTTACGTTGTCACATGTACAGTATACCGATCATTACATCATTATCTGCAGTATAATATCATGCCAAGCATTACATTATGCGACAAGTGAAGTATTACATTATGTCACATGTGGGGTATTATATTGTACCAAGCTTTACATTGTATCACATGTAAAGTATATCATGGCAATTGTTAAGTTAGGTTGCATGTGGAATATTATATTGTACTGAGACTTACATTGGGTGAAGGTAGAGTATTATGCTGAGCATTACATTAAGTCACATATGGAGCATTATATTACACTGAGCATTACAGCTTAACACGATTGTGTCATGTGTGGAGTATATTGTACATTACATTGTATTATATGGAGTATTAATCACACCGTCACATATAGTAGTATGTTTATTGTTATATCATGCAGAATATTACTTTGTAGTATATGGAGTATTATATCATACTGTGTGTCACGTTGTACCATGTAGAGAATTACATCAGTGTTAAATTGTATCATGTAAAGTAACGTTACATTGTGTTGTGAAGTGTTACTCAAAGTTACATGATACCCCATCTCATTCAGAATGTTATACCCTATTATGTGACGCATTACACAGACCATTACATTTGACATATGGGAAGTATTGTATTATACTGAGTACTACATTGCATGAAATGTTACATTGTATCATATGGAGTATTATACTGAGCGTTGTGTCATGTGGAGTAGTATATCATGTAGAGTATTATGTTATACTGGGTGTTGTATCATGTGGAGTATTATATCACACTGCGCATTGTATTATTTGGAGTATTATATCATACTGAGTGTTGTATCATGTGATGTATTATATCATACTGAATGTTAAATTGTATCATGTGGAGTATTATGTCATACTGAGCGTTATATCATGTAGAGTATTATTTCATACTGAGTGTTGTATCATGCGGAGTATTATATCATACTGAGCGTTGTATCATGTGGAGTATTAAATCATATTGAGCGTTGTATCATGTGGAGTATTATATCATACTGAGCGTTGAATCATGTGGCGTATTATATCATACTGAGCGTTGAATCATGTGGCGTATTATATCATACTGAGCGTTGTATCATGTGGAGTATTGTATCATGTGGAGTATCATATCATACTGAGCGTTGTATCATGTGACGTATTAGATCATACCGAGCGTTTAATCATGTGGAGTATTATATCATACTGAGTGTTGTATCATGTGGAATATTATATCATACTGAGCATTGGATCATATGGAGTATTGTATCATACTGAGCGTTGTATCATGGGGACTATTGTATCATACTGAGCGTTGTATCATGTGGAGTATTATATCATACTGAGCATTGGATCATATGGAGTATTAGACCATACTGAGCATTGTATCATGTGGAGTATTTTATCATACTGAGCTTTTTATCATGTGGAGTATTATACTGAGTGTTGTATCATGTGGAGTGTTGTATCATGTGGAGTGTTGTATCATGTGGAGTGTTGTATCATGTGGAGTGTTGTATCATGTGGAGTATTGTATCATGTGGAGTATTATATCATACTGAGCGTTGTATCATGTGGAGTATTATATTATACTGAGCATTGGATTGTATGGAGTATTAGATCATGCTGAGCATTGGATCATGTAGACAGTATTATATCATACGGAGCATTGGATCATGTGGAGTATTAGATCATACTGAGCATTGTATCATGGGGACTATTGTATCATACTGAGTGTTTTATCATGTGGAGTATTATATCATACTGAGCGTTGTATCATGTGGAGTATTATATCATACTGAGCATTGTATCATGTGGAGTATTATATCATACTGAGCGTTGTATCATGTGGCGTATTTGATCATACTGAGCGTTGTATCATGTGGACTATTACATCATGCTGAGCATTAGATCATGTATAGTATTAGATCATACTGAGCATTGGATCATACGGATTATTAGATCATACTGAGCATTGGATCATATGGATTATTAGATCATACTGAGCATTGGATCATGGGGACTATCATATCATACTGAGCATTGGATCATGGGGACTATTGTATCATACTGAGTGTTGTATCATGTGGAGTATTAGATCATACTGAGCATTGTATCATGGGGACTATTATATCATACTGAGCATTGGATCATGGGGACTATTGTATCATACTGAGCGTTGTATCATGTGGAGTATTACATGATGCTGAGCATTGGATCATGTAGAGTATTAGATCATACTGAGCATTGGATCATATGGAGTATTAGATCATACTGAGCATTGGATCGTGGGGACTATTGTATCATACTGTATCATGTAAAGTATTATACTGAGCGTTGTATCATGTGGAGTATTACATCATGCTGAGTATTGTATCATATTATTTCATACTAAGCGTTACAATCTGTGTTGTGGAATATTATATCATACTGAGCCTTACAATGTCATGTGTAGTGTATTATTCTAAGTGTTACATTGTATCACTAGTGGAGTATTATAGCATACTGACCATTACATTATGTCACATGTGGAGTACTATATCATACCGAGTGTTACACCATGTAATGTGTAGTGTATTACATTGCATCACTCGTGCAGTATTATAGTATTCCGAGCATTACATTATGTCACAGGTGGAGTACCTTTTCTTACCGAGCGTTCCACCTGATTAGGCCCATAGCAAGTGATAGGGCTGTAGTTACACCCATGGATGTATGGAGCAGTCGACCAACAGGCGCACTACCACTCCATTCAGTAGGTGGTAATTTTTGTGGGATAACCGTGATGTCAAATACAATGACAACATCTACAACCGATCGTGATGCTTCCCTAATGACGAAAACCATGAGAGTTATAGTCTCATGATGGGAATTATGTAAGTGAGGCAAAGCAAGGTAATCTTCAGTTTGCCGGGCAATGTTTTTAGCTTCCTCCTGCAAGCTAAGAAAGATGGAACCTGATGGGCCTAAGTAACAATGTAACCATAGGTAACTACATGGAGTTATGGAGATAATAGGGGTCATTTACCAACAGATATACGCTTCTTTGTAGCGTTTACATGTCCCAGATTGCAGCGCAAAGGTTTGCGTTCTTTCTGTTTTTGGCATAGAATGGGCTAAATCTACAGCAGCAAGGGAGCTGGCGTATATTTGGACGAATGTAAAGTGCGGCATCTCTACATAACTTATGCGGATGAACCGCCAGCGCAGGAGGGACGAAGACTAGCGTCTAAATCGCCGGTCTTCATAAATGTCTGTTGTATGTAGATGAGGCCTCCAGAACTTTTTCTTTCGATCCCTGACCTTATAATCCTCTGGATGCTTGCTTCATGCGCTCTCTGCGCTCAGCCACGCTCCCGGGCTTGTGTTAGGCCAAGCAAATGGCAGAATTCGACTTTCCTAGTAATGAAACGCAGACGGAAAAAACTCTCTGTCACAGAACTTAGGAGATACATCTGCAAATAACCTTAATGTTTTTTTCTTCATTTTTTGCTCCGCAGATGTATTAAGGAAAATTACTACTCAGACACAAAGGTAACATAGTAATATAGTAAGGTAGTAGTAACATCAGAATATAGAGCAGGGGCAATCTAGCGACATGATACAATTGAATAGCTCTGCAGTGATTAAGTAATTGAATATTAGTAATAGGCTACATGCACACAACCGTATGTGTTTTGCGGTCCGCAAACCGCGGATCTGCAAAACAGGGAAGCTGCTGCGCGTTCCGTTCCGCAATTTGCGGAATGGAACGCGGCCCATTGTAGAAATGCCTATTCTTGTCCGCAAAACGGGGCTTTTTTGAGGGGCCACGGAACGGAGCAATGGATGCGGACAGCACACGGAGTGCTGTCCACATCTTTTGCGGCCCCGTTGAGTTGAATGGGTCTGCGCCTGAGCCGCAAAATATGCGGCTTGCATGCGGACCAAAACAACGGTCGTGTGCATGAGGCCATAGTAATATAATAACAGCAGTATGGTAATGTCATACAATGGAAATAATGGAATAGTAACATAGTAATACATGAATGTAATACGTTTTATAGTAATGCAATAGCATAATAATACAGATAGTAAAAGTAAAATAATATAGTAACAGTCATATGTTAATGCAGTAATATAACTGTAGCAACATCACAATATATCAGTAGGGATATAGTTACAGCATATTATATTAGTATTACAGTAAATTAGCGTTGTAGTAACATTACAGTAAAGTGATATGATGCCATAAGAATGTTGCCTATCATCAGGATAAGTCATCAAATCAGAGTTGCGGCTCACCCCAATTTACTTGACTGGGACCGAGCTGTGCTTAGGCCATGTGCCCAATAAGCGTGACGTCACATGGCCTAGGAAGAGGCCGCGCGCTCACTGGAGAACTGCGGCCTCTTCAAACAGCTTTCTGGTGGGCATGCCGGGAGTCTGACCCCCACGATCAGATATTGATGACCTATCCCGAGGATCAAATTCCTGGGTAACCCCTTTAAAGTAATATAGTAACATAGTCTGTAGTGATCTAGCATTATAGTAATGTAATACTTAATAAACAGCAGTGAAGCAACGGCAATATAGTAACAAAGCGATGTGGTAACCTAAGGATGTAAACCTTTATTAGCACAGTATTGTTGTGATCTAATATTAATATAATATTCTTGCAACATATTGAGGTAATATTATGATTTACTAATATTGAGTTAATATAGTAACATAGTCATGTAGTCATCTAGTAATATAGTATTTTAGTATCACATTGAGGTCATTCAGTAACGTATACATGTAATGATGTGGTCAGAGGTCGCAATAACGCCTGTACAAGCGTCATCGATGCCTGTTCTGGACATTTTACTCCCTGGAAAAAGTCTAAGGCGTACCAATAGCAATGCTCCGGACAGCAAGGAGCTTTGCTACTGGTTAGTGTGGGCAGGCGCCAGAGCGATACAGCGCCCTGCAGTGGTGGGAGCTGGAAGGAGGAGGGGCCGGCTCCCGGGGGTGGCTGAAGTAAGGAGTGCCGGGCGTGCTGTGCAACGACCCCAAGAAGCATGGCGGCTAAGGAGCTGAAGCCGCCAGGGTGTAATGTATCGATGTGTGTAATGTATGTAGTGTAGTGTGTGATCATCACATACTGCACTACATACGTTACACACATGTATACATAACATACTGCACTACATACATCACACACATGTATATATCACATCACACACTACTACATACATCACACACGTGTACATCACAATCTGCGCCACATACATCACACGCATGTATGTGCCGCAGCGTGTGATGTATGTGGCGCAGCGTGTGATGTATGTGGCGCAGCGTGTAGTGAATGCAGGCAGGCTATTACAGCCAAGTGGAAAAGTACTGGGAAGATCCGCCATATTGGACTGGACTTTATCACTTGGTTATAATTGCCTGCTGTTAGACCAGTAATGGTCCGCCTGCATACCCACCTCTTAGGCCCCGTTCACACCAGTGCCATTTATTTCTGTTGTTCTGCTCATCTAATGGAGCAGAACAATGAAAATAACAAAAGTGGGTTTTTGTCATACGGTCAACAAACAGACGCCATACTGTGGCATCCAGAACCATGGAGATCCATTGTAAAAACTAACAAAAAAAAAGGATCCTTTTTTTGCAGAACTCTGCAGGATGGGAAAGCCTAGTGTACCACGTTTTTCCATCCTGCAATGTCCAGCAAAAAAACATGTAGGCTAATGTGATGTGAACTAACTGACAGGGAAGAAGCTGAACAGACTCTGAAGACTATGATGGAGACCGTTCACTTTCCATTCGGGTTCTGTCTTTTTACCAGACAAAAAAGTCCTTCATATAAGGCTTTTTTGTCAGGCCTTTTTGACAAAATCTGCAACAGAGGCTTTAAACGCAGCCTTCACCGCAGATGTGAGCAAATATAGGCCTATATATCATGTATCTGAATTACTGCAAATTTCATACTCCTCCTTGGGTAAAAATACTCCTCAAAAATGGTCTTCTGGAAAAAATGTAGTGCGACCTCTGGATGTGGTAATAAACTAGTATAGTAACATATCGGGGTAGTAACATAGTCTTGTAGTGATCTATTAATATAGTATTCTACTAACACAGTGGTAATTTAGTTACACTAAGGCCTCATGCACACGAACGTATTTTCTTTCCGTGTCCGTTCCGTTTTTTTTGCGGACCATATGCGGAACCATTCATTTCAATGGGTCCGCAAAAAAAACGGATGGTACTCTGTGTGCTTTCCGTTTCCGTGTGTCCGTTTTTCAGTTCCGCAAAAAAATAGAGCATGTCCTATTTTTTCTAGTTTGCGGACAAGGATAGGCATTATTACAATGGATCCGCGAAAATAACGGATCCGCAAAAAAAACGGATGCCATACGGAACGTCATCCGTTTTTTTTGCGGACTGAAAAACTCATACGGTCGTGTGCATGAGGCCTAATGTAGTGCTCTAGTACTATAGTACTCAAGTAAGATATAGATATAATTTAGCAACAGGAATGTAGTGATCTAGTACTATAGTACTCTAGTAAGATATAGATGTAATTTAGTAACATGAATGTAGTGATCTAGTACTATAGTACTCTAGTGAGATATAGATGTAATTTAGTAACAGGAATGTAGTGATCTAGTACTATAGTACTCTAGTGAGATATAGATGTAATTTAGTAACAGGAATGTAGTGATCTAGTACTATAGTACTCTAGTGAGATATAGATGTAATTTAGTAACAGGAATGTAGTGATCTGGTACTATAGTACTCTAGTGAGATATAGATGTAATTTAGTAACAGGAATGTAGTGATCTAGTACTATAGTACTCTAGTGAGATATAGATGTAATTTAGTAACAGTAATGTGGTGATCTAGTATTCTAGTAACATATAGATGTAATTTGGTAACAGGAATGTGGTGATCTAGTACTATAGTATTCTAGTGAGATATAGATGTAATTTGGTAACAGGAATGTGGTGATCTAGTATTCTAGTAACATGTAGATGTAATTTAGTAACAGGAATATAGTGATCTGGTACTATAGTACTCTAGTGAGATATAGATGTAATTTATAGTAATGTAGTGATCTAGGTACTATAGTACTCCAGTGAGATATAGATGTAATTTAGTAACAGGAATGTAGTGATCTAGTACTATAGTACTCTAGTGAGATATAGATGTAATTTAGTAACAGGAATGTAGTGATCTAGTACTATAGTACTCTAGTGAGATATAGATGTAATTTAGTAACAGGAATGTAGTGATCTAGTACTATAGTACTCTAGTGAGATATAGATGTAATTTAGTAACAGGAATGTAGTGATCTAGTACTATAGTACTCTAGTGAGATATAGATGTAATTTAGTAACAGGAATGTAGTGATCTGGTACTATAGTACTCTAGTGAGATATAGATGTAATTTAGTAACAGGAATGTAGTGATCTAGTACTATAGTACTCTAGTGAGATATAGATGTAATTTAGTAACAGTAATGTGGTGATCTAGTATTCTAGTAACATATAAATGTAATTTAGTAACAGTAATGTAGTGATCTAGTACTATAGTATTCTAGTGAGATATAGATGTAATTTGGTAACAGGAATGTGGTGATCTAGTATTCTAGTAACATGTAGATGTAATTTAGTAACAGGAATATAGTGATCTGGTACTATAGTACTCTAGTGAGATATAGATGTAATTTATAGTAATGTAGTGATCTAGGTACTATAGTACTCCAGTGAGATATAGATGTAATTTAGTAACAGGAATGTAGTGATCTAGTACTATAATACTCTAGTAAGATATAGATGTAATTTAGTAACAGGAATGTAGTGATCTAGTACTATAGTACTCTAGTGAGATATAGATGTAATTTAGTAACAGGAATGTAGTGATCTAGTACTATAGTACTCTAGTGAGATATAGATGTAATTTAGTAACAGGAATGTAGTGATCTAGTACTATAGTACTCTAGTGAGATATAGATGTAATTTAGTAACAGGAATGTGGTGATCTAGTACTATAGTACTCTAGTGAGATATAGATGTAATTTAGTAACAGGAATGTAGTGATCTGGTAGTATAGTACTCTAGTGAGATATAGATGTAATTTAGTAACAGGAATGTAGTGATCTAGTACTATAGTACTCTAGTAACATAAAGGTACATTAGTAACCGATGAATGTTGTGATCTGGTAACATACAGAGCTTGTTTAGGGATCTGATAGTACAGTGTCATTAAAGTGATATAGTAACGGAACTTGTATAGCTGGAATAAATCTTATATTACTGCAGTATTGATAAAGTACAATAGAAAGCTGCTTATGAGGTTAAAGATAAGTGTCTCAAATTTGGGAAGAAGATGCTATATTTGTTTTGGTGGTGACATATTGCGTAGCACTTTACAGCTCACGCTCTCACACCATCATTTATACAGAGCAGAGAAATCATATGACACGGACAGCTCTAGTCGCTACTTGACCAGTAGATAGAAAAGGTAAAGGGGGAGAAAAGGAAAACTGGCTTAGTCGCCTATAGCAACCAATCAGATCCCACCTCTCATTTTTCAGAGCTCCTTTAGAAAATGAAAGGTAGAATTTGATTGATTGCTATTGGAATGTATGCTTTTGCTTTTACTCCTGTTTTAATAAATGGCCCCTAAAAACTAAGTTTAGTCTAGAAAACCTGCTATTTCGCATCATCTTTTCAGTTAATCATTAAAAGGTTCCTCCAGGAAAAAACCTCAGTGATCCAGTTAGAAATCTCTATATTTTCACTTCTATTTTAAAAATTAAATTTACATATGTATGTCCATCTGCATGAGTATCATGATCTGGGCTCATTCTTCACGTTCTGACTCCTCTTATTCTGTAGGTCAAGCTCATCGGATAAACAGATGTGAGATGGATAGATAGAAAGATAGACCGAAGGACAGGATAGATAGATGGATAGATAGATAGATAGATAGATAGATAGATCGATCTCTAGTATTACAGACATTATAGATCTTTAACCCTTTGTTCTCCACCTGTTGGGGAGCTACATCTCCAGCATGTTGTAAATCTGTAACCTGTCACGCTCCCGCTGCTGGGAGTCTACTCTCTTCTAGGAGGGGGTGACGTGGTGATTTGCTGTCATTATTAGATGTGATTTATTGGATCTGGTGGTAAAGTGATCTCCATTTAACTATTTTGCTGCCAGGATGCAGTGTAACCTTTAACCCCTGCCTCACCACAGCTCTGTACAGAGTCTCTGATCTTGGTGTCTGCAGCTGAATGTTATTTTGCTGCCTGATTTTCGGCACAGGAGCCCGGCTCTGGTTTTGGCACATTCCTAATCCGCAGATTTTACAAGTGTGCGAATGCGGTGGATTGAATTACACGGGGCTACGACTGCGTCACGTCCCGCATGTGTGCAGCATTAAAAGCAATAGGTGGTAAATGGAAGGAATTCCTATAAAGTTATTTATTGATTTCAGTTGCTTAATGCATTCTTTATTCCCCCGTCTTGTGGTGTAAATGCGCGAGGCTGACATCTTGTTCTGCTGCCGGCCTGTAAAAGCCCGGTTTAGATGCACACAGCAGATTGTGCTTAAAGACACAGGAACACCAAGAAGTGCTGCGTACAGGCCAGACCCACCCTGATGGCTGTGTCCATCCACAGTTCATCTTAGCCTCCCTGCTTCATGAATAGAATTCCAGAACTTCAGTGAAGGCTGACATGGTCACAGGAGGAGTTTCCAGTTTTTTTCTCATGTTCATGACCCTGTGAGACATTATGTACCGTTGGATGGCCTCATATGGCCTTCCTCTCAGGCAGGAGGGTCCACTTGTAGATTGTAAGCTCTTTGGGTTAGGCGTCTCTTCACCTAGCGCCTGGAGACAATGCTTTCAGTTACACAACACGACCACAAGACACTGCGGTAAACCATCGCTACACGACCGCCTCTGCTTTTTCAGATGCTCCCCTGGGCATTGGATTGGGGCCACTATTTCTGTTTTGGTGGAAACATTCTGGGGTTTTCGCCACCTGCGGTTTGGCTTGTGGACTCCCGAACTTGTCCTAAAGAGTGTTGACCTCGGGTTTTGAGTGGCCGCCTCCTGCGACAGATTTCAGCTGCTGCCGGTGACCCCAGTAACCAGAACTGTGGTTATCCTCGCCCACTCTGGCCCAGAAGACACACCAACATGTCGTGGCTGCAAATTAAATGGACATGTGCTGTGCATGAAGTCTGGTGCTTCCCGTTATCAGCCATTTCCGGCTGGGCAGAGGCCGGCTGTAGGATATGTGACTACAGTCTATCCTGACTGGATACTAGCTGTAGATTGTTTTACCTGTTTCACCTGCCTTACGCCAGCCTGAAGTGGCTGATAACAGAGAACAACAAATGGAAATGACTTGGAGTGCAAGTGATTAAGTCCCTTTAAATAATAGGCTTGTAAGTTTTAGGCGGTTTGTATCAGTTCTATGTATAGTTTCATTGCTGCCGTCTCTGTTGGCGCTATTACTCACCAGTCTGTTTTTTTAGCCCTGAGACGTTTCTCGCCCAGTATCCGAGTGTCCAGATGTTGGGACCGGGGGAGACTCTCCTATAAGTGGGGATTTTACAAGTCTAGAAACAAAGGCCCTTTTATCCGGAGTGTCCGCTGGGAGTAGAATCCGTCTGCCTCACAGAAAAGTGGTGGTTATTCACTGTCAGGCTCAGACAGCGTGGGGTTAACTCCGATCTGGAATTTCTAGATGTGCGCTCAATAAAACCTGCTCCCTCTGCTGTGTACTAACAAAACCTTCCATTATTCTGCTAATACTTTATTTAGCCACATTGTGGCAGCGACACGTTCTATTTTCTATGTTAAGTGGCTAAAAAAATAATATTAATGAGTGTTATTATGTTATTGTGAAGTGCACCCCGCCATTCCCTGTGTAAATCCGCCACCTTAGTGAAGGGTTCCCCCATCATAAAGAGAGGTCGCAGCAGCGGGAATAACTGCAGTGTGACATGTTATCAAGTGCCTACAGAAGCGGCTTCAATGCGCCCATACATCCCGATATCATTCTTCTGGAGAGCGCCCGAGGCACCCCCAATTATCTCCACCTGGAGGAAGCAGAGGCACGAGAAGTCAGGAGATATTTACCTGATACAGGACAGTGACACGCCAACACTTGGGGGGCAGGACAATGACATGCTGATACTTGGGGTGCAGGACAATGACACACTGACACTTGGGGTGCAGACAATGACACGCTGATACTTGGGGTGCAGGACAATAACACACAGACACGTGGTGTACAGGACAATGACATGCTGACACTTGGGGTGCAGGACAGTGACATGCTGATACTTGGGGTGCAGGACAATAACACACAGACACGTGGTGTACAGGACAATGACATGCTGACACTTGGGGTGCAGGACAGTGACATGCTGATACTTGGGGTGCAGGACAATGACATGCTGATACTTGGGGTGCAGGACAGTGACATGCTGATACTTGGGGTGCAGGACAATAACATGCTGATACTTGGGGTGCAGGACAATGACACGCTGACACGTGATGTACAGGACAATGACATGTTGACACTTGGGGGCAGGACAATGACACGCTGACACGTGATGTACAGGACAATGACACGCTGATACTTGGGGTGCAGGACAATGACACGCTGACACGTGATGTACAGGACAATGACATGCTGACACTTGGCGTGCAGGACAATAACATGCTGACACTTGAGGGCAGGATAGTGACATGCTGACACTTGGCGTGCAGGACAATAACATGCTGACACTTGAGGGCAGGATAGTGACATGCTGAAACTTGGGGGCAGGATAGTGACATGCTGACACTTGAGGGCAGGATAGTGACATGCTGACACTTGGGGGCAGGATAGTGACATGCTGACACTTGGGGGCAGGATAGTGACATGCTGACACTTGGGGGCAGGATAGTGACATGCTGACACTTGGGGGCAGGATAGTGACATGCTGACACTTGGGGGCAGGATAGTGACATGCTGACACTTGGGGTACCATCAGTGCTTCCTTCAGGGTTATGTGATGTCTTGATCTGCACAGAATGGTTTCTCCTAATCTTAGCTCCTCACATTTATTCTTTACTGTAGGGTCATGAATGTCCGGTGTCTTCATGGAAGTTGTGTTCAGTTATATTCATGTCTCGAGGTGCAGGAAATGTTTCCGGGTCTCTGGAATGTTACCGCCTCATTCTGTGAGAGTCTACTAAATCATAAGCTACAGGGTACATCTCCATATAATGTGGAGCTATTCTGATCTATTGCTTCACTTTACTGATTGTGAGTGATATCATGTCTGACTCTACAGTCACCTCCAGAGCTGCAGTCTTTTTGTTATTTTTGGTGATGCTGACTGACCATCTGTATGGATGTTATAAGGGTTCCTTCAGCCACCCAGCTTTCCTAGAGTCCTGAATGGCCGAACTGTCCTATACATAGTTATTCAGTAGTACCTTTCACACAACAGCTAGAAGACAAGTCCTGTAATGTCCAGCCTTATTGGTTCTTACCCAGCTTTCCCGGAGTCCTGCATGGCACATCTGCCTTGTTATGCAGTCATACTTCCCAGTCCACAAATTGCTCCATATAATAACTGTGATCGCTGGGCATGGTATCCGTCTGGAGGATTTCTCTGTGTAGTTCTGGCTGTAGGTGAGACATTGTCTGCAGCATCTGCCTCGTAGCCCGGGACAGCTTTCGGCTGCTCGTATCCTCTGTCCCCCTCTGGCTTCACACTGCTCATCTCTGTGGCCCCCGGAGGATGCTATAATGACCTTCTTCATCAACATGGGGGTCATTGTAATTAGAATGGTTTGTAAGAGTGAAGGCCGCGTGATTGACGTCAGCAGCGGGGACATGATACGCCTCACGTCTGCCGCTCATACTGCGCCTCTGCCTCGCGGCTCCCCTCGTACTGGCGAGTGAACTTCTGAGCACGCGTTCAATGACAAATCTGTGTTCTGTTCTCTCAGAGAGTGGGGTCACCATCACAGTCACCCCCTGCACCGACCCAGCATCTCCGCACTCCTCAATGAACAGTTGTCAGCTTCAAAGGCCAAGTGGTTTGTTTCCAGACTAGCGGCAAAGTCTCCGGTACCTGCTGCTGCCTCCCCACACCTCTTTTATGCCATTCATCTCCTGGTTGTAGCATTATCATCACCTTCATCGCATCGCTGAACACCTCTGAGCCTAACCAGCCATAAGGGCTAAGCCAAAACGTGCAACACTGCCACCAATTTGCTCCTGAGGTGAGGGTCGGTCATAATCTGACGATGTGTGTGTGTGTGTGTGTGTGGGGGGGTTAATTCATATCCAATCTGCATACAATACACTGCTGGAAAAAAAGAGAACGCGTTGAAGATCTTTAGGGCACCCTCGAACATAGCGAAATATTCCACAACAAAATCCGCAACATAAAGACATCCCCCATGTTAGCCTATGGGGATAAAAAGTGTCAATACCCGTTTTCTTGGTTGCAAAATATTAATTCTGAGGCGGAACACAAGGCAAATAATGTTTTGTTGTGGATTTCATGTTGCTGAATGTCTCCATTCATTTCAAAGGAGATGTAATCTTCACAGAAATCCGCAACATAATTCACAAAGAAATACCCATCCTATTCCATTGCGGAAAAATCTGCAGCATAAACCGCAACAAAAAATGCAACTTTGTAAAATCCGCACCTTCGAATTTTGTTGCTGAAAATTTCCCACTGTGTGAGGGCACCCTTACTGATCTAAATTGGGTGATTCGTTGAGAACAAAATACCCATCAACAGTGGAAACCGAAATCATTAACTGTAGAGGTCTGGATTCCAAATCTCCTCAGAAATGTAGGTAAAAAATTCAAATCACAGGCAGATCCAATCTGTGTGAATTTCATCATGGCAACTCATAACGTGTATGGCCCCCATGAGCCTTTATGCAATCCCAACGAAATGTCCTTCGGGGATCTACTCCCAGGATCAGGACATCGGTGAGCTCCTGCACAATCCGTGGTGCTGCATTGGATGCACAGAATGTCTCAGAGGATCTGATTTGAATTCAGGTCTGGAGAACGCAAGGGCCAGTCTATGGCATCAGTGTCCTTATCATCCAGGAACTGCCTACACTGGTCACATGATGTCCGGCACAGTCCTGCATCAGGAGAAACCCCAGACCCACTGGACCAGCATAAGGTCTGCCACTGGCTCTGAGGATTTCATCCTGGTACCAGTCAGTCAGAGTACCATCGGCTATGAAGTGGAGGTCTTGCGTGACACTCCATGGATATGCCTCTTCAGACCATCACTGACACACCAGTCATGCTGGATGATGTTGCAGGCAGCATAACGTTCCCCATGGTGCCTCCAGAATTATTCACATCTGTCATGCTCAGTGTGAACCTGCTATCATCTCTTAGGAGAGGTGGACACCAATGGCCTCTCTGTCAACTATGGTGTTCTCTAGCGAATGCCAATCAAGCTGCATGGTGCTAGGCTGTGAGCATGGGTCCCACTATAGGATGTCAGGCCCCCATGCCACCCTCATGGAGCCTCTGTCTGACAGTTTGGTCAGAAACATGCACATCAATCGCCCGCTGGAGGTCATTTCTTAGGTCTTTGGTAGTACTCCTCCTTGCTCAGATTTGCAGTTACCAGTCCTAATGTCGGTCTGATGCCTTCTATGGTCCCGTCCAGCTCTCCTTGTGTAATTGCCCATGTACATGTACTGGTGTCCCCTCAATGCTCCTTGTGTACTGATGTGCCATCCTAGGGGAGCAGAGGTGTGGGTCCCAGACTACCACTTTAATAGTTCCCAAATTTAACGTGGCTACGTCGTAACTGCGACACAGCTGTGCCATGTGGTCGTACTCCATGGCTACCTGCACATGGATGTGATTTGGAAAACCGAGTTTTTGCGCAAATTTTCGTGTGGATTTCTCTGTGTTTCCACTCTAAAATCTGAACGTGTTACTTGCTGATTTTGATGTGGTTTTGCCCTGATCTCACCATTTGCATTGCAGCGGTTGATATCTGCTCTATAATTCGACAACTGACATGCTGCAGATTTCAATATCCACACTGCAAGTCGATTTCCGCACTGTAAAAAAAATACGCAGTGTGCATGAGATTTTTCTAATCTCATTCACTTTGCTGGTCCTGTGGTAATGCGGAAAAAACGCACATAATCTGCAGCTTGTGCAGGTAGCCTAAGGGCGATGCCACGTGCTTGAAGCCAAAACCAGGAGTGGATTCCAAAAAGGGAGAGAAGTGATATCTGTTCTTTATACTTTCTCTCCACTTTTTGATCCACTCCTTATAATGGCTTCCAAAACTGCTTAAAATAAACCTGAATGTGCGGCCGTTCCCTTACTGGACAGACTGATATCCCTGAAGTTTAAGAGACTTGGGGTTATACCATAATCCTGAAGTTTTCCCTTAATCTTTTTAAGCGGTAAAAAAAAAAAAAATACATGACTGACGGGTCACCCATCTCCTGTTTATAGTATATACTGTGAGTGATGTGTTAGGGCAGGGATGGGCAAACTGCGGCCCTCCAGCTGTTGCAAAACTACAACTCCCAGCATGCCCAGTCTGGCTACAGCTATCTGCCTACAGCAGGGCATGGTGGGAGTTGTAGTTTTTTTCAACAGCTGGAGAGCCACAGTTTGCCAATCCCTGTGTTAGGGGATAGACTCTGAACACCCTACTGTGCTGCCTCCTTGAGGCTCCTATGGTACAGCGAACAGTTCATAGTACAAGTATGACTTAAAGGGAACCTGTCATCAACTTTATGCCCATACTGACGACAGAATAAGGCCCCATGCACACGACCGTTGTTTGTTTCCGCGTCCGTTCCGTTTTTTTTCACAGATAGGATGCTTCTCCAATTCATTTCAATGGGTCCGTCAAAAAATGCGGATGGTCAACCGTTTTTGATCCGCGTTTTCATTCCGTCAAAAAAATAGTGCATGTCCTATTTTTTTCACGTTTGCGGACAAGGATAGGCATTTTTACAATGGATCTGCCATAAAAATCGGACGCAAAATTTGCAGGCGGAGCGGACGCGGAGGCAGGCAACGGTCGTGTGCATGTAGCCTAAAGTAGAGATAGGTGAGATGATTTCAGCGGTCTGTCATTTATAAGTTAAAAGTACGTGGTTGCCGAGAATCACAATCATTGCAGACTGGGCCTGGAAAAGAGTCCCGGAAATCTGAGAAGAGTCCTGGTTATTCATGAATTCCTGCTCTCCTGCCCACCTGCTGATGACTGACAGTCTTCTACCTAGTTTTCTCCCTTTCTCTCTAGGAGAGAACTTCCAATCATCAGCAGATGGGCATGAGAGCAGGAGATTAGGAATAACCATGACTCTTCTCAGGTAGATGTGACTCTTTTCAAGGCCTGGGCTGCAATGATCATGATGCTGGTTCTCAGCAACCACTTACTATTAGCTCATGAGTGACACACCGCTGAAATCAGCATTTCTGTCACTACTTTATGCTGCCGTCAATGAGGTCAGCAGAAAGCTGATCAGGTTCCCTTTAAGGCTGTATTACACAGCCCAATGTGGCAGGTGATTGTCGGGAAGTTGTAGCTGCTGGGCCCAAGACTCTCTGTAGGACAGATGATTGCTGTCTTTTTCTGCCTGTTATCAGCGATTCCAGGCTGAGCAGAGGGTGACTGTAGTTGAGTGGCTGGAGTACAGAATCCTCCCTGACCCCCATGATCACTACTTATACATTATATCTGAGAACCTCCAGAGACATTTTCATCATGTATGACACTGGTATCAGCCGCCCCTCGCGTGGGTCAGCATTGGTCTCTCACAGAGATGTGGTAACTTGCAGATTTCCCCCGTAACCCCTCAGCATGGGCCGTTCGATGCCAATCTTGGAAGACACGGAGGGCAGGCTGCAGTGGACGTCTTGTGACGAAGGGGTCTTTGTTGAGGGATCACCGCTGTAGACTTCTCCTCCCTCAGCATCTGCGTCCATTTAAGGCATTTCACAGAATAGATTTTTAAGCCACTTGGTGAATGGCGCTCAATGAGACACGTCCTGTGGGAACCTGGCTAAATCTGAGTGGCTTTAGAGCCCGGCCTGCGCTGCAGAAGCCGACACTTCATCCTCATTATTACCAGACAGAACATGAGGGCTGCAGCTGGGGTGGAATGTGGTGCACACAACATGTCCTCATACTGGGGCCGGAGACACAAAAAGGTTCCACAGCTTTCTAATATTTCAGTTCCACAATCTCTGCTTGCTGTCAGTGAGTGGGAGTCGTGCTGTGAAGGGGTTACTACCATGTGTCAGAGCAGGTAAGAGCGCTCAGCATGGAGAGGAGAGAGGATTGTCTGCACTGATACATTGTAACAAGACCTCCTTCATTAGAAGGGGGGCACTGGGTTTAGCGAGAGCCCGTAGGTGCTGCTGTCAGTCAATGAATCTTAAGACGTTTTCTCCTGCTAAAATTCCTGAAATTCCACAGATTGGGCCCAGCTGCTCCAACTTCCCTACTAACTGCCCTGTGCTGCACAGACCTGGGGGTCCAAAGCACCCCCTAGGGTTCATCACAGACTCAGCATTATTACTGGTGATCTGGCTGTGCTGCGAGCAATCTGGAACTCTAGTCATCCTAAATCTTGAATAGAATGCCAAATCTACAGTGAAGACTGACACATGCCTCTCAGAGTGTGTAGAAAGCTGGATGACAGCCGCTGTGGCCAGTGTTTAGGCTGCAAATCCGTGCACTGCCCAATACCGTATGGGTGAAAGATGTTTGAATGAAGTCCTGTTCCCAGCGAATGGCTTGTGATCAGCAGAGTACACGATGGGGGTGATTGTAGATAAGCAGGGGCTCATTACCACTTAGCACCTTGTCCTATGTGCTGAGACTCGCTGCTTTGTGTTAGGGGCCGCCCGCGCTCTCAGGTTTACTCAGCTGGGGCTGGGCTTTCTGGGAATCGCACCTCTCACAGGGACACATGGATTTTGGCTTTGTATGAGGTGACGCGGCTCTTCTCGCCTTCCTGCCAGATTCCTTCTGCCGAGGAGGTGTCAGCTCTAGGCAGGGACAACAACAACTGCTGCTCCTGCCCACCACAGGGGTCACACATCAGTATTGTCCCATGGCACATCCCTGCCAAAAATAGCCACTTCTCCCTCATGCTGTTAAGGCAGTGTTCACATGCAGCAGATTTGTTGCAGATCAACAATGCGTGTGAATGGGGTTGTTTTAGGGGTAAGTACAAAGATTTCTTTAAGCCCCATTCACATGAGTGAGACAGTCCCAGGACTTTCTTCCACAAGTCTGTTGTATAGAGTGTGTGTAATATCTGTGTAGGGTGTAGACCCCTACAGCAGAGCTTGGGGGGGTCCCCATGTGCTGTAGGACTAGCCGGCAAGCCATATCTCCATACATAGGCTGCATGTATCTTCTCATTTTCCTGTGCACCTAGCTTTAGCACTGGGTGGGGGCTCTGAGATTAACCCCTTGTGTTCCAGGAAAGGTCATCTGCTGCCATGTTCTTGTGATTCCATAATCTGCTTAAACAAAGCGCAGTGAGATCGCTGAGCCCGGAGACACATGGTTATCACATTATGAGGTGTGCATGGCCGCCGCTCGCTCTAATCCTCTTAGAGGAGCAGATACAGATGAAAAAGTTATTGCAGTGATGGCGGCGATATTGGCTGACATTGGGGGGGCTCTCCTGGGGGGGGGGGGATACAATCTATGAGGTTTATCTCATAGCTGACCTCATGTCTGCTCGCCCAAACCTGCAACCATAAAGGCCTCATGCACACGACCGTATGTGTTTTGCAGTCCACAAATTGCGGATCCGCAAAAAAAACAATAACGTTCCGTATGGCATCCATTATTTTTGCGGATCCGTTATTTTTGTGGATCCATTGTAATAATGCCTATCCTTGTCCGCAAACTAGAAAAAAATAGGACATGCTCTATTTTTTTGTGGAACGGAAAAAGGACATACGGACACGGAATGCACACGGAGTACCTACCTTTTTTTGCGGACCCATCGAAATGAATGGTTCCACATATGGTCCGTAAAAAAAACTGAACGGACACGGAAAGAAAATACGTTCCTGTGCATGAGCCCTAATACTGTCAATCCAAATACAATCTATGGCAAGATAGTGGACACTGCCAGTTACATAGGACTGCAAGTAACATCTGCTACACTATCTGTGCTCAGAATTATCACTGTGCATTATCTGTGGGGCTACATAGGACTGAAAGTAACCTCCTGCGATGCTGTCTGTACTCAGTTATCACTGTGTGTTACATAGGACTGCAGGTAACATCTACTACATTATCTGTACTCTGAGAATTATTACTCTTATCAGCAGTTTTACATAGGACTGCAAGTAACGTCTGCTACACTGTCTGTGCTCAGAGAGTTATTACTGTGTGTTATCTGTGGTGTTACATAGGACTGCAGGAAACATCTACAACCACATGCATCCCTCATGAACAGATCCGGTTGTATTATGTCTTCTATAGCCAAGACGAATCCGTCTTGAACTCCATTGAAAGTCAACGGGGGACGGAACCGTCCCCATTGACTTACATTGTGTGCCAGGACGGATCCGTTTGGCTCCGCACAACATGGCGGCGTTTTGGTGTCCGCCTCCAGAGCGGAATGGTGACTGATCGGAGGCAAACTGATGCATTCTGAGCGGATCCTTTTCCATTCAGAATGCTTTAGGGCAAAACTGATCCGTTTTGGACCGCCTGTGAGAGCCCATGACGAATCTCACGAACGGAAAGCCAAAACGTCAGTGTGAACTTAGCCTTATCTGTGGGGTTACATCGAATTTGAAAGGGTTGGCCGGTTTCCTATATTGATGACCATCCTCAGGATAGGTCATCAGCATCAGATCGGCGGGGGGCCAGGAGTTGAATCAGCTCTTTGAAGAGAACGCAGCACCCGCGCCGCCATCTCTTCACTGTTTACCTGCTCGCCGAGCAGGTGTAGTTACAGCTCCTCCATCCCATTCACTTCAGTGGGAAGGAGCAGACAGAACTGCACTGTTAATCGGTCTGCATTGTTAGTGGCTGCGCAGTATCAACTGTATAGCCTCGCGGTACTCGATCATGGCACCACTGCACAGTCTGGTCGTACCCTTGTCCAGATGGATTGGAAACTGTAACGTAGCGGTCATCCCATAGAAATTTACGGGATCGGCGCACAAGTGGCAAAAAATCCAGCAGTCTTGAATGGTCCGGAGGAGCTGACTGATTAAGGGTTTGTTCACACGTTGCGGAAACGCTGCAGATTTTCGGCTGCAAAATTGCATGCAGAAAATTCCCAGTGTTTTACAGCACCAGGAGAGTGAATGGGGGTCACTTATCAAGGACCGTTTTTTTATAACCTCTGCGCTGCTGGAGGAAGTCTGTGCGACTGGAGTGAAGACTACTGCACCCCTGGCTGGGGCATAAATGTTAGTAAATTTGCTGGGGCCCATGTTTAAAAAGCTGCAACTTTTTTTTTTACACCAAAAACTGGCGTAGGTTTCTTAAAAAATGACCCCCTTTCTGTTTTTATGGCGGTGTCAGCACTGGGTGGGAAAATGGGTGTCGTTAGCTTTGTTAATTAGGAACACACCAGATTTATCAACTGTGAATGTTAAAAATTTGTAAAAAAAAGTATAATCTTGCTGCGTGGGGTATATAAAAAATGCAGTTTGTTAAATTTGGCGTAGATTATGGCAACCTGATTAATTCCCACCCCGCTTGTGTCTCCAAATCCATAAAATGTTGTTTGAAGAGACGGTACAGACATTTCTACATATAGATTGATCGAATCAAGAGCAACTTCCTAATAGTCTAGGCCAGGGGTAGGCAACCTCCGGCACACCAGCTGTCGTGAAACTACAATTCCCAGCATGCTCCTTTCATTTCTAGGACAGTTCTGAGAAGAGCATAGGAAGTATGCATGCTGGGAGATGTAGTTTCACAGCAGCTGGAGTGTCGGAGGTTGCCTACCCCTGCTCTAGGCCAATGTTCCCCAACGTATAGCTCTCCAGCTGTTGCGAAACTGCAACTCCTATCAGGGCATGATGGGTGTTGTAGGTTAGAGATCTGTGGTCCATTGTAACAAACTCTCAGGACAGGAGAGGGATTTCTGCAGATGATGGGGCACATTTACTAAGACCGGCTTCATACGCCGCTGTTAGTTTCCCCTCTGTGCTGCCATAAGATTCGTCTAATTTATGATGACGCGTGCGCCTTGTTTTAAATTAGGCGCGTCTGTGATAGTCCTTGCGTCTGGCGTAAAAACACGTTTTTCCTCAACATTTATGCCTGTTTCCAGGTGCAAATGTTAGTAAATTTGCCAGGGCTGGATGCCCGACACGCCCACACTCCGCACCCACCCCGCTCAACTGACAAAGGTGTAAAAAAGGGACTGGCGACTACACTTAAAATAGGCACAAGCGGATGTGTTTAGCTTGCTGAGGACTGTGTACACTGATACACTGTAACAAAGTGTCAGCTGTGAGAAATATTAGCCCAAATTCCCACATCGATTGATTTTGCTGTGGATTACCCCTCATATCCTTCAACATTCCACTTCCTGTGCAACCCTGTTCACATGGTGCAGAAACGGTGTCCGCACTGAAAAAAATCAATGAGAAAAAGTTGCATGGAGCTTATTCCCTTAGATTGCTCCCAGAAAATATGGTGGATTAGCCGCATTGAATGGGGTTTTGCTTGTGCCTTCACAGCAGAAATCTGAATGTCAGTCACTGAATTTTTCCAGTTGATGCAGTAAAATAAGTGTCTGAATACACACGTGTCAACATGCCCTTTGGTTGGCACATGGTTTGGATGTAATCTTTCCAGCCACTGACAGCAAGCAGAGATTGAACATGGTGTCAACCCAGAGTCTAGAACAGAAAGGAGATCAGCTTCCACAGGATTGTCTACCCTGATGCACTGTGACGAATTCTCAGCTGTGTGAGCAAGAATAGGTCGGGATGTGCAGCGTTTCCATTATCGGACAGCTTTATTGGAAAGTTGCAGAACTTTTCATGATAGAGTGTGAACTTACTAAAAGTTGGTGATCGGTGACGGCCTTGAGGATAACATCCCGGTTGAGTCAGGGCAGGCGCCATGTTGACCTGTGTCACCTGTGACGTCATCGCGCCGACGGTGTCAGTCGGTCTCTTCTGAATCGAACCCCTGTCATTTATTCTCCAGATTTTATCCACTTAGAAAATTACATTTCCAGATCAAGGTTTTTTTTTCCCCATGTCCCAGCACTCGCCTAACCCAGATTCGGAGGCATTGTACGTGAATGGCGTTTTCTCCCCGGGGGCGGCCTCCAGTGGATAATGTTTTATAGGTGAAATTTCTCATTTCAGGAGCCAAGAAGAATGCGCTATTAGTTGATTATTCTCATAACAAACAAGCCGTGTTCTGTTGCTACCTGCCTGGTCATTGTTTCTCGCCGCGTTCGCTTTGCAGTGGTATTTGGACGGATTCCTGCTCGCTTTAAGCACAAAAAGCCATTTCTGTTACAATGGACCCTAACAACACAATGACGGCATTAAGGATTTATGTGGAGGATTCATTATTTTCTCCTCTTTTGTTCCTTCCAGGATGTCTTCCAAGCGACCAGCCTCTCCGTATGGGGAAGCAGATGGAGAGGTAGCCATGGTGACAAGCCGGCAGAAAATGGAAGACGAGGAGAGTGGAGGCCTCGCAGCCTTTCACCTTCCCCTGCACGCCAGTTTCCCCAATAAGACTCAGTCGGAGGAATTTCAGGCAGTTTCCCTGTTGACGCAAGACACCTGCGACCACAGGAGTCCCACGTACCAACACAACTCAATGGTAGGTGGCGCCCCAAGTGGCTCTCAAACAGATTCTCATCTGCCTGACTTTACCTTTTTGGGGAAAAGTGGCAAAAAGTATCATTTCACCCATAGAAGGGGGCCTGTCACCTGTCCTGTCATATCTGATTTAATAATAATTTGATTATACTTGCATTCCCCATGAAATAGCAATTTTGGAACTTCTTTTCTATTAACGCTCTGTTATTCCTCCTAAACATTCATGAATAGACTGACATCCCCTTGTCTAATGGATGTGAACCCATGCAGTCTGCCACTGTCAATACTGATCGGGCTGTAGGGACACACCCCCGACTAGCAGCAAGCACTTGTGCATTTATTTATGAATTTCCAGGAGGAATAACAGAGGAATCAAGTAACTCAGAGCTCTATGAAAAACAACTCCAGAATGGTTTTATTCGTGAGGAATAGAAATAGAAACAATGCTTTTGGACAATGTCCACCCATACAACAGTTATGCATAGTGGTGTGTATTACTTAAAGGAACTCTCCCATCTGTAATCAAGAGGATCTAACGCTCAGTCCACTGCTCTCTTCACCACACTCTGGTGCCGGCATGGATTAAGGTCTCTGCAGGTCAGGTTACTGCAATCAATGACTGGCCGCAGCAGTGACATGCCGCTTGGGGGACACATCACCGCTGCAGGCGGTCATGGGCTGCAGTGGCGCACATGACCCCCCCTCCCCTTGCGTGACAGAAGGTTACATGGGGGGACTGGAGCACAGCAAAGAGAGCGATGGACTGAAGGAGTCGGAACTGAGCAGTGGGGAACAGGTGAGTATGCCTCCCTCCACAGGCCACTCCCCTTTACACAAACCACGCCCCTTCAGTGTTTGTGCCCCACCATTGGCTGAGAAGTTCAGGAACGTACACAAAGCTCAAGGAAAAGAGGTAAACCATCTGAATGTCCGGTGTCCTGCAGATAAAGCTTCATAAGGGCTCATTCACACAGCTGTATGTTGCTTTCTGATGATTTTTGCGGATTAGATGCGGACTCAATCACTTCTGTGTGAGCCCAAAAATGCGCAAAGCACACCATGTGCTGTCCCCATCTTTTCTTCCATTGCACGGCTCCGCAAAACAAATAAAACGTGTCCTATACTTGTCAGTGAAAATCAGGACGCGGTCCCATTGAAGTCTATGGGTCCGCAAAAGTCCTTTTTTTGTGGACATGCAGAACTGTCCGCCAAAAATTGGATCAGTATTTTTGCGGACAAAAAAAACCCCATATGGACGTCTATAATGAAAGGGTATAATGAAAGGTTCTGCAGCTTCCTAATAGAATGTCTATTTTAATTCTGTGTCGTTTTCAAGATCTCTGCTTGCTGAAGGTGAATGCGAACACTCATTAGTGACACCCAGAGGCTGAAAACTGGTCCTGGCTTAGTCCTGCTCACTTAGCTAACGGGTTCTTACTGTGCATTAGAGTAGAGAATCCTGTCCTGCACCCGGGTGAGAGGTATTAACCATGTTCATATTCTCAGTCACCGGGTGGAAACCAGAATGGTCCCATTCTCTCATAGCAAGCCGAAATCTTGTAAATGAATTTACACACAGAGTATACTAGTTTCCTGGCATAGAAAATGTTTTATTTTTTTCGACCATTCTACAAAAGGGGTGGGGCTTGGTGGGAGGGGGTGTGGTCTTTTTCATAACTGGCGTAAATTATAGTGCCAAATCTATGCCGCCTATTTTCTTTTCTTACCCCCAATGTCTATTAGAAAGTTGCAGTTGACATTATACAGTGATACAACCTTCTCTCCACTAACCCTTTCAGTTGCTACCTTAAAGGTAATGGCGCCATTCCGAGATTCAGACTAGAGATGAATCCAGATGAGTGCTGTACACCATCAGTCCATGCAGAGAAGGCCACCGCAGACACCATTTAGGTCAGATTCTCCCACAAGTCTCACCTACTGAGGTGAAAGGGCGTGCGAGAAAAACTGCACACGGATGCCATCCGCATGCAGTCCATTTAAAAGCACATCCGTGTTTAGTGGCCAGAACATGGAAAGTTTCACATTTCAGAAGCAATCTCTAGCCTGTGACACCGCAAGGCTGCAGGGTCGGCAGAGGCTGCGCAGGTGCCACCGTCCATCTCGCGTCTTTACCAGTGACGTATCGTAAAAGCATCTCCGAGGTTTTCCTTCCATCTTAACTTTCACTGCGGTTTCCTCATACATTAGTGGATTGAATGATATTAAATAGAACCCAGTTGTGCCATTAACGTAATTCAGTCTTAAAGCGCCGCTCGCTAATTGAGATTAAACCTGGAACCACCAGTGACTTTTGTGTCGACTTCTGTGAAGAAGCCATTGTTGTCGGGTGAATGCAACGGCCTCTTCTGTGTACACATAAAATGTGATTACTTGTCGAAGCGGCGCTCTCCGTTCTCCAGCGTGGCGAATAGATTTGCAGGGATTGTGTTAATGCTGGCTTACATACCATATGTGCAGTGTGCAGTATAAATCCCTACACGGGATTTCACACATTTTATCTTCAAACTCATGCTTCTGAGAGAGATAGGCACGCTTGTTTACCGATTGCTGCAGATCACGAGGATGCCACCGCTGTAGAACTTGGGCTTCCTTAGCCTGTTACACTGTGTCGGGGAGTCATATCATACTCTTCCAGGGCAATGCCACATGAAAGCTCCAATATAATCCTGGGATTTCAGCTGATCTGTACGGATGCAGGACGATGAGAAAACCAACTGCTCAGATATTAGCCTGTCAGCGACGATCTGCATCAAGACACTGTCACTGTGATTAACACAGCAAAAAAAAGTATACAGTTGTGTCAAGGTTAAAGAACGTCAGTTATAATGACTAATAACTTCTCCCACTAGCTACAATATAAGTAGTATTATTCCGCCTCCTGTGTCAAAGAATATACTATAATACTGCCTTCTATATAATACTATTTGACTACTATAATACTTCACCTATGTACAAGAATATAAGTACTATAATACTGCCTTCTATATAATACTATTTGACTACTGTGATGTTGCCCCCT
The DNA here is from genome assembly GCA_033119425.1 of Bufotes viridis. NCBI lineage: Eukaryota > Metazoa > Chordata > Amphibia > Anura > Bufonidae > Bufotes > Bufotes viridis. The sequence continues at coordinate 444,409,921 of CM065590.1, read as the reverse complement.
ATGTACAAGAATATTACTATAATACTGCCTCCTACGTACAAAAATTTAACTACTATAATACTGCTTCCTATGTACAAGAATATAACTACTATAATACTGCTTTCTATGTACAAGAATATAACTACTATAATACTGCCTCCTATGTACAAGAATATAACTACTATAATACTGCCCCCTATGTACAAGAATATAACTACTATAATACTGCCCCCATGTACAAGAATATAACTACTACAATACTGCCTCCTATGTACAAGAATATAACTACTATAATACTACCTCCTATGTACAAGAATATAACTACTATAATACTGCCTCCTATGTACAAGAATATAATTACCATAATACTGCCTCCTATATACAAGACTATAACTACTATAATACTGCCCCTATGTACAAGAATATAACTACTATAATACTGCCTTCTAAGTACAAGAATATAACTACTATAATACTGCCCTCCATGTACAAGAATATAACTACTATAATCCTGCCTCCTGTGTACAAGAATATAACTACTATAATACTGCCCCCCATGTACAAGAATATAACTACTATAATCCTGCCTCCTGTGTACAAGAATATAACTACTATAATACTGCTCCTATGTACAAGAATATAACGTACTATAATACTGCCTCCTATGTACAAGAATATAACTACTATAATACTGCCTCCTGTGTACAAGAATATAACTACTATAATACTGCTCTATGTACAAGAATATAACGTCTATAATACTGCCTTATACGTACAATAATAGAATAACTCTGTTTAGAACGGTCACAGATAAGAATATGAAGTTTTACTCCTCGGCGCCTCCCTTTGGGGACATTACATGATGTCAGTAATTGTGTGAGATAATTGGATCTTTTTATTGTTGCCAAAAGACAGACTGACGTACCCGGGGAACAGATATGTTTAGTTTACAGATATGTGGGAGTTGCAGCCAACTGTCGCATTGTGCTCTGGCAGGTAGTGCGGCAGATTTTCGCTATTATCGCCTCTTTCTTACACTGCACATCGGTTTAGGGGTTAAAGTTGTTCTCTGGGTTAGTTTTATTTCTTTATTTCTGTGACAGAGACAGGGGCGCTGTTAGTATAACGACCCCCCTCCGCTGCCCATCACTAAGGCCTCTTGCACACAAACGTTTTTTTTGCGGGTGTACGGGCCGTTTTTATGGCTTCCGTATACGGTCCGTATACGGTCCGTATACGGACCCATTCATTTCAATGGGTCCGCAAAAAAACGGAAGTGTTTCCGTATGCATTCCGTTTCCGTGCCGTGGAAAGATAGAACATGTCCTATTATTGCCCGCAAATCACGGTCTGTGGCTCCATTCAAGTCAATGGGTCCGCAAAAAAAAAACGGAACACATACGGAAATGCATCCGTATGTCTTCCGTATCCATTCCGTTTTTGCGGAACCATCTATTGAAAATTTTAAGCCCAGCCGAATTTTTTCTATGTAATTACTGTATACTGTATATGCCATACGGAAAAACGGAACGGAAACGGAAACACAACGGATAACAAAAACGGAACAACGGATCCGTAAAAAACGGACCGCAAAACCATACGGTCGTGTGCAATAAGCCTAACATCTTAGCTTCCTAACTTCTGCTTTATAAATAGACTTGAGAGAGATGTGAGGTCCTGGGCACAAAGGAAGCCTTCAATATAGTGAACGCAGCTTTGGATGTGAGGGCCCAAGAAGTACAACAAAGTTTCTTGCGGTGTATTTCACTAGGACAGAACCCTTTAAATGAGGACACCTCCGATTTCACCCCTCCCTCTACTCAGTATACAGAGCTGCAAGGGAACAAGAGCCCCAGGGGCCCCATCGGAGGAGCTAATTAGAGATCTTATTTCCGCACACTCAGTCTACCGTATCTAAGTCACCGTCTAATACTGTCGAGCAGAGACAACCCCTATGTATGGGAACGGCTCCGATTGTCCACCATGTCCCTGTACACAAGTCCTTCCATCTGGGAGATGTCTGAGGTTACATGTAATAGGATCACTGGCCTCCAGGAGATCTGCTTCTGGGAAAGCTGGGTGATGCTAATATGGCCGCCAATGCAGCCTGCCTGTCAGATGTGTCAGGGACCGTCCATGTGTTGCGGATTTACTGTCGATTTTTTTTTTCTGCATCAAATCTAATGTTCTTCAAATGCTCATGAAACCATGCGGCTTTGATGTGGAAAATGGTGCGGATTTAGTTTTTTTTGCTGTGTATTTTCCACCTGAATTTTTATGATGAACAGAAGACAGTGGAGAAAATCTGCAGCAAATCTGCAACGTGTGGACGAGCCCTGACTGCATAACGAGCAGAAATACCAGCCTAACGCGGTTGTCATCCAGCTTATCCGGACCCCTGAATGTCATATGAGGGGATATACCTTCTCCAGTGCCTCTCGTGTTGGCAGCTCCTCCAGCTTTTCTTCACCTCTGAAGACTGTCCAGTAGTTAGGAGGGGACGCATCCTCCATATTGTTGGCAGTATTGGGGAGATTTGCTTTGGAGTCTGGAAAAGTTGGGTGACAGCTTCATTTAGAGCTGGTGACTGTGTTAGTTGTGAGAGGAGAGGACGACTCAAGGATTCAGATTTACTGAAGAGACATGAAGCAGCCACCTCGTCACCCGCCCTTTTATGTGTCGCATCATCCAGCGTCTCAGTTGTAAGGAATCCGCAGCGGGAAGTTTTGTTTCTTCTCTTCGGATGATTCTGCCGCGGTTCATTGGCGATCACTGCGTCCTTCGCTTACATTACTTGCCCGGCTGAGCTATTACTCCGCTCGCCTCCAGCACTCTTTTAATTTGGAAGAGCAAATGACTCCGTGTTCCGTGAGCGGTGGTTGTAGTCACTGCCGAGAGAGCGGACAAACGACGTCTCTGTCTCTGAAGTTGTAGAAAAGTTTGCAGGAAATATTCACCACTGATTTCTGGCCTTGAAACGCGTCTGGTCAGGATTTAGTTGGATTGATCAGGGCCACTGCATGGATGTGATGACGTTTAAAGGGGCCACTTGCAGCGCAGACACTGCGCTCTTCGGCCGGGCAATGTGTTTTGTGCCATAGGTTCAGTTTAGCTCTATCCTCGTAAAGCGGGATCATGAACACATTCCACCAATCCTGCCCATAGTGCACAAAGCATCCCTGTCCCCCAAGAAATCGTGGTCTCCCTAATAATCTTGGTTGGTGAATAGAAAGTCAGAACTAAAGTGAAGACTGCCACTTGCACAGGCAAGAGGAAATAACTCCCTATAATAATGCAGGTATATATCACACCCGGCAATAGGAGACCACCTGGACGGGATTTCCAAGTCTGCCTTTAGTTTTAGGGGCCGTTCTCATGGCGGATTTTACTGCAGAATTTTGGCGCAGACAGCAGCAGCTGCGTCCTTTCTGCGTCCCATTAATTTTTGAGGATTGGAACAGACATGTCCCTTCTCGCCGTAACTTTAGGCCACCTCTTCGCCATCCTAAATGCGGCCTCCCATTGAAAGGCAGAAACCAAGCAGCCATTTTATAGCTTGGGTCTCTATGCCAAAGCTCGAACGTGGTAAAATTCACAATGTGAACGCCCCTTAGGATTCCCAGGATTTAGGGGCCCTCGGGCTTGTCACGTTGTTGCTGGATACAGCTCCTGTGGAATATTCGTTTTTTTATCTGTTGAGAGTGTTGCTACCCAACTTTCCTAAGCCCTGCAGGGCCAATCTGCATCTACTACTCTCTCCTCACTCTGTAACTAAGGGGATTGCAGAACTCCCGGAAAGCTGGGTGGCCTTTGTCCTTGAAACCATCTCTTACAGCACAGTCTGGCGCTGATCAGGTGACCTGATGTGGCGGAGGATAGCTATAATGATATGAAAGGGGTGGTGGTAGTTATAATGGTGATAGAAGGGTAGACGGCGACATGTCATGCAAATCTAGGTTGCAGAAAAATTGCGTGATACAAAAATGCGTGCAATTAGCTGTCAAACAACTATTTTACCTCTGTGATTTGGCTGTAAAAACACTGGAGAGTCGCGTGTCAGTCGCAACTTCCATTAAAGTCAATGGAGGAAAACTTGTACAAGACATGCATGTCGGTATTTTTGTGCCTGTTGCGTTAAAGCGTGCCTCATTGTGACACTATTGACAGATACTACATGCTGTACCCTAAGGCGGGGGCTCGTCGATGGTCAGCTCTAGTGATGAGCGAAGCGAGCTTCGTATGCTATATCTGAAGTGGCTTCGCTAAAAACCTTGTTTTAATGCAGTACGGAGATCCGTCTCTGTACAGCATTAGAATCCATTCACACGTCCGTAGTTTATTGCGGATCCGCAATACACCAGGCCGGCACCCTATAGAAATACCTATTCTCGTTCGCTATTGTGGACAAGAATAGGACATGTTCTATTTTTTTTGGGAGCCACGAACAGGAAATGCGAATGTGGACAGCCCAATGTGTGCTGTCCGCATCCTTTCCATCCCCATTGAGAATGAATGGGTCCGCACCAGTTTCGCAGAATTGCGGAACGGATGCAGACCCATTCTACGGACGTGTGAATGGACCCTTAAAATATACGGCCTCCGATGAGGCAAAGATGGTTATTTGCGAAGTTTTGTTGAATAACTTCGGTACTTGATTTTTAAAGTTAAAAAACCACTTTAAAACTTGGGACCGAACTTGGCAGCACAGAGGGACTTAAAGGGGTTTTCCAAGACTTTAACAACTGATCGGTGGGGTCCGACACCCGAGACCTCCGTCTATCAGATGACTTAGAAGGCAGCATCCCTCCTGTGTGCACTGCAGCCTTCCCACCAAGCACAGCGCCCTACATTGTACAGTGGATGTTCTTGGTATTGCGCTCAGCCCCATTCACTTAAATGGGACTGAGTTGCGTCTAGGCCATGTGACCAATGAATGTGTTGCTGTCACTGGCTTAGTGAAAGCTGTGAGAAGGCCATGGCGCTCACAGGGGGCTGGTGCCTTTGTGGGGGTCTCCGGTGTCGGCCTTTTTCCCCCCCTTTTATCTGTGCAGCCAGAAATCGGCTTTTAGTGTTGAGTGAACTTGTGTTTTAAGTTCTGCGTCCAAAGTTCGGGTTATCGAAGAATCCCGTTATGGATTCCAAACTCCGTTATGGTCCGTGGTAGCGGAATCCATAATGGGATTCTCCGATAACCCGAACCCGAACTTTGGACGCAGAACTTAAAACACAAGTTCGCTGAACACCACTTTTGTGCAGTAGGTGGTGGTAGGTAACCTACAGTAGAAGCCATAGAATGGGTAGCCATGACTGAAGAGTTGGAATGCGCCCCATGTCTTCCAAGTTGAAGGGGCTCCTGGGCCCCCACCCCGGTGGCCCATTATCAGCCGGCCCCACGTGGCTCTGCCGTGAAGAGGTTCAGGGTAATCTGTGCACAGAGACGATAAAGGCTTTGGAAACGATCAGACCCAGAAGTCTCCAAATCTCAGGAAACATGAAACGCGCGGGTTTATGTGCGGCCGCTGTCAAGTCAACAGGGCGGATTGCGAATCCCAAGCCGATATGGAAGCGAGAGATGAATGGATTATCCCGATACTAACCATCTTGTGGGAGCCCTGTAACGTGCCAGGGTGCCCATAGCTTGCGCGCCGCCCGCCTGACTGGCAGAGGCAGATTTACATAAGAGAACTCAGGGGCTTTGTCACGGCAATTGTATCAAGTGATATACAGTGGGAATGGAGTGGAGCGTGTCCCCGGGTGGAGGGCGGCTTACGGGCTCGCACCGCGCAGATTACGGCTTTATCTTGTCATACTAAATTAACGCGGCAGCGCACAACTAAACAGGGCTGACCTCTTCATCTGGAGAAATTGCAGCCTGGAGGAGAGATGGTATTTAAGACTCTCTCTGCTTCTTGTTCCCATTCTTCCCTCTCCCGGTTGATTAATATGTATGTGGGTGATTACAGGCGCTCAGGGCGGCGAGCGCGGCCGCATCATCCGAGGAGACGGGACAGACAAGATGCGGAGTGACTGAGAGACAGCTGGTGAGAGGGCTGAGGGACCATGTAGCAGAGCTCAACGGCTTCTTTCAACTCTTGGGAACAGATAACGCAGCAGGTGTTGTGTGCAGTCCTATGTAACTCCACAGATAACACACAAGAATAACTGGGAGAACAGATAGTGTAGTAAATGCTACCTGCAGTCCTATGTAACTCCACAGATAACGCACAGGAATAACTCGGAGAACAGATAGTAAATGCTACCTGCAGTCCTATGTAACTCCACAGATAACGCACAGTAATAACTCTGAGAACAGATAGTGTAGTAAATGCTACCTGCAGTCCTATGTAACTCCACAGATAACGCACAGTAATAACTCGGAGAACAGATAGTGTAGTAAATTCTACCTGCAGTCCTATGTAACTCCACAGATAACGCACAGGAATAACTTGGAGAACAGAGAGTGTAGTAAATGCTACCTGCAGTCCTATGTAACTCCACAGATAACGCACAGGAATAACTTGGAGAACAGATAGTGTAGTAAATGCTACCTGCAGTCCTATGTAACTCCACAGATAACACACAGTAATAACTCCGAGAACAGATAGTGTAGTAAATGCTACCTGCAGTCCTATGTAACACCACAGATAACACAGTAATAACTCTGAGAACAGATAGTGTAGTAAATGCTACCTGCAGTCCTATGTAACACCACAGATAACACAGTAATAACTCTGAGTACAGATAATGTAGTACATATTTCCTGCAGTCCTATGTAACACCACAGATAAGACAGTGATTGCTATCTGGGAACAGATAATGTATTAGATGTTAGCGGCAGTCCTATGTAACACCACAGATAACACTCAGTATTTACTCTCTGAGTACAGATATGGAAGTACATATTTCCTGCAGTCCTATGTAACACCACAGATAAGACAGTGATTACTCTGAGTACAGATAATGTAGTACATATTTCCTGCAGCCCTATGTAAAGACACAGAAAACATAGTGATTGCTATCTAGGAACAGATAATGTATTAGATGTTAGCTGCAGTCCTATGTAACACTATAGATAACACAATAACTCTCTGAGTACAGATTATGTAGTAGATGTCACCTGCAGTTCTATGTAACACCACAGATAGCACACAGTGATAACTCTCTGAGTACAGATAATGTAGTAAATGCCATCTGCAGTCCTATGTAACACCACAGATAACACAGTGATAACTCTCTGAGGACAGATAATGTAGTAAATGCCATCTGCAGTCCTATGTAACACCTCAGATAACACACTGATAACTGAGTACAGATAATATAGAAAGTTCCCTGCCTCAATAATCACTACTTTATGTCAGTTTTCAGCTTGTGCTGTGTACCCTGAGGGAAGGGTCAACAGTCATCTCATCATCATAAGAGGGTGGGTTACATTGAAAGGTAACATCTTAAAAAAAATCACTAAGTGAATAACACATGAGCCACCATATTAAAGGGTTGTTCCATTAAGACAACTTATTCCTATCCACAGGCTAGGGCAGTGATGGGCAACGTGCGGCTCTCCAGCTGTTGCAGAACTACAACTCCCAGCATGCAAAGCCTGTCTATAGCTATCAGCCTACTGCAGGGCATGGTGGGAGTTGTAGTTTAGCAACAGCTGGAGAGCCGCACGTTGCCCATCACTGGCAGGGGACCAGTGTCTGATCAGCGGGGTCCTCTGCTGATACAAGAACGGGGGCACTGTTTGTATAGGGGGGGTGGTCGTTCATGTGTGCTGTCTCTCCACACACGTCAATGGTCAGACACTTATTCTCTACCCTGTGGATAGGGATACGTTGTCTTAATGGGTCCACCACTTGAAGATGATTAGCCCTCCTCATCCCTGTCCATGTCACTGAGCATGCTCACTACACTCTTCCGTAAAAATCAATAGGCGATGAAGACTGCTGAACTCCCCCCATGCAGTGACATGCATGCACGCAACATTGTCCCAGGGACGTTTACAGGTGATAGGGATGCTTCAGTCACCTCCAGAGCTGCATTCACACTGTCACTGGCTTCTGGGAGCTTGGATGACATTCACACAAAGTTGTAGCCCCATGGATAGTCTCTTTCCACGTAAACCACTGCGAATGCAGCTTTCGATGTGACTAGAGGAGATTCTGTCTGTCTGACATTTAAACCGATACTCCGGGACATCCTCACATGAACGTATCGCGGCGCTCCAGGGTTCCGGTTTTGATCAGTGACTCATTTCTGATTTCATTTCTATTAACACATTGTATTCAGCGCCTTCTGCAGTAAACTGCGCTGTGTTAATTGAGATTCCGCCCGCATTGATCCTTTGTGGGGCGAATGCGCCACCGTCTATGGCTCCTATATAAATCCGATGGTGAATGAGCAGGAAATCTATGAAATTAATTAGGAGAGATGGAGAGTGACTCTTGTGAGTCGGCCGTCCGCTTTGTGCGCTCGCTCTGTGTGTTACGAGAGTCTAAGTGCTCAATAGGAGCTTTTTAATTATGAGCTCCCTGTTTGATCTCGCTGCATATAATGAATGGATTTCCAGCGACTTTTGTGGAAGCGTCTCTGTGTCGCGTGACTGACTGATACCTGCCTGCTAATTCTCCGCTGATTTACATGGAAGCATTCACGTCAGTAACAGCCGCTATTGTTCCCCGCCGCCGGTGGACGCTAACGAGAGTGGAAAGCGCTAGGTTCTAGCCCACGTTGGGCCTTTTATTTATGCGCCCAGCGGGGGTCACCATTTTGTGGGTTGCACCAATATTCAGCTTATTGATCTGGTAGGAGCGAATGACAAAACACTTGCTTCCACAAGAGGAGTTTCCCTTTAAGGGGGTATCTACCTGCCACCGTGTATAGGTCTGCTTTAATGGGGTCATACCTTGAATTATCTAAAAAATGACAATCAGATATCATAGAGTACATGATAATGTCTTTCTAACAAAGCTAGAACCAGCCCTGAACCTCACATGGGTCAAAAGATGCCCCCACTCATTGCTCTGCTGGATTTGTTTCAGCCTGGAAACTCAGGGGTGTGTCCCTTTTCAGAAGGCTTGTCCTTTGTGCTGAAGCTCTTTCCCTGTAACCGACACAGCTTTTAACAGAGGATACGGCTGGTGGCAGTTGAAGATTTAAACTGAGCGCGTGCGACCACTTCAGATAGGTGGGCGAGAAATAGGAATAAGAAGAAACAGCAGGTGGCGCTCTACAGACAGAGTTCAGTGAATAGCTCAGCGCCTATACTAAATTTTTAATGACATGCAATTGCAAAAGTATTCAGTTTGAAAAATGTAGAATATCTTTGGTGGCACAACCCCTTTAAGAGGCAGGTTGCTGATTTTCAGAGGGGTGTTCCACACTGAACCCTTATGGGGTCTCCCCCATTATATTTGGATAGTGTGGCGTTGGACTTCTGGATACAGATGGAGTTCCCCTTTAATGTTTCCACTCATGCAGTGTTTGCATACCATTAAAATGAGCATGCCTTTTACAAACTGTGACCCATGATGCTGTGCTACCTGGCGTTGCACATTGGCGTAGCTATAGGGGGTGCAGAGGTAGCAGTCGCTACCGGGCCCAGGAGCCTGATGGGGCCCAATGACCCTTGTGCCGCATAAGAAGACACAAAAAGCACTGAGGGAAGGGGGGCCCAAGCTGAACTCGTGTTTTAACTTGTGTTTTAAGTTCTGCGTCCAAAGTTCGGGTTATCGAAGAATCCCGTTATGGATTCCGCTACCACGGACTGCAATAGAATTTGGAATCCATAACGGGATTCTTCGATAACCCGAACTTTGGACGCAGAACTTAAAACACAAGTTCGCTCAACACTAGTTGATAGCTGAGCGACCCTGAATCATCTGAATCATTACGCAGAGGCTACCATACACGTCCATACTGGCCACTACGGTCAGAATGATCTGAAGGTTCTTCACCGGTACAAGCCTCATCGCAAAAGTGTGCCAACTCGCGGTATAACCGCATTCCATTTTACTGATTTTATACAGTAAAATAAAAGTAATATACATAGTAAATCCGGCAGAGGATCTCAAAACCAGAGCGAAACGCTTCCATTTTGTCCCCATTCATTGTCAATGGGTCAAAACAGATCAGGTTTTGGTTTGTATCGCTCTGTGACCGGACACCAAACCGCTGCGGTTTTGTGTCCAGTCTGCGCAATGGAACAAAACGGTTCCGGCCCTAAAGACAATGTAACTTAGTGGTGCTGGATCCGTTTTTTTTTTAGATCCAAAAACGAATGGATCCGTCACCCTTTGACTCACATTGTTTTTAGTGCCGCTTGTTCAGTTTCGATTTAATACAACCACATCCAAATGGAACGGATGCACCCTGATGTATTAAAACGAACGGAAGTCATTTGCTCCGGTTTCGAGATCCTCTGCCGGATCTGAAAACCGGAATACAAAGCGCAGATGTGAAAGTAACCTAAGGCTGTAATATGCAGCTCGATGTGCCAGACGATTGTCAGGATGGAAGCGTTCCTTCCCGGCAATCGCCTGCTCGCTAGTGGAGGAGAGCGCTGCTATTCCATGCAGCGATCTCCTCCACAGCATGGGGAGGAGCGATCGCTATGCTATCACTCGCCCCCATGCTGTAAATTGTTTTGTTGGCGGCAGATCGCTATTAGACACCACGCTCTGCCGCCTGCAAACGATAATTTTTTAACATGTCAAAAGATTCAGATTGCCCGATGATGGAGAGCTTGCTCATTCATCGTGCAGTTGTTGGCAGTATTACACTGATAATCGCGGAAAATTCGGGCAGTGTAATACAGTCTTTACTGTAGGACAGATGAATATGGTCTGTTGCTCCCTGGGGAGGGTCTGACTGGTGAGGGGAGTACAATCTGCTGATTCTGGAGGATGGGATTAGTGAGCGGACACGCAGTGCCTCCCTGCCCCCCATGATCACTATTTTGTTCCATGGTGCACATTGCCAGGAATGCTGTAGCGCCAGGTCAGGTACTATAACTCATGTGGTGCTTTCATCTTCTTCCCCGAGACACCTAATAACACCTTGTAGCTGACGGCTGACCCCAATAATGTGTCGCTCCAGGTCCTCAGTCTCTGAACAGTAAGTCCTGTCCCTGCAGGTTTTATGACCGGAAAATCCAGAGAAGAAGTCGGCCGAGTCGCTGCGTCCGTAGAATCTGCAGATAATAAATCTTACTTACGTGTTTTGTGGTGGAGTTGATATGTTTAACATATTTATATATTATTTTTTTTGCTTTTAACGTTCTGTTTGCTGTCATTCTCATGTGTTTTGGGGCCCTCAGCCTTTGCCTGATCTATCATTGCATTCATTTTACAAATTAATCCATTCACCCGGATTGTAAATTTCTGGACATTCCTGGTTAGGTGCCGACCCTCCCACCTCATCCGTAATCCATTCCCTGGTGATGTTGGCGATTTCACCTGTATCCCAGATCCTGTTCCTCCCCCTCCCTTCCCCCACACATTCGCTGTCACTTTCAATTAGATACGGCTAAGTGGCACAATTACAGGGTTGCCATCTAAGATGAGCCTAATATCGGGGACACATGGTCTATTGTCAGCTGGCACGTTCGCAATCATTAATTTAATTTAGTTTTCAGAGATGAGCTGCAGGAATGGTGGAGATACATTGGAGGGGGGGGTGATCCGAGTTCTGGAATAATTCCACGCTATTCATTGTGGAAACACCCAGCAAATCAGCCAGATGGAGCCGCTCTGAACCTTGGGTGATCCGTGCGCCATTCCCCAGCCTCCTTATAATCTTGCCTCTGCTGTGCTGAACGTCAAAAATGTGATTGGTCAGCCGCCATTTTATTTTGGCGGCCGTTACCGTATGATTCCTTTACGAACTGATCAACAATTTTCATGTTAAAGGTTGAACGATGTAAAACGTTAAAGTTCATGGGTGGGTCCGTTTATGGAAAAAATGGCACTGATATGTCGTAAAACACGGAGCTGTTATGTCATCAACATATGACGCCGTAGCTTCCTCATCCAATACAGACAAAGCTGAGAGTTTTCCAAAGCGGCTATGCAATATCTATGCCCCAATAATGGCTTCCGCATGTAGCAGATATCAACCTGCATCTCAACGGGTCCACACAACACGATCTGCCTCCCTTTCTTTAATTTCCTTCCTTTGCAGCCGGCTGCCATGTTTGGGGAAGGGGCAAGTAGATTTATAGACATGGCCTGCGCTGGTCCTAATGTCCTGTTTTTCTTCTCAACCCTCTAGGATATAGACGGCAATAAGGCGGTCTCTTCATTTGCCCCTCAAAACTCAGCTACCTCACCCCTGAAGGCAGATGAAGGTGGGAGACAGAGCGGCGAATCCTTGTCTAACACCGCATTGGGGACCCCCGAAAGGCGAAAAGGTAGCTTAGCCGACGTGGTGGACACACTGAAGCAACGGAAAATGGAGGAGCTGATCAAAAGCGAACCAGAAGGTAAGAGCAACATGGCGGACGTGCAGCAGAATGAACACTGTGCATTGTTTTGTGTGGTGGAAATAGTTACCAGGCCTCTCCATGTGCAGCCTGTATGATCAGGGGTGATTCTCTTATCTCCCATGATGCATCATGTCCTGCCTGGGAGGAGCTTATTGTTGCCCCTGACAAGCAATGCCTGTGTTGGTGGAGTCTGACACCTGTGCGCTACCATGGGACTTTTATCGACGCCACGGGAGAGATGGGTTTTCATTTTGGAGCGGAGTTCCCCTTTAAGCTGAGTGTGCTCATCATCCTCTGAGTCATCCACATGGTTGATACAACAGATGTCTGATCCTATAGGGCAAGTTTTGTTTCTTTGTGTGCTCATATCTTATGTTCGTTCGTCTAGCTGCCGGCAATTTATGCTACGGAGTCGCCATTGTCAGGAACCTGTGCAAACACTGCAGCCGTCCCATAGCCACATTCTTGTCATAGTTGTGATTTAATCCCCATTGTGATGGAGTTGTGTGCCACTGGCTCCTGGCATTGTCTGCAGTGGCAGAGGTCGTGGCAGAGCGCTCGCCCAGCGCTGTGTACCTTTTTCATACAATGCACACTGTTGCAATACTCTGGCACTTCGGCTGTTGAAAGCTGGCTGCATTGTCTCCTGCCACAAAGAGGGAACATACTGGATTACATTTCTGTTTACTCTCTACATAAACAAGGAGGCATGGAGGGACTTGCCGTATGGAGAGGCAACTGGGAGGAGGTTGGGTCATCGGACGGCGAATCGGCCCTGTCGTTACATGCACAAAACTGTGAACGCACCCCGTCCCTATACCCAACAACATCAGTTACCCATTGTTAAATTGTTTTCAAGATGGCGGAGGTGTAGGGTAACTTACATCATGGTCCCTGATACATAACTGAAACAACTGACACCTCTCCCATCTTGACTCCTGACTTTCGACCCTTTGTTTGTGTGGATATATATATGTCTACAGGGGTGGACTGGGAACCTAAAGTGGCCCTGGAAACAAAACCTAAAAGTGACCCCCATGTTGTAGGCAAGTCCAAATTGACAGAACCGGGGCAACACCAGTAGGCAGGACCAGCAGAAGTAGGTGGAGCCAGCAATCATAGCGCAGCACAAAAACCGCCCCTGCAGAACCAAATACCACAGTGCAGCATAAAATACTGCCCTATCTCCATACCGAATACAGTGATATAGTTGAATTCTGGAGGAGACCTGTGGCCATTGGCCAAGTGCATAAGTACCTGATTCTCCTAGCATTAGATAATGCTGGGATCATCAGATTGTTATCTATCAGTTCTCAAGCTTTTTACAGGGATGTCCTATGTCATTTTGGCACAGTTATCATCCCGGGTACACGCGTGTGACATGTAAATTGTTGCACACGGTTTAAATATCTCTCGTATGCTAGTAACACGTTACCCCACATCCACAAAGGCAGATGTTGCACAGAAGAGATGGAGGCCATCGGTCACGTTTTTACTGAGGAAGTTTTGATGTGACCACTTGTTTGTTATAAGATTGCGTCTCCTGCGCTGTCGTACTATGTACGGTAATGGATTCATTGTGCGCTGTGAATAATGTAACAAGTTTTCATACAAAGCGGCGCTGTGATACTCTGCAGCCAAATGTGAATGACTCCTTTCCGCACGTTTAGCGTGTCCAGATTTGTTTTGTGCTCAAATAGGACTTAAACAGTTTAGGCCGCGACTCGGGTTCCTGACGAACGAGGGGACAGAGCAAGTGTCAAGGCTGCCGGTGTTACCGAGAGCGGAGGACGACAAAGGCGAGAGAGAGAGGCTCAGATTTCAGGATGCGGTGGTACTAGCATCGGCAATTCCGAAGACCCCATTAGCGCAGGTCAGATGGAAACATTAAAACGAATCCGCATTATCTCCTCCGCTTATGAAAATGTACAAACAAAAGATCCGCAACTCTTTGAAATATAAGAATGAGGGGGAAAAAAACCCTGCGTCCGACGTGAGACTTCACTCGCCGCTCACCATTGTTCTATTGTTTTCCAGAGGCCATTAAAATGAACAGCGGGTTGTGCTGCAAATTTCATTAAGCCTTTGTTAGGTCATTATGCCAGAGCCATATTCATAACGTCTCCTGCAAACCAACGGTAAAAGTGAGGAGATGTGAAAGACGGAACAATGAGCGGCACAAAGCGGGTCAGAGGGTGACGTGTTATGACTGTAGAGATGGGCCTTAATGGCGGTGGAGGGGCTTAGTGCTTTCTAGCTTACTTTCTCTCACTCCTTCTCTCAGCCACCGCACTCCTCTGGTCCGACATTAATTTACATCTATACAAACGCCTCGATTTCTGTGCTTCCAGCTTGTAGATGTTTTGTGTAAATATCCCCGAGTCGCTTGTTGCGTCTCTCAGATCTCGTGCTCCGCTTCCTTTTCTTCTTTTTTTTTGTTGCCCCGTGGTGGAGACTGTTGAGTCCAGGATGTTGGGAGTAGTTATGTACAGGCCATCCGCACTCTACTCCATAGATTTCTACACTTTGTACAGTGGCGTATATATACCTCATAGCCTGCAGGATGCTGTTTATGGCAGCCTGTAGTGGAATAGATTGTATTCTCCTGTCCTACAGACAGTGTCTCTCCGTCCTGAGATGGCTGATAACTGGGAACAATCAATTGTATTCCCCAGGCCGACATTGGATAGCACGGAGCAACAGACTGTGTTTCCCTGTCAGCCTCTTCCCTCCTAAAATGGCTGATAATCACTTGTCCTACAGACTGCTAGAGCAATAGATGGCTGCAGAGTGCATAGATTCCAGATAGGCCGACAGTATAGACCCCCGACAAAGCTACCTGTTATCTTTACCTCGGGAAGCAGAAACGGCATCGTGCTGACAAGTAGATTCATTCGGCTTGTAATTTGTGTAATTGTGATCCCGCTCTCGCTACTTTACAGTGTAATCCCCCAGAAAATCTCCACACAACTTTCCTGTAATCAGACCCTGAGGACATTGTTCGTTTTAATGATACCCCCTTCTTCCCCCGCTCTCCGCTACCTTAACTGTTTGGAGGAAGGTTTTTTCCTGATTAAGTTGCCAGTTTTCACATAATATAATAGATGCGCTGGATATTTAGCCGTCCTCCATCGTCTGATCACGGGTCCTCACCGCCCGGGGGCCTTTACTTCTCTAATGCAAAGTACAATTCTAGTTAACGAGGGTATAAAGCTCAGAAGTCAGCGGCACTGTCCGCAGAGGAGCTGGACGACGGCAAAAGGAAGCCACCTACTGTAATGTCTCCCGTGACAAGGGGTGATGTCACTAACCCTTCTGCGTGGACCGAGCAGACCAAAAGGATGCTACTCCTGATGATTGAAGCAGGAGTCACCCCATCTCTAGAGGCACAATGCTACTGTACGTCATCCTTATAGAAGTTACTGGAAATGTGGTAGAGCTGCACTTACTATTCTGCTGGTGGAGTCACTGTGTACATACATTACTTATCCTGTTCTGATCCTCAGTTACATCCTGTATTATACTCCAGACCTGCACTCACTATTCTGCTGATGGTTACTTATCCTGTACTGATCCCTGGTTACATCCTGTATTATACTCCAGAGTTGCACTCACTATTCTGCTGGTAGAGTCACTGTGTACATACATTACTTTCCCTGTACTGATCCTGAGTTACATCCTGTATTATACTCTAGCGCTGCACTCACTATTCTGCTGGTGGAGTCACTGTGTACATACATTACCTATCCTGTACTGATCCCTGGTTACATCCTGTATTATACTCCAGAGCTGCACTCACTATTCTATTGGTGGAGGCACTGTGTACATACATTACTTTTCCTGTACTGATCCTGAGTTACATCCTGTATTATACTGCAGAGCTGCACTCACTATTCTGCTGGTGGAGTCACTGTGTACATACATTACTTACTCTGTACTGATTCCTAGTTACACCCTGTATTATACTGCAGAGCTGCACTCACTATTCTGCTGGTGGAGGCACTGTGTACATACATTACTTTTCCTGTACTGATCTTGAGTTACATCTTTTAATATACTCTACAACTACCCTCAGTATTCTGCAGCTCCAGAGCTGAAATCTCCCAGACTCTATACACCAGGTTTTGTAGAGTGATCTACTATAGGAAAAAAGGAAAAGTAAACTGGAGCTGTTGGGGGGGGGGGGGGGGTCTTTGCTGACTATTACCAATAAAAACAGACAGAATTGCAGAATTACAAGAGCAGCTCTAGATTACATGTGCCATTTAATAAAGTTTCTTCTGGAAGCTGTGCCCCGGTTGCTCCTTGTTTTCTCTTGTATTATAGTAGGCTCACTCTGCTTTCCCATTCCTTGCTCACTCCTCAGAGGGGAGGGTTCATTGATACATCCCCTTCACAGCATTACATGTAATCCCTCCATGGTGTGCTTGAGGATTCAGGCCCGGACCTCCAGATCTGAGCTGGATTGTTGTGGTTTCGTCAGTGGATGCGGAGTGTCCATGTATTGTGCAGGTCAATGGCAAATGGTAAGAGAAAGAAGGATCGGGCTTTTGGATTTAAACATGGCTTATCCTTTTGTTCACAGGGGAAATAAGCCACCCATAGACATATCTGGTAGCACCTTAAAGAGGTTGTGTGGTTCCACAAGGAAACCGGACAACACAGGGAATCCGCCTGCAATGAAAAATAGATTGTTACTTACCACCTTTTTCTCCGTTTCAGTTCTCCTGGCCGGGATCGGTTTACCCAGCTGAAGCGGTGATGTCACACCGACAACACAGCTGAGGCCAGTGATTGGCTGCAGCAGTCACATGTTGTCGACATGACATCACCACTGCAGCTTGAAAAACAAAGGCCTTTATTGCAGGCAGATCACATGTGTTGTACGGTTTCCTTCTGAAACTGGACAACCCCTTTAAGGCTCGTTTACAGAGGCATTTCTCAGTGCCCAGGGATCTGCGGCTAAGCGGGATGCAGTATGTTACGGATTCCAAGCGGCAACAAGAAAAAAATTTGACTGCAGCTCTGGATGTGACTGGAGTTTAAAACACGATGCACCTCAGGTACAGCACAAGCTTCGTAAGGCAAAGCAGTTGCAATCGTACCAATAGTGACAATGTACATGGAACAGCTCTGGCTATGACTCTATCCACAACGTGTAATGATGAAGGTGACTCCATTGGCGCCTGTCTGATGAGACCGCTGTAGAGGGACTGGTCTGTGCCAGCTCTTTCCGGTATGCATGGCGCACATATGTGCCAGTCCATTCTTACAAGTGGAGAGGCAGCCACCTGCTTCTGAGCCCTCTTGTTCCTGGCTTGACCCTCGGTGAATAATAACCATCCAATCTTGGAGGAGGCCGCAGCCTATCTCGGTGCCCGCTGTAGTGTTTCTTGGAGGGCTGTTGTGGTACCCCCGAGGCGCCTGTCATGACCGTGCATATTAAAATTAATCAGGCTCCTCAGGCCGGTGTGACTGTGTGATTAACAGCGCCAAGTGCAGATCAAGCGTCTTCTCTCAATTAAGAAACAGCAGCTTGGTTGGGTTCTAGTGGGCGCTTGGCCTTGCTTAATAGGATCTGCCGGTGAAGTGGGCACGACCTGCACTAGTATTAGTGAAGAGCTCACTTGAAAGTTTCCTGCACCACCTGCGCCCCAAGTGTCAGGCCCTGTGTGTTGAATGCAGGGAGACTGTGGCGCAGTTCATGGGCACTGGCACTGACCCGCGTCTCTGGGATGGACGCTGCTGGATGGAGTTATTCCGGCTGCTCTCGGTGCCAGGTACTAGCTGTTTCACTGCGGAACACTAATGAGGGGAAATATTTCAGGACGTTTCCTGTAGAAGCTGGAAATTCTTTGTGTGGGTGAACCTGGGCAGGAAGTGAGCCGCCTGTGTGCCCAAACCCAACGGATCTCAGCATTCTGTGTACGTGTGGATAGAACCCCAGACAACCAGCCCGCTCCTTAAAGCGATCAATTTTCCTTTTATTAGGGACCAGTAAGACTCTGTATATTCACTTAAAGGGGCACTGCCCATCTTGTCCTGTGTAGGTGAATATCATCTATCGTTCTCCGTTATCAGCCCCATCAGTCAGGGTTTTGAGTACAGTCTACTGCTCCTTGTGATCAGCTAGGCAGATGGATACAGTCTAGTGTTCCCTGTCATCGGTTATCATTTCACACTAGGCAGAGACCACAATCTATTTTTCCCTGTTATCAGCCATCTCAGGCTGGGAAGAACCTGACTGTTCATCAATAGGATGAATATAGGGAGTCCTCCCTGCCCCCCATGATTACTACTGTTTCACATCTCCAGTGCCGAGAACCTCCGGAGACCTTAACATCTTATGTGACTCATGTCAGCCGCTCCAGCGCTATTATAAGCTCCAGAATGGGAGGGTTACCGGGCCTTTAAGAAGAAGAAAGGACGTATTTATTCTAGATAAGATGCAGCCAGTGAAGTGTGGGCCTCCTTATATAAAGGCTGATGGTGGAGCATTCATCGATTGGGGCGGAGGAGATGTGAGAAGTTTCAGCGATTGTAAATACGTCCTTACACGCCTCACGTTCTGTACATGGGAGTGTATATTAATGCATACATGTATTGCCGAATGTGACAAGACGCCTCCTCCTTCAGCTCTTCCGCAACCAATGCCGCACTGATGACAGCAGGGTGTATTATATCTTATGATTTATAGTCACAGTCTGCTCTGCAGGAGGAGAGACTTATAGCTCTGTTCATCCTGAGCATCCTGGTTGATGAATAGAATTCTAGAACCACAGTGAAAACTGACGCACGGGTAGAGCAGGGGCAAGCGGTGTAGCTGTATAGAGCAGTGCCCATTCAGAGTAAATGGAAATTGGGTGAAAACCCCTGTGGGCTCTGTAACAGCAGCCATTGGTTGTATCTTAGGGAGGCCAAGGTTACTCAGGAGCTGCGGACGAGACGACTCAGGCGGAGATCTTGTATCATTTTAGGGGTTCACTTCTTATCACTTCGGTCAGCTTGGGGTGTTAGGTTGTAGCAAACACATTGGTCTAGCCCTTGTCGTCAAAGGCGCCAAAATCTGGTGCAGTTTGGCGCTTTTCTGGTATAGGATGGTGCATCCAGCGTTAGACATATTTATGAAGTAAATGTGCCAAGAGGAAACCTCCATGGCACCTTGCTTGACAAAGGGGCGTGACTTGGTGAGTTAGAAAGGGGTGTGGCCTAAGATGTGACAGCTTGCACCAAAATTCTGTCACAAAGTAAGCCAAGCAATAGTTGGTGTAAGCCTGAGCCGCCGTGATAGATGTGGTGCATCTCCCTGCGGTATAGTGTTCTCCTGCTGGTTCTGGAGACTGGAGCGTTCTCCACCGGAGTGCACGGCCAGCGCTCAGTACGCACCATGTTCAGCCACAAAATGAGCGCCGTGTACAGGGTGTAGGTGAGATGGAAAGAAAGGGACTCAGCAAGCAAACAGAGCTTTCATCAGCGGCTTTGTGCACGGTGTTTACCCAGCGCTATTCCTGGACAATAGATATTGTGTGCCGGCCCTGCCGGGTGACAAGGCTTCTCCCCGTCCTTTGTCCTTTTGTTCGGTCTCTAAAGTTTGCCGTGTCTTTGTATGTACCTGACATGGCATCCAAGCTATGCTGCGAGCAGAAACGCCTCCGTCATGTAAAATAGAAATTCCACAGAGAATTATCTGTGGTTATGTGTTAGGACACGACTGTACCCTGCAACAAACCCCAACTCCACGCATTTCAGGCCCAGGAGCGACCCGCCCGCATCCAGATACACAACTGTACTTGGCCACTTTCCCCCATCCTTGTAATTAGTGGTAGTGACAGGGAGATTCCTGGGTAGTCCTGATTTGTCGTTTGACCCATACTGACATCAATATACATAACCTGATAACCTGTGGTGTTACATAGGACTGCAGGTAACATCTACTGCATGATCTGTACTCAGAGAGTTATCACTGTGTTATCTGTGGTGTTACATAGGACTGCAGGTGACATCTACAACTTTACCTGTACTCCAAGAATTATCAATGTGTTATCTGTGGTTTTACACAGGACTGCAGGTAACATCTACTACATTACCTGTACTCCAAGAATTATCAATGTGTTATCTGTGGTGTTACATAGGACTGCAGGTGACATCTACAACATTACCTGTACTCCAAGAATTATCACTGTGTTATCTGTGGTTTTACACAGGACTGCAGGTAACATCTACTACATTACCTGTACTCTAAGAATTATCAATGTGTTATCTGTGGTGTTACACAGGACTGCAGGTAACATCTACAACATTACCTGTACTCAGTTATCACTGTGTTATCTGTGGTGTTACATAGGACTGCAGGTAACCTCTACTACACGATCTGTAGTCAGGCAGTTATCACTGTGTTATCTGTGGTGTTACATAGGACTGCAGGTAACCTCTACTACACGATCTGTAGTCAGGCAGTTATCACTGTGTTATCTGTGGTGTTACATAGGACTGCAGGTAACCTCTACTACACGATCTGTAGTCAGGCAGTTATCACTGTGTTATCTATGGTGTTACATAGGACTGCAGGTAACATCTACTACACGATCTGTAGTCAGGCAGTTATCACTGTGTTATCTGTGGTGTTACATAGGACTGCAGGTAAAATCTACTACATTATCTCTACACCAATAACACTGCTTTAAAGATTGAAAAAAAAAAAAAAACTAATCCAGCTCTGCTACATCTATATGTTCTCCATAGGTTTGACAGAAGCGTGCACATTTGTGGCAGCCATCGATGCTGCATTGTTATTGAGGTCATCAGTCTTCATCTGCTGCAGCTTACAAGGATTTACCCAACAGTGCCCGGTCACCCTGAGATCATAAGTCTCTGTTAACCAGCTCCTGTCCCTGATCTTCCCTCTGGCAGCGTTGCCAAGCCTTCATCTCCTACATTAAGTGTGCCCTACATGGTGCCAGATGAGGTTTGTGCACATGGCGGTGTTGTGTTGCTCCTTAAGCTACAGGTGCTTCCCTCTTGTTCTGGCAGCGACATTGGCAAAGGGGGTAAAAATGGTCGTTGTATCAGTAGTTATAGGTGCCAGGCAGGGACACTGGTTCACGGGATAATAAGATGTTCTGCAACTTCATAATGGACTTTGGGGTATTTATCAATGGTGGACACCAATTTGGCATAGAAAAATTGGATACTTTTGCACAAGCAGTAGTTAGCATCCAAATGTGGAACTTTGGGATCTTCTGCCACTCACAGCACTTGGAAAGCGTGTGCATGGCTTACAGAAAGGAGCTTCTTAAGACTGCCACTTTTATTATGGCAGAAGGGCGGCGTAAATTACACTAGCCCATAGCTGCCATAGATGGATAGCCCACATTTCATCTCATAATATCTTTGGCACTTTGTACTCCGCGGGCTTTTGAAAAGTAAGTTTGTCCCTTTGCGTTTCAATTCTTTACCATTTTCAAAGTCTCTGCTGGCGCTCTGTGAATGGAAACCTGCTTGATTACATCCAAGGCTTATAAACCCATCCTGGTCTAGTCCTGATAAGGCTCAGTTCACATCTTGTTTTTCATGTTCATGCACATTTTTATGTGGAAAAAAATATTGTCAAAACTTGCACCACAGCTTTTACTTTGTTTCCTATGACACATGGAGAAATAGTAAAATATACAAAAGCAAAAATATACAGATAAAAAGATATCTAAAAAAAGATATAGATCATTTGCACTGCCGCGTTACAGGACATACATGCTATTAACATATAGATGTATTTCTCCTGCCCAATGAATACTGTAACAGAAAAATAAATCAAAGCGGCCAATTCACCATTGTTTCTTTGCTTCACCTCCAAACTAATTGGATAAAAAGTCATACAGACTCCAAAATGGTATCAAATAGCTCCGTAGACTTAAAATATGGCGAGAAAAACCCCCATTGATTTCTATGGGGCCACAAAAGATGCGGACAGCACACCGTGTGCTGTCCGCATCCGTGGTTCTGTTCCGCTGCTCCATAGAAAAGATAGAGCATGTCCTAATCTTGTCTTGCGGACAAGATTAGGCATTTTCTATAATGGTTGCGGCCATGTGCGGTCTGCAAACTGCGGAAGGCACATGGCCGGTATCCGTGTTTTTCAGATCCGCCAAACGCTGCGGTCATCTGAATGCGCCCTAAAGGTAACAGTTCAGTTTTACGACATAGGGAATGCTGTAAAAACTAAATCCATAAACGTATGGCACAATTGCGTTGTTTTTCAATTCTACCCCATTGTATGCAATATTAAATGGTGCCATTAGAAAGTGCAAACTCTCATCTGGCAAGGTCAGCGGTAAAACAAAAAAAAGTTATGGCTCCAGGATGGCAGGAAGTAAGAGACAAAAATGGAAAATCGTCCTGTCAGGAAGGGGATAAAGAATGCATGCTCTTTGGTGTATAGACAAGATCTGAACTAAGCTTTGGGGATTTGCAATTTGTTATAATTGTATCCATCCGATGTGAAGCAAACTACCTGGACTTCACACTGTTACCTGCACTGATACATTGTAACAAACTATCAGGACGGGAGAGAGATTTGTGCTGCGGATATGGGAGAGGAATGTCTACACTGATACACAGTAAAGCCTCATTCCCGTCCGTGTCCGTGGTCAAATCCGTGAAGGATCCGTGTTGGGTCCGTGTGTCTGTTTTTTGCTGTCTGTGTTGCATCCGTGATTCACTGACACTGAACAGTAAAACACGGACCCATAGACTATGGCCTCTTGCACACGAACGTGTGCACCCCGTGTCCGTGCTACGAGCCGCAGGTTGCGGCCCGCAATGCTCGGGCACCGGCCGTGGGGCAGCCGCAGCGGATCGCGGACCCATTCACTTGAATGGGTCCACGATCTGCCCGTTCCGCAAAAAGATAGGACATGTTCTATCTTTTTGCGGGACGGAAGTACGGAACGGAACCCCGCAAAAGCACTCCGGAGTGCTTCCATAGTGTTCCGTTCCGTCATTCCATTCCGCACCGTTCCGCATCTCTGGATTTGCGGACCCATTGAAATTAATGGGTCCGCATCCGTGATGCGAAATGGCCATGGAATGGTGCCTGTGTATTGCGGATCCGCAAATGCAGTCTGCAATACGGGCACGTGGGTGCACACGTTTGTATGCAATAGGCCTATAATGGACGTGATGAATCAGTGAAAACGGACAAAATAGACCTTGCATCCGTGCTAAAAACACTGACCTACGGACCGTGCTAAAACACTGTCTGAATACCCACATTAAAATACATGGCGATGTGTGCTGTCTGTGGAGAACACGTACAGCACACGTCGGTGAAACACTGACGTGTGAATGAGACTTAACTAATCCTTCAGCTGTGAAAAGTGTGCGGGCTGTTTGGGTTGACAGCAAGCAGTGGTCTTGGAAATGCTGAGGAATTGAAGGATAGAGTCTGTTACAGAGTTGCAGAACTTTACATGGTTAAGATTTATTTACAGGACACTGGACACCGGCCCTTTAAATGTCGGGGATCCGGTACACAGGGATCTGCTCTTATTTTTCCTTGTGCGGAGATTGACTGACTTTGGAATTTATGTACAAGAGAAAAAGCTAGAGCTGCAGAATTTTCTGTAATCCTAATGGTCTCAGCTGAAGTTTTCTTCATCACGGAGACGCCACTTCTGCGGTCGGTAGGAAAACCTTTCTGTTGGCTAATGGCGTCCGCTCCACAGAAGCAGTAAAGATTGTGACATTCTCTGCGAGGACTCGTAACCAATATCCCCCATTATGTCACTAATGTCCCCGGCTCACCGCTGTTGTGCCGCTAATTAGAGCCGCCCGTGCAGGCGTTCCTTTGCTCTGCCTGGAAAGTCTTTGCGCTGCCGACCCCGGATAATGATTCTCAAGGAGAAAATCCGTCGGACTGAAAGCGTTGAATGAAATAAATCTTTATTAAAAGTCCCCCCGTCAGACGCGTTAGTGACTCGTGTTATAAGCACGGCCGGTCGGGTCATTATCAGCAGATTGGGGTCTGTGATACTGCGGAGTGTTATAGGTGACGCCTTCTCAGATCTGACACTTGTTCGGCAAAGTCTGGGCATCACAGACTTTTGTAATATTTATAACAAGGAACTGCAGACCGTAAATTGCAGGAAGCAGCTTAAGAAGAGCGTCTGACATACAGGACGCTACAACGGTGCTGGAGCGTTATAAGAGGGGTGTCTGATATCAGTCACATATGGATGTAAGAGTATCAGTCGGCCGTTGCCTGGCCACAAACAGCTGGTCCACAATACACGGGCACTGGCCCTCTGGACCCCGCGTCACGGATGTGGACCCATTCACTTGAATGGGTCAGCAATCGGGGAGATGCGGTGCGGTGCGAAACGGAGGCACAGATCGGAAGCACTACGGATGCTTCTGTGGGTTTTCTGTCCGTGCCTCCGCACCACAAAAAAGTAGTGCATGCACTACTTTTTTGCGGTGCGGATAGTAGGATGTGGATTTAAGGGAATGGGTCCACTTTCGTGTGCATGAGGCCGTAAAGTAGTGATGATGGTGGTCCGGGAGGTGTCTACACTTCATGCCTCTCACCCCATTGATGAACTCTACAATTAGCCTCTTCCCAGCCTGGAGTGGCTGATAGCAGTGAACAGCAGATTGCCATTCACCTGTCCTGTAGACCATCCCAGGCTGAAATGGCTAAAAACAGGGAACGATCTGCACTACTACACTTAAGGTGGTATTACCCGATTCTGCCGGTGATTGTCCTTCCCCGCAATCGCCTGCTCGCTAGTGGAAGAGACCGTTGCTATTACATGCAGCGATCTTCCCCTCAGTATGGGGAGACCACGATCCGCTGCCTGCAAACAATGATTTTTTAAACCTGTCAAAAGATTTGGATTGCCTGATGAACGAGCAGGCTTGAGCCTCTCCCAGCCTGTAAGGGCTGACAACAGGCAGCAATAGGTTGTATTCACCTGTCTTACAGATTTTCTGCCAGATCATCTGGCAGTGTAGCGATCATCTGGCAGTGTGATACTACCGCCGATGACCCGATGAACAAGCAAATGCGCGATCATTGGGCAATCCAAATCTTTTGGCATGTTTAGGAGATCATTGAGTGCAGGCAGCAGATCGTGGCGGCTAATCACGATCTGCTGTTGGCAAACAATGATTCAGCGGTGACATTAGCGATCACTCCTCCCTATACTGAGGAGGAGATCGCTGCATGTAAAAGCCGTGGTCTCCTCTAGCAGCGAGCAGACGATTTCCGGGAAGGGACGCTTCCCTACAGACGATCGGGCTGTGTTATAAAGCCTCTCTTCATTCATTCTCTTATCATTCTTAGTTCTGTTTTCCCATACATCATCTGCCTGGGCAGAATCTGTAGGTGTATTCATCCTGAGCAGCCTGGTTCATGAATACAGCCTCAGATATGCATTGATAACAGAAGCTTACACAGGCAGTGAGGAGATAGGAGCAGGTAAGATGACTCTGCGACAGGACAGATTTACCTGACCTTCAGAGTCTGTGCAAAGCTGGGCATTGCAATGGAAAGTGAGCCAGGACTCAGTGATTGGTATTCGGATTTTGGGGTATACAGCATCAGGAGCTGTCATCCTGTCACCTAGATAAATATTACGCGTTCCCCTCACAATGAGCCATTAGGCTCCTTCTAGATTTGCAGTCGACCTTAGAGCACTTAATGCCATTTTGTGTTTAAGAAAGAAAATTCCTCCTGAAACCTTCCCTATTGTTTGCAGATCTTGCTCAGCGGAGTCGACTCCTTTGTGGGACGGGTTTGGCCTCTTCAAATAAGAATAAAAATAGTTAGCAAAACTTTTTTTCTCTATTTTTTTTTTTTTACTACAAAAGACTAATCAGAGCTCAGCGGTGCAGCCTGTAAGAACATGCAGCATGCTCAGAAGTATGCAGCTCAGCTATTGTGTGCATGCCAGAGACGTGTGACACCCTACACATCAGCTCAGGGTCACACGGCAAGCCATGATACATAGATAGATAGATACGAGATAGATAGATAGATAGATACGACATACCGTAGATAGATACGAGATAGATAGATACGACATACCGTAGATAGATACGAGATAGATAGATACGAGATAGATAGATAGAGAGATAGAGAGATAGATACGAGATAGATAGATAGATACGACATACCGTAGATATATACGAGATAGATACGAGATAGATAGATACGAGATAGATAGATACGAGATAGATGATACGAGATAGATAGATACGAGATAGATAGATAGATAGATAGATACGAGATAGATAGATACGACATACCGTAGATATATACGAGATAGATACGACATACTGTAGATATATACGAGATAGATAGATAGATAGATACGAGATAGATAGATGCGGGATAGATACTAGATAGATGGATAGATACTAGATAGATAGATACTAGATAGATAGATACGAGATCGATCGATAGATCGGAGATAGATAGATACAAGATAGATAGATAGATATATAGAAGATAGATAGATAGATATAGATAGATATGAGATAGATATATAGATTAGATATTAGATTCACATACTCCATGAGATTCCCATACTCCAGCAATGCGCTGGTTAATTGCTGTCTCATCCTCCCCCATTCCACCCCCCCCCCCCTCCATTATCCGGTCCCCTTGTTCCTTTCACCAGACGTTTTGTGCAGTTAACAAGCTGTAACACATTCACCTTCCATTGTTCCTGGGGACGCCCTCACTGTATACCTGATAGTATCTAGTGACCAGCAACTGGGGGTGTTGGGGCCAGCCCCCACCCGCAGCACAGTCACCTTCAGCTTGTTCTATATGACACGTACAACCTATATACTTCCAGCTCTAAGCATCAGAGCAGGCAGAATCTTCTCCTCCACCTCACTGCCCCAGGCTCCAGAATGGCCCATCTGCTAATATGCAGTGAAGCTTTCTCTGTTACCGTTTTTCTGCAGTACCGGCCAGAGCTGCCATTCAGGAGTCTGAGCCAGCTGAGTGACCCCTGTAGGAGCTGTAATGGTGGCCATATTAAAGCTGCCACCCTTTCCCAGAAGCTGATATACGTAACTATGAACCTGGTGAACAGAAGAGCTGCCTTTGGTTTAGGGCAGCTGGGCCTAGGAGCTCACGCTCTAATGTGTAGTTTTGTGATGCAATACTTGTACGGTGGGGCAGAGAATATGTGCCCCCTCGCACACAGACAGATGGCGGCTGCTTGAGTTCTGTGCGTGGGAGAGAGAGGAACTTCCACATGTGATTTTTACCATTTGGTAGTAATTAGTTTGTTGTATAAATTAACATTAAGTGAAGCATTCTCCAGTCATTGTTTGTAATTATCTCGTGTGAGCCGAATTAAAGGCGCAGAAGAATCGACTCCTCATTTGATGCCGCCACAACTGCAGTCTATCATTACGCTGAATGGGACAACAATTCATTCCACAAGGCCAATAGATGGGAATCTTCAAATGAGAAGGAAACCGCCGGCGCTGGATCACAGGATCCCGCAAGACGTTATATAAAAGTCCAAATGTAGTGATAATCCCCCTCCCCCACATGGATCCAACAAGAAGGCTTGCTGGGAATGGAGCCATACTGGGATGTGGTTTTTATCATGCTAAAAAGTCCAGAAAATTCCAACCAATTGGATAGACCACGGTAATTGCTACCTACCCTTCCGCCATCTTCACTACAAGTGGCCCTCATTTACTATTGTAGCTGGATTTTTGGCTCATTATTTGTGGGACAAAATGTGGAGCTTTTTTGAAGCAAAATGTGTCTTGTTTTAGACATACTTATGAAGAAAATGAGCCAATCCACTGTGTCTTGCTCATCAAGGGGTGTGGCTAGATAATAGAGTGTGGCTTAGTGATAAAGAGGTGTGGGTAGATAAGAGTGTGGCTTAGCGATAAAGGGGTGTGGCTAGATAATAGAGTGTGGCTTAGCGATAAAGGGGTGTGGCTAGATAATAGAGTGTGGCTTAGTGATAAAGAGGTGTGGGTAGATAAGAGTGTGGCTTAGCGATAAAGGGGTGTGGCTAGATAATAGAGTGTGGCTTAGTGATAAAGAGGTGTGGGTAGATAAGAGTGTGGCTTAGCGATAAAGGGGTGTGGCTAGATAATAGAGTGTGGCTTAGTGATAAAGAGGTGTGGGTAGATAAGAGTGTGGCTTAGCGATAAAGGGGTGTGGCTAGATAATAGAGTGTGGCTTAGCGATAAAGGGGTGTGGCTAGATAATAGAGTGTGGCTTAGCGATAAAGGGGTGTGCCTAGATAATAGAGTGTGGCTTAGCGATAAAGGGGTGTGGCTAGATAATAGAGTGTGGCTTAGCGATAAAGGGGTGTGCCTAGATAATAGAGTGTGGCTTAGTGATAAAGAGGTGTGGGTAGATAAGAGTGTGGCTTAGCGATAAAGGGGTGTGGGTAGATAAGAGTGTGGCTTAGTGATAAAGGGGTGTGGGTAGATAAGAGTGTGGCTTAGTGATAAAGGGGTGTGGGTAGATAAGAGTGTGGCTTAGTGATAAAGGGGTGTGGGTAGATAAGAGTGTGGCTTAGCGATAAAGGGGTGTGGGTAGATAAGAGTGTGGCTTAGTGATAAAGAGGTGTGGGTAGATAAGAGTGTGGCTTAGCGATAAAGGGGTGTGGGTAGATAAGAGTGTGGCTTAGTGATAAAGGGGTGTGGGTAGATAAGAGTGTGGCTTAGTGATAAAGGGGTGTGCCTAGATAAGAGTGTGGCTTAGCGATTAAGGGGTGTGGGTAGATAATAGAGTGTGGCTTAGCGATTAAGGGGTGTGCCTAGATAATAGAGTGCGGCTTAGTGATTTAGGGGTGTGGGTAGATAAGAGTGTGGCTTAGCGATAAAGAGGTGTGGGTAGATAAGAGTGTGGCTTAGCGATAAAGAGGTGTGGGTAGATAATAGAGTGTGGCTTAGCGATAAAGGGGTGTGGGTAGATAATAGAGTGTGGCTTAGTGATAAAGGGGTGTGGGTAGATAAGAGTGTGGCTTAGCGATAAAGGGGTGTGGCTAGAGAAGTGTGTGGCCACATTTTGTGCCACAAAGTAAGCCAATCAATCTGAAGTATAAAATTAGAGAAAAGTATCTAGCCCTGTACCACATTTAGGCTACATGCACACGTTCAGGATTTCATTGCGTACAATCCGCACTGAAATCCGCAGGTTTTCGCAGGGAAATGCGTGCTGTCAATCAGCATCAATTGGTGCGGATTTGCATGTAGACTTGGTGTGGATTTTTCGCATGCAGGTTTTACTCTCCCCATTGAAGTGAATAGAGAAAATCCGCTCAGGAACAATAGAATAAATTGACATGCTGCGGATTTTAAAATCCTCACCGTAGGTCAAAATCCGCACAGAAAAAATCCGCATTGTGTGCATGAGAATTTCAAATGCTCATAGAATAAAAAATACATGACCTACGGTGCGGATTTTCCGCACGCAGTCCTGATGGTGTGCATTTACCCTTCATCCAGCCTGAGTCACGGTGATAAATCTGGCACTAGCTTTAGACTGCGTAGTCATCTATGGTAAATCTGCTCCGATCTTCTCATGTTCTCTGTAAATTTGTGGGTTGTTGCCTCAAAACTGTGTCCAATACATCATCTTTTCGGAGATGTGCTCAGGTTGTGTAGGAAACACTTCTTCCGGTATGGTATACTTTATTATTACGTTTTTAGGATATTTCTCATCTTTTTTTCTTGTTTTCTGTATTATTACAGATTTGCTGCACCAGAATTCCATGCGTAGCAGTTATTAAGGAGTTTAGACACGTTTTGCACCGGAGTAGACACTTTCATGAATGAGTAGATATGTAAGGCAACTTTCACATTAGGGTTTTCAATTCCGCTATTGAGATCCTTCAACTAAGGCCTCAGGCACACGACAGTTGTTTTTAGCGGTCCGCAAAATGGGGTTTCATGTTCCGTGATCCGTGTCCATTTTTGGTTCCGTTGTGTTTCCGTGGTCTGACAGAAAAAAAGGAAGGAAAAAAAAAGTGTTATTTTAATATCTCCACCCAGGATAATAGAATATATATGCAGGACGCGGACGCAGATGACAGTCGGATGTGCCTCCGCGTTTTTTCACAGTCCCATTGACTTGAATCGTTTTTCGCGGACAAGAATAGGACAGGGTATATTTTTTTGACGGACAGTAATCACAGACGAGGAAGACAAACTGTGCATTTGACGAGTTTTCCACGGACCCATTGAAAACCAATGGGCCTGCAGAAAAGCACAAAAAACGGCTCAACGGACACGGAATCAAACAACGGTCGTGTGCATGAGGCCTAAAGTGGAAGAAAACGCTTCCGTTTTGCCCCCATTCATTTCACTGGGGATAAAACTGAACGAAACGGAGTGCACCAAAATGCACTCCGTTCCGTTTGGTTGCGTCTCCATCGCGGACAGAATAACGTTGCAAGCAGCGTTTTTCTGTCCGCGATGTTGTGCGAAGCAAGACGGATCCTGACACACAATATAAGTCAATGGGGACGGATCCGTTTTCTCTGACACAATAGAAAACGGATCCGTCCCCCATTGACTTTCAGTGGTGTTCAAGACGGATCCATCATGGCTATAGAAGACCTAATACAACCAGTTCCGCCCATGACGGATGCATGCGGTTGTATTATTGTAACGGAAGCGTTTTTGCAGATCCATGACAGAGTGTGAATGTAGCCGAATATTGTTTTTGGGTAAAGATAAGGATGTAAGGTAAGGCAGCTCAGCGGATAACTTTTTGCAAGATGCGCCAAGAAATGCCAAATCTATCACAGCATGAGCCGGTGTGGTAAACGTGCCGACCCCTCTGACTGTCTCACCTACCGCAAGTCTGTGACATTAACAGCCCCGTTATTTTTTATCTTTCATATATTTCTGTAGCGTTCTTTTTGTTCTTTATTTTCTTTTTTCATTTCCTTCTTCATCTATTTTTCTTTCTTTGCTTTTCTCTTTCCCTTTGATTTTCTCCTTTTTATTTTCATCTTCCTTTCTGCCTTCTCTTTCGTCCTTTTCTTCTTCCTTGTCTACATGTCTGATACATTGTACAGTTTGCCATCAGTCACTATTTCTGGTCACCTGATTTCATATGTCACACTGTGAGGGTTATCAAGGGCATGTTCTTTTTTCTTCAGAGGAGTTACTCCATGATTAACCCCTTCCTGGCAGTTATTTTGCTCCTTCCTGACAAAGCCTATTATTTGCAAATCTGATGTGTCTTTATAGGTGGTAATAACTTTGGAACACTTTTACTTATCCGAGCGATTCTGAGAATGTTTTCTCGCGACACATTGCACTTCATATTAGTTGTAAATTTGTGTCGATATGTTTTACCTTTTATGTATAAAAAAAAAATCAAAATTTACAAATAAATTGGAAAAAGTCACTATTTTCAGAATTTGAATTTCTCTGCTTTTAAGACAGATAGTGATACCTCATCCATAGTTAATTAACATTCCCCATATGTCTACTTTATGGTGACATCATTTTGTGAATGTCATTTTTATTTTTTAGGACGTTAGAAGGCTTAGAATTTTAAAAACAATTTTTCTAAGTTTTAAGAAAATTTCCAATTCGGGTTTGAAGTAACTTTGTGCGGCCTGCAAAATAGAAACCACCCACAAATGACCCCCTTTTAGAAACTACACACTGATTTCTACAAACTTCGTTAACCCTTTAGATGTTCTCCAAAAAAAATAAAGCAAGAGGTTATTGTCTGGAAGAGGTTATTGTAAAAAATGAAAATTAGACATCATCTAGTACATGACTATATTTTTCTAACCAATCTAGAACCAGCCTTGTACCTCTCATGGATCCAGAGATCTCCCAATTCATTCATCGATTGAGATGTATTAGAAGCTGGCAGCTCAGGGGCGTGTGTTGTTTCTCAGAGGGAGTGTACTTTCTGCTGCAGCTCTCTCCCTGTAACTCTCACAGTTATTAATATTAGATAGGGCTGGTTGCAGAAGAAGTATGGAATTGTGCCCGTGTATCCAGCTCAACCAGGTAGACTGAGAAGAAATAGATCAAACAGTAGGTGGCGCTATACAGATACATTTCAGTGGCTATACAAAATGTTTTATTACTTGCAATTACAAAAGTACTCAGATCCAGGAGTTGCTTTGAAAAAATAGAATATTTTCATGGGACAACCCCTGTATTTTTTTTTTTCTTTAATATTGTTAAGTCATTGAATCTTATATATACAGCAATATATATATATATATATATATATATATATACACAAAGAAACAGTTCATTTACTGCAGCACTCTCCTCCAGTTTTTTAAAGGAGACACGGACTATACTGTACTGGTCCAGATGTGACCAGGTGAAAAATCCAGAGGTAGCAAAAAAAAGTGTCCCGAAACGCGTCACATTCTACTACAGTTTCTCGGTTTGTACACAGGGATTTTAAATGAAAATGTGAAAGAATAAAGCATTGGTTTTTAAGGAAAAGGAGCTGGACGTTTTTTGCTACCTCTGATATATATATATTGATAGGGTAAAATATTTTTACATCGCAGGTAAAATAAGCCCCTGGTCTTGGTTTCCTTGCTTTGTGTAGAGAAATAAGGGACGTGAGCCGCTTGCCTATAACAGGAGATATGTCCGATAATATAGGAATAATTTCTAAAATATTTATTCTAGCCTCATTATTAGTGTCAGGGCCCTTAAAGGAATCCTGCGCCATCTCCTCTCCTTTTACTATGCATGGATGTGACGGGCATTAGCCTCCCCTCATATGACATTGCTGCACCGGCCCTTTAAGCCCAGACCAGATTAATCTCCGGATCATTCCATTACCTCTCTGTTACGCTACATACACGGTGGTATTTGTTATACGTGTGTCGTTTAATTAAAGCTTTGCAGATGGGAACCGATTTTAATTAACGCAGAGAACGTCTCCTGCCAATGAAAGACAGAGATGAGCGTTGACATTTATCACAGTCATGTGACTCTCAGCGCCATTTAGTCATATCCAAAATGGTGGAAACTCTTGGTCCCCGCAAGTCGCCATTTTCTGTACTTCTATCTCCTATCAACAGTTAATCAAATAAGTTTTTCTTCATGCAACAGATTGTTTTCCGCCCTTGAAATTACACCAGTAACCTTTGATATTTCTCCCGTTGACCTCTAGCTTTGTGGCCGCGTCGAGATCGAGCGGTAATTAGATTACGCCGGTAATGTTGGCCATTAATGCGCCGCGTTATTACTATTACAAAGCGTCTCGAGCGCCTTTCATGATTCTTTTTATGCTATAAAATCCTCTATACGTTTCCTTCAAGTCTCCTCTGCTAAACAAACGAGAGATGGGAACACAGATCCGTCCGTCCCGTTTTGCATGTGGGTAAACACATCGCGGTCTCCGCTGTGTGGCTGAAGACGAGGGATGAAAGGGAAGACGAGCGGCTTTGGTGACTGAAAGCTCAAAGAGAATACAGTAATTAGCCCAGGAGGATGGCTGGATGCTAAAGTGAGAAGCCGGGGCTTTGAAATTCAGTGATCTCCATCCAGCGCTGAGCGTGGGTCAACAACCTTGTAGGAGAGAAGTGGGGGAGGGGCGGGCGTCAAGAAACAACATGGAGGCCAGATGTCTGCAGCCTCTCGGTGTCACCGCCGCCAATTATTAGGATCACAGCATTGATATAATAGGGGTCATTTATTAAGACTGCTTAAAAAAAAAAGCCACAAGACCCCCTTTTGCCACTTTATAAACGTCAATGCAACAAAATAGTGTAGCACGTGGCATTTTCACGCTGCTCTCGGGTGCCAGGGCGGAGTAGGGAACCGGCAAGGGCAGGGCTATCAGCCCCGCCAAATTTACTTTCATTTACACAAGGAAACTGCCATAAACGACGACTGAAATCTACCCCACTCAGGGACTGCAGTAGATGTCCAATAAGGAGCATGGCCTGTCGGAGAATGCGCCAAATTTCTGACTAGACTGCCATAAAACGCCAGCCTTTAATAAATTACAGCCAATGTGTTCTTTAATGTTCTACATTATTGTTCTGTCCACTTCATTTCCGGACAGCCTTTTCTCAATCATATCTGTTTCTAGGACAGCTGGGTGACCACGAATATAGCCTCTATACTCCCACAGTGGTAGTCACCCAGCGTTTCCGGCTCTGCCTTGTTATGGAGCAACACATTACTGCAACTTCCCAGGGTCACCTCAGGATCTATCTATCCTGTGACAACTTTCCCTCTAGACCAGGGATGGGCAAACTGCGGCCCTCCAGCTGTTGTAAAACTACAACTCCCACCATGCCCTGCTGTAGGTTGATAGCTGTAATCAGTCTTTGCATGCTGGGAGTTGTAGTTTTGCAACAGCTGGAGAGCCGCAGTTTGACCATCCCTGCTCTAGACAATAATTCAACCATGGGCGGCGCCGTTCGGATCCGAACTTTAAATGCTGCCGTCGCTGCTTTGAACTTACTAGCCCTTTAAGCCCAGACCCACATTTTATGTATCATTTTTTCCAAACACAGGATTGGAACCTAAAGAACGGGGTTGTCCAAGTCTTAAAGGGGTCGTCCCACTAATATGATATTCTACAGTTTTCAAACCAGCACCTAGATCAGAATGCTTTTGTAATTGCATGTAATTAAAAATGTAATATAGCTACTGAGTTATTTAATGAAATATATATGTATGGCGCCACCTGGTGGTTACTCTTTTTCTAATTTTTGTGTCCAGCTCACTGAGATGGAAGCACGTGCTCAGTTCCATCCTTTAGCTGCATCAGACAGGTCACGCCCCCATATTCTGGCAGCTTGAAATAAATCTAGCAGAACACCCGGAGCAATGAATGTGGAGGTATAAGGCTGGTTCTAGCTTTGTTAGAAAGAGATTGTCATGTACTAGATTATGTACGATTTTCAATTTTTATTAATGATTTGATCACCCCTTTAAGTATTAAAGGGATATTCCAGATGTTAATATCCCCTATCCGCAGGATAAGGACTAACAATTAGATTGATCGGGGTCTCACCGCTGGATAACCTTTATCCCTCGTTGCCCCCTGAGATAACCGAGCGGCTGGTCCAGCAAGTGCACCGCTGCTGCATTCATCTCTATGGAAGTTCCGGAGACAGTGCACAGAAATTTCTGGAACTCCGATGGGGATGAATGGAGCGACAGTTTGCATGGCCGACCTGCTGTTCCTCTTATTTTGGAGGTCTCCAAGGAGTATGGGGTACCTATTCTCATGACTAATCTAATAATTATCCCCTATTCTGTGGAAAGGGAATAGCTTTCATCAACTGGAATACTCCTCCATAGGATAGGGCATCAATATCAAATTGGTGGGGTCCAACTCGCGCCACCCATCAACTTTTAGAAGGGGACAAGCTCTGTGGCCTTTTTTTTGGTCTCTGATGCCATGTTGATCAGGGATATTAAAGTGAATGGGATTGAGCTGCAACACCAGGCATCTCCACTGCACAATGTACGGTGCCTGGTATCCGATGATACAGCGCCTGGTAGACCCCCACCGATCTGATATTGACAACTTATCCTAAGGAGAGGTCATCAGTATTTAAGCCCTGGAAAGTCAGTTTAGGGTCCCATTTTCCGTGTATTTTATCGAAATGTTTTTCCAGATGACCTGTAATCATTTTAAAATCTATGTGTTGGTTATAGCGGCTCAGAAACGGATATATTACAGGAGATTTATCAAAACTCCCAAAAAAAATTGTAAAGGAAAACAGATCCCCACCCCTTTTGTATTTCAGAGCTCCTTTGCAAAATGAGAGGAAAATGATCAAAGTGTACTCGTGTAGGAATATAGGAATAACGATGCCTTACACGTGGCGGAATTTTCCGCCAGAAAATCTGTAGGTGCGGATTTATACGAAGTTGCAGATTTTGGTGTGGAATAGAATGTGGATTTCTTTGCGAATTTTCTTGTGGATTTCTGTGCGTATGACATCACTGACTGAAATAAATGGAGACATTCAGCATTAAAAAAAAAACAGCGACAAATCATGCTGAATGTTAATTCTGCAGCGGCACACAGGGCAGGGATTTACACTTTTCAGCCCCATAGGATAACATAAGGGAGTCTTTGGCCCCCTGCAGACGAGCGTGCCGGATTCAGTCCGGATGTGTTGCGGTGGGTTCAGAGAAACCCGCGTGAGTTCTCACGCAATCTGTCTGCAATTGCGTTGTGTTGTTCATTTTTTTCCGCGAGTGCAAAGCCTTTGAATGCGTTTTGCACGCACTTGGGTTGGTACCCAGACCCGAACCCGGACTTCTTCACTGAAGTTCAGGTTTGGGTTCGGTGTTCTGTAGATTTTATTATTTTCCATTATAACATAATACAGAATTCTAGGTAAAATGCTTATTGAGGGTTAAAAACTAATAAAAAAAATTACTCACCTCATCCACTTGATCGCGCAGCCGTTATCGTCTTCTTTCTTCTTCTTGCAGGACCTGACGTCAGCGCAGGTCCTGCTGAATGAAGATAGAAGGTTCTAGAAGGTTCTTCTATCTTCATTCAGCAGGACCTGCGCTGACGTCATCCCGCTCACCACGTCAGCGCAGGTCCTGCAAGAAGAAGAAAGAAGTTGATAACGGCTGCGCGATCAAGTGGATGAGGTGAGTAATTTTTTTATTCTTTTTTTAACCCTCAATGGACATTTTACTTAGTTATAATTTTACCCATGTTATAATGGAAAATAATAAAGTAAGTGGACTTTAATGGGGTCCCGGGGGTCATCCCTATCATCTCCTTAGCAACCAGCCGTGATAATCGCATTGCATCCGCCCATTTTTGGGTGAATTCATGTCTCCTCTAATGATAACTTTTCACCGTTGTGCCTAATCTCTTCCATGGACACATGGATCTGATTTCTCTGTCGTCTGCAGCACATTGCGCCCCCCGCCCTCGCTTCTTGGCCTACCTTGTGGCGTGTCCCTGGAAGACTAGACAGGTGTTCTCTCCTTTTGATTTTGGTGCATTTAGATTAATCCTGTCAGCTCAGCTGTTAGAACAACTGTCATCTCCAGCTGTTTGTAATTTTCAACTGGGCTCCTCTGCAGGTTGCCAAGTCCTGGGCACTGTCACCCCCCCTCCGCTCGCTATATTGTCCTTCTTTTCCTAGTGTCCCCTTCATTGTGCGTTTGTGTATTAAGCCGAGGATTATGGGGGGAAGAATGGCAGCATGCGGTATCTGGACGCAGAGCATCGCAGCTCGGCGTGCAGCTGGAGCGGACATGTGTTTGTCTTTGATTGCATTAGAGATTAAGCAAACTCTGGAGGGTTCGGCAAAGTTGAGCAATTTTACATAGTGTAATATGTGCGCTGTGTGGGTGTCGTTAACTAACGGGTCGGTGACACACAGCATCCGCAGTACGAGCCTCGCTGTTAACCCCTGCAGCCACAGTCATTGGCGCCCCACCTATCGGTGTCATACACAGCTTGTAATTACACCTGCTCACTGCTGCAATGTCGAAACAATGAAGGGAAGGCTGCGCTGGCTTCTCTTCAACCAGCTGATCGGCGGGATGTCGGACCCCCGCCGATCTGACATTGATGACCTATCCTGAGGATAGGTCATCCATATTAAAACCCCTTTAAGGCTCGTACGAATGCTTGTCCCCGATAATTAACCTGTATAATGAAGTAGCCGATCTTTCATCAGCATGAAGGACGCCCAAATATTGGCCGCACATCTCCCTGTGTAATCACACAATGAGGGGGGAACGACTTCAGTAGCGATCATTTCTCCCACATTCAAAGTTTTGATCGGCCTATGTAATCTCGGACAGTGTAATAGGCGCCTAGTTGCATCATGCTTTATACTGCAGCCACGTCCAGAGCTGCAGCCACAATTCCCCTCTTATACAATTTCTTATCTGTCATCCCAAAGATGCTGTTACACCAAGCCATATTCTCCAGTCACATCCAAAACTGCAGTCACAGGTTGACTGTTATATGATTTCTTATGCTATAGTCACCTCCAGAGCTGCACTCACAGTCCTCCTGTTACATTCACCTCCAGAGCAGCAGCCACTGTTTGGCTGGCTTATCGTATCTTATACTTCTGTCAATCACAATTCTTCTCCTACACAATGGGGGAGATTTATCAAAGGAAACCTGGCTTAGTCGCCCATAGCATCAAATCAGATTGAACCTTTCATTGTTCAGCGCTCCTTTGGAAAATGAAAGGTGGATTCTGATTGATTGCTATGGGCGACTAAGAAAGATTTCCTTTGCACCAGTTTTGTTAAATCACCAATATTTTAATCTCTAGTCACCTCCAGAGCTGCAGTGTTTTTACATCATATCTAATACTTCCATTCTGCTGTTGCACCATGTAATCCTCCAGTCACCTCCAGAGCTGCACTCACCATTCTGAACTTACATCACATAATTGCAGAGCATTGTAGATTGTAGTTTTTTTCCACATTAAACTGTTATAAAGTGCCAGGTATCTCTTTAATTGCAAACAATGAGATAATAGGAAACCAGCAGAACTGTAAATGCAGCTCTGGAGGTGACTAGAGTTTAGCCAGTGCTGTAATGATATGGAGATTTGCTGCTTTCCTATCTCTCTTTCCTATGCCTGCAGAGTGGGCGGACTCTTCCTGATGTGATGTCAGAGCTGTGCTGTATGCTCTAAGCCAGTTAGAGGCCTAGACCCCTTTTCCTCCACAGGCAGAGTAGGGCGGTAACGTGATGCTCCTCCTCCCCTCTCACAGCATACAGTATCACGGACACTGAGGAAGAGAAGCTGCAGCTGCATCCCCCTCCTCCCTGTGACTGAAGACAGAGCAATGGGACTAGTGGCTGCTGGGGGTGGAAGATGATACGTCCACTAATAATATATATGACAAAGTACATACTGATATATATCGCTATGTGCGGGCAGCCACCAGTCATGTGACCTTGCTGAGGAATTTACATTCCATAGGAAACAAATTCCCAGTGAACTGCAAAAACCAGAAACCTGCAAATGGCAGCGAGCGCAAGTATGTAGGGAATTATGCCGAAGCCTCCGTGATTATGTTAATATCTGGGCTGCGGTGACCTCGAGATGCTCTCCTTTCCTCGGAGAAAACATGAAATTCTATTTTATTCCTCCGGTGTGGCGACATCAGACAGCGCTGTCCGTTCTGCAGGGCGTCGCCCCCCGCTGTGACTGAACATGTGGGGACGAGTGATAAAGCTGCACCCCAGAGCCCCTGCCGCTATCACCTCTCCCAATCAATGTATGCCTAATGGAGGGAGATTATCTGGACCCCCCATCATCGTGCCGCTCTCTGTCACTGGGATGTATCCGCGTTCTGCAGCATAATTGTCACGTATCATTTTACACACTTACCCCGCAGCTGTGTAACATTAGTGCAGGAATCTGATGGGCGCTTTAATGGATCTCCAGCCCGCTATTGATGTATAGGTCGCTTTAATGGGTGTAATGGGGAGATGCAGCCGTCACAGATTGATCCATATATATTCATTAACTTCAGCGCTGCTTAACCACTTCCAGACCGGGCCATTTACCCCCTTTCTGACCAGGCCTAATTTTGAAGATCTGACATGTGTCATTTTGGAACTCTTTTACTTATCCAAGCCATTCTGAGATTGTTGTCTCTTGACACTTTGTACTTCACGATAGTAATAAATTGGAGTCAATATATTTCACCTTTATTTATGAAAAAATCCCCAATTTCTCTGCTTTTAAAACATAAACTAATGCCTTATAAAATATTTATTACTTAACATTCCCCATATGTCTACTTTGTGTTGGCTTCATTTTGTCAATGTCATTTTATTTCTTTAGGACGTTAGAAGGCTTAGAATTTTAGAAGCAATTCTTAAAATTTTTAAGAAAATTTCAAAACCCCACTTTTTTAAGGACCAGTTCAGGTCTGAAGTCACTTTGTGGGACTTACATAATAGAACCAACCATTAAATGACGCCATTTCAGAAATGACAAAACTGGTTTTAGAAATGTTGTTAACTCTTTAGGTATTCCACAGGAATTAAGGCAAAAAAGAGGTGAAATTTCAAAATGTCACTTTTTTTTGCAGATTTTCCATTTTAATAAATTTTTTCCTGGAACACATCAAGGGTTAACAACAAAACAAACCTCATCATTTATTACCTTGATTCTGCAGATTGCAGAAACACCCCATATGTGGTCGTATACCGCTGTATGGGCACACGGCAGGGCACAGAAGGCAAGGAGCGCCATATGGTTTTTGGAGGGCAGATTTTGCTGGAATGGTCTTTGGGCACCATGTTACATTTGATTGATATTATGTTTTTTGATATTATGTTTTTTGAGGTAACTAAAAAAA
Source organism: Bufotes viridis (assembly GCA_033119425.1). Lineage (NCBI taxonomy): Eukaryota > Metazoa > Chordata > Amphibia > Anura > Bufonidae > Bufotes > Bufotes viridis. Next base: position 444,369,126 of record CM065590.1, on the reverse strand, counting down.
AACTGTTTTGGCCAAATTTTTTATTTGTTTTTCTTTTTACACCGGGCACTTTTTTTTAGAGCCAATTGTTACGGACGCGGTGATACCAAATATGTGTATTTTTTATTTATTTTTTTACATTTTACACAATAAGAGCATTTTTAGAAAAGAAAATCATGTTTTTGTGTTGCAATATTTATAGAGTCATATTTTTTTTTATTTTTATGGCTTTGGTCTTGTGTAAGGGTTTATTTTTTGTGGGACGAGGTGACGTTTTTATTGCTACCATTTTGGGGTACATACGACTTTTTGATTGATTAACATTATGTTTTTTGGGAGGTGAGCTCACATGTTTATTTTTTTTTTACAGCGTTCATCTGATGGGGTAGATCATCTGATATTATTATAGAGCCAGTCGTTGCGGACGCGGTGATACCAAATATGTCTATTTTATTTATTTGTTTCTATTTTTTAACATTTTTTAAATAACGGATTTGGGGTGAATTTTTTTTTTTTGTTAAAACCCTTAATTTTTTTTATTTTAGACTTTGTGTCCCCCATAAGGTCATACAGACCTCTAGGAGATATTAAAAAAAAATTTTTTTCCACTCTTGATTTCTCCTGTAACTGGGGCTGACATAGTAGCCCCAGTTACAGGGGAAATACACCCCCCAGAGAGGCTGTACAGCAGTATACAGTGCTGTACAGCCTCAGTGTAGGTCTATGGACCCGACAGCTCCTGCACTCCCCCTGGTCACCATTGAATTTAATGGGGTTCGAGTTTCGGTGTTCGGGTCAAGTTCGGGTCCCGAACCCGAACTTTGACCTGAAGTTTGGCCGAACTTGGTGAACCCAAACTTCACCGGGTTCGCTCATCCCTAGTTAATAGTCAATGGGCGGTCGGGAAGTGGTAAAGCGACAGTAGCCCCCTAGCCTTCAGCTGGTGGGCATGTGGCGCAGGGCAATTGCGGCATCACAGGCTGGAAAGATATCAGTCGTGTTGTCTCTACTCCACCTCTCTCTACAGCTGACGTGCGGAGCGTCTGTAGCGGCCAAAACTTCACAAACTTGTAAAATATAATCATAGCCTAAGGGTACGTTCACACTAGGTTGAGATGTGTTTAAAACTGCATCAAAAAAAGATTATGCAAATGTTTTTCTTTTTCTTTTTTTTTTTTTTTTACAGATAACACCTGTAAAAAACACTTCTTTTTTTTTGCCATTTTCATTGTGACTTTGATGTTTTAACCACAAGTCAATCACTACATGTGAACATCCCTTTAAAGTCCATTCAAAATTAAAGGGGTATTCCGGTTGTGTAAGCTATTTTTTTTTAGTGTGTCTTAACCCATACATAAACGGCGTCCAGCGGTACCCTTCTATCCGACTACTGTTCTCCCGTTTTCACTCTTCCTGTTATGGCGCGTTCTCTTACATCATATGAGCTGGAAACAAAAATTCAGACTACATTGCCCATCATTCTGTAGCGTTCCTGCTCCGTCTGGACCCGGGCCAGCCAGTCAGCCCTGGCACATTCACGAATGCCATTTCCAGGCGTAAAAGTGTTCAAAAAACTGGTTCATCCAGGAGTGGAGCCGAATTTCACTCCAGGTGCACACTGCCGGAGGATGCTCTTCATTTAGGACAAGGTGCAGGCCAAGGTGCTCCTAGGCTGCATTCACATCTCCGTCAGCGCATGCAGCGGTAATTGTCCGGACGAAACCCACCCAGAAAACGGCTGGATCAGTGCTGGACCTCCTTACAGTCAACGTGTGCCCAAAAGAACAACTGAACATTTAGGCCCCTTTCACACGAGCGAGTTTTCAGCGCGGGTGCAATACGTGATGTGAACGCATAGCCCCCGCATTGAATCCTGACCCATTCTTTTCAATGGGTCTGTATACGTGAGTGTTTTTTTCCACGCATCACTTCTGCGTTGCGTGAAAATCGCTGCATGTTCTATATTCTGCAATTTTCGCGCAGCTCTGGCCCCATAGACGTAAATGGGGCTGCGTGAAAAACGCATTGCATTCGCAAGCAAGCGCAGATGCAGTGCGTTTTTCACTGATGGTTGCTAAGAGATGTTGTTTGTAAACCTTCAGTTTTTTATCACGCGCGTGGAAAAAACTGAACGCAATCGCAGGCAAAACTGAATGGCTTTGCCTGCGAAATCGCACACTGAACGCATCCGCAACGCATCCGGACCTAATCCAGACACGCTCGTGTGAAAGGGGCCAAAATGTGACAAATAATGATAAACCTGGAAGATTCATACCATGTAGTGCACTTGGCTATTATGTGCGTGGGTGCAATCAGTTTTGGATGCATTTTTCACACGCGTGAAGAAAAACCTAGAAACCATCAGTGAAGAACGCATTGCATCCGGAGGGCTTCTGTTTTAAACGCAAGCCCCATTCACTTCTACGGAGCCAGGGCTGTGTGAACAACGCATAATACAGAACGTGCTGCGCTTTATCATGAACGCAGAGAACGTGCCCAGGACCATCGATATGAGTGGGTCGGGATTCAGTGCGAATGCTATGCGTTGGCTTCGCGTATCGCACCCGGACAGAACACTCTTGTGATATTCGCGGCTCCTTCCACGTTTGATATGGGGGATTGCGGCGCTCTGGGTGTGTGATTGGTCTTAAATCACACTGGGGATTAGTGTTCCTGGGTGGCTGCAGTATGTAAGCTGAGGGGTTCACTTAGTTCAGCAGTAATAAGAGTGATGTATTGGCGGAATATGTGAGTGCATAAACAGCCGGGGCCGGGAATGCGGAGCGCTGCTCTGCTGCTGACTTTGATAGTCTGTTTGATAAAAGACAGCGCAGAAAGCAGCAGAGAAGGAGCATTCCAAGTGCAAGGCCGGGACCATCACCTGATCTGGGGAGCAATGTTCTGTCAGTGGTGGAATAACCTGCAGGAGTAATGCCCTGCAGAGCATGGGGCGCTCCATGTCTGCAGACATTGCACACTGAGCAGAGACGTTTTCAGCAGACATTTGCCGGGACACCTGGGACTGCGGTTTTCCCATGATTGACTTGTTAGTTGGAGTAAATCGCGGCTGTCAGTGCGGCGTGGAGTAGTCGCTGAGTGTGCGCCAGCTCTGTCATGTAACGTGTGTGTCTGCCCTGGAGCTACAGAATAAAACATAATTACCTCAGAGAGCGGCCGCCGTGCCTACTGCTATAAGGCTGCTCTCACACAGGCGGCTTTTCTGCATTATTGAGGGGTTTGGTGCTTTTTTCCTCCAACTTTTTCAGTCAAAAAACACCAGCTCCAGATGCACAGAGGTCTATGGGAAATATTCACCTCAGGACAAACAGGAGTTATTTTTTAGAGGTGTTTTTCACCCTTCACATGCGTTTTTTGAGTCACTGGCATGAGTAATGGCAGCATTCTCTGGTTTGGGCGTTTTTCCCTCCTTTTCTGATATTTTTATCCCGTTGACGCCCATTTTTTCCTCCATACTTGAAAAAATGCAGTGTGTGTGTTTTACTTGCAGTTTTTTCCAACAATTAGAATTTGATTTGGTCAACCAATTCAGGTCAGGTCTGAATCAGCTCTACTCGAATTGAAAGTGCTCCAGTTGGCCTAAAAATGTGTGCATGACACTTGGAGGTCTCCTGGGACTGAAGATTCAGGGTTGGAGTCTTACAGTTCTGCTGACTCAGGGTTGTCACCCAGCTTTAGGCCTCATGCACACGACCGTAGGTGTTTTGCGGTCCGCAATCCGCAAAACACAGAAGCTGTTCTGCGGAACGGAATGCGGCCCATTGTAGAAATGCCTAGAATAGGACATGCTATATTTATTTTGAGGGCCACGGAACGGAGAAAAGGACACGGACAGCACACAGAGTGCTGTCCGCATCTTTTGCGGCCCCATTGAAGTGAATGGGTGCGCGCCCGAGCCGCAAAATATGCGGCTCAGACGTGGACCCAAAATACGTTTGTGTGCATGAGGCCTTATACAGACTCCGAATGTTAGGTAAGTGGAGTTCTACTCCTCCAGCTCTTTCTTTCCTCCTGCTTGTGTCAGTCTTCACTTTAGTTCTGGCATTCTGTTCATGAACCAGGTAGTTCAGGATCATGATCGCTGTATAGTGGGGTCTGCAGATCAGAGTGTCAGTGGCTACTAATGATGGGATGGATCATTAAAAAGCATGGGTGTTTGAAGCTGTGACCGTATAGTGGTCAGTAATGGCCATAGGTGATTTGCTGGAGGACATCACTTTTCCCTGTGATGCTGGGGACATTCTCAGCATTCCCTGTCATTATGCAGGATTATGGGGTTTGGGACAGAATCTGGGGACATGCCACCCACCGCAGTTATATACAATGCATGTGGCATGTACAGTAACTTCACATTTTTCTGCCAGCACAGTTATGACGTGCAGATTAAGAGGCACCCAGATTTTAGAATCACTGACATTTGGCCAGGACAGAGATTAGAGATAAACGTTAATCCCGAGGTAATAGTGAGGATAGATAGGACGACTGGGGCAAACTGACTGACATCACCCCCCACCTGCCTGACACATCTCCCACCTGCCTGACACATCTCCCACCTGCCTGTCACATCTCCCACCTACCTGACACATCTCCCACCTACCTGACACATCTCCCACCTACCTGACACATCTCCCACCTACCTGACACATCTCCCACCTGCTTGACACATCTCCCACCTGCTTGACACATCTCCCACCTGTCTGACAGATCTCCCACCTGGCTGATGCAGCGTCCCACCTGCCTGACGCAGCCTCCCACCTGCCTGACGCAGCCTCCCACCTACCTGACGCAGCCTCCCACCTACCTGACCCACCTCACACCTGCCTGACACAGCCTTCCACCTGCCTGACGCAGCCTTCCACCTGCCTGACGCAGCCTTCCACCTGCCTGACGCAGCCTTCCACCTGCCTGTCACAGCTCCCACCTGCCTGACACACCTCCCACCTACCTGACACACCTCCCACCTACCTGACACACCTCCCACCTGCCTGAGGCAGCCTCCCACCTATCTGACACACCTCCAACCTGCCTGACGCAGCCTCCCACCTATCTGACCCACCTCCCACCTGCCTGATGCAGCCTGCCACCTGCCTGATGCAGCCTGCCACCTGCCTGATGCAGCCTGCCACCTGCCTGACTTAGCCTCTCACCTGCCTGACACACCTCCCACCTACCTGACACACCTCCCACCTGCCTGAGGCAGCCTCCCACCAATCTGACACACCTCCCACCTACCTGACACACCTCCCACCTACCTGACACACCTCCCACCTGCCTGAGGCAGCCTCCCACCTATCTGACACACCTCCCACCTGCCTGATGCAGCCTGCCACCTGCCTGACTTAGCCTCTCACCTGCCTGACAAAGTCTCCCATCTGAGTGACAGTCTCCCATCTGGCTGATGCCACCTTCTACCTGACATTGCTTCCCACTTGGCTGACACCTCATCTCACCTTTGTGACACCACCTCCCACCTGCATGATGCCGCCTCCTGTCTGACAGACACCGCTTCCCATGCAGGCAAACCCCATCCAGTGTATTATATTAAGTGCAGTAAGTCTGTGTTGCCGTAAATTTGACTCATCTTCAAACATAGCACTTTTGTTCACCACCCCCCTACAAGAGTAAGATCGCCCCTGTTATTACTCTTTTTAAAAGTTCACAGGTGATATATCAGGCATGTACCTTATTAACATACCTAACCACGCCTACTTTTAAAAACTGTCAGAAGTAGCATAAAATTACAATTTTTAGCACAGAAATGGTGTGCAAAACTTGTGACTTTTTCTCCCAAGGGATTATCTGTTTCATGTCATCTGAATCCCTGTGTCATGCACCACCCCCTCAAGCCCTGCCCTATGTATATTATACTGTACTATACTATGCTGTATCAGTATTTAGCACTGCTGATTCCTCCATAGGAAATTCTTAAAAAATATTCAGTTGGGATTCCCTAGTAACTGTATAGGAAACATTGCTACGGGATGCTACATTGTATCACTATACTATCCCATAGGTGATACTCCAGGGATGTCACTATACTGTCCTATAGGTTCTGCTACAGTATATTATTGTACTGTCCTATAGGTTCTGCTACAGTATATTATTGTACTGTCCTATAGGTTCTGCTACAGTATATCACTGTACTGTCCTATAGGTTCTGCTACAGTATATCACTGTACTGTCCTATAGGTTCTGCTACAGTATATCACTGTACTGTCCTATAGGTTCTGCTACAGTATATCACTGTACTGTCCTATAGGTTCTGCTACAGTATATCACTGTACTGTCCTATAGGTTCTGCTACATTATATCACTGTACTGTCCTATAGGGGGTGATACAGTTTATCACTGTACTGTCCTATAGGTTCTGCTACAGTATGTCACTGTACTGTCCTATAGGTTCTGCTACAGTATGTCACTGTACTGTTCTATAGGTTCTGCTACAGTATATCACTGTACTGTCCTATAGGTTCTGCTACAGAATATCACTGTATTGTCCTATAGGTTCTGCTACAGTATATCACTGTACTGTCCTATAGGTTCTGCTACAGTATATCACTGTACTGTCCTATAGGTTCTGCTACAGTATATCACTGTACTGTCCTATAGGTTCTGCTGCAGAATATCACTGTATTGTCCTATAGGTTCTGCTACAGTATATCACTGTACTGTCCTATAGGTTCTGCTACAGTATATCACTGTACTGTCCTATAGGTTCTGCTACAGTATATCACTGTACTGTCCTATAGGTTCTGCTACAGTATATCACTGTACTGTCCTATAGGGGGTGATACAGTTTATCTTGATACTCTGGGGAAAACTGGGAACTGAAAGTGGCCCTGGAAAAAAAAACTAAAATTAGCCCCATGTTGTAGGTGGGTCCAAATTGACAAAAGGCGGGGCAGCACAAGTAGGCAGGGCCAGCAATACAGTGGTGCAAAATACCGTCCCAGCAGATCCAAATACCACAGTGCAGCACAATATACTATCCCAAAAGCTGTCCCTCTGTGGTGGCCATCAGTAGCTGACATTTTCTGGCCTCCTCCAGTTGTCTCTGATTAAGGGCCCAGTCACATGCAAATTGCAGATCTGCTAAACACCGATACCAGCCATGCGTGTTCTGCATTTTGCGGATCAGCGCGATCCGCCCTTTGTTAGAAATGCCTATTCTTGTCCACAAAACGGACAAGAATAGAACATGTTCTTTTTTTTTGCAAGGTCACAGAACGAACATATGAGACTTCTGCGGCACCATTGAAATGAATGGGTCCACATCCAATCCGCAAAAAATGCGGATCGGATGTGGACCAAAAATTTCTTAGTATGATCATATGGAGCAGGGGCTTGGGAGGTTTCAGTTCAGGTAGGCCTGTGCGGTCGTTGGACAGATAAGGGCTCATGCACACGAATGTTGGCTGGCCATGACCATGTTGCAGCCTCCAAACAGCGGGTCTGCAATATACCAGGATCTGCCATGTGCACGCCGTTCCAACTTGGAAAATACTTAGCGGAAGACCACGGAATCGCTTCCGCGGCATTTCGTGCTCTATTTTGTTGTGGTGCGGATGGATCGCGGATACATTCAAGGTAAATGGGTCTGCATCCCTCAGTGCAGGCGCCACACGTTCGTGTGCATGAGCGCCAAATGAGTACCTGATTCTCACAGCATTAGTTGCCTCTGAGAGCTCATTATGTACCTGGCCAGCAGCAGAGAGGAAGGGTTGGGAGACCCCCTGGGAAGTTTCCCTATAGATTCTATGGCCAGTCCGATCCTGATTATACTGTATTATAGGGGATGCCAGCTGGGGGTGTGTCCCTGTACAGTCTGACACTGGCAGCACTGATCAGATAATGTCAGACACACCACAAACTGGTAACAACTAGATGGACCCTCATTGTAATCTGCTAGCAATTCTTTCATAACTTCTATTAGGAATAATAGAGGAATGGCACAGCATAGAGTCATGAGAGTAGATTCTGTAGACTTCTTATTACATGGGGAATGCTAGTAACTGCTAGATGTAACGTGAGGTCCTCTTTAAAATGGAAGCTATTAAGGCCAGTGAGACTTGCATGGTGCCACATGGAGAATTTTCGCCTGGTCCGTGTACATTTCCTTCATATCGCCCCCCTCACAGCCTGGAGCCTTGGACCTCTGCTTGCGGTCACCCCATGGTAAATGCAGCCCCCAGCCCTTGTCTAAGCTGTGTACTGTATACCTAAACCCCATGGGGCTGTAGTCTGGCCGGCGCGGAGATTGTACCTGGAGATAACGCTGCGCTGTATGCTTTCCATCTGTCACTACTTACTCGGTACAATGTAATGTGACTGCTTTCCCTTCTGCAATGTAAATGTCGACCACACGAGCAGCAGCGGCGGCGGCGGCCTGGGTGTTAGACATCGGACACTGGGTAAACAGTGGGATTTGGCCCCGACTGCGCACGTTTTCTTGGAAATTAGCTTGTAAGAGAAAGTGAGAGCTGCCATAGAAACACATGGAAATAGCAGCTGATAACAAAAGGCCTCTGTTCCCTGCACTCACCTTAAAGGCTTAAGAGCTTTCTGCATCTTGCAGTCAGAATTCCAAATATTTCTCGTCTCCTATAGATTTCAGCCATTACCCGTTCATTTGTCTACATCAAGAGGCTGCGTAATTCCCAGCGAAGGAAAGTAAACAGCAGTGGAAAGCGGAACCGTGTACATACAGATATGCATCGTATAGACAACGTATACAGGAAATCTAAGAGATATGTGGACCGTATGTAATAGAAAAAATCTAAAGCTATGATACATGTGTATAAGATAACTACAGCATATATAATACGTATGACCTGCAATACATAGACTGTACACGTGTGTACATATATTACTGTTCTATAATTTATAGACCATAGATGATACAAATACACCATATAGCATGATACCAAAGCAGCGCTCACCGCCTCTTCCCGCTATAGGCTCAGTCATACGCGGAGAACAGTCATAGCTAGAAGTCCCAGCGCGGCAGTGGGTAAAAAATGTGTAATATATATAGTAATGCTAAATACTATACTAATAATATAGATAGATATAGAAATCTATACTGTATACATACATATAGCCCAAACTGTATATACAGTAATACGTACATATACATTAAACATGATACGTATATAATAGATATACACTATATGGTTGACATGACATGTAACATACAGACTATATATATATAAGCGTACATATCAGTATGATACGTCTACCATGGATAATACACATGTCACGTATAATGCAACTTTTTTTTTTTGCAGAAATTTCTGCAAATGAAAATTAGTTCCATTCATATTAATGAGACTTCTGCCTCCCACCAAAACGACTCCATTCAGATGAATGGAACTGATTGAACTGAGATTTATATATTTGAAGTGGGATATATATATAGGGTCATTTATCAAACTGGTGTAAGGGAAACCTGGCCTAGTTGCCCATTGCAACCAATCAGATTCCTCCTTTCATTTTTGACAGCTCTTTTGGAAAATGAAAGGTGGAATCTGATTGGTTGCTAGGGGCAACTAAGCCAGGTTTCCTTTACACCAGTTTGATAAATGGCCCCAATCGACCATATGTAAGACACATATTTGCTATATGGCAGTATAGCCAGGATTTGGGCTTCTATTACATGCACCATTTTTTACCATTCACCATTTTCCCTCTTTTTATGCCTGTCGTGGCTCCTACCTAGTGGAGTGACACGGCCAGCATGTTGTAAACACACAGGCGCCACAGATGTGTGGCATCCTCCTGGAAAGGCGCCATTTTCCCCTCGTTTATAATCTGGCATCTTCCTTGGTAGGTAAACTGTAATCACAATGTTTAGGCTACGGCGACACTAGTCGCGGCCAGCATCGCAGTGTAGCGGTGATCCAATTGAAATGAATGACGCGAGTCACAAAAAAACCAACGCTGCCGGATTTTTTGTGACTCCCGCGTCGGGGTCGCAACAAAAATGTGAGTGACTCTGCGTTCCTATTCATTTCTATGGGATCACCACTACCACGCGATGGCCCTGTGATCCCGCCAGCGACAGCCGTCAGGCAATTGTTGTCGCCATGTAGCCATACCCTATATGGCACCCATTTACTCATACACGTGATCCCGTAGAGTGTCAATGACCCTATGTAAATGTCAGGGGTTATCATGAAGTAGAGGGCGCAGAGTAACATGGACGGTAGCCCGGCGTGACACGTTATTCCACTTGTTTCGCTTGTGTCCCGGCCTCTTAGAACAGTTTGCAAACCTTGTCTAAACTCAGTCAGCGCTGGTATAATTGGTTATTCAGCCCCGACCCTTGTTCACAGCTCAGAGCCAGCAACACTACGTCCCGCTGCCAACTTGAGTCAATGTAGTGACTGTATTCGGCTGGGGCCGAGCGCTGGAGCCAGTCCTTTTCCTGTCGGCTCCCTTCCACCATGTCTGGGACTGGCTCAGTGACAGTAAAGCTTTTGTTGTACAAAACTGGCTGCTCCCTCCCTGACAAAATGTCTAACAGCTACACAAATAACGGCAAAGTGGACCCGGAGTCGCTGCTGCAAACAAGGAGCGAATGGGCGAGAGGATGGCCGGAAGCACTGGGGGTCGTGTGGGGATATGGTCGCTTCCCCGGTGTGACACCGCACAACACGCAGAGCTGGCGAATGAAAAAAAAAAATGCTTAATACATTTCTCTGCAAAATGAAAGTGAAAGTGTGCCGGCGACTTTTTCAGTCTGCACAACGGCTCCACCCATTATCAGCGTCAATATCGGCTTTTATCCGTTTCCGCCAAATCCTTACACATCGGGCACATCCTTGCAGCGATTCCTGGAATTCATGGGAATCTTTGTATCAATGGGGAATAATGATGATCACCCTTATTGGCTAATCTGAATGTAAGCTGAAATCGGATTAGTCTATGACGCGACTGGCGGCAACAGTCATGTGATGATAACAGAAGCCAGGATGTCGTAAAGTGGACCCCAATGGCCCCCAACAAGCTCCACTGACTATAGAGGTCCATTGGAGCCTCATCGTGGTTTCCATCCTTACGGTGGCAAGAATAGCGCCGTGCGATGAAATGTGAGCAATGCCTAAACGAATCCATTGCTTTCATTTATAGATTCTCTAGATATTTCTTTTTCATTCCAAAATTCAAAACTAAAAACTCTTCAGACTCCACATCCCCACAAGTTGGGCCCTTCTCAGTATTAGATATTACGTACTAGACTGTTAGAAGAAAGAAATCTCTATTCAATGACTTTGATGCCTCACAGCCCGTACTAGAACTAGAATAGTAGTATTTATTAGGAGAAGCATTCGTGGGATTATTATTATAGAAATATTCTTTACTTGCAGACATGATCTTTAGAACTTTCTGGTTTTCTTGGAGATAACCGCAGCATTTTAATAATCTTCTGGTGCTACTAGTAATAACATCTGGGCCCCATGCACACGTCTGTATTATGGCTGTTTAGGCTAGGGCTACACGACGACATGTGTCGCGCGACACCTAGTGCACAACTACACTGCAACATTTTGTCGCGCAACAATTTTTATAATGATAGTCTATGGTATTGCACTGCGACATGCTGTGACGCGACAGTCGCAGAAAAATCTATTTTGGATGTTTTTTTTGCGACTCGTTTGCAGCATGTCGCAGTGCGACACTATAGAACATCAATATAAAAATTGTCGCGCGACAAATCTCGTCGTGTAGCCCTAGCCTTAGCCTGCGAGTTGTTCAGAGTTAGAGTTGTCCAGAGAATCCAACAGAAAATGTGGTTGCTCCACTGAACCCCAGGGTGCATCGCCTTTATGAGAGGATATGAACATACTACAGGACAGTATGGAGCACCTCACAGCAGCAGACGGGTATGGACGCCGTGTGCCGCCGCTCAGATTGGGACCTTATTATACTTTATTAATATTGTAACATTTACTTTATTACATTGTTACCTAATACAGCATTACATTATTATACTGCTCCCGTATTAGGCTACTTTCACACTTGCAGCGTGAGGATCCGGCAGGTAGTTTCGTCGCCGGAACTACCCTGCTGGATCCGTCATACCGCATGACAACTGAAAGCATTTGGAGACAGATCTGGATGCGGATCCGTCTTACAAATGCATTGCAAGTGCGGATCCGTCTCTCCGTTTTCAGACGAAGAGACGGATCCGTCTTGATTTTTTTTCCCCACAGTTTTAAAGGTCTGCGGATCTGTCGTTGTGGTATTTGTAATGCCGGATCCGGCACTAATACAAGTCAATGGTAATTAATGCCAGATCCGGCATTCAGTTATGTGTTCCGGAATTTTAGACGGAGATAATACGGCGGCATGCTGCGGTATTTCCCCTGTCTAAAAATCGTTTACATACTGAACTGAAGACATCCTGATGCATCCTGAACGGATTTCTCTCCATTCAGATTGCATTGGGATAATCCGGATCAGGATTTTTCAGGTATTGAGCCCCGACGACGGAACTCAATGCCGGAAAAGAAAAACGCCAGTGTGAAAGAGCCCTTAGTGTTGCATTACTTCATTACTCATTATTACATTATTATGTTGCTACATTATAGAGTATTAATATTATATTATACCTTGTTACATTATACCATTGTTACAGGATTGTCTCATACATTTTACCTTGTTTTATTATTGTTAGACATTATTACATTAGGATTATGTTATGACATTGTAACATTGTTACATTATATCAGTACATTGTTACCTTACATTACCTTACATATTGTTACATTATTACATTGTTACACATTATTATATTAGTACATTTTTACATTACACATAACATTGTTACATTATATTAGTACATTGTTACTTTTTATATTTTCATTATTACATTGTTACTTTTTACCTAACACATTCTTACGGTACATTATTACATTGTTACTTTTTACCTAACACATTCTTACGGTACATTCTTACATTGTTACTTTGTTGTGATATTAGGGTACTTTCACACTTCCGTTGTTGAAACTGCCTGCCGGATCCGGAAATCCGTATGCAAACGGATATATTTTTTTTCCGGATCTATAAGACTTATTCAGTGAAATACCGGATCCGTCTTTCCAGTATCATCTGGAATAACTGATCCGGTATTTAATTTTTTCAAAGCTAAAAAGAACTGCACATGCGCAGACCGGAAAACCGGATCCGGCAATGTGGTAATTTCCGTAACAGTTGGTACCGGATCCAGCATTAATACATCTCAATGGAAATTAATTTGGCTGGAAAAAATACCGCAGTAAGCTGTGGTATCTTGTCCGGTCAAATACCGTACAAGGGACGGAACGGATTGCTTTCCAATCAGAATGCATTGGGACAAAACGAAAGCGTTTTTTTTCCGGTATTGAGACCCTTTTACGAATTTCAGTACCGGAAAAGAATAACGCTAGTGTGAAAGTAGCCTTATATTGTTACATTACAGATTATTACATTGTTACATTATTATATTAGTACATTGTTAGCTTTTATCTTTACATTGTTACATTCTTATATTACATTGTTACCTAACACGTTGTTACTTATTATATTACATTGTCACATTATGCAGCATCACATTCCACATTACTACATTGTTGCATCATTTTTACATTATACAGTATTGTTATTACACTGTTACAATGGTAGATTGTTACATTATTATTTTGTGACATTATTGCATTATATTTTTAGTCTCAGTTTCAGAGATTTTCCTGTTTTTCTCCCTCGTCCGATGTCTTGTTCTTGTGTCGGGCAGTATCTGCTGGGATGTCTTCATAATTATATTATAATACCGCCTGCCTAGTGATATTTGTGGGGGTCCTGGACATCGCCCACCCTGGGGCCACATGGATCGTGATCTCACTGACGCACTGATACTTATTGACTCATTATTTTAATGGTTTTAAATGGATGAACCGGGCGCTGACTTTTATTGGCTTCCAGCTCTGTGTCTTATTGATCTGGGCAGAGATTCAGTCCATTTACTAATCATAAATCCTCCTGTGATCACTGTAAATAATTAGTAATAATCAATGAAGAATTTACAGTTCTGGATCTGAAAATGAAGGCGCAAGTAAAAATGGAGCGAGGGCTTCTAGTCATTAAATACCACTACTGATGAGTGCCTCCAGAAACAGTACTACTGTTAATGTGGGTACCTCTTGTGATAGGAGTACTAAGGTTGATGGAAATACCTCTGGTGATTGCACTGATGTTTATGGGAGTACTACTTGTAATTGTAGTACTGATGTTTATGTGAGTACCTCTTGTGATAGGAGTACTGATGTTAATGGAAATACCCCTAGTGATAGAAGTACCGATGTTGATGGAAACCCCTTGTAATAGGAGTACCGATGTTGATGGAAATACCTCTGGTGATTGCACTGATGTTGATGGGAATATCTCTTGTAATGGTAGTACTGATGTTGTGAGTACCTCTTGTGACAGGAGTACCGATGTTGATGGAAAACCTCTAGTGATAGTACTGCTGTTGATGTGAGTATCCCTTGTGATAGGAGTACCGATGTTGATGGAAAACCTCTAGTGATAGGAGTACTTATGTTGGTGGGAATATCTCTTGTAATGGGTGTACTGCTGTTGATAGGAGTAGCGATGTTGCTCGAAATACCTCTAGTGATAGGAGTACTGAGGTTGATTGAAATACCCCTTTGTGATAGGAGTTGTGATGTTGATGGAAATACCTCTTGTGACAGAAGTACTGATATTGATGGGAATGCTCCTTGTGATGGGAGTACTGCCGGTAATGTCAATATCTCTTGTGATAGGAGTACTGCTGTTGATGGGAATACATCTTGTTATAGAAGTTCTGCTGTTGATTTGAGTACTACGGCTAATAGGAGTACTAATTTTAATGGGAATACCTCTTGTCATAGGGGTACTGATATTCATAGATTGGAAGCCCTCGCGGCTCTACTTCTGTACCAGTCTGTAACCCGTCTTGTTCACTCTTAGTGCAATTGTCTGTATTATGTATGTATACCCGTTATCATATGTACAGCGCTGTGGGATGAATGGTGCTTTAATAATAAATAATAATAATATTGATGGGAATTGAGATTGGAGTACTACTTTTGATAGGAGTATCGCTTGTGAAAGGATTACTGATATTAATGGGAATAGCTCCTGTGATAGAACTATTGCTCTTAAAGGGAATACTACTTGTGATGGGAGTACTGCTGTTGATGGGAGTAGCTCCTGTTATAGGAATACTGCTGTTGATAGGAATATCTCTTCTGAGTGGAGTATGGATATTCATGAGAATACATCTTGTGATAGAAGTATTGATGGGAATACCTCTTGTGATAGGAGTACTGACATTGATGGGAATACATCTTGTGATAGGAGTACTGACATTGATGAGAATACCGCTTGTGCTGGAAGTACTGCTGTTGATGGGAATACATCTTGTGATAAGAGTACTGACATTGATGGGAATACCTCTTGTGATAGGAGTACTGACATTGATGGGAATACCTCTTGTGATAGGAGTACTGACATTGATGGGAGTGCCTTCTGTGCTGGAAGTACTGCTGTTGATGGGAATACCTTTGGTGATAGGACTACTGATATTGATGGGAATACCTATAGTCACAGTGCTTTTGTTGAGAGCAATTTGAGTGCATTGAATACTAGTAATGATGGGAGTAGTAGTTATACATATGCTACTACTGATTAATTAGCTCCAGTTGATTTGGGTACTGCTACTGATGAAAGTACTGCTGCTCTGGTACCACTTCTGATAAGAGTGTATTGAGTGAGGTGGATGCTGTACTGATAGGAGTATTACTAGCAACAAGAGTCTCTCTATTTTTGGAATTATCACTGGGAGAACCTTTAATATAGTGGAAGTTTCACTGGATGTGAGTACCTATAGCAGTAGAAGCAATGCTAGTCCTGGGCTAGTAATGCGAGTACCTTTAGCACTTGTACTATTATTAGTACTGTGTGCCTTGAGTAATAGGAGTGCTGCTTGTGATCAGAAGACGTCTTGTGTGCTTCCTTTCCTGGAGCTGACGGCCCTCACTCCGTCATTGTGCGTTATTGGTGTTTTCCCCTCGTTCTAAACTTTCAAAGCAGCACCAGCGCCATCATCCTGAGAGGGAAGAAACTGCACTGTTGCCATCCTAGACCTGGGTGCCAGTATGGGTATATTCACAGGGGGCAGACTTGTTGCCGAAATTTCTGCAGCTGAAAATCTGCTGTATGCACTGAATGAAGTTTTTTGCTCGTGCATGCACGCCTCATTGAAATGAATTGGACATTCCCCGAAATTTCTGCCGCATGTGAACATGCCCGACCAGGGAGCGTGGCCTCTCATAACGATGGCGCTTTATACTTAAGTCAATGAAGAAAAAGGAACGAGAATTAATTGCTGAAATTCTGGAAAATGAATGGGACTGGAGCGTCACTATTTTCATATTAATAGGAATATAATTCTAGTACTGTATTTGTATCCATTCTGTCACTTCTCCCTCTCTGCTGTGTGCCCCGCGACCAGGTTCATTTCTCCACCTTGTTTTCGGATCTGTCACCTCCTTGCCGCACATGACCCCCCTCCTGTTCCTTGCTGGGAGGTTCAGAGGTCAGCAGGGCTGTGAAGGGGTTAAGCGCGGAGCTGCTGCCATTTGTTCTGCTCTTCGCACTTGTTTGCGAGCTCCGAGGAATGTTGCACAATTGTTTAAACAATGTCCCTCTCTGTTCTTTATTTTCCCCTCTTCTTCCTCACTGAGCAGTTTTCCATCTGTGGCTGTAAATTGGCCCCTGGGGTCTTTTCTTATAGTGACCTGTGGACATTATTTGGGGACGAGTAGGAAATTCTAGTCCTCGACCGTATACCATTAGGCTACCCTCACACTACGTCTTGCCTTGTCCACTCGGCGTATGCAAAACGTACCCATAGGCCGCCATTCACCCTCACGAATGCGTCCTTTTGGCCTCCATCCGGCTAGCATATGTCATATACTTTTTATTTTGCTATCCATACAGAGGTGTCTGGTAAAAAAAAAATGTATAATGTACCATGAATTTTTAATTTTTTACAATAAGAGCCTATGGGCGCCGTATGGCTATATTGTGGAATGCAGTGTGAGGGTCCCCTTACCTGCGTAGCCGTACACCCCTTGTACTCCTGACGTATCGGTTGCCCCATAAACCATGAGATATTGGTTTGATAAATTGTGTCATGAGTTCATCGCTCAATTGGCCAATACATTTTACAGAAGATTTAATAGAATGCCATTTTTATTATCTGATTGTTTTGGTGGTGCCGAGCGGTATGGGTTCTGCCATACAAATACTTGTCGGAGAGGGCTGGTAACGACGAATAATGCTTCTTGTCCCGGGGAGCGGCGATGTCACGCCATTTGTTGCTCCCTTTCACTTGTCGCTGTTGCCGGATTAGGAGCCCCGGCCATTGTTCACAGGGCAGTAGCACCTGTTGGAGAGGCTGGGGGCAGGGGGACAGCTGTCATAGGGTTAAAAAAGGGCCGTAACAATTAAGGACATGGGCTGCTCAGCTGCACAGGGACATGATATGACCAGTGGCAGCAACAGAGCAGGAGATAGGCTTATGCCCCCCCTCACCCTGGTGACTACCCTCCCCCTTCCCATCATCAGCCATGCTCTCCTCTTCCTGCTGACAGGCGCACATTGTCAACCCAACTAGGCAAAGTTGCAGGAATGTCAGAGGACAAGAGGAGAAGGCCAGCACTACTACCACCACCGCTGTCACCACCACCACCAGCGTGGGCTGCTTCCTGCACCAGTAAAGATCTCTTCCTTCTCTACCCATGTCCTTGTTCTGCCCTCCAGACAGTAAGCGCAAGACTTCTGTGTATATATTATTGTTGTTGTTACGTTGTATATACTGGGATTCACTGGGCTGCGTGTGTCATGGGAAATGTGAGACTGGGAGTGCACAGAGTCAGGCTGGAGCACAGCGAGCAGATTCTTGGCAGGAATACAGAAGTGGCCACAAGCTCTGCTTCCTACTGGACTGGGAAACTCTGCTCCATATGTGCATGGATAGATAGATAGATAGATAGATAGATAGATAGATAGATAGATATTAGATAGATAGATAGATAGATAGATATTAGATAGATAGATAGATAGATAGATATTAGATAGATAGATAGATATTAGATAGATAGATAGATAGATAGATATTAGATGAATGGATAGATAGATAGATAGATAGATAGATAGATAGATAGATAGATAGATATGAGATAGATAGATAGATAGATAGATAGATAGATAGATAGATATGAGATAGATAGATATAGATATGAGATAGATAGATATAGATATGAGATAGATAGATATAGATATGAGATAGATATAGATAGATAATAGATATGAGATAGATAGATAGATAGATAGACACATAGATACATAGATAGATATGAGATAGATAATAGATATGAGATAGATATGATATTGATAGATACTAGATAGATAGATAGATAGATAGATAGATAGATAGATAGATAATAAATAAACGAATGAATAGATAGATAGATAGATATTAGATGGATAGATAGATAGATAGATAGATAGATAGATATTAGATGGATAGATAGATAGATAATAAATAAACGGATGAATAGATCTTCTGTCAGTATGAATTCTCCCAGTTCGTCCCCTAAATTCATTAGGTTCCTGTATCTGATACTAAACTCTAAACAATTTGAGGATGTTGAAGCTGTTGGAAGCCACATGGGGGTGATTTAAGGGTGACAGCTGTCACGGGAAAGGATTATTTGTGACCCTGTGTGAGGCAGCTGCCAACACAGGCATTTAACTGCTTTCCGAGAGGATATTTCCATTTATCTATACTGTTCCTATATGACTGCTATGGAGTGCGGCTCATCTTCCACACAAGTGCCACATAGTGTTATTAGGGGTGGATATTGTCATATTATTGGGGGGATGTTGTTTTATTACAGGGGATATTATCTTATTACGGGGGCTATTCTCACGGAATATTATTGTGGGGAGATATACTGTATTATGGATAGTGTCTTAGTATCAGGGGTATAGTATGATATTACGAGGGATATTATTGAGGATGCCTTCTGATTATACGGAGGGTATTGTTCGATGTCGTGTACTTGCTGGTCCGGTACGATATTCTATATTGTGGGATGTTGGCATGTTGCCGCCCCCATATACCCAGTTTATCTCCTCATTAATGCACATTTTTCACAGTTAAATGATTTGTCGCTATTTCTGCGTTTTACATTCTTGCGATCAGGTAGGATATGATAAACCAATCATCATATTTTTGCTGTCACTTCGTCTCGTGGATGCCTTTGGCCTAGGAGCGTTTAAAGGGACGTTATCTCGGTGTCTAAGGGATTTCATCACATTAAAAGCTGTCACAGTTCCTCAATGGGAAAATGCATTTTATTCCCCGGCATCCGCTGCCCGCACTGTGGAGAGTGGAGCTGCTTTGTTGTGTGCCAGGTTTGTTTGACTATGGCAGAAAGTTGGCACGTCTTTCCAGGTCGCATTGTTCCAGATGAAGGAATCAGTCTTCGGAGAATTTGGCACATGGAGGAGAGTGCGGGGGACGATAGGGGGGTGAGGGAGCCAGTGTGTCATTTTAACAATACTTGGCTGTGTTGGACAAACCGTTCACCAGTGGGCATTGCCATCGGCACTGATGCGAGGAAGCATATGTGAAGAGCAGAAACTTGGGTGAAATGGGCAGATCTGCCATATAAATACACAGTGGAGTTAACCCCTGTAGTGCCAGAATGCTGCCTGATTCAAGCCGAATGGAAATGCTTAAAGGGCCACTCAGCCTAACTGCTGGAGCTTATAATGATGCAGCAGCGTTATAAGGAGACAGGCTGAAATCAGTCACCCGTATGGGTTCTCAGCCCTGGAGCCATAAGGTAGTAATCATAGGGGGGCAGAGAGGATTCTGCGCTTCCTGCATTCATCCCATCGCTGAGCACTACAGCCCCCCCCCCCCAACATGAAATGACGGATAACAGGGAGCAGTAGACTGTGTTCAGCTCAGCCTCTCGGCCTGTAATGGCTTATAACTGGGAGCAATACATGCTATTACCTGTCCCTCAAATCGCTGACAACAGGGAGTAATAGACTGCATAAGGCTACTTTTACTGGATCCGGCAGGGTTCAGCAAAACGCTTCCATTACTGATAATACAACCATCTGCATCCGTTATGTGTCTTATCTTTAACATAGCCAAGACGGATCCGTCATGAACTCCATTGAAAGTCTATAGGGGACGGATCCCTTTTCTATTGTGTCAGATTGTGTCAGAGAAAACGGATCCGTCCCCATTGACTTGGATTGGGGATCATGCCAGATCCGTCTTGCTCCACATCCCAGGACGGAAAGCAAACTACAACATGCTGTGGTTTGCTCTCCGGTATGGGAACGCAACTAAACGGAACGGAACATAATGCATTTTGGAGCATTCCGTTCTGTTCAGTTTAGTTTTTTCCCCATTGACAATGAATGGGGACAAAACAGAAGCGTTTTTTTCCGGTATTGAGCCCCTATGACGGATCTCAATACCGGAAAACTAAAACGATAGTGTGACAGTAGCCTAAGAAGGACTGCCGGTTTTGAGTTCCCCCTGATATGCAGTCAGTTGACTTGTGGAGCACATGCAGATCCTCGGTTTACTCCAGTTACATCTTAATTCTTCACATGACACCCCCTCCCCTGTCTCTGAGTCCATTCTCTCTCCATATGTCTCTGTCCATCTCCTTTCTATTCAGCGGTTCCTTCTCTATTAGTTTTGTCTCTGTACCTGCTGACAGCGATGTCCTATGACTATCCCCAGATCCTCGCTCTGGTCTCATCCCTCTCGACCCCCTATTTCCTTGTGCGTTCTCCAGTATCATTCCTCTGTTGATTTAAAGGCTATCCACCTTTACAACCAAGTTTTTTGTTTTTACATGCCAGGACATCCAAAATAAGAAATGAATCAAAGTTTCAATAGGCCATTGTTAAGAATATACAGTAGTTTTGTTTCTACAGTCCCTATGCAGGCCTATGTGTCTCCATGGTAACAGACAACAGACAAACCCTGTGTAGTCAAATCCTGCTGTCAGATTCCCTCCTGTCTATTCTTTACTTCTTGCTCACCGACCAAATGTACATTATTATGAAGTAGGGGACAAATGGAAGCAAATATGAGTGCAGGGTCAGACTACACAAGGTTTGTTTGTTGTCTGTTACCATGGCCACACATAGATCTGTATAGGAGCTGTAGAAACATAGCAATTGGAAATATTTCACTAAACCCTGTTGCAAAGTTTCTTCAGGTTTTATTTTAGAGGCATTGAGCCAATAAACAAAATGTGATTGTAAAGGTAGATATGGCGTTTAATCCAGCAGTGTGCATTATGTCCCTGTCCCTGTTTTACTTCTTCAGTAAAACCTCGGTCTGGAAATGCAATCCCTGGCTCCTTAATCACTAGTTAGGTCCCTCTCCCGTCTCTTACTGCACCTCTCTGCATCATCCTGGCTATGTCGTTCTTGTAACCGGTATCGGGGCTGATAGACTGAGGCTTAACTGCTTACTGCAGTGTTATTGCCAAGATTATTACACCAAGAAGTTAGAGAGCGGCTTCCAGCAAGCGACATAAGTGCTTTCCAAATTGAGGCTCTTATTGTTCAGCCATGGAGAGAAATCTCTGATAAATGTGGCGCTGCGCCATTCTGCGCAGCATCCCCCAGATTGCCTGCTCACGCCTGACTCATTGTAATTTGTGTCTAAAGGAGGAGCTAAGGCGTCCGGCCGGGGGCCGCTCAGAGCATTGTGATGCACAGCAACCCCTTCATGCTATCCACCAATACACGATATGGCGGTATTATACAGCATAAACCTGATCTACTGTCACCTTTCAGGTCGCATGATTCTTGCAAATGCAGGGCACCAAGACTCCCGAATACGCCGTCCATCCCCAACGGTCAACTTCTGCAGGTTTCTAATATACTTTGTGTTTCAACTCCGCCCCATTTTCAAGATCTCTGCTTACGTGAAAATGTCAGTGAATGGAGACATATGGAAGAAAAAGATCCCATTGGGACCTAATACTTCTCACGCTGAGGCTTGGATACAGTTGTGGCCTGCCTTGAAAATCAGCGGCCCTAGACTCCAGACTGATTCATGTAACCGGCACTGATACATTGTAACTGCTGATTGGTGCATGCACCGATACAATGGAACAAACTCTCAGCTTAGTGAAGTTTTCTGTCTGGGTAGGTGTTCGGCCTCTGGTACTAACAGAAATCAGATATCTTAAAGGGCATCTGTCAGCAGATTTGTACCTATGACACTGTCTGACCTGGTACATGTGCACTTGGCAGCTGACGGCATCTGTGTTGGTTTGATGTTCATATGTGCCCGCACTGCTGAGAAAAATGATGTTTTAATATATGTAAATGAGCCTTTAAGAGGAACAGGGGCGTTGCCACTACACCTAGAGGCTGTGCTCTCTCTGCAACTGCAGCGCCCTCTGTGCTTTGATTGACAGGACCAAGTGGGCGTGATCACATTTACAAAGCATGGCCCTGTTAATCAAAGTGCAGAGGGCGCAGCAGTTGCAGAGAGCAGATCCTCTAGGTGTAATGGTAACACCCCCGTTGCTCCTAGAGGCTCAGTTGCATATATTAAAACATAATTGTTCTCAACAATGCGGGCACATATGAACATGGGACCAACACAGATGTCTTCAGCTGCCAAGTGCACATGTAACAGGTCAGGCAGTGTCACAGGTACAAGTCTGCTGACAGATCCCTTTAAGAATGACGATGCTTTTGAAGCACACATTTCCTTGTGCGTGGATGGAAGCTTCTGAGGCTGTTTATTTCTATAGAAGAATACAGACATTAAACATATGGACAATAATGACACTGACGAGCATCATGCAGACAACAAACAAGAAAACCACACAAAGGCTGCACATTCAAAAATGAATAAAATCAATTAACTTTTATTAGGGAAAAACACAAAATTAAAAATTGTATACAAAAGATATCACCAAACACAGACTAAAAACTCGCTACGTCCCAAATATGGACAACAACGTGTGGCCAGGGACAATATAATAGCCAATAACCAATAATGATAATGTGACATCAATAAATATGTCGCTCTACCTACAAGTAGAAAATTGGTCTCAGGCTATAACGTGAGCCGTGTCCAGAACGCAGTACCTGTCCCTGTGTAATCAGGAATGTGCTGCCGGCAACGAATAGGGCAGAATAAGGGAGGGCGGCTGCGGTAGCGATCATTCCTCCCGCATTCTCTGTGATCAGGCTGGTACAAACGAGCGCCGATGCATGTGGTCTCGTCTATCAGCACTTGCACTGCCCAACCATTGGGCAATGTAATAGGGCCTTTAATCAGGTACACTGTGCCCCCTCCTTTCATTGCCTCATACCCCTAATAACCGATACAAGTTGATCGGCCTGATGCTAAGTGAAAGGAGGACCGACAATCATTATTACGATCATTCGTTCCCCGTTCGCAATGTGCTCAATGATTTTTGAGCCGATCCTCTGCCTGTGACTGCCCTCTTTTTCTGAATGGAGGTGGCAGAGATCCACGGAAGCAGTCGCAATGAGGTGAATGGAAGTGATTTTCAGTTTCTGCAATAAATCTCCTGTGCGTGAATACCCCTTATACAATACGATGTAACTACATCAATAATTCTGAAGATTCGCACCCCCCCCCATTACTATTATTGCGCAGTTTTCTCTGAGGATGTACGGATCCCGAGAGCTGCATCTTTAAGTCTGTAAGTAAGACACAAGGCTCCTGTCTCTTTTGCGAGCGCTCTACAGCGAGTATTTTGTCTAGCCGCGGGGGAAAAGCTTTGTCACCGGCTCGGCTGACAATAGACTTAAAAGTAAAAGGCTTTTCTTGTGGTGCTGGAGGCGATTGTCACCTCACAATGGAGTTGTGTTCCTGCATTCCTGAGATGCATACAGCTCTGAGGCCTCTAATAACTGAACGCAGCGCTGCAGACCTTACATTTAGCTTTACCCTTTACCCCGTTCCCGAAGATATGAGGGAGAAAAGAATTTGCGTTACCTCTTTATTGTAGATTTTAAGCGTAAGTTCAGCAAGGACTGAAGTACAATGTATCTCCGGGGGAAGAAAAAAATGTGTGCAATTGTTAGGAAGAGGTTGCAAAATTCAGCACGCCCCCCCAGGCAGTGAGACAACAATGTAGGAGCTTCTTCTTAATGCTGGTTACTTACCGGCCGGGTCACCAAAGCCAAGTGGGTTTAACTGTTTCAGCCTGAGATGTGTCTGCAAAGAGCAGCATTCAATTAGAGAGAGGCTCCACGTATGGGCGATGATATGTGAGAGAGTATCAAACTACATGTGCTGAGATACAGCATACACTATCACACATGGTAGAATTAGATACGTGGCTCAGCAGGCTGTATCACACGTCATAGGCGTAAATACGTGGCCAATAGAGCCGTAGCACACATCATAGCATTAGATACATGACCCGGCAGACAGTATCACACGCTAGGCTCAGATACCCAGCTCAACAGACTTTATCACAGATGATAGGCTTAGATACAGTGGCTCAGCACACAGTATCAAACTTGATAGCATTAGATACATGACCTGGCAGGCAGTATCACACTTTCAAATTAAATACGTTACAAAACAGGCTGTATCGCACATAGACTTAGATACAGTGGCTCCGCAGCATCACACATGATAGAATAGAATTAGATACGTGGCTCATTAAACAGCATCACACAGTAGGATTTGATACATAACTCGGCAGACAGTCTCACACATGAAAGAATTAGATATTAGATACAGTGGCCCAGCAGACAGTATCACACACTAGGCTTAGATACCCAGCTCAACAGACTTTATCACAGATGATAGGCTTAGATACAGTGGCTCAGCACACAGTATCAAACATGATAGGATTAGATATAGGCACTCAGCAAACAGTGTTACACAGGATAGGATTAGATACAGCAGCTCAGCAGACAGTATCACACACGGTAGGATTAGATACACAGCTAAGGCTATGTCCACATCTACCTCAGGGCATTCGGTACTCCGTTTCAGCAGAAGTATTGCCATATCCATAGTCACACACCACCGGATAGGATAAGATATACAGCTGAGCAGACTGTATCACGCATCATGGGATTAAATACAGCAGCTGAGAAGACCGTATCACATATGACAGGATTAGATACACACACCCCAATGCAAAAAATGGGGCTCCCAACATTGATAACACCAATGAAAATCTCTCACTCCAATATAAAGACCATAATCACACCGTGTACCAATAGGTCAAAGAATAAATACTTTATTAGTTCATCACAATCAATAATAAAAGTCAATAGCGGTGGCGTGCATGTACAATAAAGAGGAGGAAGCGAGATTTGAAACGCGCGTCGGGGTTGGAGCTACACTGGTCGGTATTTACTTCTGAGTTATATCTCCACTTTATATGCGTGTATTTAGTGATGACTGATCTGTAGTCCTATTATGTATGCACTTTATGTAGGATACTGGCCGATGGGGGTTGTAAGTATTCGCCCACATCCAGTCCATCTAAGGCATTATACCTAGGTGTTATAGGTCCAGTGTATTGTACATGGACGCCGCCGCTACTGACTTTTATTATCAATTGTGATCAACTAAAAAAGTATTTATTCTCTGAACTAATGGTACACTGTGTGATTATGGTCTTTATATTGGAGTAACGGATTAGATACACTGCTCAGCAGACAGTATCACACATGATGGGCTTAGGCTACTTTCACATGTGCGTTTTCAATTCCGCTATTGAGATCCGTCATGGGGTCTCAATAGCGCAAGAAAACGCTTCAGTTTTGTCCTCATTCATTGCCAATGGGGACCAAATGGATCTGAAGGAAACGGAGTGCACCAGAATGCATTCCGTTCTGTTTGGTTGCGCTCCCATCACGGACAGAATAACTCTGCAAGCATCGCTTTTCTGTCTGCGATGTGGTGCGAAGCAAGATGGCTCCGTCCTGACACACAATGTAAGTCAATGGGGACGGACCAGTTTTCTCTGACACAATAGAAAACGGATCCGTCCCCCATTGACTTTCAATGGTGTTCAAGACGGATCCGTCATGGTTATAGAAGACATAATACAACCGGATCTGCCCATGACGGATGCATGCAATTGTCTTATGGTAACAGAAGCGTTTTTGCAGATCCATGACGGATCCACAAAAAACGCTAATGCGAAAGTAGCCTTAGATACACAGCTCAGCAGACAGTATCACACATGATGGGCTTAGATACATTGGCTCTGTGAATTATTTGCCCAGGAGAATTGAGGAATGAGGGAACTGAGATGATGTCATTTGGTGACACTGGTGGACAACCCTCGTTGGGGTGCTACGTACCGTCCAGATCTCTTTAACCCTTTCCATATGACAGGGAAATGTACTGACTGTGACAGGTGATTAACCAGGCAGTAATGATTGCGCGTCCTTCAGGCCCAATCGACGATACGTTAACAGGCGGAAGCCATGTTCTTAGCAGGGGGCAAAGAAATGGCCAAACAATCCCCGGGCGCACATAAACACGAGTGCGGGGGCAGCGGTGGTGGAGTGTCTTTTAAGGGAATGTGAAATGGCAGTGCGGTCATTAGGCTGAGACGTATCTGGACACTTATCTTCCCCAGTCTATTTTCTTACTGAATGGCGGAGTCATAATGACGGATTTGAAAGCGGCGGTAATTGTGAGCCGTCTCAGCGCGGACACCAGGGTACAATTACGTTGTTCAATTCACTTCAATTGTCCTCTACATTTGAATAGCGTTTGGATGCAGCGCGATGGCGAAAAAAAAACAACACTGGTCAAAAAGACGAGAATTGAATGTCAAAATAGCAGGACAGGGAAAAACCGCCAGACAATCATACAGTTATTTTATTAAGAGCGGCAGATGAAAACTGACACCTCGTCCCTTAAAGGAGAACATCCTGAGGAGAGCAGCGGTAGGTGAAATAGCCCTCTGGGTTAGGTGATCATGCACGGATCTCTGCGCATATGTGGTCCAGCAATAAGAGACCAGATCCGTCACTTTTGATGTAATTACACATGAGTTGTCATAGTCCTCCCTCTTGCATACATTGTAGTGTTTCATTGCCATCAGTTGTTGCACGTTCTCTAACATTTCTCTCTCTTTTTCAGAAACACCGAGCATTGAGAAGCTCCTGTCTAAGGACTGGAAGGACAAGCTCCTCGCTATGGGATCAGGGAACCTGGGCGACATAAAAGGTAAGGGCAAGCTGACAACAGGGGGCTGCGGGTCTTCGGTGCCTGCTGCATCCGTCTCTCATTACACCGTACCAGGATTTGAGTGGAGACTTTTCATCTATGTACACTATATGGAGAAAAGTCTTGGGACACCACACACCTACAGGAGCTTACATGACATCCCATTCTAAATCCACAGGCATTAAAGGGAACCGGCCACCATGAAAATGCTGTATAATCTGCAGGCGGCAGGTTATAGAGCTGGAGGAGCTGAGCAGATTCAGTATAACGTGTATTTCATTCATTTACACCTTTTTGCTGAGGAGTCATGTTGGCCGTCCTCCTTCATGCAGATATAGCTGTCAGTCAATGAGTAGCACCACCCACATGACTCCTAAGCCTAAAAAGAGCAGAGGTGTAAATGAATAAATTACCAGTTCTGCTTAATAATCATTTATCGCAAAACTGTGGGGGAGATTTATGAAGACCAATGCTTCCTGTGCCGGTCTTGATATCCCCTGCCGCCGGAGTATGTGCCTAATTTATGACTCTCACCTCGTCATAAATTAGGCGCATCCTCCAGCAGAGCTCAGAGCTGCTGTAGATTTCTGGCTTTGTTTGCGCCAGAAAACTGGCATAAACAAAGATAAATTTGTCACTTCATCTGGTCACGCTCCCTTTCGGAAAAGCGGTGAGGCCAACGTAAAAACTCCTCTTTTTTTAATGACTTTTTAATGCCACTTTTCTGGCTCAAACCACATGATAAGGGCGCCTGCACATGAGCTTATTTTTTGTCTGCATTTATTGCTGTTCAGATGCGGACCCATTCACTTCAATAGGGTCACAAAAGATGCGGCCAGCACACCGTGTGGTGGCCACATCCATATGTCCGTTGTGTGGCATCTGCAAAAATATAGAAAATGTCCTGTTCTTGTCCACACAACAGACAAGGAGAGGACTGTTCTATCCTGGGCTGGGCGGTATCTGTGTTTTGCAAAATAGGCTACGGTCGTGGGCATGAGCTGTGAATCTCCCCCTATATATCAATCAACTTCTCCGGCCTACAGATTGGTCCCCCCTTTGCAGCTAAAACAGCTTCCACTCCTCTGGGAAAACTTTCTATAAGGTTTTAGAACATGTGTCAAACGCAAAGTCCATGGGTAGAATCTGGCCCACCACATCATTTTATGTGGCCCACACGAGGTGTGAATGTCAAAAACGTGAGGACGTGCTGTGGCAGGATCCTTCCCCCACGTGCTAAAGAACAGTCTAGTAAGGATTCATCAGGTGCAAGTCTCCCGAGGCTTCTGTAGACACTCGCTCTGTGACTCAGGCACCTGAGAGAAGTGCAGACGACAGGGAGCTTCAGGGAGGGCTCATGACTAAAGGAGCATCAAAAGTGATGCACCAGCGTAAGGTCTCTTGGCAGGTTCTGGCAGTAATGTTCAGCCACTGCTAGCACCGGGAGCGGGCACCATCTTGCACTCTGAGCTCTGACGCTAAACGGCCCTTTTAGGCAACCATAATGTTAATGTGGCCCTCAGTGAAAATGAGTTTGACACACCTGTTTTAGGCCTCTTGCACACGGCCGTTGCCCTGCCGTGGCCATATTGCAGCCAGCATACGGCGGGTCTGCAATACGCGGGGCACCGGCCGTGTGCATACCGCATAATGGATGCGGACCCATTCACTTGAATGGATCCGGAGATGCGGTGCAGAACGGAAGCTTCCGTGGGGTTCCGTTCGGCAAAAAATTAGAACTTGTTCTATCTTTTTCCCGAACTGACGGATCGCGAACCCCATTACAGTGAATGGGTCCGCAATCCGCATGTGGCTACCCTGCGGTCGGTGCCTGCACATTGCGGACCGCAGCTCGGGCCCGGCCAGCACACGGTCGTGGGCAAGAGGCCTTAGAGTGTGTCTGTTGGAATTTTTCCCATTCCACCAGAAGAGCATTTGTGGGGTCAGACACTGATGTTGGGTGAGAGGGTCTGGCTCCTCTTCTCCGTTCTCGTTCATTTCAAATGTGTTGGATGGGATTGAAATCAGGATTCTGTGTGGACCAGTCAAGTTCTTTCAGACCAAACCGACCCAACCATACATTTATGGAAGTGCTGGATTTAGTTATCTGTGTAGGAACCGTGGATGGTGATGATGGTGGCTCGCCATCCAATAACATTACATGAATTCTCATTAAAGGGGTTGAGCAAATTCTTTTTATTGATGGCCTATCCTCAGCCTTGCATTCGCTGCCTTCTCTTCATCGTTCACCTACTCGAAGTTAACGTCACAGTAGTGAGCAGGTGTAATTACAGAAGCCGTCCCATTTACTACTATGGGACGACTCGTTCCTATCCGGGTGTCTACTACAGAGCCGTCCCATAGAAGTGAATGGGACGGCTTCTTGTAATAACACCTTCTCACCGCTGCGATGTCGAGGGGAACAGGTAAACAATGAAGAGAAGGCAGCGCGGGCATGATGCACTGCCTTCTCTTCAACCAGGTGATCGGCGGGAGGGCCAGATGTTGGACCCCACCAATCTGATATTGATGACCTATCCTGAAGATAGGTCGTCAATAAAAATACCTTGGACAACCCCTTCAAATCCTTTGTTTTTATTATAGCTAGGGCTGAGGGTGGGGCAGAGTAGTCACAGGACTGTGCACTTGTCACCTGAGTAATATAATGAGGAGGGGACAGGCACCTATTTGCTGGTATGGGAAAACTGTTGTCAAGAATTGGAAACCTCCAACGACTACAGGGGGCGCAAACAGTTTATAGCGCGAGGGGAGGCGCTCACATGCATTGGGGGTGTTATCAAGGATTCATGGACGACTAGGGTTCCTTATGAGGTTGATCTCCCACACTGCACTTTTTTGTGGTGTTTCTCCCAAGCTTTCAGCAGCTAATGTCTGGTGAGCTTTTTTTTTTGAGGCCAGGCATTTAAATCTATAGTTCTGGCATTTTCCTGCTGTTTTTTTCCCATAAGCTTCTCAGTAGGACGTGAAAAATGCCAGAAAATAAAAATGCACGTTTTAAACTAACAGTAAATAAAAAAGGCCACCAAAAACTGCATGTTAAATTTATAAAAGCTCTGCCAGTTTTAAATAATTTTATGGGGTTTGTCCTACTTTAGGGATTTCTTGCCCTCCGCGAGGGAGCCTTCACATGCTGTGGATTTTTTACAGAAAATTCTGCGACTGAAAATCAATTCCTACAATTCATATGAATGAGGCTGAAAGCAGATGGACTTCTGCAATACCCCATTCTAGTGTCACAAGATCCGTCACGTGGGAAGGCTCTCTGAGTATACGGT
Source organism: Bufotes viridis (assembly GCA_033119425.1). Taxonomy (NCBI): domain Eukaryota; kingdom Metazoa; phylum Chordata; class Amphibia; order Anura; family Bufonidae; genus Bufotes; species Bufotes viridis. The sequence continues at coordinate 444,338,493 of CM065590.1, read as the reverse complement.
ATATAAGTCATACACATAGAGAATCCCTCTCATTTGCAGATGGGGCCACCGGCACAGGGGAGGACCATTTCCAGGAACCATATCTTCATCTGATGATGTATGGTCCTAGTGCAGTCCTATCTCCTGTTGGGACGTAATTTATCAGATATGATGTTTCATCTTATAGTCACCTTGTGCCCAAAATTCCATGCAAGAGTGGCTTATAGCCCAGTTCCTGAATAGAATGACAGATCTGCAGTGAAGACTGACATAATTGCGCAAGAAGCAACTGACCGTTATATACCTTCAACCCCCTGATATCAACAGCTCTTTCTATCATTCTGCTGTCCTCACATCAGCTCCAGACTGTAGGGTCTGCACATACGTGTCTGGGGGCTGCTGTCTTGTACTCGTCAGACAGTGTAGCAGTGTGCTGAGGGGTTATGGGGGGGGGGGGGGGTCAGGTTTGGCAGAAAGCTGTGAAAACAAGCCCTGGTTTATTGTTCCTGTGACTCCCATGACAGCGGCCATTATTGTCCATTGTCGGTGTGAGGTTTGCAATCAGGGAGAAGGTAATTGAGTCCGGCCCTCTAGGGGGAGATTAATTTGACTTGTAGGATCGCTGCGAGGTCAGGGGGGTCTGGGTTATTTACTGCACAAGAATGACACATTTGTGCCACCGCTGCCTGACAAAGGGGGATTCAGATGGGGCGCAGCTGTATTTGGTGAGACAACAGGGGCCGTGTTTACGTTCAGCCGTCTGACCCTCGCCGGATAACAAAGGCTTTCTATTCTCCAGTCGCCGCCGTCATGGCCGCTCAGGTATCCACACAACACCGCGCCTTTATTCCACTTAGGAAAACTCAAAGTTTTTTTTTTACTTCTCTCCGGAAAGCTGAAAATTTCTGAGAAAACAGCGACTAGACGCGGTGACGGAGCCTCAGTCCTCCCATAGAGACCACCATTCTGCTCAAAAAATGAGGACATTCAGGGGGAAATGGTTTCTCTATAACAATGGATAACAATGTCCCATTCACACACAGGGAGAGTTGTGAAAACCGCCATCTGATCATGTGGCGTTCTTTACCAGTCATGACAAAAACCCCAAAAGCCATACGTAGGTTAAGCATGGAGCGGTCCGACAAGACTTGCTGGGAGTTGTTGTACCTTGACAATTTTATACGACCATTTAGAGCACAGGAAGATTGGCCGCTGGTCCACCGAGCGATATTTTTAACTATCTAGGTTAAGGACACAAATGTGAAACAACCAGAAAGCAGACCCTAGATGTAAGGGCATGTTCACATCTGCCTGTAGGCTCCGTCGCAGATTCCAACGCAAAGATCAGACAAAAAAAGTCCTGCATGTAGGTTACTTTTTTCCGGCTAAAAAAAAGCAGAACGGAAATCCTGAACAGAAACCAAACCGACCCCATTTTAGTCAAAAGGGTCTGTTCGGTCCTGTCGGTTTCAGTTATGTTCCGAATCCGCCACTTTGGTTATTTTCATTGTTCTGAGGAGAACAACAGAAACAACTAACGCAGATATGAAAGTGGCTGAAATATGAGCATAAAGTGTGGGATGAAATATGGCACCACGTAAAACTGTCACTGGGTGCTAAAAAAAAAAAAAAGTACCACCGTTTGTGTGCTTTTCCAGGTTGAGTTTTATATGTTTTTAAGCTGCGCTGCTTTATCACTCATAAAAAATATACATCCGCAAATCCTCGAGACGGTGGGGACAGAAATCATCCACGATGCAAAAGACGCCATAACTTTAGCAGAGACGTGCGACGCGTTTATTTCTGGATTAATTAGGAAGCTCCACAATAGGATCCCTCCCGTGGGGGGAGGGGGTACTTTTTTTTAGGATAATTTTAAGGGGATTCACCCATCTCCTAATTGAAGGTAACAAGATTAACTCTCCCCAAGTAATTATCCGTCCGAAGATCTCCGCAATTATTCCACTTGGCTCAGCGCAGCGAGGAGACGTCAGATCTCAGTGCACACGAACAATAGCGAGGAGCGCGCAAGGAGCCGGGGGAACGTCACCGCTAGGAGCAGCCTCCCTTCTCAGGAGAAGAATGGAGGAAGGGGCTTTATTTTTCTGGTGAGAAACAGCTGCAGGTGTCCAGTGTCCCCCCCCCCCCCCCCTTCAAGGTGCCACAATCAAAGGTCAACAGAGAAATAGTTTGGTCCCTGAATCTGTATATATTGGGGGAGGGGGGGCAGATGTTTGAAGTGTCAGCTCTTCAGCCCACAGTCTCCCTCTGCTCACACAGGCAGTTGTCTACAGTGAATAAAGATTGTGTTTGTTTTGGCTCCCTGTTATCAGCCATGTCAGGCTGGGACATACTGACTGTAGGACAGATGTATTTAATCTATTGCTCTCTGCTGTCAGCCATTTCAGGCTGAGCTGCAGGACAGTAAGAATAATCTGTTGCTCCCTGTTATCAGCCTTTCTTCAAAGGGATGAGTGATATGACATGTAGAAACGTCCCTGTCCCCCATGATCACTACTCTATGTCTTCTGACCCCACCAGTCGCTCAGGGACACACAGCTCCTGTCACTGGGCTACGGGATTTGGCTCACTCCATGTATGAATCCTAGTAGGGGGGACACCTATCGGCAGTGATGCTTTATCAAAAGTAATAGCCTTGGTCTTTCCACCATCACAGCACGTGAGGCTCGTAACGCTGGGTGCCCAGCGCAGACCTCCTGCATGCCAAAGTGCTACCTGGAGGGGGATGAAGCTTTAGTGCAAGATCAATGAAACCCGACAGGAAGCGGATGATCGTTTATTCTGGAGTATCGGATGCTGATAGATGCTCGTGTAAACTTCACCTCAAAGTCCAAAAACTACATTGTAACTCCAGACTCCTGAGCTATAGCATGTCTTATACTCTATTCTGCTGTTACATCACATCATTCTCCAGACACATCCAGAGCTGCAGTCACTATTCTGCTGTTACATCACATCATTCTCCAGACACATCCAGAGCTGCAGTCACTATTCTGCTGTTACATCACATCATTCTCCAGACACATCCAGAGCTGCAGTCACTATTCTGCGGTTACATCACATCATTCTCCAGACACATCCAGAGCTGCAGTCACTATTCTGCGGTTACATCACATCATTCTCCAGACACATCCAGAGCTGCAGTCACTATTCTGCTGTTAAATAATGGCATGCTCCAGAAACATCCAGAGCTGAAGTCACTATTCTGCTGTTACATCACATCATTCTCCAGACACATCCAGAGCTGCAGTCACTATTCTGCTGTTACATCACATCATTCTCCAGACACATCCAGAGCTGCAGTCACTATTCTGCTGTTGCATCATGTTATGCTCCCAACACATCCAGAGTTGCAGTCAGTATTCTGCGGTTACCTCATGACATGCTTTGGATACCTCAAGAGCTGCAGTCACTATTCTGCTGTTGCATCATGTTATGCTCCAGACACATCCAGAGCTGCAGTCACAATTTGACTGCTAAATTATGTCATACTCCATACACATCTTGAGCTGCAGGCACTATTCTGCTGTAACATCATGTCACGCTGCAGATACATCCAGAGCTGCAGTCACTATTCTGCTGTTGCATCATGTTATGCTCCAGACACATCCAGAGCTGCAGTCACAATTTTGGTATTACATCTTGTCCAGACACTTTTGAAGCTGCAGTGAAGTTCCGCGTGGTATTACTGCTGGATCTGTATGGAGGATGTCCTGCTGTGATGCACTGAACAGGGGCGTGCGGAAGAGAACACGAAATCTCCCGAATTGCAATGCAGCAAATTGCAGTTTGTAATGGGATGTGAACTAGACTGTTACGGATATTAGCAAACAAGCACTGATGGAGTAGACGTTGCAGCAAGCAGAATTTGGTGCAGCTCTGGTGGTGATCGACATAGCTGTAACTGTGTGGAGTCTAAGGCAATGTAACGACAGACTTGTGACTGCAGCTTTGGATGTGACTGGAGTGTAAGATGTAAGTCAAGATCAGTTTTCAAATACAGATAATAAAGCTGCTGCAGCCACTGGTGACGGATTAAGAAGAAAATATTAATCCTTTTGGTGATAGAAGGCGTCCTGAATGACAGCGTGCGCTTCACGGCGGCGTTAATATGAGGATTATGGGGGATAATCTCCCGGGTCTAGAGATCAATGGAACCTAACTGGTTTTAGGATCTCTCCGGGAATGCACAAGCAAAATCTGACAAACGTCATGTTAAGAGCAGCTGAACGTCAGCAATGTGACCGTGGAAACGTATGCAGTGGCGCGCTTCCCCGCAAGGGCGCAACGTACCACTGATCTAGTGGGGTTTCTCTGCAGACCTTCTCATCAGTGAGTAACAGGTCCATCTCACTTCAGCAGGGGTCAGCAACCTCCGCCACTCCACAACTCCCAGCATGCACATATTCTCAACCGTTCTCAGAACTCCCAGATACGTCAGTGATGCATGCTGGGAGTTGTAGTTTCACAGCAGCCGGAGGTTGCTGAGCCCTGCACTACAGTATGAGTGGGACATGACAGGCGCTGGACTATTAGACATTCTGGATTATCGGACTAGCGAAGAGGCAGGTCCCAGCCTAAAGCCTCATGAGTGGGGCTCAGTCCTCCAGCACTGCCGGATTATTGGAATTTCCGGGTTATCAAATGCCGCCTGATGGTTCTCCAGATTCAGTGATGGGAATAAAAGTGGAGGAAATCTTGGTTCTTCTCCCTCAGCTAATGTTTTTACACCTTTAGTCGCCCGCACTGTTAAGTAGCCGTTAATCATATATTTTGCAGCGCGCGTTAGACTCATTTCGGAATTCATTTTCTACATTTCAGTAATATTTGTGCAGCGTTAATACCGGAGAACGGTCGGTCTGAGTTACATTAATGTGTGTGACCTCTGTGCAACGAATGTGCCGAGGAAAACACTGCCCCATAATTACAGGAACTGAAGTCAATTGGTCAATGTATTCCAATTTTTACAATATTTACCGTGGCTCTGCTCTTGCGCTCGCCGTCGCCTTTGCTCGTTTTTTCCATTTGAGCACAATTATGGACAATGGGCTGTAATTATTTGCGGAGGCTTTTAAGCAATAAACCCCAGGACTGGTGACCGCAGACCAGTCGTCATGTAAAATTCTTATTAACTGTCACATGCTAATGAGCCCAACATGGCGGAGGCGAAATTGAAGCCGTCATCCAGAAGAGGGCGCAATTCCTCCCTCTCATAGTGGCACAGTAAGGTGGAATTGCTGAGTAATGGCCACTGCAAGCGTTGTCACCTCAACAGCAATTCTGTCTCGAAAAGCTGGGTGACAGCCCAGGTAGTCATATCGGTCGTCACCCAGCTTTCCCAGACTCGATATGTTGTGGTGGGGAGACATGAAGTTGCCATTCAGTCTGGGATTATAGAAGCTGCCACATTGGTAGTCACCCAGCTTTCCCAGAGTGCTCCCGGTTCTGGACAGCTCTGTGACACACAATGACGTCAGTTTTATTTTCTTGGCGGTCAGTTTACACAGTGGTACCAGGCGGCACAGTCAGGGAGAGGAGCGCCATCTCAGGGTTTGCGCTGTCAGCGGAGTTCCGTGTTTACAGATATTTTTAGAATCTCCCTGAATGTTTTCCCTTAGGAGATTTCACTGGAAATAAATTTCTTATTGAAATGAAGGAAAATATCAGCAAATTGTTACTCATCGGATTCTGCTGGTTTTACCGACTAAAAAACATTTTGTTCCAAAAGGGAACGTAACAAACAAGGAATCCAGACTGAGATGACTACTGCTCTTAAAGGGACAGTCACCCTCAAATCCCAGGGCTTATTATAGTGCAGGAGATTTATAAAAATGAGTGGCTGCTATCAATCACATATAGATGTAGATGTCTCTGCAGGTTCTTGGCACTGGAGACGTGTGGCACAAGGTAGTAATCATGGGGGACAGGGAGGTTTTCATGCTTGCTGGCACTCATTCCATTATACTTCAGTCAGGATAAGGCCACTTTCGTACAAGCGGTATGGAACTTGTCCGGGTTTTGACATTTTTTCCTCAGTGTTGTCTACAAATCTGTTAAGTTCTGGCTTTTTTCCCACAAGGATGTCTTTAGTTTTTGATGCATTTTCAACACAAATTAAATAAAACTAGAATAACACACATCTAGCAACTATCATTGAAAAAAAGCTGTCCGTGACTTGAATGGACCAGTCCCGCACGGAAAAACAGACATTATAGAACATGCTGCGATTCTTTCTGTGCCGACAGATGGTCAGTGAAAAACACTGCTCATGTGCATATACCCATTGTAATGAATGGGTCACTGTTCAGTCCAGATGCTTTCCATTTTTAAAAAAACTGACCGCATCTGGATGGAAACATCGCTCGAGTGAAATAAGCCTTCAAGTTAGTGGGTCAATGGCATCCATGTGCAGTCCATTTTTCACTCATGGTTGTTTGGAGAATCTATGTGATTCTTCACACGCATGAAAAAAACATCCTAAACTGATGAAATCCATGCAAAAAACTAAAACTGAAGAATTTTGCAGAAGAAAAAACTACAGAATTCGGGTAAACCCTGCATCGCCTATAAAAGATGCCTTATCTTTTCCCAGGGCTTAAATGGCTGATAACAGGGAGCAATAGATTGTATTCATCTGTCCTACAGGCAGCCTTCACAACAGCCTGAAATGGCTGATAACAGGGAGCAATAGATTGTATTCATCTGTCCTACAGGCAGCCTTCACAACAGCCTGAAATGGCTGATAACAGGGAGCAATAGATTGTATTCTCCTGTCCTACAGACGGCCTCTCCCGGCCTGAACTTTCTAATAACAGGGAGCAATAGATTGTATTCTCCTGTCCTACAGGCAACCTTCACAACAGCCTGAACTGGCTGATAACAGGGAGCAATAGATTGTATTCTCCTGTCCTACACACTGCCTCCCTCGGCCTGAACTGTCTAATAACAGGGAGCAATAGATTGTATTCTCCTGTCCTACAAGGCAGCCTCCCTCCAGCCTGAACTGGCTGATAACAGGGAGCAATAGATTGTATTCTCCTGTCCTACAGGCAGCCTCCCTCCAGCCTGAACTGGCTGATAACAGGGAGCAATAGATTGTATTCTCCTGTCCTACAGGCAGCCTTTACAACAGCCTAAAATGGCTGATAACAGGGAGCAATAGATTGTATTCTCCTGTCCTACAGGCAGCCTTTACAACAGCCTAAAATGGCTGCTAACAGGGAGCAATAGATTGTATTCTCCTGTCCTACAGACGGCCTCTCCCGGCCTGAACTTTCTAATAACAGGGAGCAATAGACTGTATTCTCCTGTCCTACAGGCAGCCTTTACAACAGCCTGAACTGGCTGCTAACAGGGATCAATGAGCATAGAGCATGTTCAATTTTTTTGCAGTGCGGAGGCATGGAGAGAAACTCCATGGAAGCACTCCGTGGTGCTTCCATGGGGTTCCGTGCCTCCGTTCTGTATCGGACCTACTGGATTGCGCCCTGCATCACGGATGCGTACTCATTCAAGTGAATGGATCCGCATCCGTGATGCAGGGCGCACTCGTTCGGTACCCGAGTATTGCGGACCTGCTGCTTGCGGGCTAATGTAAAAAATTGGGAAATTCTTTCTCTTTTGTCATATGATACAAACCAGCGCACCCTAGAGGTCACTTGACCATGAAGAGCTAGATAACTCCATAATGGGAGCCATATTATTATGACCCACAATGCATAGCATAATAAAATATCTGCATATTATATTTCACCATAAACCATGAGATGTGCATGCATCTTTCTGTACTCCTGTGATCCTCTGCTCAGATCGCTGTATTTCCAGGTGTAGTTCCTTCTGTTGTCTCTAGATGTCACTTTACAGGATTAGTAGGCGACTACTTTCCATCATAGATGGCAGCATATCAGTAGTCACATTCCTCAAACCAAAAGGATTGTATACAAAGTGCAGAGAATTTTATTCCTGGCGTCAGATAATCATCCTGATATCTTAATATTTATACTAATAATCCACGAGATGCCCTTTAAGAGCATTGTATGTAAAGGTGCAGGTACAGAGACCGAGGAGTCGGTCAGGTGCTGGGGTTACATGGTGTCCATTCCTCATAGGGTCTCACAGTTGGGGCAGCGGGTAGAAGGGATTGTTCAGACAGGATCTTTATGTAAGGAACATTCCCGTTAATTTTTGCATTCATCCCCAGGGACTCCAGAAAGCCTGGCGGAGAAGGAGCGTCAGCTCATGGGAATGATAAACCAGCTCACCAGTCTGCGAGAACAGCTGCTGGCAGCGCATGACGAGCAGAAAAAACTCGCCTCTTCACAGATCGAGAAACAGCGGCAGCAGATGGAACTGGCCAAACAGCAGCAAGAACAGGTGAGTCCACCGACAGCCCGCACCTTACATGGTGTTACATTACCACAAAAGGAGCTGAGACATCCGGCACCAAACTGTCCCAACATGGTAGCAGTTACATGTATTGAGTCTTATGATTAGCTCTGGCCTGTAACTTTGGCGCAGCTTGGCATTAATAACCGGTAATTGCATTTTATTTTACAGATTGCAAGACAACAGCAGCAGCTCCTGCAGCAGCAGCATAAAATCAACCTGCTCCAACAGCAAATACAGGTCAGGAAACACCCCCTGTCTCATTAAAGGAGAACTCCACCTACACGTATCTTCTGTTATGTCATGTAGACAGACAGCAGGTGGGATCTGTGCACATCACCAAAATAGAAGGGTCCACCTGTAGAGCCTCCAGTCCCCTACAGCGGAATTTGCATTCGGAATTTAGAGCGGGCAGCGCTGGCAGCTGCGTGGTGTCTACCTCCAGTTGTTTTCAATGGCAGGCAGATTGGGGATCAGTGTAGATTGTCAGGTGAAGGCTACATGCACACGACCGTACGTGTTTTGCAGTCCACAAAAAAAAACGGATGACGTCCTGTATGGCATCTTTTTTTTTTTGCTGATCCATTGTATGATCCATTGTAACTAATAATGCCTATTCTTGTTCGCAAAATGGACAAGAATAGGACATGCTCTATATTTTTTGCGGGGCTACGGTATGGACATACGGATGCGGATAGTACACGGTGTGCTGTCAGCATTTTTGGCGGATCCATCGAAATGAATGAAATGAAAATGCGTTCATGTGCATGTAACCGAAGGCTGCTTAAAAAGGCATCTTTTGACAAAGAGATAACATTAGGTGGAGTTCCCCTTTAAATCTTATGTCGGTGTCGCTTATTAGGTGTAATCTGAAATAAACATCACCATATTTAGATATCTGCATGCTAAGATTTATGACATGATCGGATTGGCCCCCTGTGAACCGCTGACACATTGACTGGCAGAGCGCAAGGGCCACGCACATTGTACGCCACAAAGCAGGCTGTGTTATTTCACCATTGCAGTTCTGAATTTCCCCCGATGTCACTGGCTCCATACAGAAAGTCGTATTCATAATACTTTATGTATAAAAATATATATTATATATAAAATATTTTATATATTTCTATATTAAATATTATAATATTTTGCCGTCCATTCCGACGCTGCAGCTGGCGGCGATTCATTCCTTCCCTCTCTAAAGATTCTGTCACTTGTTTAATCACTCAGAACTTACACCTGACAGACGCGGTGCTCATTAAGCCGCCATCGCCTCTGCGCCTTTCACAGTCATAATTGGGACATATTTTTATAAAGGACTCTAACAATACTGAGGAGGGTTGTCGTAACCTTACGGCACATTTTATTTAATAAATCTTAATGTGTTTTTTGGGAATAAATAGTAATTATGTTGATCATGCAGCAGGAATGGCGCGGACCCCGAGCAGAACTGGTCCATCTGCCATTAGGGAAAAAAAAGGGACCTCTGACCGGTAATTAGTCATGTGACCAAGGGCGGCCGGACCAATAGTCATTACTTTTGGGGCACGGAAGTTGTTACAGTGTATTGGTCTGTCACCATAGGATGCAGGGCAGTCTGCAGCAGGTCATAGAGCAGGAGGAGCTGAGCACATTGCTGTATGGTTTTGTGGGAAAAGATTCAGTAAAACTTGCAATTTATTATGTATCATCAGAAAATGACCTATTGTTTAAATCACATTTTTATGTTAAGCATTTTCTTTTTGTTTTAGGGTACTTTCACACTTGCGTTGGTGCGGATCCGTCTGTTTATTTGCACAGACGGATCCGCACCTATAATGCAAACGTTTGTATCCGTTTAGAACGGATCCGTTTGCATTAGTTTGAAAGAAAAATGACAAAGTCCAAAACGGATCCGTTTTGAATTACATTGAAAGTCAATGGGGAACGGATCCGTTTTCAAATGCACCATATTGTGTCATTGAAAACGGATCCGTTCCGATTGACTTACATTGTAAAAAAAAAACTGATCCGTTAGGCTCCGCCTCTTCAGACGGACACCAAAATGCTGCATGCTGCGCTTTGGTGTCCGTCTCCAAAACGGAATTGAGGCGGAACGGAGCCGAACTGATGCATTCTGAACGGATCCTTATCCATTCAGAATGCATTGGGGCTGAACTGATCCGTTTTGGACCGTTTGTGAGAGCCCTGAAACGGATCTCACAAACGGAATCCAAAACGCTAGTGTGAAAGTAGCCTTAGTTTTCCATGTCACTGTCTATAATTAAAACGTATATATGTTTTATCGGTTTTCACACTGGCCACTAGGTCAAATAATATGTTGAGATTTCCTGTTCTGTACAGGTAACGTTTCAGTAGCCATCCCATTATCATCACAGGCAGGATTACAATGACAGATATCACCTCCGTATAGATAATACAGGATCTACCACTCACAATAGATGATATCCCAGCTTATCCGCTCCGTCCTGACCTCTGCACAGGTCACAGAGCATGTCTAGAAAACTCTCCCATAGAAGTCAGTGAGGACCCCTACTATCTATTGTGTCTATTACCCATAAGACTTCTCTCAGAGAACACAAAGCCTTGACGTAAAAAATAAAAAACACCAAAAATTCAAAGAAAACAATAGATCATTTTCTGATGACACATCTCTGCTCTTTCTGAGTTCAGGATGGCTCATTTGGCTGTGATCAGGGATGAATAGCATTCTCTGTGTAAAGCCTCATTCACACATCTGTGCCCAAATCCGTGAGCAGGTGGTCAGTGATGCATCCGTGAAGAAGCCGTGTTGGGTCCGTGTGTCCGTTTTTTGCTGTTCGTGTTGCATCCGTGTTTCATCGAACAGCTGAAAAATTATTTTCAAAGCATCTCTTCTTAATGATCTGTGAAACACGGATGCAACATGGATGGCATTCGTGGTTTTTACTGACCCATAGACTAAAATGGACGTGATGGATCCGTGAACGGACAAAATAGAGCATGCATCCGTGCTAAAAACACTGACCTACGGACCGTGGTAAAACACTGATGTCTGAATACACACATTAAGAATGGGGACGTGTGCTGTCCGTGGAGAAGACGTACAGCACACGTCCGTAGACACTGCTTTAGTGTGTATACAGGGATAGCTGTCAGTCACTACTACCATGGCCCCATGTACAATGAACTCCGAGCAGAAATATCAATGTATAAAGACACTTTTTACTGAATCTTTTCCCATAAGCTAGATCTCAATCTGCTCAGCTCCTCCTGCGGAGAATTTCGGCTCTGCCAGTCTTGATCATGGTCATTTTATATTATAATGACTTTAGCCGCAGTTCACACTTATGTCAGTTCTTTCACGTTAGGGTCCTGCTGCTTTTTTAAGGTAGAACAGCAGAGCATACTGCCATGTTCTACCCTGTAAAAAAGATGGATACCTGATATTGTCATGAGTCAAAGAGAGTAAGGATCCATATACACGTAAGTATTTTTACCTTTCCAGATAAACTTTCAGCTTTTTTGCGTTTCCGTTTTTCTGTACAACGTTCCGTTTTTGTACTAAAGTGCATCCGAATCCGTTCCGTGTTTTTTTCGGAACGGAATTGGATTGCAAAATCGGACGTGTGAATGGACCCTAAAAAAAATGGTATCTGGTAGGAAAACGTAAAACATGAAGCCAGTGTGAACAGAGCCTGATGCCATCAGTTATCAGGGTGTCACGTGGTGCCACGCCCAGCCTCTGATCCTAGGAGGACACCCTGTCCCAGCCAGCCATGTGTCAACAGCAGCTGTTTTCTTGCATCTTGTAAATATGGGGACGGTCTGGTTACGGCCCCGTTCTCGTCCGCTTTTCCCATGACTCTGCAACCTTTTCCCAAACAAGTGAGCGCGCCGGCGCACGGACGGGGACAATTGTTTCTCAGAGAAGCTGCACAGCTGATGAGCTATCAGTTATCAGAATAGACCCCACCCTCAGATAATCGCCTGGGAACCCGCACATCAAAAAAACAAAAGGGACAAGGGTGGGAGAGGGGGGAGGGATGGTTTTCCGCCGGGGTTAACCCCTTCAGCGCCAGGAAGGTCCAGTCTCCAGAGCCACTCTGCCGGAGCAGCGCTGTGGTCACATCTTGAAGACATTATTATTACATTGGGCTGAGGGGTTTGATAATGACCCTGGAAAGACCCCAGCAGCAAGCGGAATAATGACATCATTTGTCACCAGCCAGGAAGACGTCCATCTTGTGTCTCACTTCAAAGATGTCTCTAACTTAGATAAAAAAACAAAAGGCGACAACTTCTTCTCTAGAGATGAGGGCGGCCGGGTAAATCGGTAGGAAGAGTATAACAGAGGCTGATTGTGAGCAGACTGACACTGGGAACTAGAGATGAGCGAATTTCATGTTAAGAAATTCGTTCACGCATCGTTTGGTGGTAAAAGCAGAATTGCGTTATGGATTCCGTTACCACGGATCATAACGCAATTCTATGACAGAATGCATAACGGAATGGCTTTAGAGGCATTCCGTTATTCATTCCGTCATAATAGAAGTCTATGGGCTGCATAACAGATCTGTCCCATTTCCGTTAGGCCTCTTGCACACGACCGTATGGATTTTTCAGTATTTTGCAGTCCACAAAAAACGGATCCGCAAAAAATACAGATGACGCCCATGTGCATTCCGTTTTTGGTGGAATGGAACAGCTGGCTCCAGATAGAACAGTACTATCCTTGTCCGTTATGCGAACAATAATAGGACATGTTCTATCTTTGAACGGAATGGAAAAACGGAAATAGGGAAACGGAAGGCATACGGAGTACCTTCCATTTTTTTTTTAGGATATATTGAAATTAATCGTTCCGTATATGGTCCGTATACGGAATGCAAAAAACAGAACGTAAACGGAAAAAAAAACGTTAGAGTGCAAGAGGCCTTATGCAGGAGAGCATAACTTAAAGGGGACGGATCCGTTATGCAGGCCACAGACTTTTATTATGACGGAATGAATAACGGAATGCCTCCAAAGGCCTTCCTTCATAGAATTGTGTTATGGTCCGTGGTAACGGAATCCATAACACAATTCTGCTTTTACCACCAAACGAAGCGTGAATGAATTTCATGACCTGAAATTCGCTCATCTCTAGTTATAATACACTGCAGGGCAGATTAACTAATGAAAATGTACCAGACTTCTGGTATACATGCCATGTGCAATATTTATTAGGGTTTTAGGCACACATTTTGTCTTACTAAATGATTTTTGGCACAAAATAATAGTGTAAAGCGAGTCAGGCTCAATCTGACGTAAGGAAATGACAGGTGTGCCACTGCTATAAATTTGGTGCATGTTCTCATTGCCTTGTCTTACTTTATGCGTCCTTTATAAGTGAGAGTGGCCCTTCCGAAATAATAAGGGTGAGCAGGCACACGCCGTGCTCCACTGTTCAGGATCTTTTCGTTTTTTGTCTCCTCTGCCGTATATTGAGTGACAAATATCACAACGTGTTTGCTGCACGCTAAAGAGTAAAATACCGGTGTCTGTCGCTGCAGTGATTGTGCTTTGTACACATGTGACAACCGCCGCCGCTGTGACTGAAGGATAAGTACAGACCTGGAATCACTGATAGAGGAACGTTCCGTATGAGAGGAGGAGGCGGCGCCATATTCATGTGTGATCCTCAGCTATTACTGTGTGTTATCTGTGGTGTTACATAGGACTGCAGGTGACATCTATCACAATCTGTACTCAGAGACACAGTGTAAAGCCTTATGCACACGACCGGAAACTGCAGATCCGCAAAATATGGATGCCGTCCGTGTGCATGCCACAATGTTTCACTAGAACTGCCTATTATTGTTTGCAAAACGGACAAGAATAGGACACGTTCCGTAATGTGCCATCGGGTATCATCCATGTGCTGTCCGTATTTTTTTGAGAACCCATAGATATGAATGTGTCCCTGTGCAATGCGTTAAAAAAAGAGGATGGGACGCGGACCCAAAATATGGTCGTGTACATGCGCATTAGGGTCCATTCACACGTCCGCAATTCTGTTCCGCATTTGCGGAACGGAATTGCGGACCCATTCATTTCAATGGGGACAGACGATATCCCGGCCGGGTCCGCAATTGCGGATCCGCACTTCCGGGTCCGCAATTGCGTTCCCGAAAAAAATAGAACATGTCCTATTCTTGTCCGCAATTGCGGACAAGAAAAGGCATTTTCTATGAGAGTGCCGGCGATGTGCGGTCCGCAAATTGCGGAACGCACATCGCCGATGTCCGTGTTTTGCGGATCCGCGGATCCGTGGATCCGCAAAACACACACGGACGTGTGAATGGACCCTTATCCTGTGTTATCCTGGTGTTACATAGGACTACAGGTGGCATCTACTGCATTACCTGTACGGAGAGAGCTATCACTGCTGTTTAGATGGCATGAGCTGCTGCCAGCAATAGATGATTTACGTAGGTGTCCGCCCCAACGATCTTATTACTCGGACTGAGCATCTCAATCGTTCTTCAATCGGCAACACCTTTATATCGGCAGATCATTCTCCCTAACGAGCGTTCCTACGAACATGCTGTGACGTAACAGGATAATATCATGTACTGCTGGTTCCCAGCGTCAGTCTGCTCACAATCAGCCACGGGCAAGCTCTGTTATTCTGTCCCATGCTCAGACAGTGTAAAGGGGCCATTAGGAGGTAACATTATCTGTACAGAGAGAGGTACCACCGTCTTTTCTGTGGTGTTACATAGGACTGCAGGGGACATCTACTACATTAACTGTACCCAGGGAGTTATCACTGTTATGTGTGGTGTTACATAGGACTGCAGGTGACATCTACTACATTATCTGTACTCAGAAAGTTATCATTGTGTGTTATCTGTGCTATTACATAGGACTGCAGGTGGTCTTTATTACATTACCTGTACTCAGACAGTTATTGTGTGTTATCTGTAGTGTTACATAGGACTGCAGGTGACATCTACTACATTACCTGTACTCAGACAGTTATCACTGTGTTATCTGTGGAGTTACATAGGACTGCAGGTGACATCTACTACATTACCTGTACTCAGACAGTTATCACTGTGTTATCTGTGGCGTTACATAGGACTGCAGGTAGCATCTACTGCATTACCTGTACTCAGACAGTTATTGTGTGTTATCTGTAGTGTTACATAGGACTGCAGGTGACATCTACTACATTACCTGTACTCAGACAGTTATTGTGTGTTATCTGTAATGTTACATGGGACTGCAGGTGACATCTACTACATTACCTGTACTCAGACAGTTATTGTGTGTTATCTGTAATGTTACATGGGACTGCAGGTGACATCTACTACATTACCTGTACTCAGACAGTTATCACTGTGTTATCTGTAATGTTACATAGGACTGCAGTTAGCATCTACTGCATTACCTGTACTCAGACAGTTATTGTGTGTTATCTGTAGTGTTACATAGGACTGCAGGTGACATCTACTGCATTACCTGTACTCAGACAGTTATTGTGTGTTATCTGTAGTGTTACATAGGACTGCAGGTGACATCTACTACATTACCTGTACTCAGACAGTTATTGTGTGTTATCTGTAGTCTGTAGTGTTACATAGGACTGCAGGTACCACCTACTACTTAGAGTTCTCACAGTGCACAATCCATGAGCCTTAGATGACAAGCTCGGCTCTGCTCCGTCTATATACATAGTCATTCATGCCCCTTTCTGAATGTTATTCAGTTCTATAGAAACACTGGAGTTTTTGGCACCTGGCGATGGTCGTGTTTGATGGAGTGAATAGTAATTAGCAATAGAAAAATAATTGAAATCAGGTGCTTGGCGAAGTTGCGCGCTCACACGGCGACTGCTGCTATTGTTGTTCTAAGTAGCCTTGAGATAAGACGCAGGAACAAAAAAAGCCTCCACAATATAGAAACAAAGCAGATAATTATTCCTGCACTAACTGCCGGGAACCGCCATCCTCTCGTGTAGATGTGGAGTCCTTCACACTCAGGATGGCGTCTCCACCACATTGATGCTAATCAGCCAAATGAGAGCAAAGGAGCCGCTCCCGGCAATAATTAACTTTACTCTTAAAGGGGAATCGAGAAGTTTCTGGAGGCTTGTAATGTGCATGTATGAGCGCACTTACCTAGTGATCAATGAGCAAACTGTGTCATGCTGGTTCCATAGCCTCACAAAAGGGAGTGGAAGTTACGGAAACAGTGCAGCACAGTTAGGCTACTTTCACACTAGTGTTGTTGCTGAATCCGGCAGGGTTCAGCAAAAACGCTTCCGTTACTGATATACAACCATCTGCATCCGTTATCTGTATTATCTTTAACATTGCCAAGACGGGTACGTCATGAACTCCATTAAAAGTTAATGGGAGACGGGTCCGTCTCCTATTGTGTCAGATTGTGTCAGAGAAAACGGATCCGTCCCCATTGACTTGCAGTGTGGGTCATGACGGATCCATCTTTCTTCGCATCTCATGACAGAAAGCTCTCCGGTATGAGAACGCAACAAAACGGAACGAAATGCATTTTGGAGCATTCCGCACTGTTCAGTTAAGCTTGGTGGTTACAATCTGTGATGGGCACACAGCTTGCTGGTTACAGTCTGTAATGTACACACAGTTTACTGGTTACAGTCTGTAATCTACACACAGCTTGCTGGTTACAGTCTGTAATGTACAGACAGCTTGGTGGTTACATTCTGTGATGGGCACACAGCTTGCTGGTTACAGTCTGTAATGTACACACAGCTTGCTGGTTACAGTCTATAATGTACACACAGTTTGCTGGTTACAGTCTGTAATGCACACACAGCTTGCTGGTTACAGTCTATAATGTACACACAGTTTTATGGTTACAGTCTGTAATGCACACGCAGCTTGCTGGTTACAGTCTGTAATGTACAGACAGTTTGGTTACAGTGTAATGTACACGCAGCTTGCTGGTTACAGTCTATAATGTACACACAGTTTGCTGGTTACAGTCTGTAATGCACACACAGCTTGCTGGTTACAGTCTGTAATGTACAAACAGTTTGCTGGTTACAGTCTGTAATGTACACGCAGCTTGCTGGTTACAGTCTGTAATGTACACACAACTTGGTGGTTACAATTTGTGATGGGCACACAGCTTGCCAATTGCAAGTAATGGCAAACAACTTGGTGTTTTTAGTCTTGATGGGCATACAACTTGACAGTACAGTCTCTGATTCACCCGCACAGCAACTCCTAGTACAAGTTCATGAAAGATCTCCACGCCTTGACATGGCCTCAATCTCTGGTCACACTCTCAAGCACTCTGCAACTACTCCGCAGAATTCTCCACCACCTCTTTAGTGACATAAACTGGTAGGGCTGCACTCCATATCTCTGATACCCTGTCAGTCCCATGTACAATGCTCTCATACCTGACACACTAATGACTAACTACTGAAGACCATAAGTCACTCCAAATGTCCTCACAGATTCACTCAATATGAGGTAGCCTGTGTGGCACTATGCTTCCACGTCTGCACACGTAACCGGAGGCCATTGCGCCCACTGTGCCCACCATGTATGTATAGTGCAAAAAAGGCAAAGTATAAATGAAAAGTACTGTAGCTAACATTACAACATAAGGTTAGTTTCACAAATGCGGTATAGCTATCCGGCAGGCTGCCGGAGTTCACCGTAGACGGCCTGGCCAGATACTGCCGTGCACTGCCAAATCCCATTAACTAAAATGGGATCTGGTTGGGGATTCAGCTGGTTTCCGGCATGTGCGCTGGGTTTTGGCCAGACAAAAACCCGTCCGTCTGATGCCAGAAACCTGTCGGATCCTGGTGGGGTCTGGCGGTGCACTGCAGTACCTGGCTAGGCCCAATACGGTAAACCTCTGCCGGATAGCTGTACTGCATGTGTGAAACTAGCGTGAGTGTCCTCTTAGTCCAAGTGCAAAACACAGGGGTCAGCCCAAATGCATTCTTTTGGTAAGGGGCACTGGTTAATGGTATGTATAATCACCTCCTACACATTCTGTGTATTAATGTGTATATATGTGTGGGTGTGTATATGTATGTGTTAATGTCTATATGGTAGTATATGAAGTTGTATATTTGTAGGTGTGGGTTACGCTCATGTAGGTGTATTCTGTATGAGTGTATGTGAAGGTATAGGTGTGTGTTGGTCTGTATATGTGTATGTCGGTGTTTGTGTATGGGCAGGTTAGACTTCATGCATGTGACTATTATGACTCCATAAAAGTCCTGGATTGTTGGTGTATTATGTGTGACGTTATGGTTGTGTATGTGGGTAGTTATGTGTGCATATAGGTGTACAGTAACGAGTACATCGCTCGACTATCTCTGGCGCTCCCATAGAAATGAATCGAGTGGAGAAGCGCATTTCTGACCAGCTGCTCTGCCCATTTCAGGCGGCTCCACAGGGCCCCTGTTCTTGTGATTGCTGGGCGTCCCAGTGGTAGGACCCTCACCAACCTGATAGGTATACCCTCTACTATAGAGTAGAGCATAACTTGTTATAACCGGACTGCCCTTTTAACATTAATACTGTGGTTCATCTTTAAATCTTAGATGACTTGTCTGAAATTTGTGCGCCTTATTAACGATCGATTGGTGCCTCCGGTTTATGGATAAAAGGCTGTGTTTTCTCCTTATACATTTAGTGAGACCTGTATGTTGGAATTCTGTAATTACAGCAAATAGGTTTCCCTCGCTGGTCGGGTCTGGCCACAGCTCGCTTCATTTCGAAAGGCTCCGTTAGTCATCACTTTTGCAGCATTCGCGCACCTGTTCACCATGGGAAAAAATAAAATAGTTTTGTTTGATTCTTGGCATTTGCGGCCTGGCATCCCTTAGTATAATCACTCATGACATACAAGGAGGACGGCGAATCCAAAAAGGTCCCCTGCTGTCCCCAACAATAGGAAGGAAAACCGCCCTAGAACTACAAGTCCTTGTCAGCTGCCTAGATTCTCATTGTAGGGGCGTGAATACTTGTTTCTAACATCAAATATTCTAGAGTATAATATACCAGCAGCAGTGTGAATCAGCGACACCTAGTGGACACTTTTTCATGAAATCGGCCTGTTTGTACCTTATGTTGTATCACATTGTATATAATATCCTGAAGGCTCATGCAGACCAGTCCTGGTGCTGTTCGAGAGTAGAACACTGATTCCATCAAAGTCAAAAGAGATTCCTCGTCATCTGAATATGGAATAAAGGTGCCTATAGACAAAAGAGTAAAGTCAGCCAAATGCAGGACCGGCCGACTCTCTTATAGGGGTGCGCTGACTCTTTTGACAGAAGAAGTTGGATTAGACATGTTGAATTTCACTGCTCGATGCTTTTGTTCTCAAGAGATCCAAGATACTGCCAGACGTGCCTTGCAGCAACTTACTTCCTTCTCCCCATTGAGATCAGCCAAGCATGCATGTGTACAGGGAGTCAGAAGAGATAGTTGTCGTCCAAACGTTATTGAAGGTGTATGGGCACTGACTTAATGAGGTTGTCCAGCCAATTTTAAGTGATAGCCTTTCCTCAGGATAGGTCATCACTACCTGATCGGTAAGGGTCTGACGGATCGCATCCACACTGATCAGCTTTTTTGTGCAGCTCCATTGCCAGAAGTCTACAAAGCACCATCAACATTATAGTGGACACCGATTGTCTGCAGCACTGCTCCCATTCATTTCAATTAGAGCAGCAGTGAACACTGTGCATTATAATGTTGACAGTGCTGCTTAGTTGTGGTGCAGAATACTGGAGCTACACAGAACAGCTGATCAGTGGCATGTCGGACTCCCACGCGGAGCCTTTCAGGCCCAAAATTTACTAGGACTCGACGTGCCCCCTTCCATCCACCTAGATGTTGAGGGTCAGCAGGAGACCCCTGCCTGAAACTGACAATGCTTTCGACTTCTCTGTCAGCCAGTTGACGAGTGCA
This sequence comes from Bufotes viridis, assembly GCA_033119425.1. NCBI lineage: Eukaryota > Metazoa > Chordata > Amphibia > Anura > Bufonidae > Bufotes > Bufotes viridis. The sequence continues at coordinate 444,318,151 of CM065590.1, read as the reverse complement.
CCTATTCCATATTCAGGGGTGCAGACCCCCTGAGTGGCTAATCTTTTCATTCTGGAGAAGGTTGAAAAATGTTAAGTGCACTTCCAATAGTCAATGTTACAACTCCCCACCCCTGAGACGTAACTTTAAGCTTTTGGTACTTGGTCACCTCTCCAATGCCCGATCTGTAAAGAGTCCTCCACCTACCATGTGCCATTATTATTAATTTTTTCTGGCAGAGAGGCCCTTGGACCCCCTTAGGCACCAGGGTCCAGCTGCGACGGTAACAATGGATTCTTTTTTTAATTATTATTATTATTCACTGTCTCGGCTGCAGAACTTACACTCAAGAACTGACATTCAGAGTTGGCTGTAGAGACGGTTGGATGCCATTTATTTCATGCACAGAGAATGCTATCTTGCGCTTTCTGTCATCCCTCGTTACCCGCCCCTTCCATTTGCATCCATTGTTGTCTCGCTCTTTGCGCCTAGATTATAACAGGTGTTTCTTTCATGTGTCCGAGCGGTGAGACGCAGACTCCAGAGTCTCCGATCCCCCGAGACGCCTCCTGAACTCTCTTTTGTGGGGGAAGCAATGGTGAGGTCTCCAAGTGAGTCGCATGTCGTCATGAACCTGTCCTTCTACCATGTGGCTCTCTCTGGTTCCCTCCTCGTCCTCCATGGAAAGGTTAAAATGTCTCTATAGAAAGGAACCTGTTTTATCATTTATTATTTGTGTAACAGCTGGAATGTGTGCACAGTGCCAGTCTGCAGCAAATAAAGCAGCAGAAAACAGTCATGTCCACCTCATTTCACAGGTTCAGTCTATATATCATTTAACTTTGCACTACTTATTTTGATAGTAATGATGAGTTGAATATCATCCCTTATACTCCCTGCCCATCCAACGCTTCACAATTCCATTTCACTAGAAAGAGGTGCATTGTGGGAGCTACAGAGCAGATACACAGCGAAGCCTTGTAAACTGCAGAATTGTGAATGGCGCTGTGGGGTGACAGGAGTGCAGTCGCTGTACAAGAGCCCCAGTGCAAGGGCTGTGCCACGACTCCAGTGGCCCTCTGCCCTCTTATGTTATTAGGGGCCCTTATTAACATTGCAGATTCTCCAGCCCCTGCACAGTGGACAGATAGTGCCACGAATGAACACAAGACTGGGCTGACTGTTTTTCATTCATTTTGTCCATAACTGATCCAAAGAGTAGAAACAATGAAGCTTTGCCCCCCGATGCTTCATTCTCTTAATTACCTTTCCTGTCCTGACCGCCGGCTGCGTTAAGCTCGACTAAGGCCCAGCTGGAATCCTGCCCACGTTGGCCAGGAACAATGGCCTTCTAACGCCGCTCATCGACTTCCCCCGGGGTTTTACGTACCTGTTTTTGTAGGAAAACCTAACACTGCGTCCCCGTCATACGCATTAGGCCCATAAATTGCCGGGATTTAGACCACTGGATTGTTACTTTGTTATTTTTTGTCGCTCTTGATGGCATTATAATTACCAAACAAGAGCGGCTGCGGTGTGGACCGGGAACAATGGCCTCCCGTGATACGCGTTAATGCGGCTTGTCGCTAACTAGGTGTTTTATTCGATTACGGAGGAAGTGAAAACATGACAGGGGTAAGTGCGGATGTAAATGAAAGACGAAATAGAGAAATGATGTGACCTGGGCTAAAAGCTCTGATGAACGTGCAGATTTCCATTAATGCACAAGATGTACGCTGGCAACGTAATCAGAGCCAGGGACAGATCGCAGCCAGCACGGAGAAGCATTTACCTGAACTCAGTCCAGATGGATGCACATATGACGTACATCAGGCTTCGTGTCAGAACGTGCTTATGTGTGCGCTGTGGGGGGGTCAGAAAGGTGTCAGGCGCCATTAACCTTGGGTCACGTGATGGCAATATTTAGTTTTTTGTGATGTACAGTGATTTCCTCTACATTGGAGATAGTTCAGTAGGTGTAAAATGTTACACCCTTCCTTCCCAAATACAGTGCTCCCTCAAGTTACAATATTAATTGGTTCCAGGACGACCATTGTATAATGAAACCCTTGTAACTTGAGTCCACGACGCTGTGGAAACCTGGTAATTGGTTGCAAGGCCCAAAATGTCATCCCAAGATTAGTGGAAATGAAGATTTAATGGGGTTGTGCAGTGCACAGATGTTGATGGCCTGGCCTCAGGATTTGTCATCAATATCAGATCGCACCCCGCCAGTCAGCTGTTTGAAGAGGTAAAGGAGCTCGTGTCACGTTGCTTCCTCTTCAGAATTCGCTTGTAGAGGCAGCGTTGTATAATTGCAACGACTCGTCCCATTCAAGTGAATAGGACAAGCAGTACGTGTAATGACACTGCCGCAGCTGCAAAGGAGACAACGTACTTCTAATTTTGAAGCGGAAGCTGCGTCTCACAAGCTCCTCTACCTCTTCAAACAGCTGATTGGCAGGGGTGCCAGTGATGGCTAACCTCCGGCACTCCAGCTGTGGTGAAACTACGAGTCCCAGCATGATCCATTTATTTCTATGGCGTTCTGAGAACAGCCAAGCAAGTGTGCATCTTGGGAGTCTTAGTTTTACCACAGCTGGAGTGCCGGAGGTTAGCCATCACAGGCCTAGGTCGTCAACATCTGTACCCTGCACACCCCCTTTAAGAAAAACTGCAGATAAAACTAGTCTTTCTGTATAATTGATGCTGGAAGTCACTTTTTATGATGAAGACAGGAGCTTCTTCAGGGTCTGTAGCAGAAAAATAACATGGAGCTGCCCTCCCCCAGTGTATACAGGAGCAGACAGAGGGTGCTACAAGATATGTACTGTAAAGAGGAGTTACTACACAGCCATGTTGATTGCTTGGATCTGGGTCTCAGACATTTGGTTTTGAGTCTCGGTTCCACTTACGATGGCCCAAGAAAGGCCACGGTACGTTGAAAATGTTGTATCCTGAGACTATTTTATCTTGAGTATAAGCATTGTGATTAATGCCCATTGTGTGCCGTAAATAGAGTGTAATTTCTGTGGTCAGTGCCCTCCATGACCTGTAATTAGAATGTAAGCTCTGTGGTTGGTGCCCAACATGCCCTCGAATTAGTGTGTAAGCTTTGTGGTCAGTGCCCACTATGTCCGCTCATTAGAGTGCAAGCTCTGTGGTCAGTTCCCAGCATGTCCGGTAATCAGAGTGTAAGCACTGTGGTCAGTGCCACCATGTCCGGTAATTAGAGTGTAAGCTCTGTGGGTCAATGTCACATTTGCAACAGGAATCTATTTTTACATTTTCTCTCCCACAGACTTTATTTTCTGTAATTAATGACTTGAAGTTGTTATTATTTGCATTTAGTGTTGGCAGATCTTTTTTCTCATTTTGCTGACGGCTAAACACGGAGGTTGTCGCCATTTCAGCTGAATGAAATACCTATTCCTATAGGAGACGGAAGAGGTTTTATTTTTGTCTTGTTGGCAGTTTTGTCCCGGGCACATTGTCTGTGCGTCGCCTCCATTCACTCCTTTTAACCCCATCGTCCTTTCACCTTTCCCGTGTCATCAGATTGTCGTCCTTTCACCGTCCTGCAGCAATTACACAGACACACAACTCCCACTTGTCTCCCCGGATGACAGGGATGTTACCTCTCCCTGCCATCACCTCTGCCACACGCCGGGGGTCTTGGGAGGTCTAGCCACTGACAAGCTGATTGTAGCCGATTAAATGTCTTGTTTGTAAACAGAATGGAAATTAACATATTTCTAATTACACAACAATCCTCGACCTCAATGCCTTCTTCACATTCGTTCCATTGCCTTTCACCAGGAAAGTTTTCAAGGGCGCAAGAAAAAGTTTTTTGTCTGGAGAAGATAAATGGATTCTGGTTAAGAAGTCATAGAGTATGGCACCCAACTCCATGGGGATAATGGGAAGGCATCATTTTGATAAATTCCTGTAAATAACACACTCCATAGACCTCTATGGCAATCACATGTGACTGTGACCAGCGTGATAGAAAACAAAAAAAGAGGGGGCTTCCCTTGTGTAATACCTCCGATTTCCAGTAATAAGCTTCTATGACAATGAGCACCTTACCAGAAGGTGTTGTGCACTTCCGAGCACAACACCGGCTAAGAGTATGTTCCTTTTATGTAGTGGAAAACTCGGCTGCCGTACCTTAACACCAGTCACAATTACTGGAGTGCAGAGAAGAATCGGGATAAATGGCGTTCTGCTCTAAAACATAAATGCAATAAAAAAAAAAACAAGCTACCCGTTTCAGTGGCAGTCCAATGCCTTCCTCAGGCTCCTTGTGGCCCACTGTGACCAGTGTGAGACATATAGATGCACAATACAGTAATGTAACCAGAACTGACTGGGCCCCACAGCAAATTTTTGAATGCGCCCCTCGGTCCCCTTAATGCAGATCTCAGACCGGACCAAAAAAAAAATAATCACTTCTCCTTCGGGTGCCTCCATTTTTCATGCAGCACTGTGTGTCTGCACGCACTACACTAGGACCTGACGTTGCACAGTATTCGGTCCTAGAGCGCTCCTTCGCACACTACGTCCTGTCCTAAAGCTATGCTCTATGCACTGCTAGGACTTAGTGCAGCGCAGGTGCCTGGAGAAGAAGACCACGGAGCGGCTAGTAATGCCAGTGCTAGGACTAGGAGTATCATACCACTCCCTGGGACCTGAAAATACATTAATTTGTCCTTCTCCTGGGCTCCTTCTTGAATTCGGGCTCCTTAGCAGCCATTTTCCCAGCTTCCAAGGTCGCTACGCCCCTGGAATAATGGGCAACCTCCATGGGAATGACATGACTTTGACAAACATGAGATATTTTGTGGTCACCCTACTCTTAATGTCTAAGAAGATTTCATACAGTTGAAACGGTGATGAGGCATCGTTGGTGACTACAACAACCTTGAGGCATTTCCAGATAGTTGAAGAGCATTCATAGAACATGAGTTATGTAAAAGGTAAAAGAAAAGAAAAAGCTCCAACTTCCCAGTAAAAGCAGTGGTCTTTATTTATTAACTCCCACAAATACACTCTCATCTACGCGTTTCGGATTGGAACATCAAGATCCTTACTCATGTAAAAGCTGTATCATAACCATGAACTATCACACTCAATGCGTTGTGGCTAAGTGTTATAGACAAATGTGGGTCTCATTGCCAAAGTCATGTCCCTCCATTAAACATCACCCCATGCCATCTGGATGACACGAGGGCCTTCCATGCTTTTTTTTTTAATCCTTATTCTGCATCCATTAGATTCTGTATGTGTTATAGCTTTGCTGAATGATCATTGGTCAATAAATCTCCCCCCCATCCCCGGTGAGCTCCATGTTCCACCCAAACAAATTCCCATCTGTTGTGTGTGGTCAACGACAACTTCCTTTGCGCTGGAACGAAGTAAATGATTGTTATTTATTTACAGACGACTCGACTGTGCCGCCATTAAAATCTGGAGCAGCATCAGCTTATTTGATCCCCGTGACATATTAAGATGCGTTCTGCTGGCAATTATGCCGTTCACTGCTGCTAATTATAACATTGAAAAATCAGAAAAGCATTAATTGTGGCCGATAAGAGAACGAAATTGAACCGGATCCAAAATTAAATTCCAGATTGTTATGAAATGATTTCTTCCAAAAAAAAGTGTTTGTAAAGTTCCAGAAGAGAAGACATACTTCTGTCCAATGAGACTTATCTGCATAGATAAGTGTAATGCATCCTACTAACCCCTTATACACCCAGTTTTTTTTCTTGTGTGTGTAAACAGAGCTGAAGGGGGGTATGACTGACTGAGTAAAGTGCAAACCACCAATAGATAGATATATATAATACTGACCCCTATGGACAGGAATACAGCTCCTGTAATACAACTCCTGTACAAGAATAGAACTACTATAATACTGCCATTTATGTACAAGAATATGTACTATAATGCTGCCTCTATATATAACAATATAACTACTGTAATACTGCCCTCTATTTACAAGAATATAACTTCCATTATGCGTCCTCCTATGTACCAGAATATAACCACTATAATACTGCCTCCTATGTACAAGAGTATAACCACTATAATACTGCCTCCTATGTACAAGAATATAACTACTATAATACTACCCCATGTACAAGAATATAACTACTATAATACTGCCTCCTATGTACAAGGATATAACTACTAAAATACTGCCCCTGTGTACAAGAATATAACTACTATAATACCGCCCCTATATACAAGAATATAACTACTATAATACTGCCTCTATGTACAAGAATATAACTACTATAATACTGCCTCATGTACAAGAATATAACTACTATAATATAATACTGCCCTCTATGTACAAAAATATAACTACTATAATACTGCCCCCTATGTACAAGAATGTAACTACTATAATAATGCCTTCTATGTACAAGAATATAACTACTATAATACTGCCCCTATGTACAAGAATATAACTACTATATTACTGCTCCTATGTAGAAGAATATAAGCACTATAATACTGCCTCCTATGTACAAGAATATACCTACTATAATAATGCCTTCTATGTACAAGAATATAACTACTATAATACTGCCCCTATGTAAGAGAATATAACTACTATAATACTGCCTCCTATGTACAAGAATATAACTACTATAATACTGCCCCCATGTACAAGAATATAACTACTATAATACTGCCTCCTATGTACAAGAATATAATTACAATAATACTGCCCCCCATGTACAAGAATATAACTACAATAATACTGCCTCCTATGTACAAGAATATAACTACCTTAATACTGCCTCCTATGTACAAGAATATAACTACTATAATACTGCCCCTATGTAAGAGAATATAACTACTATAATACTGCCTCCTATGTACAAGAATATAACTACTATAATACTGCCCCCATGTACAAGAATATAACTACTATAATACTGCCTCCTATGTACAAGAATATAATTACAATAATACTGCCCCCCATGTACAAGAATATAACTACAATAATACTGCCTCCTATGTACAAGAATATAACTACCTTAATACTGCCTCCTATGTACAAGAATATAAGTACTAGAAGTATTATAATTCAACCCCCTATGCATAAGAACATAACTACTTGTGCCTCCCATATACTAAATCAGTGATAGTGAACCTTTTACAGACTGAGTGCCCAAACTGTAACCCAAAACCCACTTATTTATCGCAAAGTGCCAACACGCCAATTTATCTTGAATAATACAGTCCAATATAGTATATCTTCCATGTACTTTATCATTTATCTATAACATCCTGCCTACATTCAATGCGCTGCCTGTGCTGTTCATAGTGCGTCCTGCGCTGTTGAATAGCAGGAAAACTCTAAGGCATATTGGTACACCATAGACTTTTTCCAGGGTGCAGGTTCCCACAGAGAGGGCTCTGAGTGCCGCCTCTGGCATCCGTGCAGGTATAACTACAATAATTTTGGTTCCTATGTACAAGAATATACCTGCTATAATTGTGCCCCCTGTAGACAAGAATGTAGTCAGAATCTTGTGTGAGGTTAGCAGAGTGGTCGGGGAAGATTCTTGTGGAGACGTCTTGTGATGAGACTTGTCAGAGACCTCAGAGTTTTGGATAGCACAGATCTTCTCTTTCAGATGCGGCCAGGTTTCCTGTACAGAAGATGAATTACCGCCATGTTGGGCTGTGTTGTGTTTTTGCTCACATTAGAGGAGATAAATTTGATGATTAGTGAGCTCAGAGCCTCAGATCTGATGGCAGAAGGTTGAGCCGCGTGCAGGATCCAGGCTCTGACAGGTAGATCACACAAGCCTTAAGCAGATGTTTGGTAACAAGATGAATGAGCGCTGTCGCTTCGCCTCTCCTGGAGCCTGGAGGCTGGAACTCTTCCTCTGAAGCGTTTAGTTTTAATTTTCTTCAGCTTTAGTTACATGGTGCAATTATATGCTGTCACTGTCAAACTGGGCCTCGCTGTGACCGTTGACGTCCTAATTCTTTTCCTTTTTCAGGTTGTCTGCTTGCTGTCAGTGAATGGAAACATTAGCTGAAGACCTGTGCTGATCCTGCTTACACAGCAGCATGGTTTGTTACAATGTGCCTGGCAGGTTACATGTGTTTCAGGTCAGGAAAGATTTGGCCACTGCGGTGTGACAGAAGACTGCCTTCGCTGATACATTGTAACAACCATCACCTGGGTAGACAGTATTCAATCAGGAGAGATTCCCAGGCTCTAGAACAGGGGCACTCAAGTACTTTTTGTAAAGGTCCACATACCTGGGTCTTTGTAGGGTGAAGGTCCGAGCCGCAAAAAAAAAAAGAAGAAGAAGAATGGTGGTACGCAGCGCTGCAGCAATTCTCTTTACAAATAGCGACACCCCTAATCCTACCTAATCCCCGTTCTGGTGACCACACAGTAATAGTGCCCCCCACACAGAAAGAATGTCCCCATAGTGCCACCTAACAATAATGATGCCCCGTCACAGGAGTTATGCCGCCGGTCTTTGGAGGAAGCAGATACAGTTGAAAGCAGGACATGCAGGGGTCCGGATTCAAACCGCAGTCCGCCCGTTGAGTACCCCTGCTCTAGAGGTATAGGGAAATGTCATTCACTGGCCGCTAGCAGAGATCAGGAAAATGGGGAATAACTAAACCATAGAAAGAAGGTCTTCTCGGTCAGCAGCGATTGGTTTCTCGAAGTCGCCCTGTAGCCCTAACGTCCATGAAGTGCTGGGTCCCATAGTAGGCATCGTGAGCAGTTATGTACGTGTTGTTTCTGATGATGGTGGTGGGATCACTAATCCACAGTGCTTTACCGTATTTGTGGGTCTGCCATAGAAAACGCAGGGGTCGTACAAAGGAGTGATATTGCCAGATTTGGGGGGGGGGGGGAGATAACCATTTACTGTCCCCCCGCTTCTGGTCCAAGTCCGTCCGTTACTAAGTAGACTGCTGCCGGTAACCGAGGCCCCCCGAATTTCCGCCTCTTGGAGGCGCGTTGGCTGTTTGATCGCTTCCACGTCGTATTGTTCCTCTGTGACAACAGGTCAGAAAGATTCTGCATTAATTACTCTAACATATGGTTATTAACAGATTCTAGCGCGGGGAGCGATCGGATACAATGTTATCTTCCACATAGTCAGATGTTGGACATATTGTGAGTGCTGGCAGCTATTGTTACACTCATTTACTTCACAGAGCTAATTACTCCCTAATAATAACTTTACCTTGGAGTTTTTCACTTGTTCGTGCCAGCAAACCTGTTCACGCTACATATGCTAATTATTGGCACTTTTTCATCACGTTAAGATAGCTTTAAGTTCAAGCTGTGCCGCCTGGATTCTGCAGTCAGCCAGCTGGCGCCCAACTTCCACCTTTTTTTTTTTTTTACTATAGTCATTAAAAGTTTTAATACAGGCGCATCTTGTTTTCTTTACAAGATTTCTGGCTCTCGCAAAGTCTTAAACAAGAGTCGGCTGCCCGTGGGCTGCGGCGAGCTCCAGCACAAGGTGTTTCACCGCGGAGGCATCGCCGCGCTGGAGGTGAGACAATGCCTTGGTGTTCCTGCAGTGTAGATTGGGGCTACACACACACCTTCAAGTGGATTTTGTAGTCCTGTCACTCTCTCACCCTTTATTTATAGTTCACTTTATCATTTTATCCATTTATATAGAGCCATCATATTCCATGGCGCTGTACAGAGATTGTCATCACTCACATCAGCCCAGTAGGGCTCACCGTCTAGTTACCTTGATGGGTACGGTATGTCTTTGGAGTGTGGGAACAAACTGGAGTACGCGGAGGAAATTCCCCGCAGGGAGAACATACAAAAGGCCCCAACAATGCCAGATAACATTTAGGGTCCTTTTACACGTCCGTGTGTGTTTTGCGGATCCACGGAAATCCACGGATCCGCAAAACACGGACATCGGCGATGTGCGTTCTGCAATTTGCGGACCGCACATCGCCGGCACTCCCATAGAAAATGCCTTTTCTTGTCCGCAATTGCGGATAAAAATTAGGACATGTTCTATTTTTTTCGGGAACGCGATTGCGGACCCGGAAGTGCGGATCCGCAATTGCGGACCCGGCCGGGACATCGTCCGTCCCCATTGAAATAAATGGGTCCGCAAATGCGGAACAGAATTGCGGACGTGTGAATGGACCCTTATGATGTGAAGGGCAGTGATTGGTGCAGGGAAATATAGAATGTGGAGATGGCGCCTCTACTGGAAGGAGCAGTTATTGACTCATTGGTTTCTATCCTTTTTTTTTTTTTTTTACTTGATCTAAAAGAGGGCAGAGCTTATCTGAAATGGGGCGGGGCTTTGTGGGAAATGGCCATGGCCTACTATCCACTGTTTTGCACCAGCATTGCCCCACCGATCTTCCATAAAATGACATTAAGTTTAGTATAAAGTTAGAGAAGTGTCTGTCCCTGCCCCACATTCATCATCCAGCCTGAGCCCCTGTGATAGATCTGCTGCAGGTCTACACAGCCGGTCTAAGCTTACACCATCGACAGGATTAGTAATCTGCTGCTCCCAGGTATCGGTCATATTGGCTGTTCTCTGTGATCAGCCATTTCAGGATGAGGATCGGATGACTGTGGTGTTCTCCTGTCGGACAAGTCACTCCTCGGGTCTGCTCCTGCTCTATTTTAGGCTGGCCTTTTTTTTTTAAGGTTGGCCCTTCAACGTCCTGCTCAGTGTTGATCTAAAATCTGCTCCTCTAGGTGGCGCTGTTCTGTTGCTTCCTGCCCTGGCAGAGGATTTGCTGTGTTGACAGTCACTTCTTATAACAATACAACATTAGGCTGATGATATAATAAGGTTTTCTGGGCAGAGCAGCAATGTCCATATGTTTTGTAGCAAATCAACCCAAAACAAACCCAACTTCTAAATCTGCCGCATTGTCCCGTTATTTTCTTTCTGGTGCCAAGTGATAGTACCTGTTATAATGCTGTAATACGGGGGAGGGGGCTGACACGAGATGCCCTGGACCCACTCAGTGGAGCTGTTACTGGCAGGAAGCCCAAGCTCTTATGGTTTTTATTGTCATAGAAACCTTCTGCTTAAATCGCTCCATGTTGGAACGGAGATGAGTGTTAATAGCGACCGCACAATGCAGAATGACTGCCTGCATCTTTCCATCACTATCCATCTGCCTGCGGGTACACGATGAGAGTGGTAGTGTGAAAGAGAATCCAGCATTGTACTCATTAGGTGCAGTCCAGACACTGGGAGACATTAGTTATTACACTTGCACCTCGTTTGGCTTTTTTTTTTATTTTTTATAATTCTAATTGAATTTCGACGCTCTGGTTTTCCGACAAACCTGACTTACTTAGAAAATGGATACAGTTAAGTGGGGAAAGTTGATTTTTAGTGCAGATATCTGGCGCATTTTATACTATAACCTATATGGTCCAAGATGAGACGATCAGGAGCATGGTGAGTGGACAGTGTAGAAACCCGGCCCTGTCAGTCAAGAAGGAGAGGGAGGAGCTGAGGGCAGAGTATAAGGCCTAATTCACACGTCCGTAGTGTGTTGCGAATCCGCAACACACCTTGCCACCAGCCCTATAGAGATGCCTATACTTGTCCGCAATTTCGGGCAAGAATAGGACATGCTCTATATTATTGCGGAACCCCGCTGCCGGAAGATCGGCGGCGCGCTCCGCAAATGCGGATGCGGAGAGCACAGTGTGTGCTCTCCGCATCCATCACGTCCCCATTCAAAATGAATGGGTCCGCACCCTTTCCGCAGATTTGTGGAACGGGTGTGGACAAACATTGCGGACGTGTGAATAGGGCCTAAGTGTGTTCTCCCCAGAATGAAGCAATGGATCCATAAGTGAAAGGTATCATTACATTCACTTGAACTAGTCCTACGAGGCATTGTGCCCACTTTATCAGTGAATTTCCTGGCGACAGACTCCTTTTAAAACCAATTAGAAAAAAGCAATACAAGAATCTGCCCCACTGCTGTGTCAAAACAAAAACTCTTGACGTGGTTTCACTCCTCCTGCTGGGGGTTTGTTACAGTGTGTCATTGCAGGTAACATAGTTGGGATATCAGCCACTCCTCTTACCGTGTAACCTGCACTGTTATAAGCTCCGGGCATTGGGGTTGGGGCTTGTGTATATGGGGTCCACACTGAGCTATGTAGAGAGCCCTCTGTACATGTCCAGCTGTTCATTGAGGGATTACCAGGGTTTAATGGTGAGCACAGATGGACGCGGCCGTATTGTCCTCAGTGTAGTAGGACACAGGCTATAATGGGAAGAGCGATGAGCATAAGGCTGATTTAAAAATAAGAATGGCAGACAAATCCCCTTGTACTGGGGAAGGACATAGAGGAGAGTTAGGGTTCGGCTACAGCGCGAACTTGGTTGCGCGACAGCTGTTGCCCCCCAGGGATCGCAGTGTTAGAATAGAAATGAATGGGGTCGCAGCGTGACTCACACATCACTGCAACCCCAAGAATGTTAAAAAATCCAATAGTTTGGATTTTTGCGATTCTGGCGTCGCGGTAGCGGCATATATGCAAGTTGCTCTATGTCCCAATTAATTACATGCTAGCACTGTTACACTGCAATCCCACTACAATCCTTGGACATACATCATGTCACTGCGGCAATCTGCCATGTGATGGTAAATGGTGCTGCTGTCCGTAAATACACAACTTGGCGTACTATAAAAGGGTTAACTGGGATACAATTTAAAAAAATCCTGGTAGCTGTATTGAACCTATATAAGTCACTTATCTTAGCGGTGCGGAACAGAAGAACGAAACGGAACCCTACGGAAGCACTACGGATTGCTTCTTTGGGGTTTCGTTCTGTACTTCCGTACCGCAAAAAGATAGAACACGTCCTATCTTTTTGCGGAATGGAGGGATGCGGACTCATTCAAGTTGAATGGGTCTGGATCCATCCCAGAGGCCTCACGAACGTTCTGGGTGCATTGGGGACCGCAAATTGCGGCCCCAATGCACAGAACGGAACACATACATTCGTGTGACGAATACCTAGAGGTACCTAATACCTAGAGGTATCAAACCCTCACACAGCTAGCATCTTTTCCGTCATCAGGTCCTGAAGAGGAATACAGTGGGTTCCAACTGCGCATGGGTGCCTCTCCGGAATGGAAGAACGGTAGAGAATTTGTCAAATAAACATATGGATGTGCAGGTTATGGGAGCAAGAAGACACTACTGTAATGCACTCAGAAAAAACCCTCCTGAGAACCCCTTTAACAATCTGCAGCCAGGAAGGAGCTATAGAGTCCAAGGCTGTGCATCTGGAGAAGGACCTATACTTGTAATTCAGTAACCTGCCCCTCACCCTTAGGGCTCATGCACACAAACGTATTTTCTTTCCGTGTCCACTCCGTTTTTTTGCGGACCATATGTGGAACCATTCATTTCAACGGGTCCGCAAAAAAAAAAAACGGAAGTTACTCCATGTGCATTCCGTTTCCGTATGTCCGTTCTGCAAAAAAATAGAACATGTCCTATTGTCCGCATAACGGACAAGGATAGGACTGTTCTATTAGGGGCCGGCCGTTCTGTTCTGCAAAATACGGAATGCACACGGATGTCATTTGTATTTTTTGCGGATCCGTGTCGTGTGCATGAGTCCTTACGCCTTCCTTTCTTTTCATTGTCTAGCTGAAGCGTCACCTCAGACCTTTTACATCATAACCATCAAAATCTAATAAGTTAAGGTAGCCCTGCAAAATCCCAATTGCATAAATGTACACGCCCCTCAACAAGCACTCCCTGTAGACAACCCTGAGGGGTGTGTGAGTCATGTTCTGCTCCTGGCTGCAATGTAGAATCGCTGCAATAACCATGCAGATTACTTTTCTCCGTAGGAGTGATCTCTTCATCATTTACTCCGAGCTGAAATTCATTTCTGTCTTGTTAGTGCGCCGACGTATAATTAAAACTGCTCTACAGATAGTGATAAAGCAGTCAATAAAAAGCTCTTGTAATTAATTTAGTCTTTATTAGGCTGGAGTTGCAGAACGCCTCCCTGATCAGCAGCGCCTCTCTTAGCCGGTGGCGCCTCTTGTTTTTCAGATGCTGGGCCCTGTACTCATCGTCCTCCATGTTAGCATTTCCTCCCCTACTCGGCAGCGTGATTTTCTGGTTAACCAAAATTGTTGGGTAATTGTTCTGTGGTTGGGAACAGAATGCAGAATTAAACTGTTCCCAGCACAATAATAGTGTGATTACAGCAGTGCTGCTCCCGGCCAAGGGAACACTCATCAGGTCTGGAACAGTGAACAAAACCGCCAAGACAGGGGAAAAAAAACACAAAGGGGAAAGTAAACTTCTCCCTCCAATTGTCTCTTAATGAGAAGAGTGGTCAGAAAGAGAATTAAATGGAGTCAAAGGAGTTGAATCCAGAGTCTGGAGAGTGGTGATGTCACTACTGTGTAATATAACTTAAGTCTGGAGAGTAGTGATGTCACCTCCTGTATAATATATCTAGAGAGCAATGATGTCACCTCCTGTGTGATATATATGATTATATCTGAAAGGCAGTGATATTACCTCCTGTATAGGACAACTTCTATCTGGAGATCAGCCGTGTCACCGCCTATATAATATAACATATCTAGGGAGTAGAGATGAGCGAACTTCTATTTTTAGTTCGGCGTCCAAAGTTCGGGTTCGGGTTATCGTAGCATCCCGTTATGGATTCCGCTACCGCGGACCATAACGGCATTCGGAATCCATAAGGGGATGCTTCATTGAACCCGAACCGTGGACAACCCTAAGGACCTGGGGTGACGTCACCGTCATGTGATCAGTGCAGGGGGTGTGGCTCAGCACTGGATCACCTCTTATCCAATCCAGTGCTGAGCCACGCCCCCTGCACTGATCACATGACGGTGACGTCAGCCCAGGTCCTTAGGGTTGTCCAAGGTTCGGGTTCAATGAAGCATCCCCTTATGGATTCCAAATGCCGTTATGGTCCGCGGTAGTGGAATCCATAACGGGATGCTACGATAACCCGAACCCGAACTTTGGACGCCGAACTAAAAATAGAAGTTCGCTCATCTCTACTAGGGAGCATTGACGTAATTTCCTGTATAATATATATCTAGACAGCAGTGGTGTGATCTCCTGTATAATATATCTTCTATCTGGAAAGCCACGATGTCATCTCCTATATGATTTTACTTTTATCTGGAAAGTGATGATATCACCTCCTGTGTAATATAACTTTCACCTGGAAAACAGTGATGTCACCTCCTGTATAATATAGCATATTTGGAGAGCAGTGATGTCACCTCCTGTATAATATAGCATATTTAGAGAGCAGTGATGTCACCTCTTGTATAACTTAACTTATATCTGGAGAGCAGTGATGTCACCTCCTATATAATATAGCTTAGATATGGACAGTCGTTAGATCACCACCTGTATAATATAACTTATCTGGAGAGCAGAGATGTCACCTCGTGTATGATATAACTTATATGTGGAGAACAGTGTTGTCAGCGTCTGTATTATATAACATTTCTGGAAAGCAGTGGTGTCACCTCCTGTATGATATACCACCAATTCAGAAAGTCTTCAGATCCTGTGTACATAAGGTCTCACAGCTGACAGTGCACATCAGAGCAAAAGCCAAGCCATAAGGGGGAAAGAACTGCCTGTAGAGCGCAGGGACAGGATTGTGTGGAGGCACAGATCTGGAGAAAGGTAGAAAAAAAATTCTGCTGCATTGAAAGTTCCCAAGAGCACCCGTAAATCTTAAAATCAAAAAGTTTGGAACAACGGTGATAACACTTCCTGTATAATGTAATATATCTGGACAGCAGTGATGTCACCTCCTATATAATATAATTTATATCTGGAGAGCAGTGATGTCACCTCCTGTATAATATATCGTATATCGGGAGAGCAGTGATGTCCCCTCCTGTATAATATAACGTATATCTGGAGAGCAGTGATGTCACCTCCTTTATAATAAAATGTATATCTGGAGAGCAGTGATGTCACCTGTAAAATATAACTTATATCGGGAGAGCAGTGATGTCACCTCCTGTATAATATAACGTATAACTGAAGAGCAGTGATATCACCCCTATGTAATATAAATTATATCTGGAGAGCAGTGATGTCACTTCCTGTATAATATAACGTATATCTGGAGAGCGGTGATGTCACCTCCTGTATAATATAATGTATAACTAGAGAGCAGTGATGTCACCTCCTGTATAATATAATGTATAACTGGAGAGCAGTGATATCACCACCTATGTAATATAAATTATATCTGGAGAGCAGTGATGTCACTTCCTGTATAATATAACGTATATCTGGAGAGCAGTGATGTCACCTCCTGTATAATATTACATGTATCTGGAGAGCGGTGATGTCACCTCCTGTATAATATTACATGTATCTGGAGAGCGGTGATGTCACCTCCTGTATAATATTACATGTATCTGGAGAGCAGTGATGTCACTTCCTGTATAATATTACATGTATCTGGAGAGCAGTGATGTCACCTCCTGTATAATATTACATGTATCTGGAGAGCGGTGATGTCACCTCCTGTATAATATAACTTATATCTGGAGAGCAGTGATGTCACCTCCTGTATAATATAACGTATATCTGGAGAGCAGTGATGTCACCACCTACGTAATATAAATTATATCTGGAGAGTGGTGATGTCACCTCCTGTATAATATAACTTATATCTGGAGAGCAGTGATGTCACCTCCTGTAATATATAACTTATATCTGGAGAGCAGTGATGTCACCTCCTGTATAATATAACTTATATCTGGAGAGCGGTGATGTCACCTCCTGTATAATATTACATGTATCTGGAGTGCGGTGATGTCACCTCCTGTATAATATAACTTATATCTGGAGAGCAGTGATGTCACCTCCGGTATAATATAACGTATATCTGGAGAGCAGTGATGTCACCTCCTGTATAATATAAATTATATCTGTAGAGCAGTGATGTCACCTCCTGTATAATATAACATGTATCTGGAGAGCGGTGATGTCACCTCCTGTATAATATAACATATATCTGTACAGCAGTGATGTCACTTCCTGTATTATATAACTTATATCTGGAGAGCAGTGATGTCACCTCCTGTATAATATAAATTATATCTGTAGAGCAGTGATGTCACCTCCTGTATAATATAACATGTATCTGGAGAGCAGTGATGTCACCTCCTGTATAATATAAATTATATCTGGAGAGTGGTGATGTCACCTCCTGTATAATATTACATGTATCTGGAGAGCGGTGATGTCACCTCCTGTATAATATTACATGTATCTGGAGAGCGGTGATGTCACCTCCTGTATAATATACCTTATATCTGGAGAGCAGTGATGTCACCTCCTGCATAATATAACGTATATCTGGAGAGCAGTGATGTCACCTCCTGTAATATATAACTTATATCTAGAGAGCAGTGATGTCACCTCCTGTAATATATAACTTATATCTAGAGAGCAGTGATGTCACCTAATGTATAATATTACATGTATCTGGAGAGCAGTGATGTCACCTCCTGTATAATATAACTTATATCTGGAGAGTGGTGATGTCACCTCCTGTATAATATTACATGTATCTGGAGAGCGGTGATGTCACCTCCTGTATAATATAACTTATATCTGGAGAGCAGTGATGTCACCTCCTGTATAATATAACTTATATCTGGAGAGCAGTGATGTCACCTCCTGTATAATATAAATTATATCTGGAGAGCAGTGATGTCACCTCCTGTATAATATAACTTATATCTGGAGAGTGGTGATGTCACCTCCTGTATAATATAAATTATATCTGGAGAGCAGTGATGTCACCTCCTGTATAATATAAATTATATCTGGAGAGCAGTGATGTCACCTCCTGTAATATATAACTCATATCTGGAGAGCAGTGATGTCACCTCCTGTATAATATAACTTATATCTGGAGAGCAGTGATGTCACCTCCTGTATAATATAACTTATATCTGGAGAGTGGTGATGCCAGCTTGTTTTGTCATGTACGATATGATAAAGCGAGAATCTATCACCTTGGCTTGTGGCAGTCATTGTAATTGTAAGTTCTTTGGCAAAAGTCCCCGCGTCTTTGAGCTTCCTATGCTGCCACCTGTCTGCAGGGAGATGCTATAGCAGGAGTACGTAATGATCTCTGCTATTATGGTTTTCCAGGGTATACAGTAGATTATTTCCATTTTTCATTGTGAGGAGGTGACAAGAGTCAGGGTGTGTTACGTGACAAGGTCGTGGCGGTCATAGCTTCTTCGCTGTTCCCGTCCACGGCATGAGCATCTGAGCGGCACATCCACGTTGGCAGCGATGAAAGGATTTTACAATCGGCTTCAATAACATCCATTTTATTTTTATTTATTTATTTCTGCTCTTTGGCAGCGACTCTTATCGTGGAACCATCTGTCTTTCTATTAGTGTTTTTGAGGCCTGTTTTTGGAGCCTCTTCGCTTGGCAAAGTCACTTTTATCCTTGGAAACCATTAAAAAAGTTTCATGGCTTCCTGCCGAAGAGAAGGATGCAAAAAATTCCACAGCTGTTCACTTATGCATCTGATCTATACATGATGGAGTCAATATACATACTATATACCAGATACATGCAGGATATGCATACTATATACATGTACTGTACAGGATAAATACTATGTACGAGATATAGTATACATGTTCTGGATGTACCTACCACATACAGGATATACAGTACATTATAGTACTATGTATGATGCTATATATATGAACGACTGGTACATATCTATGATATTCAGGACACATACGCCATACAGAATACAATACACACTGTATGCATACTATATACAGGATACTACATACATACTATTTAAAGCTTACTTACTATATGTACGCTACATATAGGATACTGTTTACCTTCTAACTACAGGATACTGTATACATACTATATGCAGGATACTACTAGATACATATTGTATACAGGATACTATGTACTTATGGAGGTAATTTACTAAGACCAGGGTTTAGTAAGAACACTGTTTGAGGAAGATGATAACAATACATTTGTTGCATCTTCCACTGTATACAAGGTACTATAAAATACTACATACAGGGGACTATAAACACACTGGTGGAGAGTTCTCAAAAATGATGTAAAGGAAAACTGGCTAGCTTCCCCATAGCAGCCAATCAGAATCCGCCTTTCAATTTTTAGGGCTACTTTTGAAAATTAAAGGTGATATCTGATTGGTTGCTATGGGCAACTAAGCCATTTTTTTCTGTACACCAGTCTGGATAAATTACCCCCACTATATACAGGGTACTGCAAACACACTGGGGAACATTTACAAAGGTCTGCGTTTTCAAGCTGGTCTCTTGCGCTGCCGGAGGATTAGCCTAATTTATTACGCACCCCGTCATAAATTAGGCTAATCTAAGGCAGCCTCGCGCCTGGTGGGAAAAGTATGCCAGCCTCAGGCTGGTGTCGTTTTTCACCAATATGTACGGCTGTTTCCAGAAGTACACGTCAGTAAACTGGCTGGGGCCGGCCTCTGACCCAAACCCGTTCTGCCCAACTGTTGAAACAGTACAGGGTACTATAAACGCACTATGTACTGGGTATTATAAAAACACTATATACAGGGTACTATAAACGCACTATGTACTGGGTATTATAAAAACACTATATACAGGGTACTATAAACGCACTATGTACAGGGTATTATAAAAACACTATATACAGGGTACTATAAACGCACTATGTACAGGGTATTATAAATGCGCTATGTACAGGGTATTATAAATGCGCTATGTACAGGGTATTATAAATGCGCTATGTACAAGGTATTATAAATGTGCTATGTACAGATTATTATAAAAACACTATATACAGGGTACTATAAATGCGCTATGTACAGGGTATTATAAAAACACTATTTACAGGGTACTATAAATGCGCTATGTACAGGGTACTATAAATGCGCTATGTACAGGGTATTATAAATGCGCTATGTACAGGGTACTATAAATGCGCTATGTACAGGGTATTATAAATGCGCTATGTACAGGGTACTATAAACGCACTATGTACAGGGTATTATAAATGCGCTATGTACAGGGTACTATAAAAACACTATATACAGGGTACTATAAATGCGCTATGTACAGGGTACTATAAATGCGCTATGTACAGGGTATTATAAATGCGCTATGTACAGGGTACTATAAACGCACTATGTACAGGGTATTATAAATGCGCTATGTACAGGGTACTATAAAAACACTATATACAGGGTACTATAAATGCGCTATATACAGGGTACTATAAATGCGCTATGTACAGGGTACTATAAACGCACTATGTACAGGGTATCATAAATGCGCTATGTACAGGGTACTATAAACGCACTATGTACAGGGTATTATAAAAACACTATATACAGGGTACTAAAAACGCACTATGTACTGGGTATTATAAAAACTCTATATACAGGGTACTATAAACGCACTATGTACTGGGTATTATAAAAACACTATATACAGGGTACTAAAAACGCACTATGTACAGGGTACTATAAAAACACTATATACAGGGTACTATAAACGCACTATGTACAAGGTATTATAAAAACACTATATACAGGGTACTATAAACGCACTATGTACTGGGTATTATAAAAACACTATATACAGGGTACTATAAATGCGCTATGTACAGGGTACTATAAATGCGCTATGTACAGGGTATTATAAAAACACTATATACAGGGTACTATAAATGCGCTATGTACTGGGTATTATAAAAACACTATATACAGGGTACTAAAAACGCACTATGTACAGGGTACTATAAAAACTCTATATACAGGGTACTATAAACGCACTATGTACAGGGTATTATAAAAACACTATATACAGGGTACTAAAACGCACTATGTACAGGGTACTATAAAAACACTATATACAGGGTACTATAAATGCGCTATGTACAGGGTATTATAAATGCGCTATGTACAGGGTACTATAAATGCGCTATGTACAGGGTACTATAAATGCGCTATGTACAGGGTACTATAAATGCGCTATGTACAGGGTACTATAAATGCGCTATGTACAGGGTACTATAAATGCGCTATGTACAGGGTACTATAAATGCTCTATGTACAGGGTATTATAAGCGCTATGCAGGGTACTTAAATGCGCTATGTACAGGGTACTATAAACGCACTATGTACAGGGTATTATAAATGCGCTATGTACAGGGTACCTCTAAATGCGCTATGTACAGGGTACTATAAACGCACTATGTACAGGGTATTATAAATGCGCTATGTACAGGGTACTATAAACGCACTATGTACAGGGTACTATAAATGCACTATGTACAGGGTACTATAAATGCGCTATGTACAGGGTACTATAAATGCGCTATGTACAGGGTACTATAAATGCGCTATGTACAGGGTATTATAAATGCGCTATGTACAGGGTACTATAAATGCGCTATGTACAGGGTACTATAAATGCGCTATGTACAGGGTACTATAAATGCACTATGTACAGGGTATTATAAATGCACTATGTACAGGGTACTATAAATGCGCTATGTACAGGGTACTATAAATGCACTATGTACAGGGTATTATAAATGCACTATGTACAGGGTACTATAAATGCGCTATGTACAGGGTACTATAAATGCGCTATGTACAGGGTACTATAAATGCGCTATGTACAGGGTACTATAAATGCTCTATGTACAGGGTATTATAAATGCACTATGTACAGGGTATTATAAATGCGCTATGTACAGGGTATTATAAATGCACTATGTACAGGGTACTATAAATGCACTATGTACAGGGTATTATAAATGCGCTATGTACAGGGTATTATAAATGCGCTATGTACAGGGTACTATAAATGCGCTATGTACAGGGTACTATAAATGCGCTATGTACAGGGTACTATAAATGCGCTATGTACAGGGTACTATAAATGCTCTATGTACAGGGTATTATAAATGCACTATGTACAGGGTATTATAAATGCGCTATGTACAGGGTACTATAAATGCGCTATGTACAGGGTACTATAAATGCTCTATGTACAGGGTATTATAAATGCACTATGTACAGGGTACTATAAATGCGCTATGTACAGGGTATTATAAATGCACTATGTACAGGGTATTATAAATGCACTATGTACAGGGTACTATAAATGCTCTATGTACAGGGTACTATAAATGCACTATGTACAGGGTACTATAAATGCACTATGTACAGGGTACTATAAATGCACTATATACAGGGTACTATAAACGCACTATGTACAGGGTACTATAAATGCACTATGTACAGGGTACTATAAATGCGCTATGTACAGGGTACTATAAATGCACTATGTACAGGGTACTATAAATGCGCTATGTACAGGGTACTATAAATGCGCTATGTACAGGGTACTATAAATGCGCTATGTACAGGGTACTATAAATGCTCTATGTACAGGGTATTATAAACGCACTATGTACAGGGTACTATAAATGCGCTATGTACAGGGTACTATAAATGCGCTATGTACAGGGTACTATAAAAACAAAAAGCAAAACGGCTTAGTTGCCCGTAACAACCAATCACAGTGATAAATGTACATAGTATATACATCATGTGTGGTGAGTATCTGCCGGCACCTATTACATATGAGATGTAAGTAAGATGTGTTTCTCTTGCCTTTCTTCTCCAGGTCCAGGGTCAGCTGCCCCCCCTAATGATCCCAGTGTTCCCTCCCGACCAGAGGACGTTAGCAGCCGCTGCAGCCGCTCAGCAAGGCTTTCTCATCCCTCCTGGCTTTAGCTATAAGGCCGGATGCAGTAAGTTTTATTTCTTACTACTTGGTGACACCAGAGTCATTGGGGGAGATTTATCAAAATTGATGCAAAGGAAAACTGACTTAGTTGCCCAATAGCAACCAATCAGATTCCACCCTTCATTTCCCAAAGGAGGTCTGAAAAATGAAAGGTGGAAGCTGATTGGCTGCTGTGGGCAACTAAGTTTTCTTTGCCTCAGTTTTGATAAATCGCCCTCATTGTATTAAAACTTCAAAGTATCAGAGCAAAGAAGATCCCAGAGAATATCTGTGGTGTAATGCTCCAGTCACACCTAGAGCTGCATCAGCCATTCGGCTGATTTCTTGTTAGGTCTAGACTTAGAAACAATCCGTTCTACGATGCATGTTTGGAGCTCAGCTAAAGTTTTTTAAGGGCTCGTTCACAATAGCGTAAGGGCAATATATGGGCAGTGGCCGTGCGCACTCCATGGTGCGAATGTGCACCCATTGACTTGAATGGGTCTGTAATACGCAAGATACGACTGAAAATAAAACTTTAGCTATCTTTTGTGGAGCAGAGGCACGGATCAGAAACTCCCAGAAACAGCTCTGCTCTGTGTCTCCGCACCGCAGAAAGATTGGACATGTTCTATCCTTGGCCGTATCTTGGATTGCAGAACTATTCAAGTGAATTAGTCAGCATCCGGAGTGCACACGGCCAGTGTCCGTGCATTGCGGACTGCTGTTCGCGCACCGCAGCGCGATGTGCATGAGCCCTAATGGTGTGTCTGTCACCCCAAGCCTGATGGATTCCAGCTATCGGCTGACAGCATTGTAAGGGGTTAGAAGTTACCCTATTCCGTTTTTTGGACCAATTTTCTGTTTTAATTTTCTCTGATATCAACCACTAACAAACTGTTATGAGGGTTACTGGCCCTTTAAGAGCACAATTTGAAAAATGAACAACCTATAAAATATGTCTTATTAGATTGTTTAATATATAAAAATGCTACCCCTGCCTTCCATCTCTGCTTTTCGGGTGACATTAGCCATGGCTCTTTAGTTGGCCGTTCTCCTGGAAGACTTCATGACTTTTGCTCAGTGAAACAAATTTCCTCTTTATCCGCCATAATCTATTCTGTATCATCAGCCGAGCGCAGAGATAAAGAGATAATCATATCAGCGGCCAAACACACAACACTCCGCTCATCCTTATTAATTGCACATAAAGACTTTAAATATTTTGTCCTGTCGCTTTAAGCCGATTCCTGGTAATCAGGTCGCTGGCATCAGAAGCGCCGCGCACATTCCTGTCCTGTCGCAACTTTGCTCCATAAATATAGCAAATTCAGTCAAGTGACAAAACTTGCCCCAGCGCGTCTAGGGAGTGTGTGCCCGGCCTTAGCATTACCTATGACCAGTTGCAGTATTATGCTTGTGGGACAGTCACCACATGAGAGCTGCGCTGCCTTCTAGAGCAGTATACTGTTTTCGGGAAAGTCCCCATTTGAGAGCCTTGCTGTATTCTGGAGAGCCCCCATATGAGCACTGCACTGAATTCTGGAGTGGTCCCATATGAGCGCTCCACTGAATTCTGGAGAGCCCCCATATGAGCGTTGCACTGAATTCTGGAGTGCTCCCATATGAGCTCTGCACTTAATTCTGGAGTGCTCCCATATGAGCGCTGCACTGAATTCTGGAGAGCCCCCATATGAGCGCTGCACTGAATTCTGGAGTGCTCCCATATGAGCGCTGCACTGAATTCTGGAGTGCTCCCATATGAGCGCTGCACTGAATTCTGGAGTGCTCCCATATGAGCTCTGCACTGAATTCTGGAGTGCTCCCATATGAGCACTGCACTGAATTCTGGAGAGCCCCCATATGAGCGCTGCACTGAATTCTGGAGAGCCCCAATATTAGCGCTGCACTGAATTCTGGAGTGCTCCCATATGAGCTCCATGTTGTGTTGTGCATAGCCTTCATATGAATGGTTCACTCCGGAGAACCCCCATATGAGTGTCCTGCTGCACTCATATGTATGCCACGCTGCACTCTGGAGAGCCCCCATATGAGCACTACACTGCGTTTTGGAGAGCCCCCATAAGATTGCCATGCTGTGTTCTGTTGAGCCCCATTTTGAGTGCTTCACTGTGTTCAGGAGAGCCCCCATATGATCTCCATGCTGTGTTCGAGATAGCCCCATGTGAGCGCCACACTGAATTCTGGAGAGCCCCCATATGAGCCCTGCACTGAGTTTTAGAAAGCCCCCATATGATCTCCATGCTGTGTTCGAGATAGCCCCATGTGAGCGCCACACTGAATTCTGGAGAGCCCCCATATGAGCCCTGCACTGAGTTTTAGAAAGCCCCCATATGATCTCCATGCTGTGTTCGAGATAGCCCCATGTGAGCGCCACACTGAATTCTGGAGAGCCCCCATATGAGCCCTGCACTGAGTTTTAGAAAGCCCCCATATGATCTCCATGCTGTGTTTTGTTGAGCCCCCATATGCACATTGGGATGTACCTTCTTCCCTTTTCCTATAAGTAGCCATTATTAAAGAAGACAAGGTTTAATTGCTGCCGCGTTTTATTCGCATTCCTCTCCCGGCTCAAATTGTGAAGGCTACGAGGAAAATGCAGCAGCACAATAGAAGCTTTTCATGAGGCCGCAGCGCACAAAAGGCAGCTTAGGAAGGGGAGAGCAGCGGCGTGCGATGTGCAGGTGGAGAGGAGATAAAAGGTGCTGACGATTCTGTTATTCTCCCACTCAGGTGACCCTTACCCTGTACAGCTGATTCCAACCACCATGGCAGCTGCTGCCGCCGCCGCCACACCGGGCATAGGACCTCTTCAGCTACAGGTAAGACCTCCAGTATTGCTCCAGGTCCTGGGGGAGGGGGACGACTTGTGTGTGAGGAGAGGTCGGTGCTATTGTGCATCCAGATGAACACTTTCCATCTGTGATATTTGTGAGCATTCACCTCACACACACACAACATCAAAGTAATCCATAGATGACAAGATGGCAGTGCCAAAAATGAGAGAAAGTGGCGCCCGCAACATTTTTTGCAGTTTGCAACTTTTTTTTGTTTTTTAGATCACTGCTCCATATGATAGTAGACAGTAGGAGCTGTCCCGGGGAGTGGGAGGTGTTTAACCGAACTCTCGCTCAGGTTGTCCCCTAACTTTTCCTAGAGTCCTGATGGCTACTGATGTGTAGGATGCATCACTGTGCACAGCCATAGGGATCTCGTGATGATGCCACACTGGTGGTCTAATGTCTGGTCACGTGGGGCCTGCAGAGCACTACCCCTTCTTAGTAGTGGGGAGGTGGGCTCTGAACATTAGGCTTTCCCTCCAAGATATCCTTAACGGGGTTTCCATAGAGAATGACTTTAATATTCCGAGAACAAGATCCTGCAGGGGCTAAGATACGTTCAAATATAGACACAGACTGGAGGAGTTAATCCTGGCATGACAATTGTCACACAGATCAATGATGGAGGCAAGGACAATGTGATTTAATCATTGACTTCACTGGCCGGATTCAAAGCACAATGGGCTCTTATCTATCCCGCATTGCACGGCGGCTGCAACGTCAGAGGCGCGTGCTGGATCCAAGCAACCTGGCCACCACCCGGCGTGTAGGTTACATGAGATGAACTGCCCCAAAAAGCTCCACCTTTCCTGAACTAAAATAGGAAATCAGAGCTCCGCTTTGCAATTGCGTAAATTTAAACACCCAATGTGGTAGTTCTCTCAGAGATGCCTGACTCCTCCAGGTTTATATGAACAGAGCCTAAGACATAAAAAAGTATTCATACCCCGAACATAGACTCTTTGCTATGTAGCTATAAAAATCAGGAAACACTCCAAGGGGGTTGATATTTTTTCTTTTCTTGTGACCCCCTGTTTCTATGATCTGGGTCCTTCTTGATGTCTTCTCACAGTCTTGTGATGCATCTTCTCATTATCGTTACTGTGTGATCAGCAAAGCCTCTTCTCCGAGCAGAGGTGACTCCATCTTTAATCCCGCAGAGCGTCTCACAGCTGCCGCCACATTCTGGGGGTGATAGCAACTTGTCGCACCACAAAGATCTTAATCCACCGGGGCATTGAATTCTCCCAGTGATTGTTCTCATTTCCCGGCCAATAGTTTGTTAATCAGGACACAACAATAGCGCTGATTAATTGGCACTAATACCAACGAGTGGAGCGCGCGGCGCGGTGCAGGCAGAGCGGCCGAGGAGGGGACGGCAGCTGTTGGCATCATTGTCACATCCAGCGCTTTTCATTTTCCCTGTAAACAATATCACAATGAGATTTAATACAATCCTGCTCCCGGTGAGAACGCACCTTGCCTGCCCGTCTAAGCCGCGCCATTCTCGTCTCTGGAGATGTCGCTGCTGCTAAATCCGCCCCTTACGCGGCTCAGCTGAACACGACACAATGGAGCCCTTGTGTCCATCTGTCTGCGAGAGAAAAATGGCGCCATATCTGTCACAGTTCACCTGCTGTCCGCCATCTCAAGGAGGTTTTCTAGTGCTGTCCAATGGACAAAGCCGCCTCCATCTTTGGGCAAGTGATTTACCACTCGCTGCAAAATGGAGATGTAGGTGCTGAATTTTTAGTGTTTATGGAAGCGGCGGGCGATTCCTCTCTTCACATCACAGAATTTAGGTTGTGCGTGTCTTGAACTGCTGCCCCCTGGCCCATGTGGGTTGGCATTAAAGCCCATGGAAAGGCTTTGCCCGGGGGTAGATTGTGCTCAGCCGCTGACATTGTGATCATCCCCCAGAAGGGGCCCTGCAGCTTTATGACATTTGGACAAAGGAAATAGCGAGACGGAGAATGTCTCCGGGCCCCTTCCTCTGTATTTCTTGCTTCTCAGTGCAGTGACTTTTGTTGTAACCAGGCACTATAAGCATGTTTCACCTATAGTGCAAGCTGGGAGTTATAGTCCGTGGAGCTTTTAGCACGATATGTTTGCCATTTCTGCAGATAGTGAAGCAGATTTATCGCTGGGTGACATGTGGGTGGTCACCCACCATTAGCAGAAGGATGACGCAGGGGCTTATAGTTTGTGGGTATTCCTTGATTTCGGAAAGAAAGGCTTGTTAATATCCTGCTCTCTTTGTAACAGTGACTCATCCAATGACTAAGTCTCCTGTGTCCTGCCGGCTGGGAGTATGAATACTTTTACAAGGCACTGAGGCAGAGCCTTTACCAGTGGATCTCAAAGCTGCAGCAGCGACACCCTGGTAGTTACAGTATTTGTCATGATCCCACTCGTATATTTTATCAGTGCTGAACCTAATGCAATAATATAATACACTACTTTCACTCTGCCTGTGTCAGTCTTCACTGCCATATAGAACTGTAACTCCCAGCAGAGTGTGGGAGTAACACGTTGGCTGTGATCTACAGCGAGGGCTACTAGCACAGAACCCTCCAAAAGGTGCAAATATGGAATAAATGATTCTCGTTGCATCGATTCACATTTGACGTATTTCCTCCTCTGCCCACCTCCTGTTTAAGATCATAAATTCTCTGCCAGCCTCGCCCTCTGGTGCCCTCATCGCGCCAAGGTCGCCATTTAGTGCCAATGACCTCAACATCTTGTCACATCCAAAGGTCACTCTGGTTGAGGCCGAGACATGAATCTGCGAGGTGGTGGTGCAGGGGGAGGGGGCATTATTTGGGTAGTAAATCTCCCTCTTTATAAATCTAAGTATTCATACTCTGGGCTGACAGGAAAGGACAGAGTCTCCATCTCCGTTTTTTGCGCCCGTCGTCTCCCTTATTCATGTAACTTTTTTGGGGGGGAGAGGGGGGGGGAGTATAAAAAACACATTGTGGATTTTCATTGAAATTTCTAAAATTCTTATATTACGGCCTGTCCATTGCCCATCTAGGAGACAATAACCCCCATGATCCTAAAATCTGCCCCTGTCCGTGGTCTCCCTGTGCCCCTGCCGCTGCAGCATTCTCAGGTGCGTTTGGTCCCATGGCCACTGCGGCTAATCACATCACCCCTTTTCGCACAGTATGTTGCTTTATATTGTGCAGGCCTCACTTTCCGGTTACATTTGGGCCATTTCTGGCGTGGGCTCTTTGTTGTACAGTACTAGATGTCTTTGCCCTGTAGCTGAAGCTTCATCCTCCTCCCCAGCATCAGGGGAGACACCGCTATTAAGAGCTGCATTCCGGCACCGGAGCTGGAACTCGTAGTAATGGATTTCTCTATCTGGACGAATGTGGAAAGAACCGCGCCAAATTCCTGAGTATTAATGAGGCAGAGCCAGAGATGGTTGATTAGCGAGGACATCCTGACAATTATACCATTTATTATACTCCGGAAATCTAGTCACTGACTGCCAGCAAATATTCACATGTAGCAGAGCTGATATTGTTATTTAGTGATTTAGTGTGCCATCTGTGGTGTTACATGGGACTGCAGGTAACATGTAGTGCATTATCTGCACTCGGAGAGTTATTACTATATGTAGTGTTACATATCATGTGCATTATCTCTAGTGTTACATAGGACTGCAGCTAACATCTACATTTTCTTTATCACTGTTGTCTGATGTTACATTGGACTGCAGGTAACATCTACTACATTATCTGTAGTCAATGAGATATCGTGTATTATCGCTGGTGTTACATAGGAGTGCAGCTTACATCTACTAGATTTTCTGTAGATTTTCTGTAGTGTGTTATCTGTGGAGTTACATAGGACTGTAGGTGACATCTACTACATTATCTGTATTCAGAGAGTTATCACTGTGTTATCTGTAGTGTTACATAGGACTGCAGGAAACATCTACTACATTATATGTACTCAGAGAGTTATCACTGTGTTATGTGTGGTGTTACATAGGACTGTAGGTGACATCTACTACATTATCTGTATTCAGAGAGTTATTGTGTTATGTGTGGTGTTACATAGGACTGCAGGTAACATCTACTACATTATCTGTACTCAGAGAATTATTATTGTGTTATGTGTGGTGTTACATAGGACTGCAGGTGACATCTACTACATTATCTGTACTCAGAGAGTTATCACTGTGTGCTATCTGTGGTGTTACATAGGACTGCTGGAAACACCTTCTACCTTAGAAGTGCTGAGTTACTGCCTTTTTATTTGTGGTATTACATAAGACAGCAGGTATTACATGACAACCTCCGCTCAGCTGTGCGGTGGATTTTGTGTGTAACCTCTCGTTATATATGCTGCGTACGTGTATTGACGCTTGTGCTATAACGGTCCCTTCCTCTGTGATTGATGACCTCAGCGAGGCGCAAGCTCCTTCTGCCTCCTCTCTGGTAACGATCAGTTACTCTACAATGACATGAAGAGGGTCAATCAAACGGGTCATACATCATATGGAGAGGCAGATGTTGCAACATATTGTGATAGATTACTGCGCTGTAAGTGGAGATGGCATGTGGAGGACGGGAGGAGCTGACAGGGAGACGAGTGATCAGCGCTGCTGAGGAATGGACACTGAGACCCTCATCTAGAAGAGGGGTGCAGAGGTAACTCCTCATCGGGGAGCAGTGCGCACCCTGTACGCAGCCATGATCAGCGATTCTCCGTCACTTCAGTTGTCGCAGAGCTGAGTCAGTACTTGATCTTTGGGGATGTCTCATTACGTTTCCTAAACTGTGAAGTCCACACTTTTTGCGCTGTCAATTATAAACACACCCCTCCCCCATCACCACAATAGTACCGTTTTGGAACCCGTCAGAAAGTTGTCACGGATCTTTACATAAAACTCTCCTAAAAATAATCTGCAGCTGTGTTTAGTTAGTGTTAGGGAGTCGGCCCAGTCCTGACAAGAAATGTGCCGGAGTCAGTGAGTAAACATTAGCTCATGCCCTGGTCGGAGCGTGGTGTAGGTGTGAGGCCGACCGTGCCCGCGCTTATTTATTGCAACGTAGGGAAAACGGTTATGAAAAAATGTGTAATAATAACTCGTGAGCGCACGGACAGGCACCATGAATATATCTCAAATCACTGCCAGAAAGTGAGCCGCTATTTTGTGGCAGATAATAAAATGTTGTAACGCAGAATATTCCTTCACAACACAACATAGAATTCGGTTTTACACAGTATCGTTTTGTATCTACAGACTACATTTAGTGTTTTTTTTCCCATTTTTTGTTTGTTTTTTTGTAGATTTTATTATTATCGGCACGCTCTTTCTGTCTTCTGGACCGCACATTTCTGACTTCATGTACACTTGTCAGCTTTTGTGTCTCCCCTGTAGCAGATAGCGGGGCGGCCGCCGCTCACTCAGTCACTTTGATATTCAGTCACCACATTACCCCATGTGACGTCTTGAGGAGCAGCGTTGCCCGCTTTCGTGTCGCGTCTTCTTGGCCGTCAACCAACCCAGCAACCAAGTGTGTTTTGCCCAGTGAGGAGATGCAGCTATTGCCTGTCACTTTGTATTAATCGCCTCCTCACATTCGCCTCGGAACCTCCCTGAAATCAACACATTTACAGTCTGAGCTCCCAGGGAAGATTTTGTTTTATTTCCTTCGACCCAGTTGTCCTCTCCTGGCGCTGCATCTTCGCTTTGTATCAGAGGGGCCTGACCACAAGGCAGACATGTCCCATCCTCCCGTCACTCATGGTCTGCCATTTTAGAATGATAAATGTGCTGTTATGGATTAAGTCTGGCGCGTATTGAAAAGAGGCATGAGGCACACGCCACCTCACAGTCACACAGTCATAGGTTTACATTTTTTTGCCACATTTTATTTACGTTCTTCTTCTTGATCTTTGTGTGTTTGGTTGTTACCAGGATGGGGAGGGGAATCTTAAAATAATGGGTCCATACATACAAAAGAAAGGGAAATACTAACCGAAAAAGTGGTACTGTGCAGTATCCATATATATAAAATAAGAGCAGATACTGATAATTACACCCAGTATACAGGACAAGAGAAGTGGTACTGTGCAGTGTTATATATACAGAATAAGAGCAGATACTGAGAATTACACCCAGTATACAGGACAGGAGAAGTGGTACTGTGCAGTGTCCATATATACAGAATAAGAGCAGATACTGAGTATTACACCCAGTATACAGGACAAGAGAAGTGGTACTGTGCAGTGTTCATATATCCAGAATAAGAGCAGATACTGAGAATTACACCCAGTATACAGGACAAGAGAAGTGGTACTGTGCAGTGTCCATATATACAGAATAAGAGCAGATACTGAGAATTACACCCAGTATACAGGACAGGAGAAGTGGTACTGTGCAGTGTCCATATATACAGAATAAGAGCAGATACTGAGAATTACACCCAGTGTACAGGACGAGAGAAGTGGTACTGTGCAGTGTCCATATATACAGAATAAGAGCAGATACTGAGAATTACATCCAGTATACAGGACAGGAGAAGTGGTACTGTGCAGTGTCCATATCTACAGAATAAGAGCAGATACTGAGAGTTACACCGAGAATATAGGACAAGAGAAGTGGTACTGTGCAGTGTTCATATATCCAGAATAAGAGCAGATACTGAGAAATACACCCGGTATACAGGACAAGAGAAGTGGTACTGTGCAGTGTCCATATATACAGAATAAGAGCAGATACTGAGAATTACACCCAGTATACAGGACAGGAGAAGTGGTACTGTGCAGTGTCCATGTATACAGTATAAGAGCAGATACTGAGAATTACACCCAGTATACAGGACAGGAGAAGTGGTACTGTGCAGTGTCCATATATACAGAATAAGAGCAGATACTGAGAATTACACCCGGTATACAGGACAAGAGAAGTGGTACTGTGCAGTGTCCATATATACAGAATAAGAGCAGATACTGAGAATTACACCCAGTACACAGGACAAGAGAAGTGGTACTGTGCAGTGTCCATATATATACAGAATAAGAGTAGATACTGGGAATTACACCCAGTATACAGGACAAGAGAAGTGGTACTGTGCAGTGTCCATATATACAGAATAAGAGCAGACACTGAGAATTCCACCCAGTATACAGGACAAGAGAAGTGGTACTGTGCAGTGTCCATGTATACAGAATAAGTGCAGATGCTGAGAATTGCACCCAGTATACCGGACAAGAGAAGTGGTACTGTGCAGTGTCCATATATACAGAATAAGAGCAGATACTGAGAATTACACCCAGTATACAGGATAAGAGAAGTGGTACTGTGCAGTGTCCATGTATACAGAATAAGAGCAGATACTGAGAATTACACCCAGTATACAGGACAAGAGAAGTGGTACTGTGCAGTGTCCATGTATACAGAATAAGAGCAGATACTGAGAATTACACCCAGTATACAGGACAGGAGAAGTGGTACTGTGCAGTGTCCATATCTACAGAATAAGAGCAGATACTGAGAATTACACCCAATATACAGGACAAGAAAAGTGGTACTGTGCAGTGTACATATATGCAGAATAAGAGCAGATACTGAGGATTACACCCAGTATACAGGATAAGAGAAGTGGTACTGTGCAGTGTCCATGTATACAGAATAAGAGCAGATACTGAGAATTACACCCAGTATACAGGACAGGAGAAGTGGTACTGTGCAGTGTCCATATCTACAGAATAAGAGCAGATACTGAGAATTACACCCAATATACAGGACAAGAAAAGTGGTACTGTGCAGTGTACATATATGCAGAATAAGAGCAGATACTGAGGATTACACCCAGTATACAGGATAAGAGAAGTGGTACTGTGCAGTGTCCATGTATACAGAATAAGAGCAGATACTGAGAATTACACCCAGTATACAGGACAAGAGAAGTGGTACTGTGCAGTGTCCATATATACAGAATACGAGCAGATACTGAGAATTACACCCAGTATACAGGACAGGAGAAGTGGTACTGTGCAGTGTCCATATATACAGAATAAGAGCAGATACTGAGAATTACACCCAGTATACAGGACAAGAGAAGTGGTACTGTGCAGTGTCCATATATACAGAATAAGAGCAGATACTGAGAATTACACCCAGTATACAGGACAGGAGAAGTGGTACTGTGCAGTGTCCATATATACAGAATAAGAGCAGATACTGAGAATTACACCCAGTATACAGGACAGGAGAAGTGGTACTGTGCAGTGTCCATATATACAGAATAAGAGCAGATACTGAGAATTACACCCAGTATACAGGACAAGAGAAGTGGTACTGTGCAGTGTCCATATATACAGAATAAGAGCAGATACTGAGAATTACACCCAGTATACAGGACAGGAGAAGTGGTACTGTGCAGTGTCCATATATACAGAATAAGAGCAGATACTGAGAATTACACCCAGTATACAGGACAAGAGAAGTGGTACTGTGCAGTGTCCATATATACAGAATAAGAGCAGATACTGAGAATTACACCCAGTATACAGGACAGGAGAAGTGGTACTGTGCAGTGTCCATATATACAGAATAAGAGCAGATACTGAGAATTACACCCAGTATACAGGACAGGAGAAGTGGTACTGTGCAGTGTCCATATATACAGAATAACGAGCAGATACTGAGAATTACACTCCAGTATACAGGACAAGAGAAGTGGTACTGTGCAGTGTCCATATATACAGAATAAGAGCAGATACTGAGAATTACACCCAGTATACAGGACAGGAGAAGTGGTACTGTGCAGTGTCCATATATACAGAATAAGAGCAGATACTGAGAATTACACCCAGTATACAGGACAAGAGAAGTGGTACTGTGCAGTGTCCATATATACAGAATAAGAGCAGATACTGAGAATTACACCCAGTATACAGGACAGGAGAAGTGGTACTGTGCAGTGTCCATATATACAGAATAAGAGCAGATACTGAGAATTACACCCAGTATACAGGACATGAGAAGTGGTGCTGTGCAGTGTCCATATATACAGAATAAGAGCAGATACTGAGAATTACACCCAGTATACAGGACAAGAGAAGTGGTACTGTGCAGTGTCCATATATACAGAATATGAGCAGATACTGAGAATTACACCCAGTATACAGGACAAGAGAAGTGGTACTGTGCAGTGTCCATATATACAGAATAAGAGCAGATACTGAGAATTACACCCAGTATACAGGACAGGAGAAGTGGTACTGTGCAGTGTCCATATATACAGAATAAGAGCAGATACTGAGAATTACATCCAGTATACAGGACAAGAGAAGTGGTACTGTGCAGTGTCCATATATACAGAATAAGAGCAGATACTGAGAATTACACCCAGTATACAGGACAGGAGAAATGGTACTGTGCAGTGTCCATACATACAGAATAAGAGCAGATACTGAGAATTACACTCCAGTATACAGGACAGGAGAAATGGTACTGTGCAGTGTCCATATATACAGAATAAGAGCAGATACTGAGAATTACACCCAGTATACAGGACAGGAGAAGTGGTACTGTGCAGTGTCATATATACAGAATAAGAGCAGACACTGAGAATTACACCCAGTATACAGGACAATAGAAGTGGTACTGTGCAGTGTCCATATATACAGAATACGAGCAGATACTGAGAATTACACCCAGTATACAGGACAAGAGAAGTGGTACTGTGCAGTGTCCATATATACAGAATAAGAGCAGACACTGATGATTACACCCAGTATACAGGACAGGAGAAGTGGTACTGTGCAGTGTCCATATATACAGAATACAAGCAGATACTGAGAATTACACCCAGTATACAGGACAAGAGAAGTGGTACTGTGCAGTGTCCATATATACAGAATAAGAGCAGATACTGAGAATTACACCCCGTATACAGGACAGGAGAAGTGGTACTGTGCAGTGTCCATATATACAGAATAAGAGCAGACACTGAGAATTACACCCAGTATACAGGATAAGAGAAAAGTTTATTTTCACCATGCTGGAGCTTGTAGTCTGGCAACAGTAAGCACGGTACCATTTTTCCCCAATATTTATTCTGCAGTAGTAGCTTGCACCCAGGACATGTGGCTGCTGTCACCCCCTCAGCACTTCTGTGACTTCCATTTTTCTTCCCGTGAGACAGGGAATGTTAAGGTGACAGCTCCTAGCATGAAGCATGTCATGGAAATGGAGCACAAGGAAAAGCTGCAAACAGCGGTGGGAATGACACCCGTCTCACCCATCTCTATCTTTCTCTCTACAGCAATTTTATGCCGCACAGCTCGCTGCCATGCAGGTGTCTCCGGGGAACAAGATGCCTGGTATGCCGCAGGGGAACCTCGCTGCTATGTCTCCAACAAGTATGAACACAGAGAAGAATACAAGCAGCCCGCCGCCCAAAACCAAGGTATCCAGCACACGCACACAGCAGCATAATGTCACAGGGACCTGATGCTCAGAGGTCTGGTGTCACTGCCATTATATATGTTTCTGGGAAAGTTGGGTGATAATGGCCACCTTTTAAGCTTGTGGGCTTATTTCACATGAGAGATTCACGTTCTCCATGGACAGTGCATGTATCCATTCGGTTCTGTATTCAGATGTCTGTGGACAGAATATGTCCTTTCCATTCATTGGGTCAGGGAAAACGGAAAGCAGACAGATGCCCTGTATATGATCTGATATTTATTTCATTGCATAAAAAATTGATAAAAAGTTTGGATCAGCCCCAGAGAAAAATACTGAGTCTGAGTATTTGCGTCCAGAAAATTTACACCGACTTAAAGGGCTTTGCTCATATCAGGGGGGCTGGAGGAACCCGGAAATATCACTATCTTCACCCCTCCGGCCCCCCTGATATGAGCATCGGAGCATTTCAAAGCAAGGGCAGCGGCTTCCGCCCAGCAGTGTTCCCGGTGACATCACCGGGCTTACTGCTGGTTTGAAGTCTCTGCCTAGTACGTCACCGGATCTCCTAAAAATGCCTTTTCCCTGCGCGATTCAGTGCAGGGCAGAGGAAAGCATCGGAGCATGAAATGGGTGAAGATGGGGATATGTCCGGGTTCAGCTCTGAACCCGGACATCCCATTTAAAGACTTAGGGCTCATACACATGACAGTGAAAACCTGCCGTCTCACGGTAGTTTTCAGAACCAATTAAAGTCTATGAGGTTATTCACATGGCCATTTTTTAACAGCCAGTGAATAGCGGTCATCAAAAAGTACACGACTTGTCATTAGGCACATCTACCAACAAAAAACAGCGTAAAAAGCCAGTCTTTGTAAATGACCCCCACTGTGTTTACACTGGTGCACTTGAGCTCAGTACATCAGCCACATTTGCAAATTTCAGAAAAGAAAAATTGAATAGAAATGGGGCAAAAAAAAAAAAGGGGAAAAACCTCTGAAAATGGCTGCGAAATAGCTGAGCGCACGGAACGAGCCCTGCTGTTTTCAATCTGCTGTGTGCCAGTAGGAGACTCGGAGTGCATGAGCGAGAAGGCAAAGATAATACCTGGAAATGATAGACGAGCGCTGACCCAGGGGCTCAGCCTGGAAATCCTACACATTGATTTCTCTCGGCTTCCCTGCTGAGCGATCCGGCAGAGTTCACTTGTAATAAAAGAACAAGATTGTGTCCTAATGGCGACGGCAGCTGACAGACATGGCGCTCTGCATGCTCTCCGTCTCAGAGACAAGTCGCACGACCAACCTGTGACGACTTGTCCCCTCCTGTTAACGCGCACCATCTGAATAAATAGGCTGCAGGTCGGGGCTGCGTGGCTCATTATCCACCTGCTGCACCCCGCTCTACTCCACCTGCGAAAACGATTAACATCCCGAGAACCTAAACCCCTATTTTACACGTGTGAAATATATGAATAAGTGGAACCACACAGACCTCCACCCCAAACCTACAATACAACCTGGAGACATCTGGTGACAGTCACCCAGCTTTCCACAGACCCTGAAGGTTTTGTCACCCAGCTTTCCACTATAGATCTTGACCCCCAGTTTATAACAGTCCCTTAAAGAGCTATAAACCTGTCTCGTTACATAGAATAGGATTTCTCTTGTACTGCTCTGCCTTTGTGTGAGTCTCCACTGTAGTTCTGGCATTCTGTTCATGAATCAGGAAGCACAGGATGAGCAGAGCTATAGGCACTGCGTCTGTGATCTATGGAGGGTGGTTGGCCACATTCAGATCAATATTCCACGTGCAACATTTCTGCACTGACATTCCAATTATGGGTGCATATTAAATGTCTTGTACAATATGCACTTAATGGGGGTCAATTACTAAGACCGCCATTTATTGACGGCCCTGTTTGTACCTTTTATGCCAGTGTTGCTGCCGGAAGAGGAAAATGTGCCTAAAGTATAACAGGGCGTGCGCCTTGTCAAAAATTCGGCACATCTTTGGTAGTCCAAAAAGCTACACTATTTTTAAACCTTTTTTCTGGAGTAAAATTAGTAAATTTGACGGGGCCAGACGGGCGCTTAAAAATTCACAAAAAAGGGTTCGTACAACAATTTAATGCCAAAAAGAGACTGTTCGGAAATGACCCCCAATGTTTGTGTCTGTGGTCGCCTTTGGGACGCTAGGTCAATGAGCCGTTTGGATCGAGCGGCCGATGTTACGGTCCCACTGTGTCTTCTTATGGCTGTGACCCTAGAAACGTTTGAGTCCGGCAATTAGCGTCTTCGTCCATCTCCTGTAAATGACATTTGACAAATACACTGTCCCCACCGGACATGTCCCTACAGACGTCAACTGTCTCAACCTCTTCATCAAGGATCTAGCTGAAGAAAGCGTCTTGACACGGGGCAAACGTTGTGATGGATTAGGCCGTGGGTCACCGTGGACGCAGCACCGTATTCATCGCCTTCAGTCAGGCCAGCTTTCGGACACAACACCTCCCCCAACATTTCATTCCCAGAGCCCTGACGGCTGGGAGCTGGACACGTGCTGAGCTACATTTAATTTATCCGTCTGTTTTATGCCGCAGAGTGCTGCGCTCCATAACGAGCGATGTATCCAGGCACATTGTCATGGAGGCTGCACTATGTAGGCCAGCTGTCACCTGTGGCTGCAGATTATTGCACTGACTGTTACCTGGGATCATAAAGCAAGACGCCTCCAATTAGCGTCATCGTCCCTGAGAAACAGCTTATCTGTTCCCAGGGACTCCTTTAAGATGTGAATTATAGTGAGGGGTCTACGGGGAGGAGCAGAGAAAGATGAATCAGTACTAAGACTAGAGTCCAGACTACATACACACTCCAGACTCAGCCCACATATACATTATGGGGGAGATTTATCAAAACTGGTGTAAGGTAGAACTGCCTTAGTTGCCCATAGCAACCAATCAGATCCCACCTTTTATTTTTCAGAGCTCCTTTTGGAAAATGAAAGGTGGAATCTGATTGGTTGCTATAGGCAACTAAGCCAGTTCTACTTTACACCAGTTTTGATAAATCTCACCCAATATATATCTATCGGTCTGTGATAAATCTACAAGTACCAAAAATCATCTTCTTCTCCTGAACCTTAAAGGGCCGGTAACCCTATACTCTGGTGCTTATAGTGGTGCTGGAGCAGGTTTTCAGCACTGGAGATGGGTGACATCGGTGGTGATTATGGGGCTGAGAAGTTTCCACACTTCATGTCACCGCAGTTTGGTATGGGTGATAACAGAAGACAGTAGATTGTATTTACCTGTCTACAGTCAGCCTCTCTCCAACCTGAAGTAACAGGGACCAATAAATTGTTCTTCCCTGTGTAAAGCTGGCCAAACACGAGATACTTGTAGGCCAAATGATGCTTTGTCTGACAGCTATTTCGCCTGATCCTCCCATACATACGCATGCTTGGCTCAACTACTGCCAGATACCGCCATCAGCGGCTTCTCTCCTGAGAACAAAAGGAACAGGCAGTTGAAATCCAACATGCCCGACCCTCATGTCCCTCGAGCCATCTAGGATTATCTAGGAGGTCACCATGCACTTCAGATGCTCGGCTCAGTGGGTTTGGCCAGCACATATCTAATGTGTTTGGCTAGCTTTGCAGTCAGTTTAACCCAAGCCCTAAAATGACTTAGGCCTGTATTACACCAACAGATTATCTGACCAATATCTGTCCTATCAGACCAAAAGTTGGTGTGTATAAGGAAAGATCTGTGCGTGTAATTGGCCATCTGACCAATGATTAGTTATAAAAATCTGTCAGGTAATCTGTTGGTGTAATACAGGCCTTACAGCAGGGAACAACACATTGACCTGACCTGGCCTACAGTCAGCCTGAAATGGCTGATTACAGGGAGCACTAGACTACACTTACCTGTCCTGAGGTCCGTCTTTCCCTGGCCTGGAATGGCCGATAACAGGGAGCACTAGACTACACTTACCTGTCCTGAGGTCCGTCTTTCTCTGGCCTGGAATGGCCGATAACAGGGAGCACTAGACTACACTTACCTGTCCTGAGGTCAGTCTTTTCCTGGCCTGGAATGGCTGATAACAGGGAGCACTAGACTACACTTACCTGTCCTGAGGTCAGTCTTTCCCTGGCCTGGAATGGCTGATTACAGGGAGCACTAGACTACACTTACCTGTCCTGAGGTCCGTCTTTCCCTGGCCTGGAATGGCCGATAACAGGGAGCACTAGACTACACTTACCTGTCCTGAGGTCAGTCTTTTCCTGGCCTGGAATGGCCGATAACAGGGAGCACTAGACTACACTTACCTGTCCTGAGGTCATTCTTTCCCTGGCCTGGAATGGCTGATTACAGGGAGCACTAGACTACACTTACCTGTCCTGAGGTCAGTCTTTTCCTGGCCTGGAATGGCCGATTACAGGGAGCACTAGACTACACTTACCTGTCCTGAGGTCAGTCTTTCCCTGGCCTGGAATGGCTGATTACAGGGAGCACTAGACTACACTTACCTGTCCTGAGGTCAGTCTTTCCCTGGCCTGGAATGGCTGATTACAGGGAGCACTAGACTACACTTACCTGTCCTGAGGTCAGTCTTCCCCTGGCCTGAAATGGCTGATTACAGGGAGCACTAGACTACACTTACCTGTCCTGAGGTCAGTCTTTCCCTGGCCTGGAATGGCTGATTACAGGGAGCACTAGACTACACTTACCTGTCCTGAGGTCAGTCTTTCCCTGGCCTGGAATGGCCGATTACAGGGAGCACTAGACTACACTTACCTGTCCTGAGGTCAGTCTTTCCCTGGCCTGAAATGGCTGATAACAGGGGACATCAGACTGGCATCAGACTGCAGATGATCTCACATTCTTGGGATATGGTCGGGAGGGTTTCATAGATCTACAGTCGATACTTTATGGTAGACCTTGATCTGTGGCCATAATTAAGTTTACTAAATTAGTGAAGTGCAGCAGGTTTTGGGGTATCTGGCCTAGAAGCACCCCTCCCCCCATAATTACATATTACAAGAGGGGTCTTCATCGTGGCGGCTTCGTTTTTTCACAGACTGTGGTCTCAGTGGAATAGTTTTGTTGCATTAGTATATACCTAGCTGATTACATGGAACACAAGTCTGACTGTCATAACTGCCCCTCACTAGAAATCAATCTTGGGGGTCAGCTGTTCTCACTCTTTAAATCTGGTCTTATTGTGCAAAGTGAACACTGTAGAATGACCGTGCTGAGGATGAGGGACTCGTAGGACACCTCGTCAGGGTCCCCAGAGACCTCATGTCACACGGCTTGAAAGCGCTGACAGGCAGGAGACGCACATTCTGGGTACAGTGGAGTCTGATGGACAGGGTAACGGGCTGAATGCGGTAGGCAGAATAACAACCTCAAGAAGCAGTTGAACCGAGCAAGCCGGGAACCCGTGATCCTCAGTAGATATCCTGCACCCACAAAGATCCCTTCTCTGGGGACCCCTATAGATCTCAACTGCAGTGCTATCTCACCATCTAGAGTCACTCAGTCCCCCACAATTCCACGCACAGCGTGTACTTATCTTTAGCTTTGTTCATCCCGAGTTGTGTTTACGAATAGAATGCTAGAACTACAGTTGACTGACACACCAACAAAGCAGCTGGGGTGGTTGTAATGCTGTATCACAATGTAGATCCATATGCCATTCAGGGTCCAGAGAATACTGGTTGACCGTGGACCAGGAATGTTCTAGCAGCCTCGTCCATGAAGACAGTGACACAAGAGCTTACAGTCTGATTCTGCTGTACATGGAGTGCACAGTATGTCCTCCCCAGTTACGGATCCTGCCCCTGTCTCTCCAGGCTGCAGTTTGTCTTTGCCCTCTGTGTAAAGGGAAACTACAATTTAAAATAATTTAGGGTGACCCCCGTGCTGATCCCACTGAGCGCTGTGGTTATCAGCGGAGGCGCACGGACATCTGACATTGTATTTAATCTTAATAGAAATTCAGTCCTTGCGTCCTTCAAGTGATGGGGGGCGAGTGCGCAGAGAAGGATCGCTCCTCACCCCACCGCCGCTCTCTTACTCTTAGTCTTTGTGACTGCATATCACTTTGCATTTTCATTAGATCCACATCCCCTTGGGGGGGCCTGATACAAGGTTAAACCCTGCTTGGGCGAGGTGGCCATCCCTCTGTAGTGCCCAGACAGATGTCCACAATTCTGTGCAAAGCGCAAAGGTTGGTCCCTTGTATACAGGAACAGAGTGGCCCCTTCTTTATGTATAAGGATTTATGCCACAGTGGGCACTGCTCATAGGGGGCGATATATACATTATACTCTCCATTCACACAAAACATGCCCACTCTTTCCTACTGCTTTGTCTGTGTGTCAGTCTTCACTGCAGTTCTGCAATTTTACTCATAAACCAGCAAGCACAGGATGAACAGAGGTCTCTCCCAGATGGTGCAGTGCTATTAATTGTGGGACTAGAGATGATGAGATGCATTGGATATATAATAATCTGTGATTATCACCACTAACCATGTTAAGGCTGGGGGTAAAATGACGTCACATTATCTGAATAAATGGGTGCCCTGGTGGGGTGTCTGATTTTGGGTTGGGTAGTACAACGTCATACGCTTGGCCTGCATTATTAATCATCAGTTTTCTTCATTGTGTCTTTCACAGGATGACGTTGCACAGCCGCTGAACCTTTCTGCCAAGCCCAAGACATCAGACAGAAAATCACCCGCATCACCCTCCTCACCGCACATCCCAACGTCGAGGATAAGCAGCGGGATTAGTTCACACAAACCGTCCGTCTCC
This sequence comes from Bufotes viridis, assembly GCA_033119425.1. Lineage (NCBI taxonomy): Eukaryota > Metazoa > Chordata > Amphibia > Anura > Bufonidae > Bufotes > Bufotes viridis. The sequence goes on along the minus strand of CM065590.1, from coordinate 444,275,143 downwards.
TACACGCTCGCCAGCCCGCCCGTCAGAGTTAATTCTATAGGTAAGTTGTGTGACAGCATTAATGCCTAGAGCTGTATTGTGCGCCTACTGACATTGAGCTGAAGGGCGCAGTAGAGCTCCTAGTGTCCTGTGATGACTAGAGTGTAACTTTGTGCCACGTCTCTTACTGCGTCTTCTGCTTCTCTTTCATTCCTTTCACACCAGCAGTAAAGCACCTTCAGCCCCATCCCGCTATGGTCATGGCTTCCATATGGTGATGAGCCATTGATTTGTTTTTTGCCATATTGGTCAGCTCTGTTGGATGAAATTATTATGTGACCTAAATCCGACTGCTATGATTTTTTCTGTGATATGCCATTCCTTTAGATGGGTGTTACCAGTTGGGGGAGTGTCCCCACACAGTATGACTTTGGCAGCAGTGATTGTATAGTGTCACCCCACCTGGACCTTCATTGCAGACTGCTAGTAATTCATTCATAACTTCTAGCAGGAATAATAAAGTAATGGCACATTATACAGTGATGAGAATAAATGCTCCAGAATGGTTATTACTACAATACTCATGTCAGGAGAGGTGACAGGTCCTCTTTAAAGGTTCATTGATCAGTCCCCTCTACTGGGGTCCCCCAGTCCACCACAGAGTATATGGCTGGTGGGCTAAGGACTCCATGTTGTCACCCCTCCCCCATATGTGCAGTCACATCAGTCATTATCGCAGGTATCCGGTAGAATGGTTCAGATTTTGCAGCTTTCCTTGCACTTTTTATAGATTTTCTGTGTCAAAATACAAGATGTTGAACATCATTTGGTAATTTTATTTATTTTTCATGCAAATGACAAAACTTTATAAAGTACCCAATTAAGCTGTTTACAAGGGGAAGTTGAAGCAGGTGTTAATTACAGCCGTGTATCACAGTGCAGACTGCGCGACAGATTACATCGACGGATGCGCAAACACACAATAAGAAAGCCTAAACATGTTTGGTTCTGTTGTCAAACTCGTAGCCACATGAAGATGTGCGGCATACATCGCGCTCGCCTCCACCATATGCATCTACTTCCCATGTAAACACTCTGCTTCCTGTTTATACAGAACACATCGCTTTGGGTGCAAAAAATCCATTCACTTCTGGAACTGAAGAAATTGGAATGTATCCTGTGTTATTTTGTATCCTCAGCAGGGGGTTAACCCTTTCTAGGCCTGCCTGTATATGATATCATAGTTTATTAACTGTCCAGCACCCTGGCCCTGCTGTATTATGTCATAGTCTATTAACTGCTTAGCGCCCTGCCCTCACTGTATTATATCATAATCTAATTTTGCCCCTGATGTATTATATCATAATCTATTTACGGGTGAGAGCCCCACCTCTGATGTTTTATGTCATAGTCTATTTACTAATCAGGGCTCAACCTCTGCTGTATTATATTATAGTCTATTTAATGACCAAGGCCCTGCCCCTGTCATATTGTATCATAGTCTATTTACTGATCAGGGCCTCACCCCTTCAGTATTATATTATAGTCTATATACTGATCAGGGCCTCACCCCTTCTGTATTATATTATAGTCTATTTACTGATCAGGGCTTCACCCCTTCTGTATTATATTACCTCACCCTTACGTATTATATCATAGTCTACTTACTGATCAGGGCTTCACCCCTTCTGTATGATATTATAGTCTATTTACTGATCAGGACCTTACCCCTTCTGTATTATATTATAGTCTATTTACTGATCAGGGCCTCACCCCTTCTGTATTATATTAAAGTCTATTTACTGATCAGGGCCTCACCCCTTCTGTATTATATTATAGTCTATTTACTGATCAGGGCCTCACCCCTTCTGTATTATATTATAGTCTATTTACTGATCAGGGCCTCACCCCTTCTGTATTATATTATAGTCTATTTACTGATCAGGACCTCACCCCTTCTGCATTATATTATAGTCTATTTACTGATCAGGGCCTCACCCCTTCTGTATTATATTATAGTCTATTTACTGATCAGGGCTTCACCCCTTCTGTATTATATTATAGTCTATTTACTGATCAGGACCTTACCCCTTCTGTATTATATTAAAGTCTATTTACTGATCAGGGCCTCACCCCTTCTGTATTATATCATAGTCTATTTCCCCTTATGTATTATATCATTGTCTATTTACTGACCAAAGCCCCCTTCTGTATTATGTTATAGTTTATTTACTGATCAGGGCCCATCCCACCCCTCCTATAGTATATTATAGTCTATTTACTGATCAGAGTCTCTTCCCTTCTGTATTATATTATATTATAGTCTATTTACTGATCAGAGTCTCTTCCCTTCTGTATTATATTATATTATAGTCTATTTACTGATCAGTCCTCACCCGTTCTGTATTTTATCATAGTCTACTTACTGATCAGTCCTCACCCCTTCTGTATTATATTATATTATAGTCTATTTACTGATCAGGGCCTCACCCTTCTGTATTATATCATAGTCTACTTACTGATCAGGGCCTCACCCCTTCTGTATTATATCATAGTCTACTTACTGATCAGGGCCTCACCCCTTCTGTATTATATCATAGTCTACTTACTGATCAAGTCCTCACCCCTTCTGTATTATATTATAGTCTATTTACTGATCAGGGCCTCACCCTTCTGTATTATATTGTAGTATATTTACTGATCAGGGCCTCACCCCTTCTGTATTATATTATAGTCTATTTACTGATCAGGGCCTCACCCCTTCTGTATTATATTACCTCACCCTTCTGTATTATATCATAGTCTACTTACTGATCAGGGCCTCACCCTTCTGTATTATATCATAGTCTACTTACTGATCAGGGCCTCACCCTTCTGTATTATATCATAGTCTACTTACTGATCAGTCCTCACCCTTCTGTATTATATCATAGTCTACTTACTGATCAGTCCTCACCCGTTCTGTATTTTATCATAGTCTACTTACTGATCAGTCCTCACCCTTCTGTATTATATCATAGTCTATTTACTGATCAGTCCTCACCCTTCTGTATTTTATCATAGTCTATTTACTGATCAGGGCCTCACCCTTCTGTATTATATCATAGTCTATTTACTGATCAGGGCCTCACCCTTCTGTATTATATCATAGTCTACTTACTGATCAGTCCTCACCCGTTCTGTATTTTATCATAGTCTATTTACTGATCAGGGTCTCACCCTTCTGTATTATATTATAGTCTATTTCCCCTTATGTATTATATCATAGTCTATTTATTGGAGGCTCACCCCTACTGTATTATAACATGGCTCTTTAGCTTAGTATTTAGGCTGGTTTAGTATTTTGACTCCCCATCCAGATTCCGCAACCTTATATTTAATTAAGTTGAAACCAAAAGTTGCCAGTAAATGTAAGTCCTTGTGGTGTTCTTGTCCTGTCAATTTCAATTCATCCAATGTGGCCACCATCACACCTGTCACTGAGCTTTCTCAGCCTCTGAGTAGCAAATCTGCCTAAATATGCAACTGTATAGGAACAGTGGGGTGTATTTCCATATTTGCCATTGAGAAGTCCATGACTACCAATGGACACTCTTTGTGAGAAATGTGATAGTCGCCATAACAGTTGTCATCCACCTTTCCTAGGCTTCTGAATGTCACATCTTCCTGTTTATTCAGTGACAAGAGAATGGAGGAGGACTCACAGAGTGATGCCTAGATTACGGGGCGGGCGAGGGGTGCATTGATAACGGGTCCCTGTCCAAGGTGCTGAACTTGACTAGTACCCAGGACTGCAATTATCTACCACTGACACCTCCAAGGACCCACAATCTATTCCCATCTTGAGACTCAAGACACAAACCACTCGACCTAGTTCCGTTAGTTGTGCGGCCGTTGCACTTGACGAAATCTGTCTGAGATTAATTTCCCTTCTTAAAGCTTTAATTCGTTTCTGCTCTGAATTATCCGAACATCGTAAAACTTGGAGGCAGAAAGGCGCTTGCAGCAAGGTTTAGCCGAACTAATCTGACACCAGCCCCTCCCCATCCAGACAATGTTCTTTAATGTTTTCTGGCAGCTTTTGGATCAGATAGAGGAGTCCGGTAATCCGACAAGGACGTGTAATCCGCTACAATTAGATACACAACATTCATAACTGACACAAAGCGGCAAATATTAATAACAAAAGCGCGGCAGCCCAGTTAGCAATTTCCCATTTCCCTTTCTTTTAATCTCAGTGTTTTACAACAAATCGTGGGATTTAACGTTGCGTCGTGGCAGATTACAGGATTTACCGGACAGATGTTTTTTGTTCTGAAACTGGATTAGGCTGAAAGTTTTTTTTTCTGCAATCTGCAGAACATGTTCAGTCAAACCAGTCGTCTTGCGCGATTAGTAGCTGCCGCATTCTGTCCCGCATTAAATATTTAATTCTGTTATTTGATCTGGTCCTGGGAAAGCTGAGTGGTAACCAACATGGCCATGTTACAGCTTCCACAAAGGCTGTCATTCAGCTTTCTCAGACTCCTAGTGGGTAAATCTTCATATCCAAGGGGTGATAGTGCATCCTGGTAGTCTGACTTACTAAGAGACAATGGTTGTAATAGAAGCCATAGTGTTTTTTACCCAGCTTTCCCATACATCCGGATATAAACTTTTTTATATGAGAGTGAGGGGTTTATTATTGAATGTTACATTTAGGGTCAATAGATGACAATGGCTGCATCTTCAATACGGATGTCACTGCTTAGTTATACGGTGATATATCCCATGGTATTATAAAAATAGACACCTTTGCCTAGCAGGACCCTCAGAAAGCTGAATGACAGATCGTTTGGAAACAAGGCGTTTTTTTTTTTTTCACCCAGCTTTCAGCGACTTCTAAATGTCTTTATTGAATTACTATTAAAGGAAATAGGAAAGATGGATGACACAATCATTACAACTGTCTTAGGGGTTGTCACTCAGCTTTCCCTGACACCTTGTAGGGCACAAGTGCCTGGTTCTACAATACATCTCCTGGTTTCATATAAAATTAGACAGATTTCTCCTTCAGGACTCTCATAAAGCAGCATGACAAATCCTATAAGAGCATAGTGAACACATCTAACACAGCTTTCCTGGAAGCAGAAAGGGGCGAGTAGAGTTTTTGACATTTAGGATTACAAGCATCTATTGGGGATCTTTTGATTTGGGACAGGGCTCTTTAAACCTTCCTGTCATTGGTGGCCGCTGTTATGGAACAGTTGGATGATTTACACGTTATTAGCCTGTGATTGCGTTGGGCTCCATTACATGGTAATCTGTGTCAGGATGATGCCGCCCTGCGTGGGGTGGGCCGCCGGGAGCTGACAGCATGGTGCGGGCATTCAGAGCCAAATGAAAGGGAAAGTTTTACTCACTGTCAATGTCTTTCCAAATCTGTGACTAATGTAGCAACGTCTTATGAGTCTCAGTCTGCCAGGATTACAGCTCCAGAAGGATAATATTGAGGGGTTTAACTTAATACCTGACCCTATAGGGAATAGGGGGGAAAAAGGGCTTCACAAAAAGCAGAATATGGTATATTAGAGCGGGGAGGGGAGAGCAGGAAAGTTGGGTGAGCTCCTGATAGACAGCCACTGGATGAGTATTGTCACATATGGAAAAGTCCTCCAATAATATTAAAAATTAGGTATAAAACTGAGCTAAACCAGTGACAGGCAAGGAGTGGGCTGATAAATGACGGGCTGTGGGTGCTCAAGAGTGACAGTCACATATTTGTCCTGTGGGACTGGAGCTTGCAATAATGTTAATAGTATAAAAGGATACAGAATAATAAATACAAAATTATTTTTGCAACAAGGGTTATATGATGGGATTGGGCACATGATATTACCCTTGATGTGTTGACTGATCACACTAGTGTATACCTGTCCTGTAGGTGTAATTGTATCATCATTGTAATAATAAGAGGTTTGTTGCAGATATCCTCTCCTCCATCACATCAACGGGTTACTTAAACGACCACGACGCCGTGACCAAGGCAATCCAAGAAGCGCGGCAGATGAAGGAGCAACTGAGGCGGGAGCAGCAGGTCCTGGATGGGAAGGTGTCCGTTGTCAACAGCCTTGGCCTGAACAACTGCCGGACAGAGAAGGTGAGAGCACGCAGAATCCTCTGCCGAAATCTACGCTAATTTCTCTTCCCCGGCTGCCATTGCGCATTATGCTTTTCTCTGTGAATTCTTTGAAATATCTGGGTTGACTCAGAAATGATAGAAAAGCCGGCGTGTTAGCGAGATCAGAGCGGGATCACAGGGTATAATACTCTCCAGGAACAGCCGCTTACTTGATACTCAGATGAGCGGTGGGGGGTGTAAGCCGTTATCATATGTCAGGGGGACGATGTGACCACTCTATAGCGCGCCTGACAAGCTAAATGCTCCCAGTGATTACAAGCTGACGAGCGCGCTGCTAATGACAGAGATCCGCCTGTCACACAACGTTACCCACAGACCTATACTGACACACTTTGATGTAGGGATCGTCATAGTCATCTATCTATAGAGTTAGGCTGAAAGACTGCTTTTGTCAAGCGTGCGTCGTGTCTGAGTGTTTACAGCAATTGTCACCTCTCCATCTATTGCTTCAATTTATCATTTGCTCCAAGCTGAAATAAGACTGACTGTATGGCAAGTCACTACAAGCTATTGTCTCCAGTTATCAGTCATTTTATGTTATCAATCACACTGAGTCTGACTGTAGGACAGATACATACAATCTATTGCTCCCTGTTATCAGTCACAGAGAGGCTGAGTGTAGGACAGGGGAATACAATTTATTGCTCCCTGATATTAGTCACAGAGAGGATGACTGTAGGACAGGGGAATACAATATTTTACTACCTGTTATCAGTCACAGAGAGGATGACTATAGGACAAGGGAATACAATCTATTACTACCTGTTATCAGTCAAAGAGAGGATGACTGTAGGACAGGGGAATACAATCTATTGCTCCCTGTTATCAGTCACAGAGAGGAAGACTGTAGGACAGAGGAATCCAATCTATTGCTCCCTGTTAGCCGTCACAGAGAGGATGACTGTAGGACAGGGGAATACAATCTATTATTACCTGTTATCAGTCACAGAGAGGAAGACTGTAGGACAGGGGAATACAATCTATTGCTCCCTGTTAGCCGTCACAGAGAGGACGACTGTAGGACAGGGGAATACAATCTATTGCTCCCTGTTATCAGTCGCAGAGAGGATGACTGTAGGACAGGGGAATACAATTTATTGCTCCCTGTTAGCCATCACAGAGAGCATGACTGCAGAATGGGGAATACAGTCCATTGCTCTCTGTTATCAGTCACAGAGGGGATGACTGTAGGACAGGGGAATACAATCTATTACTACCTTTTATCAGTCACATAGAGGATGACTGTAGGACAGGGGAATACAGTCTATTGCTCTCTGTTATCAGTCACAGAGAGGATGACTGTAGGACAGGGGAATACAATCTATTGCTCTCTGTTATCAGTCACAGATTGGATGACTGTAGGACAGGGGAATACCATCTATTTCTCTCTTGTTCAGTTGCAGACAGGCTGACTGTTGGACTTGTGAGTTCGGTTTGTTGTTCCTTGTTATCAGCCTCTTCTTGCTGCTTGTTTGTGAGCTTTGTACTTCTGATTTAGTGAAGCTTTGTAGCTACTGATATTGATACAGCATACTGTATCTGCACACAGCCCTGATACCTCAGCCTGTATGAATATCATGGAGCTATTGATCCCAGATCCCAGCATGGCCTGCACTACTTACATACTCAACGAGACTGGATTAGGATCCTACTGATCCATAGATCTACCTACCAATAGGATACAGTAGACTAAAACTGAGCTGCAAACTATGGCTAATAGATACTCCCGATTTACAAAATGCATTCCTTATTTTTTCATGCCTCATACTGTAGAAAAGTTTTGCCAAAGTGGATAGTTACTATAAAACCGTTAAGCCGATTGCTGCAGTGTGAATGGCTATAACGCGCTGCGTCTGTAACTCTTTCATGTACGGATAAAGCAGCCGCTTAAGGAGTGATGGCGAGCAGAGAGGAATTTATGTTCAAATATTTAAGCTTTCTTGAAAGGAAGCTCAGAGCAAAAATTCCACCCTGTGCAGAAGAGGCTTTAACACTCCGCCAGAAGCTAATGTAAAGTGACTGCAGCCGCTCCTCGCCAGCGCCGCTAAATTGCTGTTATTTGTTAAGCACATTGCATTGAGCAGAGGGTGCAGCGAGCGCTCTCATTCACCAGGCATCTGCACCCTTTTCTTCTGTAATCTTCCATTACAGAAGCAACTTCACCTCTGAGCCGCCCCCCGCCCCATTCCCCCATATCCCCCCTATGTTCGTTGCTTGCTGGGAACCGTCAAGTGACAACCGACCAAATCGTTTTAGACAGGAAGCCTTCATGTTGACTGCATGATAGTCACAGAGCAAGTCTTGTGGCTGGACGCGGGAGCCTATTAAAGGCATTTTAATGCTATGGAAATTGGTGTTCATGAGGAGCACAGGTTACACGTCAGCCCCTCACAGCAATTGTGCTGATGGCTTGTACTTGGACGGGGGGCTTTACTTTCCAGTAATTCCAGGCTGTAGCCCCGGTTAATCTCCTTTAATACAGATCAGCTGTTGTTCCCTACACATGACTTTCTGCTGGTTTGTAGCCGCTCGGCCACGAGTAACAGCAGGAACCTTTTCATTGTGTAAGCCCAGCACTTTACGCTAATGGTCTGCAGCCTGTTGTGGAGCTACAGCTCCCAGCATGCCCTGACTGCTGATGGTGGTTGTAGTCGCTGTAGTATCTGTCTCCACTAATCCCTGCCCTCCTGCTCTCAGGTGGTTTATACCAGGCTGGGATTCAGGAGGGGGTACATTTCCTGGTAATGAATGACACATTAGGCCATTTTTTTTTTTTTTTGTCTGTGACAAATTTCCTTAGACACAATATTCTCTACTGTTGTTGTAGCCAAAATCTTCTGGCAGCAGCTAAAAGTAGAAATTGTCTAAGACTGAACGTGAGCTATAAAACGCCCATGATTTAGTGAAGAGATAAGCAAGATGTACGCCAGGGATACAGGTCAAATATGATGCGCAATACTTCCTTCACGTTGTCATTGTGAGAGTCGTGGATTGAGAACCTGACATTTAGAAAGAAAAATTCTCTTTCCCTTTTTTGTCTTTTTTTTTTTTTTTTTTACAATTTTCTAATGATTTTTTACTTGTCTATTTTTTCTTAGCTATTTAACTTTTTTCCTATTTTGGGCTTTTTTTTATAATTTTTTCTCTCTTTACTGGGTTTACAGTATTCCATGGGTAGGTTTATCCTCAGTGTTGGGAAAACTGCTGCATGTCCAATCTAATTTGATCCCTTTCTGGGACTGCGCCAGGGGTCTCCATCTGCCTGGTATGCCTGGGACAGGCGTCAGCGCCCTGTATTACCCGCTCGCACTCAGTTAGTGTTCGGCGTCCCGTGTTCCGGTCAGTAATTAGTCGCTGTTGTAGTGGAGGTTAGTGCCGTCCTTTGCACAGTTTGCCTGTATTTACAGCTGTGCGTGTTCAATGGCTACGAGCTGTATTTTCACAGATGGTCAGTAATATACATCTCAGTGCGGTCGCACTCCCTCGTTTGTCACCGTGCCATAACTTCCAGCTAATGAGAGCCCACGCATGGCAAAGACTTATTATGTGCGAGCGCCCAGGGCCTGAAAATGATTTAATTTTATTTTTCTAATGACAGAAAGGTAAAGATATCGGCAGCGGCCCAGCAATAACTTCTGCTGACGACTCTCCGCTGCTTCCAGAATATAATGTAACTTCTCTCATGAAGGATTTCCATTCATTCCTGCCGGCTGACGGCTAATGAAGCCAGCTAAGCAGCAGACTACATACACACATACATGTACTACAGTGATATAAATGCACTGGGGGAATACTTACCGTAATCTGTTACCTGACCATATTACAATAAATAAGGCATGTGGGTACTGGTTTTATTCACATTGTCTCATACCATGTCTCTGCCCACTCCCTCTTCTCTTTGTCTGTGCAGTGGTTCAGTAGTTTTTGCTCCAGAGCTGCCCTTCCTGCAGGAAGCTACAAACATAGGCAGCCATATTGGAGACTGTGCAGAGCGGTCTACGGTCACTAAATCTAGGCATGGCATCCCCTTCATTTTCTTCCTTTTGTATGTCAACCCTCGGCATTTATCAGGTTAATAAACTACTGTGCATAGGTTAAGGTATTACACTAACAGATTATCTGATCAATTTCTGTCCAATCAGGCAAATAGTTGCTGTGTATAACAAAAGATCTGTGTGTGTAATTGGCCATCTGACCAATGATAATCTGTTAGTGTAATACAGCCCTTAGGACACCCACCTGATAGCCCACCTCAGTCCTTGGTCTATGGATCACAGTAGAAGGAAACTAGGCATGTGCTTGAAATAAATATACCGCAATGACAGCTGCTATTTGCCCTCTGTAGAGTCCCATATAATACTGCCCCTGGTGGCCATGTGAGAATACACCTGTATAATATGTTTCAATGTGTTACCAGTAGAGGAGTGTGTGTTCTATCTAGTGGTGGATACATACACAGTACATACAGTCATACGAGCAGAGCATTGTTGTTCGGTGCTCGCCTGTTGTTCGCGTGCCCCCTGGACGCCCTCGCACAGCCGTAGCGTGCTCACATTTTAATGATCTTTCTGGATGCAGTGGGAGGATTATTGTCCTTTATCTGCTAAAGATTCCAGATATTGGGGGGGAGATTAACACTCTCGTCATTTATTCTTTCCAGGGTAATAAAGAGATAACTAATTAATCATTAAACATAGGATTCGGCTTTCATCCTCTCTGGTGGTCTCTCCGCTGCCGAGCTTTTACTGGAATAATAGAGACCTATAAAAGCGCCGCTAGGAGGGGAGCAGCAGCGCCAGAGCCAGCTCTTACAATATGTTCCCTTTCACTTTCCTCATGACTTTTGTCTTAGATGAGAACATCTGGGGAGAACAGAGACGCTGGTGGCCATCTTTATCAGTATATGTCACTGTATAGTGGATGTGGCAATTTTATTTTACACTTCTCTCAGTGATGGAGTTTGTCACTGACACTGTGAGGGGAGGATGTTGATTAATGTGTGGATATTATACATATTATACTCACCTTCTGGGGTGTCTTCTCTCCTGCAGGACAAATCCTCGTTAGAATGTCTGTCGCAGCAGCTTTCGGTGCGGCAGAGCGATGATGGGAAGCTCGGTCATACCATGATGGACTTCAACTTGAGTGGAGACTCTGACGGTAAGAGTGCACCTAAGGGTGTCATACTCAGGGGCATAATGACAATTGGGACATAATGTCAGCCTGTCACTTTATCTGACACTAGTTAAATATACACATCCAGCATCCCACACTCGCTCTGTAACTATCCACACCCGGCATCTCACACTCACTCTGTATCTATACACATCCAGCATCTCACACTCACTCTGTATCTATACACATCCAGCATCCCACACTCACTCTGTAACTATACACATCCAGCATCCCACACTCACTCTGTATCTATACACATCCAGCATCCGACACTCACTCTGTATCTATACACATCCAGCATCTCACACTCACTCTGTATCTATACACATCCAGCATCCGACACTCACTCTGTATCTATACACATCCAGCATCCCACACTTACTCTGTATCTATACACATCCAGCATCTCACACTCACTCTGTATCTATACACATCCAGCATCCGACACTCACTCTGTATCTATACACATCCAGCATCCCACACTCACTCTGTAACTATACACACCCGGCATCCCACACTCACTCTGTAACTATACACATCCAGCATCTCACACTCACTCTGTAACTATACACATCCAGCATCCCACACTCACTCTGTATCTATACACATCCAGCATCCCACACTCACTCTGTATCTATACACATCCAGCATCCCACACTCACTCTGTAACTATACATATCCAGCATCTCACACTCACTCTGTAACTATACACATCCAGCATCCCACACTCACTCTGTATCTATACACATCCAGCATCCCACACTCACTCTGTAACTATACATATCCAGCATCTCACACTCACTCTGTAACTATACACATCCAGCATCCCACACTCACTCTGTATCTATACACATCCAGCATCTCACACTCACTCTGTATCTATACACATCCAGCATCCGACACTCACTCTGTATCTATACACATCCAGCATCCCACACTCACTCTGTATCTATACACATCCAGCATCTCACACTCACTCTGTATCTATACACATCCAGCATCCGACACTCACTCTGTATCTATACACATTCAGCATCCCACACTCACTCTGTAACTATACACACCCGGCATCCCACACTCACTCTGTAACTATACACATCCAGCATCTCACACTCACTCTGTAACTATACACATCCAGCATCCCACACTCACTCTGTATCTATACACATCCAGCATCCCACACTCACTTTGTATCTATACACATCCAGCATCCCACACTCACTCTGTAACTATACATATCCAGCATCTCACACTCACTCTGTAACTATACACATCCAGCATCCCACACTCACTCTGTATCTATACACATCCAGCATCCCACACTCACTCTGTAACTATACATATCCAGCATCTCACACTCACTCTGTAACTATACACATCCAGCATCCCACACTCACTCTGTATCTATACACATCCAGCATCCCACACTAACTCTGTATCTATGCACATCCAGCATCCCACACTCACTCTGTAACTATACATATCCAGCATCTCACACTCACTCTGTAACTACACACCCAGCATCTCACACTCACTCTGTAACTATACACACCCAGCATCTCACACTTATTCTGTAACTATACACACCCGGCATCTCACACTCACTCTGTAACTATACACATCCAGCATCCCACACTCACTCTGTATCTATACACATCCAGCATCCCACACTCACTCTGTATCTATACGCATCCAGCATCCCACACTCACTCTGTATCTATACGCATCCAGCATCCCACACTCACTCTGTATCTATACACATCCAGCATCCCACACTCACTCTGTAACTATACACATCCAGCATCCCACACTCACTCTGTATCTATACACATCCAGCATCTCACACTCACTCTGTAACTATACACATCCAGCATCTCACTCTCACTCTATAACTATACACATCCAGCATCTCACACTGTAACTACACATCCAGCATCTCACACTCACTCTGTAACTACACACCCATCATCCCACACTCACTCTGTAACTATACACATCCAGCATCCCACACTCACTCTGTAACTATACACCCAGCATCTCACTCTCACTCTATAACTATACACATCCAGCATCTCACACTGTAACTACACATCCAGCATCTCACACTGTAACTACACACCCAGCACCTCAAATTAACACTGTATCTATACACATCCAGCATCCCACACTCACTCTGTATCTATACACATCCAGCATCTCACACTGTAACTACACACCCAGCATCTCACACTGTAACTACACACCCAGCATCCCACACTCGCTCTGTAACTATACACATCCAGCATCTGACACTGTAACTACACACCCAGCATCTCACATTAACACTGGAACTATAGACACGCAGCACCTCACACTCACTCTGTAACTATACACATCCAGCATCCCACACTTACTCTGTATCTATACACACCCAGCACCTCACACTCACTCTGTAACTATACACATCCAGCATCCCACACTTACTCTGTATCTATACACACCCAGCACCTCACACTCACTCTGTAACTATACACATCTTATACTGAGGCAGCAGTGGTATAAGACGGGCAGCTTACCCTCTCTGCCTTGATACTTGTTGGATTTTGGTTCTTACTTTGTTTAATCTGTTCTTTCATGACCTATTATGTGATGTCACTTCCGCACCCCATCCCTCACGCATTAACCTTCTTTCCCCGGACTCACATCTTATTGTTATTTCCTGTAGGAAGTGCTGGAGTGTCAGAATCTAGAATATATCGGGAGTCCCGAGGACGTGGAAGCACCGAGCCGCATATTAAACGGCCAATGAACGCCTTCATGGTCTGGGCAAAAGACGAGCGCAGAAAAATCCTTCAGGCTTTCCCCGATATGCATAACTCAAACATCAGCAAGATATTAGGTAGAGAAACATCCATCCCCCACCCTCTGTGTTATATGCCACATTAGTGCATGAGCCACACGTGTTGCCGCATCCATTATTCACATGTCCGGCTGCCTTTGTCTTATCTGATACGGTATAGACACGTTGCTGTACAGAATAGACACTTGCATGGAGCTGACATTTGTGGCATCTCTCGAGAGCGGCACTGACATTTTACAGGCTCTGAAGATCTGGTCTTAATCAGCCGTTCCCCCTGAAATTGTTAACAGAAGGAATCGCCTCTGACTGTTTGGCCGGCGATCAGGAGCGAGCTCACACAGCTTTCTTTCATTATACGTACAGTAGTCGCAGACAATGTGCAAATTCATTGCAGATCACATAAAAAAAATAACATAACAACCCCCCCAGCACCACCACCGACCCGAAAAAAAGAGAAACAATGAAACAGAAGCAACTTAACAAGTGCAGAATGGAAACAAAGTGTCTGAGACACAGCAACCCCGATGTCTGGAACACGACGGCTTCTCCCCTACAAAGCGGCAGTGGCTTGTGGCTTATTATTTACCGTAGTCAACATTCTTTAGTTTTTTTCTAGGATTAGTGGTTCTCCCTCTGTATACTCAACCTAACATGCGTATTGTCCTCATACACAGAGCCATTGCCGTTCTGTGGTCCGCAAGCCGTGGGTCCGCAAAACAGGGATATCAGCTGTGTGCATGCCGCACTTTCCCAGTTCGCTAATATAGAAATGCCTATTCTTGTCCAGAAAACTGACAAGAATAGGACATGTTTTATCATTTGTGGCACAGACGTGGACAGCACACAGATGACATCCGTTTGCTGTCTGCATTTTTTGCAGTACCATAGAAATAAATGGGTCTGCATGTCATCCACAAAAAAAAAGTGGAACAGACAAGGACCAAAAATACAGTGTTGTGTATGAGGCCTTATTGGGACTGATAGTTGCGGGTTGATGTACATTGTTACAGTTATACAATGTCCTGAAGCTAGAGTTCATGTAAATAATATTAAACGTAGTCACATGGGATGACATTAGTTATAGTACTGATCATATATACTATTAGCACCCGCATATATTGGTAGTAGTATCCATGTAGGTTAGTAGTATAGCAGGAATACTAGTACTAGTAATAGTAGCAGTGTCTGATTAATATTAGGAGTCCCGATGCTGCATTTTTTTACACATAGTTACCATAAGTCATCTGGACAGAAATAATAGGATGTTTTCATGTTCCAGGATCTCGCTGGAAAGCCATGACAAATCTAGAGAAGCAGCCATACTATGAGGAGCAGGCCCGACTCAGCAAGCAGCACCTGGAAAAGTATCCGGACTACAAGTACAAGCCACGGCCGAAACGCACATGTCTCGTAGATGGCAAAAAACTGAGGATCGGTGAATATAAAGCGATCATGAGGAGCAGACGACAGGAAATGAGACAGTATTTTAATGTTGGGTAAGTGTCTATCTCATATCTATCTGCTTCATGTCTGTCTATCCATCCATCTTCACATAGAGGGACATTTACTAAGACCTGCGATTTAGACAGTCTTAGTCCATGTGCTCCGCTGCTTGATGCGCCTAAGTTATGTAGAGATGCCAGCCTCTACATAACTTAGGCGCGTCACTGGCAGCCGTGCAACTAGCTTAAATCTACGCCAGCTCCTTTGCTGGCGTAGATTTAAGTCATTTTCTACGCCAAAAACAGGCACAGAAAATGAAGAATCAGACGGGCCCTTGCGACGAAATCTGCAACAAAAGTAAGCCAAAAAGTGTCGTAGTTCCCATAATAAATGACTCCCATAGTGTTTTTTTTTACATTTAGTAATATTTCCTATTTTTTCTCTTCTAAATTTGCAGCCAACAAGCACAGATCCCAATCACCACGACGGGTGTTGTTTACCCAGGAGCCATAGCTATGGCAGGAATGCCTTCCCCCCACTTACCCTCTGAACATTCGAGTGTCTCAAGTAGCCCCGAACCAGGCATGCAAGTCATCCAAAGCACTTACAGCTTAAAAGGAGATGAACCTCACATCAAGGAGGAAGCTCCAAACGACGACATCAATGGTGAAATATATGATGAGTACGATGAGGAGGACGACCCAGAAGTGGATTATGGCAGTGACAGTGAACATCACAGCACGGAGCAGACCAACTGATACGGGAAGAGAGTGTGAACTTATGTGGACTTCTTAAAGCCCAACCTAACTCACCTGTATCAGCGGCGCTACACATACACTGACTGTTACTTTAAACTGTTCTCTATCACAAGATGGGACATCGATTGACAAACCAGTCAACCAAACCGGTTGAAATGGAAGAGAAAAACAAGTGACAACAACATTTCCACCAAAAGAATGGGATAAGCTATGGGTAAAATACATGCCAGTAAATCAGCTGCTTAGCACTGACGTCTTACCCTTCAAACTTTTTTTTTTCATATTAAAAAAAAAAAAAATATTAAAAAAACTTTATGGCTGTTTGTTCGAAAATGTTCTAGAAATTCTCACTCAGGTACACAGTGCCAACAAGTGGCTTGTGAATGTGTTTTGTCGTTTTGTGCTAAAGTTTAAAGAGGAATAAGATTTTTTTTCTTTTCTTTTTTTTCTTTTTTTTTTTACAATTTTTTGGGTAATGCACCTAACAAAAAGATGCTCCTGGCCAACTCCTTCCCCTTTTATATATCAGTGTTGTGGGCGGATCCAAAGGACTGCCGCATGTGGACACCCAACTCCTCCATCGAATCTTCACCTGTTGCATATCATGTTTTTTAGCAAGTGCCAAATTTGTGCTGAATATTCTAATGTTTTTGTCCGTCTTACGTTAGGACAGTGTTATGTCTTAGACAATCTCTTATAAGAACTGACAATTGACCAGCAGCTGGTAAGAGTGATTTTTAATTTTTTTTTTATTATTATTTCTTTTCTTTTGAACAGAAACTGTAGTCACGGTTCTCAGGTGAGAGACACAAGAAAATAGAAAAAAATATTTTATGACTTCAGTGTGAGTGTGAGCGTGTCTGGAGACTGATGATATGTTTGTATCATGCTTAAGATGGGATCAAATCCCATATCCTACTTGTCACCAGACTTTAAGAAGCCTTTAATGAATATTTTGCACTTCAAATATCTAGCGAAGAAAAGAAAAAAAATTAGATTTTGGGAAATAATAGCAAGTTTTTAAATTGTAAAAACTTTTTATATAAATATATTAGCTCTTAAAATATATGTCTGATTTGGCCACAATAGTTTTTAGAGGGTTTTTTTATTTTTATTTTTTATTTAGACCTCAGTCATTGCCAGTAACAGCAACCGAGAGGCTTCGTGAATAGATAAAAAAAAAATAGAAACGTTAATTTTTATTCATAGTAACTCCCCAGACAATTCTACAAACACTACTTATCATTGCCATGTTTTTAAATACCAAATTAAGGAATACACAGGCCCCTGTGTGCGCTAAACCCAGAGGACATTTTTTTGGATTCCATGTCATGAATTTCTGAAACTTTTTGTATCCTCCTGGATTACAGCCATTCTCTATTCTGTATTTAAAAAAAAAAAAAAAAAAGTTCCAACACAACCAGGAAAATGATGCTGAAATGTTCCCTACGCTCGGGTTCAGTAGTGCTGAATAGTTACAACATGTCTTGTAAGGAGTTTGTTGAGCAAATTCCGATCACACCTCACCATGCCACCCTCATCCCACCTAACAGTTTTCCTGGAAACAATTTTCTTCGATTGACCTCTTTAAATTAGAGAAATTGCATAAATGTCAATTTTTTGCCTGCTGGATAAAAATAAAAAGTGAAAACGTTTTGAGGATAATGATGGAATCGACTTGTTTCCTCTGGAAAAACCCTTCTAATAATTTATAGATTTGTTCTGCTTCTTCTAGGTGGATAATCAGCTTCCGCAGGTAGCGGCTCGTCATTGTCAGGCCGCTCCTCGGATAAAGCAGTGTATCGTGCATGTTGTTTTATATCTTTTCTATTTGGAGGATTGTATCTTCAGTTTCTCGTTAGTGATGTTATAAGGATTAATGATGTTATGCGGTTCCTGGATTAGTAAATTATGGCTAATTTATTTTATTCCTGGTTTTTTTTGTTTTACTTATTTTATTCTGTTATCATTTCACAGTGCAGAAAAAAAATTCCTTTTCTAAGTCATAGCTTTTTTAACCCTCTACAATCTACAATGATTGCTCTATTTCAGGCAATGTTGGATTTTTTTTATGAATAAACAGAACTTTGCTTATAATTTGCACCTTTCATGCCAGCCGAACTGTATTTCATGGTAGTATTGCCCATTTCCATATCTAACGCTTTCTGGACAGAAAGACCTTTGTGTGTTTTTTTTGTCTTGTTTGCTGTATTATTCATGTGTAGAATGTGAAAAAAAATATTTTTTATAGTTCTCAATTTTTGTGACTCGTGCGTCTGTCTCACATTCGCTGGATGCTTTAATTGCCATCATGTTAAATGTGCTCTCTACGAATATGGGACTGCGGGCTACAAAAATACTTTGTTTAAGCTCCAGGTAGTTGCCACCAAGGCGGCCACAGGAGAGGCCAAACAAAACATGCAGCAACAGTTATTCTTCTATAGGGCTACAGATCACGTCTTGGCCATTCTCTGTGATCCCTGTTTTTCTTGGCTATATTTTACGATTTCTTGCCAGAAGTTAATTTTGTTAAGAAACTTTGCCAGTAAGACTGGCACATAAACAGCCATGAACCCCGAGCATCGATTTTCCACTCACCTCCTTTTCTCTTGAAAAGTCAACATTGACCTGACCATTGGCGAGCAGTCATTGTATACTCCAGCTCACCAACTCTATTAGGGAGGTTCTATAAAAGTGGAGGAATCTGAGCAACTCTGCATTTTATACACCTTGACCTAAGGAAATTGTATGATTGGGGTTAAAAAATACATTTATGTCATGCTCTAATTTTCTGAATTCTTATAATTGCTAAACTTTATATAATTTTTAAGTAAACTACATATGCAGACTGAAAATATTACCCACATGAAAAATAAGTTACTAAACACCATTAATAATATGTAAAAATTACCAAATTGACTAAATAATACATAAATTATCTGCAGGATGGAAAAATCCTCAATATTGTTCAATCAGTTTCTTGTTATACATAATGTAATTAATGACTGCATCCTCCTGACTTGTGGGTGTTAGTGCCTTGGTGACAACCATAATGAGTTTATTGTAACTGTGTTGATCGATGCATTTAGTCAGAAGTCATTAAAAGTGTAACAACCCCCTCCCCCCATTCTCAAAAGTGGATTGAAACAAATAATAGCCTTGGTCCCACAGAAAGAAAAATAATAGTCTTTATTTTTCACATCAAATCTATGAAAAGTAATGAATTTTTAAGTAAAGTCTGAAAATTTACCTGCTGGTTTTGAAAAAAAATCCAACATTATTCATGTACCTTTATCACTGCAATTGGGTTAGCAATAGCAATTTTCTATATAATTTTACCTCAGAGTGACTTTGTTTAGGGGCCTGTTCTGAAAATGCTGACATTTGTCTCTTGAAAATTTTATGTTTAAAAAAAAAATTATGTACATTTTTGTTTTACTTATATTATTATTATTACACTTTAATTATCATTATTTAATTTAGTCTTTTTTTCTATTAGAGTTGGGCTCTTGTTTAGGTTTACTGGAGTTTTTTTTTCTCTTTGTGTCATGTTTTCCAGTCTATATCTTTTTTTGGATTCCCCTGTTCTGTGTCAGATTATATACGAACATATGAAATACTGCGCTGAATAATGTTTTGTAAATTCGATTTAAAAGAAGTTGCATATGCAAAAAGAAATGAAACGGTACAGAATTAATAAAGCGGCTGCCATTATAAATTGTAAAGCAAAATAAGTATCCTTCACCACACCTGACTTTAATTCTCTGATCATCCAGATATTTCATTACTTTCTTATTTATGTCTGATTTTTTATTTTTATCTTTGTATTTTTTTTTCCCCCCCAGATTTTCTTGGTTATAGCATTTGGAATAAAACAAAAATCTTTTTGCATTTTGTATTTATGTTAGGAAAAAAAATAATAATATTAATGTACTTTTTGTATTTGCATTTTGGTTGCTGGCTGATTTAGTAGTTTTACCCATTAGTTCACTGAAAAAAAATTCTTTTGGGTGTAGACGAAAAAAGAAATGACAATCAATGCCTGGAGCTCAAAGCAAAGTATGTGCAAATTACCATCTCACTTGAAATTTACTAAGAAATAAGTATGTAAATATAACATAGAGTAATAGATTTATATTTTGTTCATAACACATAGTGTAATATAAGTTGTATATTTTCATTTTTTTTTTGTTTATCAGTCATGCCACAATAATGGAAAAAAAGAGGATTTATTGTACTCTTAAAAAAATGTGCGTTTCAGACATCCTGGTTTCTGCGTTTCCCTTTTTCAGTATTACTGCCCTGCAAGGCACCAATAAAACAACAGATGTGTTCATAGCTGCCCCGTGTGCTCGTGTTTTATTTCAAGCTTCTGGAAATCTATCCAACATACAAGAAGACACAATGAAGTCTTTATAACTACACATAATACTGGCATCACCCATTTCAGGGAGGTTGAAATGACTGTTTTCATTCTTGTTATATTACTAATTTTAAACACTCTATTTTCTTAGTTTTTTTTTGTTTGTGTATTATTGCTTTCATACACTTTATTTATATAGCATTTTTTATATAAATTTATTTTATTTTTGCTATTTATGTTATATCAATTTCACACATTTTATTTCCCTTTTATTTTTTTATATTACTTTCTTGAATTTTATTTACTTTTTTGTTAATTTTTAAACTTCCTTATGTCATACATTTTTATGTATTTCATCATGATCAGCGAATAGCAATTAGAGTTCCTAGTGTATAGGTTTATAACAGTCTCATCAGCTCAGCAGTGGTATATTTCTTAATTGGCCATATATTGGGGGGGGGGGTATTTTATTTTATTTTTTTCATTTTTATTTAGAGGATAGTTCAATTACATTTAAATCTAAATATGTATGCTTAAAAAAAATCTTACCTCAAATTGTCACTCAAGCTACTGACCAAATTGATTAAATATAATTGTATATATTGTAAGTTTCACAAACTTGAATTCAAGAATCCTAAATTAGATTTATTTGTCTTTTTTGTAAGATCAATTCCTACTTTTCACACCAAAATAAATGATTCTATGTAAGTTGCCAAAGCCACTGCTTGACGCTGTTTAGCACCTGTGATTTGGCGAAGGGTGCTCCTGTAACTTAATTTCCATAGTGTGTGACTTCACTGAGCACACAAGTTCAAGAGTCAGATACAGGGCTGATACCTAGGAGGTTGCAGACAAGGCTCATGAGTATGAGGAGCAAGGAGTTCACAGGAACAACATACTCATAATTAGCCATTCACACATCGACCAATGAGTCACATTGTTATGTGTAGTGCACCACAATGGCCAGAAATGTATTCTCATTTCCATTCTATTAAATCGTATGGCTATCTAGAATATTGTGTTGCAAAATGTTTCACGACCACAGATAAAAGAACAAAGAGTCATATATATGCTATGAATGTCCTAAGATGAAATAGTCTGCCACCCTTTATTATTGCCTGGGTCATAATAACACCTCATATTCCTTAACTAGGATATAGTGAAAACAAAGTCTCGAGGTCATAGGTTCCCTGGAGGTGATTCCTATTTCCACTGAGAGGTCTATGGAGGTGACCTTAGCTCATGCTGGTCATTCTAAGACTTGCTATTCCCTGACTATTGTCCTGGCTTGGTTTCTGGTGCCATGTACCGTATAAAATTTCTTGTCACCCTTCCTAAAAATAGTTTTCTGATCTTAGAGTTACTTTACAAACCCAAGGACACTTTTTTGGATTTCCATTGACCTGGCGTGATTGATAATAGGCTTTGTTCAGCCAAATGTAGCGGCCAAGGTTTAAAAATAAAAAGGCTTGCAATCCATGCGCCATTGGGTGTGGATTTGGGACGTACATCGGTCTGTGCTCTATAGATAACTGGTAATATTAAATGACTCCCCATCCTTACAGTTAAAGCTGAACCAGCACAAAAATTTGGATTTCATATTCTAAAATAAATATAAAATATTTGTGGAAGTTTTAGCGTATCCTGCCGGCTGCGAGGGGCTGAGATAATCCCATTCTCTGATTGATGATGAATCTTTGTCCTCGTCATTCACCATTTCCTGTTATTTAGAACATGCTTTTATATTTTACATTATGTATGAGGCACGAAATGAAAAAAAAAATCAGCAGCTGAAATGCAGAAGATGAACATGATTTGTGATGAATTGCTTTAATTTTTTGAATACACTGAATTATTTGGATTTCTGGAGCAGGTGGTCTGATTAAGTCGGTTACTGTTCAGGGAAGCGGCTACAAAAAGGCATAATAAACCCCACTGAGGTAGGTGACGGCACAGCTGCTGGGAGAAGCGTTTCAAGGAATCCAAAGAAAAAAATATTCATGCGTTTCACTAACTCCAGGTCACAGTGCTGGAAGAATGTGGTGTGTATTATGGGAATTCTCCAGAGAAAAATCCATCTAATAATCACTCATCATTATCAGCAGATTCTAAAAAAAAATATATTTGTATCAAATAAATAGGAAATAAATTAGTGAAAAAAATGTAAGGAAAAAAATTAAAATAAAAAAAAAATATGACTATAAACATTTTGATCATTTTTATTATTAGCCTTAGTCTCTCATTTAGGCTAAACAATACATTCAGTGTTTACTCAAGGAGCTTGCACTCTAATTTTCCCTCCACTAACAACAGTTTAGGCTGTTCCAGTGTAGGAACAGAAAAACTGAATCACTAGTAGTGTTGAGCGTGAATAGTCAAATCGTGAATTTTAATTGCAAATATCGCTACTTTGAGGATTCACGAATATTTAGAATATAGTGCTATATATTCGTGTTCGCAAATAGTGTTGATCGCAAATATTCTAATTGTGAATTATCGCAAATATCGGCACTTAGCAACATCCCTAGCAACCAATAGGAAAGTTGCCTACACCTTAGTGTTGATCGTGAATATTCTAATCGCTAATTTTTATCGTGAATATATTACATTGCCTATTTTCGCAATCAAGTAAATAATGACTGGAGATCACGAATTCTCGAATTTATGGCGAATATTCAGCCAGAAATGTGCAAAATATCGCGAATTTGAATATTGCCTATGCCGCTCATCACTAATCACTAGATCCAGCAGGTGCCTGTGGTGTCTGTTTTTTATCCTATTCGGGTCCGTCAAGTTTTCAGCATGGATATGGGGATTTTGCAGGACAAAATACTACTGGATGTTTTTAGCCAGAATTTGCTATGGAGACTCCTGCCAGATCTTTTGCTGCAGATGTGAACCTAGCCTACTGGATGATGACAAGTCTCTCAGCTGTATATTTTTGTTTTGTGGAAGGAACTAGAGCTTCTGAAATATAGGTGAGAGAGAGACCAACGCATTTCAGGTTTCAAAAATTTGCAAATGTTATAGCACAGTGATATTTAATCAATAGGTTTATTTAGTAGCAGTGGCTTAAAATTTAAGTCAAATGTTACACAAATCTTCCTGTAGTTTGGTTACATCAGGTAAACTGATGTATTTGGGATTCACAAACTGATTAGCCCGTTCTGTTCCACAGGCTGGGAGGTTCTAGCAGCTACAGAGCTAACCATAGGCTGAGTTCACATCAGCACTTAACTTTCTGTTCTTCTGAACCATCAGAAGAAGAGAGAGAGAGAAAAATAGAACAGGATCCTGTAAAAAAAAATGGGTCGTGTTGCATAATTTATGCATAGGATCTGTTTATTTAGGCTCCATTCACATCACCGTTTCTCCATTCCGTTCTCCTGCTGCGTTGAGAAGCAGGAGGACGGATTCTGCATATAACTGAGACCTAACTGAGCGTATCAGAGCCTAAAGACCCCATAGACTATAATGGGGTCCGTTACGTGTCTGCTCAGAACATGATTTTTGAGCAGAGACAAAAATCATGTTCTGAGTGGACACCTAACGGACCCCATTATAGTCTATGGGGTCTTTAGGCTCAGTTAGGTCTCAGTTATCTGCAGAATCCATCCTTTCCGTTCTCCTGGTCCTTAAGGGAGCCGGAGAACGGAAAGGGGAAACGGTGATGTAAACGAAGCCTTACAGGATCCAATAATAAAAAAACGGATCCTCTTGCATCAGTTGTCATCTGATTGAGCCATTTCCGTCTTAGATTGTTTTTTTTTTTTGATGGAAACAAAAGTACTACATGCAGGACTTTTTTTTCCCATCTACAAAAAACAGATCTCAGACGGAAATCCCTCAAACGGATGACAACTGATGCAACAGGATCCGGTTGAGATAAACGGTGATGTGAACTCAGCCATATAAAAGGTTGTAATAGAAGATATACCTTTATGTACAATGATGATTAACCACTTTTCGACCGGCCATTGACTATAAACTGTGAGTGAACAGCACCTCCTGAATATTGTGGAATCGGTGCACGTCTCCAGAGGATTGGTAAGTTCCCCTACAAGATACAACAGTCCAAACAGTGCAAGAAAAATAAAAAAAGGATGGAGACAGCACATTCAAAGTGGGCTCTTTAATCCAGATGCAACGTTTCAGCCAGACAAAGCTTGAAAGGCTTTTCTGTCCGAAACGTTGCATCTGGATTAAAGATCCCACTTGTGACGTGCTGTCTCCATCCTTTTTTTTATATTTCTTGCACTGTTTGGACCATTGACTATAAACGTCCTTGGCGGGCGGTTTATCTATGAATGGACATTCTGGAACATCCATTCAGAGATCGCAGCTATCATTGATAGCAGGGCACCCAAGAGAGAAGGCAGGGACCATTCCTGGGTGTCCCTGCCTTGTAGATCGCTGTTATACAGATCAGGAAGTGCTATGCCGCTTCATGTCCTGGCCCGGTGGTCATGTGACCGCCAGGGCCGGGTGAGTGCAGGAGCTGTCGGGTCTTCCATGGATCTTTATCAGCCCTGCACTGAGTCTGTACAGTGCAGTATTATGCTGTACAGCCTCTCTGGGGGGTGTATTTCCCCTGTAACTGGGGCTACTATGTCAACCCCAGTTACAGGGGAAATCAATAGTTTAAAAAAATAAATAAATGAAGTTAAATTCCTCCCAGAGGTCTTGTATGACCTTATGGGGGACACAAAGTGTAAAATAAGAAAAATAAAGTGTTTTTCAAAAAAATTAAAAAAGTTCCCCCCAAATCCGTTATTTAAAAATGTAAAAAAATAGAAGAAAAAAAATAGACATATCACCGCCTCCGCAACGACCGGCTCTATAATAATATCATATGATCTACCCCATCAGGTGAACACCGTAAAAAAACAAATAAACATTGCGCCAAAACAGATTTTTTTTATGTGAGCTCATCTCCCAAAACACATAATGTTAATCAATCAAAAAGTCTTATGTACCCCAAAATGGTAGCAATAAAATTATCACCTCATCCCGGAAAAAATGAGCCCCACACAAGACCATAGCCAGAAAAATAAAAAAAATATGGCTCTATAAAAATTGCAATACAAAAACATGATTTTTTTTTCTAAAAATGCTCTTATTGTGTAAAATGCAAAAAAATATAAAATAGACATATTTAGTATCGCCGCGTTCGTAACAATTGGCCCTACAACAATATCAATGATCTACCCAATCAAGTGAACGGTATAAAAAAATTACACCAAAACATTTTTTTTGTCCCCTCACCTCACAAAAAACATAATATCAATCAATCAAAAAGTCGTATGTAGCCCAAAATGGTAGCAATAAAAACGTCACCTCGTCCTGCAAAAAACATGCCCTCACACAAGACTATAGCCAAAAAAATGAAAAGAATATGGCTCTAAGAAAATGGCAACACAACAATATGATTTTCTTTTAAAAAAAACATTTTTATTGTGTAAAACGTAAAAAAAACAAGACATATTTGGTATCGTTGCATCAGTAACGCGTCGGATCTATAAAAATATCACATGATCTACCCCATCAAGTGAACAGTGTAAAAAAAAATGTGAAAAATGACACCAAACATCTTTTTTGTGACTTCACCTCCCAAAATGAGATAAAAAGCAACCAGAAAGCCAAATGTACCCCAATATGGAGCAAAAAAATAAAAAACTACAGCTTGCCCTGCACAAAATAAGTCCTCACTCAGCTCATGCAACAAAAAATAAAAAAAGGTAGCTCTCTTAAGATCCATGACAGAAAATCCAGATGCCGCTCCTTCCCTTCTGAGCGTATCCCCAAATAACAGTTTACGACCACAGTTGGGGTGTTACTATATTCAGGAGAAAGTGGGTAGCAAATTGTGCGGGGATATTCTCCTGTTATCTTTTGTGAAAAAGAAAGTTTGGGTCTAAAACACCATTGTAAAATAAAAAAATAAAATTTCATTTTCACACCCAAGTATTAAAAATTCTATAAAACACCTGTTGGGTGAAGTGCTCGCTACACCCCTTTAAAACTCCTTGGGTGGTGTCGTTTTTAAAATGTGGTCACTTTTTGGGGGTTTTGACTGTGGGGGAACCTCAGGGTGTCTTCAAATGCAACATGGTGCCCAAAGACCATTCCAGCAAAATCTACTCTACAAAAACCATATGGCGCTCCTTGCCTTGTGTGCCCTGCCGTGTGCCCATACAGCGGTATACGACCACATATGGGGTGTTTCTGCAAACTGCAGAATCAGGGTAATAAATATTGAGGTTTGTTGTGTTGTTAACCCTTGCTGTGTTCCAGGAAAAAAATTGATTATAATGGAAAATCTGCAAAAAAAAGTGAAATTTTGAAATCTAACCTCTATTTTGCTTTAATTCCTATGGAATACCTAAAGGGTTAACAACATTTCTAAAACCAGTTTTGAATAGTTTGAGGGATGTCGTTTCTAAAATGGGGTCATTTATGTGTTGGTTCTATTATGTAAGCCCCACAAAGTGACTTCAGAACTGAACTGGTCCTTAAAAAAGTTGACTGGAAATTTTCCTAAAAATTTCAAAAATTGCTTCTAAAATTCTAAACCTTCTAACGTCCTAAAAGAATAAAATGACATTACCAAAATGATGCCAACATAAAGTAGACATATGGGGAATGTTAATAAATAAATATTTTATGAGGCATTACTATCTGTCTTAAAAGCAGAGAGATTCAAATTTAGAAAACTGTGAATTTTTTCTAATTTTCGCTAACTTTAGGATTTTTTTTATAAAGAAAAGTTAAAACATATTGACTCAAACTTACCATTAACATTAACGATGAGTGAATCAAATCCCACGAAGTGGAATTCAATCTGAATTTCAGGAATTATTCGATTCGCCTAGAAGCCGAATTTCCTCGTGCTTCATGTCAGCGAATCGATTAATCCTGAAATTCAAACTTACCGCCTCCATTTGCGCGCAAAGGACGGCCAACCTCCATCTTGCTTGAAGATCTCGGCCGAAATCTCGTGCGGCGCGAGATGACGTAATCTCGCGCCGCACGTGATTTAGGCCAGGATCTTCAGCAAGATGGCGGCGGACGGCCCGTCCCGAGCAAATAGATGTGGTAAGTTTGATGTAATGTTTTTTTAATGTTAATTTCACACTGTGTGTACAATCATATGCCGCGATCATGTATGAACGCAGCACTGAGGGGTACAATGACGGGGCAGCACTATCGCAGCTCCCTGTCATTGCACCCGCTACTTACAAAAAAATGTGCTCTATTCGTCACAAAGCACATTTTTTTGTGAAATTCAGCGAATCAGCCGAATCAAATTTTCAAGAAATTCGCTCATCTCTAATTAACATGAAGTACAATGTGTCACAAGAAAACAATCTCTGAATGGCTTGGATAAGTAAAAGCGTTCCAAAGTTATTACCACATAAAGGGACACATGTCAGATTTGCAGAATTAGGCCTGGTCAGGAACGGGGGTAAATGGCCCGGTCTGGAAGTGGTTAAGTTCTCCTCTCACAATGGGCTCAGTCCATTAGCCCCATGAACTGACACTCATCTTTTCATCCCTACAGTGGGAATTGACATGCTCTTTGTTTTTGAGCTGAGTAGTTCATTGAAAGAACACTCATCACTGTGTTCTTAGTCTTGTCATATAATAGACATGTTGTATAATTAATGCTAGTATGCATCCATTTGTAATGTCCGCAAAAATGTAACTTTGCAAATTAATGAGCAACAGGCAGGGGAGGGTCAGTGGACAGGGACTAGTGAGACCATGTATTTATTGCTGGGATCATTGTGCTATTATACACCCTACTACTAAAATGTTCTTTTCAGTGACATTTATAATCTCTGCTCAGAAAGTATCTAAGAAAAAATGACAAAAGATTGATCTGTTTTCTACAAATTAATCTTTTAAATAGTAGGCATACAAAAGCATCTCTTTTTCCTGCATTATGTAACACTGATCATTACACAATGTATTTTGACACATTGGGGCAGATATCCACTTACACTGGTATTACATACACCAGTCAATATGAAATCCATCAAAGCAACATGCCCAAACGTATTAAGAGGCACAGGTTCAGTTATGAACTAGCGTAGATTCACTATCATTTTATGCTTGTTTCAGGCATTAATGATAGTAAATCTGCTGGGCCATGGGAGACCACAAACCCAAGGTCAAGCCACTGTTCGTGCCACTTTTGAACAGCGATAAGGGAAGTGAAAAGTGACAATTTATGCCGCAAATATGTCTTGCACCATAATTTCCATCTGTTTCACACCACTACTGTAGTGGAAACCATTTGATAAATGTGCCTCAGTATTTAAAATGTACTTTAACATGATAATTATAAACTATAATTATTTATTAACATATATACGCCACAATAGTTATGTATAAAACGGATTTTGTTGCTCTGCATTTTACAGCAATATCTGCTACTTTTTCCCACTCACACCACTTTTATTTAGAGAAGGGGGCATGGCCGGCTTGTTTATTATTTTCTACACCAGTGTTTGGTGTGGAAAATGGCCTAAATCTATGCCAGCAAGGAATCTTGTGTACATTTCAGTCTGTCGCACGGCTTGCTGGTGGAAGCGGCAAACGTATGTAAAGGCGTGTGCCTCTACATAACTTTGGCACTTCCTCCAGCAGCGCGTAGGGACTTAAGGCAAGTGTGAAAAATGCTGCTCTTGATAAATGTCTCCATAGATAGATAGATAACTACTGCAAAATTTCACTTTTTCATGTTGCTTCATTATCATCAGGGGCTGTCCTAAATCTTGCTCATTCCCCCTCTACTGACCAGTTGTAGTTCACTGCTAATAATACAAATTCTGCTTCATGTACAAGTCCATATAAAATGAAAAAGTTTACTATTGTTTTTTGATTTATTTCACCATGCAGTATATCATAGTCACCCATTCATGACTCTTTAAGCTTCACCTAGCCAATGATTTATATGAGACCCTTACCCTCAGTTCACACTTGCGCGTTTTACAGCGCGTTCGAACGCGCTGTAAAACGCTCAACAGGAGAAAACTCATGTTTCCCTATGGGCATGGTTCTCACCTGAGTGTTTTATAGCGCGTTTGAACGCGCTGTAAAACGCCCTACGCTCAAAGAAGTTCTTGAGCTTCTTTGGGGCGTTTTGTCGCGCTTTTGCACCCATAGACTTCAATGGGAACGCGCGTAAAACGCGCGTTTAACACGCGTTAAAGTATAGGTATGCCTTTTTCAATTGGTCTCCAGAGTCACGAACGCGCGTATGACGCGCGTTTCCTATTTGCAAAAACACGCTGTAATACGCGCGACAAAAACGCGCGTAGAACGCGCGTCTCAGAAACGCTCAGGTGTGAACCCAGGGTTAGGCTACGTTCACACGACGACATTTGTTGCGCGACAAAAAGTCGCACTATTGTCGCGCGACAATTTTTATAATGGGAGTCTATGGTGTCGCATTGCGACATGCTGCGACCGCGACGCGACAGTCGCAAAAAAAATCCATTCAAGATGGGTTTTTCTGCGACTGTCGCGTCGCAGTCGCAGCATGTCGCATGTCGCAATGCGACACCATAGACTCCCATTATAAAAATTGTCGCGCGATAATAGTGAGACAAAATGTCGCACGACAAATGTTGCAGTGAAGTTGTGTCCGACAAATGTCGTCGTGTGAACGTAGCCTTAGATCATTTTTTTATTTTAATTAACACCAACGGGGAAAAATTGTAAATAAATGAGAAGAAATAGTTCCACAACTTTCTAATAAACTTTGGAGCATCACAAGATGCACGAACTTAAAGGGAATCTGTCACCTGCCTATCCACATTATTTTTTTTTTCCTTTAGACTAGTGCAATAAAGTACCTGATATCCATATGTGTTCTTCTTTTTACTGTGGCTCTTGTATTTTCTGTAAAAAAACACTTTATCTAATATGCAAATTAGGATAAACCCCCTCTTTATCCAATCCAGTGCTGAGCCACGCCCCCTGCACTGATCACATGACGGTGACGTCACCCCAGGTCCTTAGTGTTGTCCAAGGTTCAGGTTCATTGAAGAATCCCCTTATGGATTCCAAATGCCGTTATGGTCCGTGGTAGCAGAATCCATAACGGGATGCTTCGATAACCCCAACCCGAACTTTGGACGCCGAACTTAAAAGACAAGTTCGCTCAACACTATTCTGCACCACTGTTCTAGAGAAGCCTCTAGGAAATAAACAACTACACAAATCTCTCTCCTGTCTTGTTACTTTGTTACAATGTGTCATTTACCGTCTCATTCCCCATTTTCTACGCCTGGTTTATGGGTAGAAAATGGTCTGAATGTAAGACAGCTAGGAAGCTGTCTTATATTTAGAAGCGGCGGTGGATGCGGCAAAGTTATGTAGAGGCCAGTGTTCTAGGGGAGATGAATAAATGACCCCCTATGCTTTTAGCCTCCGGATGATGACACAAAGTAGAAATCTTGAAACAAGGTGGAACAGATTTACTAGTGCTGTCTAATTTTTTGTATAAATTTACACTAGACAAT
Source organism: Bufotes viridis (assembly GCA_033119425.1). NCBI lineage: Eukaryota > Metazoa > Chordata > Amphibia > Anura > Bufonidae > Bufotes > Bufotes viridis. The sequence continues at coordinate 444,243,873 of CM065590.1, read as the reverse complement.
CTAAAGCTATTACAGCATCTGATGCTGGATGATAATCTGGTGCTTCTTTGGACTGTCTAGACCAGGAATGGGCAAACTGCGGCTCTCCAGCTGTTGTAAAACTACAATTCCCACCATTCCCTGCTGTAGGCTGATAGCTGTAAGCTAGGCATGCTAGGAGTTGTAGTTTTGCAACAGCTGGAGAGCCGCAGTTTGACCATCCCTGGTCTAGACCTGTGTTTCCCAACCAGTGTGCCTCCAGCTGTTGCGAAACTACAACTCCCAGCATGCCTGCACAGCCAAAGGCTGTCTGGGCATGCTGGGAGTTGTAGTTTTGCAAAAGCTGGAGGCACACTGGTTGGGAAACACTGGTCTAGACTAAGCTTACACCATTTAGGAGTTGGCTTAGTTTATGCCAAAATTATGCAACAAAAATGTAGTGCATTTTAACTCACATTGGTGCATCTCAAGCCACACCCTCTGCCAACAAGGTCATGCCCTTTTCTTGCCCGTCGAGTCGAAAAAAGTCTGTAAAACAAATGTGGTGCGAGCCATGTACACCAGTATTTATGTCAGCAATTACACCAGAAATCTGGCCATTTTGATTAGTAACTCTGCCCAAAAGTCTTTTAGAAAGCTGCAGAACTTTTAATAAAGGCCCCTACAGGATCAGATCAGACTCGATTTACTTTCGTTCCGACCGCAGAAATGATTATGAACTAGGGAAAGTATCTATCATTTATTTTCTTTCTTTACTGTTTGAAAGTCAAATTTTTTTTCCCTTTAAATGATTGACGACCAGATATAAATTCTCTCAATTTGTTTCATCCTGATAGACTGACATAAGAATAGGAGGGGGCGGAGGCGGGGATACAGGGGTCAGTGCGCTATAAGGGAGGAGAATCATCCGAGGATTTATGACAGCTCCCTATAAAGAGGAAAGTATTTTTTGTATTTTGATAATAATAATATTTCATATGTGCAGCAGACAGAAGTGACAGCTGCAGGGAGGGGGGGGGAGAGGAACCTCATATCTAGTAAACACCATGTACATCACGAATCACAATCCCCAAGGATGATGGAACCATCAGAGCCTCCCTGTCCATTGTTTTAATATTGTCACTGAAAAAAAAACTGACAAAAACATGGAGACATGAAAGAAGTTGTTGCCTTCAGCTTGCTTTCTTAGTTGCGCTCGTTACGGTGTGATTTCATTGTTGAGCTGAATGGGCATCATCAGCTTCACAATGAGCGCACAACGGGTCTGACCCCAGTACCGGGCAGCTCTGTCACGATGAATGGCTGCGAAAGACAATCGAAAATATGAATGTTAAGATAAAATAACTACAGCTCGGCATTAACCGTCGCTGCGCTGATTTCTAGAACCAAGCACGGCCCTGCACCACCTGGTGAGTCCAAGCAGACTGAAGCAATGGGTCTTGCTGAAAACAGTACGTTATCAGAATGATGCAACTACATGTGTATGTACAATAGCACAGGTCGTTTAGCCCCACATTTAATATTCATCGGTCTCAATACGCACATTACTTGCATGATGTTATCACTAACTAAGCCAAATCACAGAGATCTCGCTACTCTTCACCTTCCAGATGTATGGTCTTTTCTAGTTTGATCTCCCTCATGTAGTCAACAATTAATAATCACTGCCAGGACACAACCCCAGGGAGCCTTAAGATATATGTATGAAACGGTGCAAACCAAAATTCAGAACAGATGTGGTGACAAGGAGCCCATGAAGTAAAGTACAGGCCTGAAGGTTGTCACCAGGAACACTAGACAAAGCAGCTCCTGCAGAAAGATGTCCGGAAATGGCCTTGTTTAAAAGTTAGGGATGTTGGCCTATGTAAATGTCATTGCAGCTCTGGTTGTGACTGCAGTATAAGGCACAATGTAACAGCAGAATTGTGAAAGTAGCTCTGGATGTGACTCCAGTATAAGACATGAAAGAGGACCTTTCACCGATCCTGAAGATTATCATATAACTAGCTGGCTGTGTAGGGCTACTGAAGGTATGTTATAGCACTTACTATGTTTTCAATGCGCCACTCCGTTCACCCGCTGTGCCCCCCATTCTGGTTTCCCGCCTTGTATGTAAATTCATACCATTGGTAGGAACCGAGTGGCGCATAGGAAACATATTAAGCGCTATAACATACCTTCAGTATTCCCTACACAGCCAGCCAGTTATATAATAATGTCAGAACCAGTGAAAGGTCCTCTTGAAGTAACAATCCAACTCAGAATATGTAATATTGCACTTTGTACTGATTAAAGGGGTTATCCAACCCCTGTAATGAATCTCAAACCCCCTGCGCGACAGGGATGAGTCTCCCTAGCATCGCGGGTGACGATAGGGAGGCTCGTTCCCGTCGCGGCCTGCTATTGGCTGCCCTTCCCCATTGACGGATGTTTTCATCTGCATGAACGGGGAGATGCAGCAGTGGCCGTGTGGGGATCAGAAGCACCACGGGTGCCCGGGAGCAGCGTAAGTATAACCTACATGGGGGGCCTGGGCATTAAGGGGATCATTATATCATTAATATACCTTTTTAGGGGCTGAGGTTCTTTTCTCAGAGCTCCACACTCAATGAACCTATATTTATAAGATAACATTTTGGTGGGAGTTTACTTCATACTGTGTTATTTTTGTGTTCTATGTCGCAGTATGCAATGAGCTTCCTCTAGAGGTGGCTGTTGGCAGACATAATGTTATCATGTACCTTTAGTTCTCTACATCCGATCTCTGTCTCTCATAAGGGTTAGCTGACTTTCGCAAACGGCATTTATTATGTAGAGAAAGTTATGACATTTGTAAGAGGGCGCAAGGTGTCGTCATGGACGGACGATACGTGTCACCGAGGTTCCTGGCCTCGGTGAGGTGAGAGCCAGGTTTTTTATGTGTCAGCAGCAGCTAGTGCTGTTTGACATTGTCAGTTAGTTTGGCTGCAAAGCCAATCCGGGCCGGCTCTTACTGGGAGTAGGCAAAGAGTTGGGTGGGTGCCTACTCCCCACGGTCCAGGCCGGACTTTTGCCGGGCCTTTAAAGGCAGCCTCCTCAGCAGCTGAGGGGAGTGATTATCCTGGAGCTGGTGTTAGGCTGTGGAATCATCTGAGTTTGGGAGTTCTGATCCATTCTGTGCTGTGTGGAGTTCACGCTGGAAGCAAGAGCCCAAGCAAGGAGGAGTGCAGACGGCCTGGAAGCATGAGGTCGATCGCCTTGCGGCTGGACTGACAGCCAGGTGCGAACCTGCACCTAAAACCTCCCAGGTGACTGGAACCTGTTTTTGGACTGTTTTGTTTTGCCTCATGATTTCGGATGTGTGTGATTTAACACCAAGAGACTGTTTATTGTTTATGCTGTGCAAGTGTGAATAAAACACTGATTATTGCACCTTCTGGACTCCCTTTTGCCTCTGTACTGCACCCGCACCGCTATCTACCAGAGCGACTCCCCACATTTGGTGTCGGATGCGGGCATGCGCAGTTAGGCTGGCGTGAACGCCGAACTTTGTTTGTTTTGCTGAGCACAAGTGAATGTCATATGTCAAGCTGGCAAAGTTTCAACACGTGAACCCTGACAAGATGGAGGCAGTTGTAAAGGCTCTCGTGGAGGCCAATTTACAGCAGCGGGAGGCCAACAAGCAGCAGCAGGAGACAAACCAGCTGCTGTTGCAACATGTAATGGCTTTGCAAGCGACTGGAGCCTCTCACCGTGCCCATGATGCCCGGAAAGCGGTCAGTGCAGCGATTCCCAAGATGACCCCCGAGGATGATGCTGAGACCTACCTGGCAGTCTTCGAAAAAGTGGCCGTGAGGGAGAAGCTGCCCCGTGACCAGTGGGCTGAGGTGGTCGCTCCGTTCCTGGCTTCCAGGCCCCCGCCAGGTGTTTTTCGACTTGGCGGACGACCTAGCGGCCGATTATGACACCGTGAAAGGAGAGATCCTGGCCAGACTGGGGGTGAACGTGCTGGTCCGCGCTCAAAGAGTCCACCAGTGGGACTTTAAAACGACTGAACCCGCTAGGCCGCAGTACTACGATCTGCTGCACAGGCTGCAAAAGTGGCTGCAGCCCGATCTACTAAGTCCCACTGTCATGCTGGATCGACTGTTGGCGGACATCTTTTGGAGGGCCCTGCCTTATCCCCTCCAGCACTGGGTCGGCCAGGCGTCTCCGGTAAGTGCCCTGGAAATGGTCGACCTGGTGGAGCGTTACGAGGCCACCAGAAACCTGCAGGGGAGTCTTGCTGGGAAGGGGTCAGTCAAACCCCGGAGGCCTCCACCCCAGTTCCGACGACCGGCGACAGAGAGACCTGCACGGAATGTACCCCCTGCGGATCCGCCTCCCGTGGTATGCTGGAGGTGTCAGGAGCCAGGCCACATCAGGGCCGACTGTCCGCATCAGGGTGAGCCGATGGATGTGAACTACGGGGGTCACCACTCCCTGTATGCACAGAAGCTGTGTGCAACTGGCACCCGTGAGGTGCAGGATAAAAACCACCTGTGTCAAGTAGAGGTGGGAGATTCTCTGGCGGTGGCCCTGCTGGACTCCGGGAGTCTAGTCTCCCTGGTAAGAGCTGCCCTAGTACGGCCTGCGGAGTATACCGGCCGTAAAATCGGGGTCCTATGCATCCACAGAGACTTAAAAGACTACCCTACTGCGCTAGTGACTTTGTCCACCGCGGCTGGTAAGTGGACCCACGAGGTGGCTGTCGCTACCAAACTCCCACATGAACTGATACTTGGGAGGGACTTCCCAGGTTTCCCGGCGCTGTGGCCGGCAATAAAGGTATCTGATGGACCCGAGACAGGGGTAACCCTAGTAGAGTGGCCTGATACCACTGGAAGGCCCGAACCCTGGGAGCCCGAATCTGAAGGGCCAGCGGTAGGGGTGACCACTGCTTCAGCGGTAGAGGGGGAGACAACCCCACTGAGTGTAATGGTGGGAGACACGGAGGACTTGCCACCGGGACCTGAGTTGGCAGACCTCAATGTCTCCGGGGAAAATTTTGGGACCGCACAACACCGGGACCAAACCCTAACCAGGGCCTGGGAAAGTGTTGCAATGATTGATGGTAAACCCCAGAAACCTGGGGCTGAATTAATGTTCCCACGATTTATTGTTCTTCAGGATATGTTGTATCGGGTGAACCAAATCCGAGGTGAGCCCGTTGAACAGTTGGTGGTGCCCACCGCATATCGCAAGCTTGTTATGGAGCTTGCCCACCAACATGTTCTTGGGGGACACATGGGGTGGCAGAAAACGCAGGACCGCGTACTACGGCGATTTTACTGGCCCGGTTTGTTTAAGGAAATAGAGGAGTTCTGTAAGTCCTGTCCGACCTGTCAGGTAAATAGCCCCCAGCCGCATTACAGAAGTCCCCTGGTCCCTCTCCCAATAATTGAGGTCCCATTCGAGCGTATTGCCATGGATCTGGTCGGACCCGTACCGAAGTCTGCTAGGGGTCACCAACATATCCTGGTGATTCTGGACTATGCTACTCGATATCCAGAGGCGGTGCCTCTGCGACATACCTCGGCTAAGCTCATTGCAAAAGAGTTAATGGAAATGTTTTCCCGTGTGGGCCTGCCAAAAGAGATTCTGACCGACCAAGGGACCCCTTTTATGTCCAAAGTTATGAGGGAACTGTGTAAATTGTTGCGTATAAAGCAGTTACGGACGTCCGTTTACCATCCGCAAACAGACGGTCTTGTCGAAAGGTTTAACCAAACTCTAAAAAATATGTTAAAAAGGGTGGTGTCCAGAGATGGGAAGGACTGGGACCTGCTTCTGCCCTATCTCATGTTCGCCGTGCGAGAGGTGCCCCAGGCCTCTACTGGGTTCTCGCCCTTCGAACTGCTTTATGGCAGACACCCTCGGGGCCTGTTGGATATCGCCAAGGAAGCGTGGGAACAACAGCCTGTCCCCCACAAAAGTCTCATTGAGTATGTCACCCAGATGCAGGAACGGATGGAAAGGGTGTTGCCGCTGGTCCGGGAGCATATGGAGGCAGCGCAACAAGCCCAGAGTAGGGTGTATAATTGTCAGGCTCGGGTACGGGACTTCAATCCGGGAGATCGGGTTTTGGTTCTGGTACCCACCCTTGACAGCAAGTTCCTAGCTAGGTGGCAGGGCCCCTATGAGGTGATCGAGAAGGTAGGGGAAGTAAATTACAAAGTACACCAGACAGGGCGGCGCAAGCCGGAGCAGGTGTACCACGTGAATTTACTGAAGCCGTGGAAAGACAGGGACACGGCCGACGACAACAGCCCCCAGCCAGGGCTTCTAGGTGACAAGGGTCCAGCCCCACAGTTCGAGGCCTGCGAGGCGGTAGCCACGGTAAAAATTGCAGACAGCCTGTCTTCCAAACAAGTTCAGGAAGTCAGGGAGTTCATCAGTCGGAACACGGATGTGTTCTCGGACCTCCCTGGCCGCACGTCTCTCATCCAACATGACATCGTCACTGAGCCTCAGGCCAAAATCCGGTTAAAACCATACCGGGTACCCGAGGCTCGGCGACGGGCCATCATGGACGAAGTGCAATTAATGTTGAAGCTCGATGTCATTGAGGAGTCGAAAAGTGAGTGGGCCAGTCCCATAGTCCTAATACCCAAGCCGGATGGGACGTTGCGGTTCTGCAACGATTTTCGCAAGTTAAATGAAGTGTCCAAGTTTGATGCGTATCCCATGCCCGGGTAGACGAGCTTGTTGAGAATTTAGGGCAAGCCCGTTATTTTTCTGTGCTAGACCTCACTAAAGGGTACTGGCAGGTACCCTTAATGGAGTCGGCCAAGGAAAAAACGCTTTGTTACCCGCAGGGCCTGTATCATTACAAGGTGTTACCCTTTGGCCTGCATGGCGCCCCCGCCACTTTCCAGAGGTTAATGGATATTGTGCTGCGACCTCATCGTCGGTACGCCTCGGCCTACTTAGATGATGTAATCATCCACAGCACCGACTGGGAAAGCCATTTGCCCAAAGTGCAGGCGGTAGTAGATGCCCTGAGGAAAGCTGGTCTAACCGCCAATCCAAAGAAGTGTGCGATTGGGTTGGAAGAGACCAAATATCTGGGATATGTTATTGGGCGCGGAGTCATCAAGCCGCAGGTAACTAAGGTAGAGGCCATTCGTAACTGGCCCCGACCGGTCACCACCAGGCAGGTAAAGTCCTTCCTGGGAATGGTAGGGTACTACATGCGGTTTGTGCCCCACTTTGCCACAATAGCAGCGCCGTTGACAGACCTGTTGAAGGGGCGGAAGTCTGGAAAGGTTAGCTGGAGTGAAAAGGCGGAGGAGGCTTTCTCCGCGTTGAAGTCGGCCCTGTGTGGGTCCCCGGTTTTGGTGACACCCGACTTCAACAGGGAGTTCGTCGTACAGACCGACGCCTCAGAGGTAGGCCTCGGTGCTGTGCTGTCTCAGGAGGTCAACGGGGAAGAACATCCCGTTGTCTTCCTGAGCCGTAAGCTCAGTCCCGCCGAGTCCAGGTATAGTATAGTGGAGAGGGAGTGCCTGGCTATCAAGTGGGCACTCGAATCTCTCCGCTACTACCTGTTAGGGAGGAGGTTCCGTCTGGTGACCGACCATTCCCCTCTCAAGTGGATGAGCCAGGCCAAGGAGAGGAATGCTCGGGTCACCAGGTGGTTCCTATCCCTGCAGAACTTCAAGTTCTCTGTCGAACACAGGACAGGCCGCTTGCAGGGTAACGCAGATGCCCTGTCCCGCGTCCACTGCCTCACTTGTGTTCACCCCCTCAGGGTTGAACAAAGGGGGGGGTGTGTAAGAGGGTGCAAGGTGTCGTCATGGACGGACGATACGTGTCACCAAGGTTCCTGGCCTCGGTGAGGTGAGAGCCGGGTTTTTTATGTGTCAGCAGCAGCTAGTGCTGTTTGACATTGTCAGTTAGTTTGGCTGCAAAGCCAATCCGGGCCGGCTCTTACTGGGAGTAGGCAAAGAGTTGGGTGGGTGCCTACTCCCCACGGTCCAGGCCGGACTTTTGCCGGGCCTTTAAAGGCAGCCTCCTCAGCAGCTGAGGGGAGTGATTATCCTGGAGCTGGTGTTAGGCTGTGGAATCATCTGAGTTTGGGAGTTCTGATCCATTCTGTGCTGTGTGGAGTTCACGCTGGAAGCAAGAGCCCAAGCAAGGAGGAGTGCAGACGGCCTGGAAGCATGAGGTCGATCGCCTTGCGGCTGGACTGACAGCCAGGTGCGAACCTGCACCTAAAACCTCCCAGGTGACTGGAACCTGTTTTTGGACTGTTTTGTTTTGCCTCATGATTTCGGATGTGTGTGATTTAACACCAAGAGACTGTTTATTGTTTATGTTGTGCAAGTGTGAATAAAACACTGATTATTGCACCTTCTGGACTCCCTTTTGCCTCTGTACTGCACCCGCACCGCTATCTACCAGAGCGACTCCCCACACATTGCACTTACTAATGTATTGTGATTGTCCATATTTCTTCCTTTGCTGGCTGGATTCATTTTTCCATCACATTATACACTGCTCGTTTCCATGGTTACGACCGCCCTGCAATCCAGCAGCAGTGGCCGTGCTTGCACACCATAGGAAAAACTGCTGGCTTATGCACACTCCTGATGTCCTGGCTACCAGAGCTGCTGGTGTCTTTTCCTGTATTGTGCAAAAAAGACCACAGCTGCTGGATTGCAGGGTGGTCATAACCCCTGGATGCAAGCAGCAAAGAGGGAATTGGGAAATATGGACAATCACAATATAATAGTAAGTGCCTTGTATTACCTTTGTATACATGATAAATGCCATTTACTGAAGTGAGACAACCCCTTTAAGAAATGTAGCAGTGCAGACAGGGGCGTAGCTAACGGCTCATGGGCCCTGGTGCAAGAGTTCAGCTTGGGTCCCCCTTCTCTCAGTGCTTTGTGTGTCTTCTTATGTGGCACAAGGGTCTTTGGGCCTCCTCTGGCTCCTGGGCCCGGTAGCGACTGCTACCTCTGCACCCCCTATAGCTACGCCCATGAGTGCAGAATGTTTAATCTACCAATGACCTGGTGGTAAAAGAAGGAGAGTCATTTCAAGGTCAAGATTTTACCTCCAAGGGCTAATCTCTGGGGACACCACTGTTGAGGGGTTTGCATGCCCCTTTCTGACAAGTGGTTTATGGAGGAAACCATGTGGGTGCTAGAGATGAGCGGCAGGGACATTATTCGAATTCGCGATATTTCGCGAATATTCTTTAGAATATTCATCATATATTCGCTAATATTCGTATTCGAGATTATTCTATTAATTGCGAAAAATCGGCACTGTAATATTCGCGAATATTATGAAACTAGAATATAGTGCTTTATATTCGTTTTTTTAGAATGTTCGTCATTTTTTCCAATTTAGTGTGAACAGTCATTAACCCAAAAGCAATTTAAGCAGGGAGGAATCATGACTTCAGATGGAAAAAATTACGAATTTTTCTCTAAAACGAATATATAGCACTATATTCTATAGTACTATATATTCGTGTTTTAGAATATTCGCATTACTCGAATAATACAGTGCCGAATTTTCACATAAGAGAAAATAAATTAAATAATGAAGAATATTCTAATTCACTACAGACTACAATATAGCAGCCTTCTCACATTGCCCACAAGCAAGAAGTAGGTAGGTATACTGGGTAATGGGTTCAGATAAAAAAAAAAAAAGAGTATTCGTTTTTATGAAGTTATATCACTATATTCGAAATATTTGCGAATTCGCAAAGTGCCGATATTCGCAATAAAAATTCGCAATTCGAATATTCGCGCTCAACACTATTGCTCATCTGGTGGGTCTAAAATCTGAGATGTGAGACATTGTGACTTTCTATCTGAAATATCTATAATATTCAACAGTGACGCAATTTATGTTTGAAATCCTCCAGTCGGCTGTGGGATGTTACATGTATATTGTCCATACAGATGAGCACAGCATTTCATGTGGGGGATAAAAGCTTTTGCGCGGTTTATTGTATATGACATAATCAGGCTTGTTTACTGCAGTGAAATCCGTCTGTTTATCCCGTACACGTGGAGCATGAAGACGCCAGTAGTGATCGTGACATGGGGGAGGGGCTTAATCTACATCATAGCGAGTAGGTTTAATACATGTTTTAAAAAGAGGCGGAAATGTCCTACCGAGATAATGACACTCTAACCTGGATGATGCGGCGGCCGCGCCGCGTTTTGTTGTGCCTGGAAGAGATCTATGTCCACCATCGAAATGACAAACTCAATCTCCCCTCTTCATCTAACATGTTTGTTTTTCTGTACACAAAGCAGTCGCTGTGTAATGTGGAGACTAAACACACCATCCTGGCGCTAATTACTGACCTGCCCGTCCCAATCACAATGGAGGTACTCTGCCGCAGAGAGGAAACCTGAACTGCAAACAGACCGGGTAGGCCATGAGCTCCAGAAGAATAGAGTAGAATTCTGTAGTATAAGTGGCTGGTTACAACGTAACCCTAGAATTGTATTTATTTATGTCTCACTGCAATTTATAGCTTAGAGTAACAACGATAGCAGCGACAACGCACTCTTTGTGTTTCATACAAGAGACAGAAACACTAGAATTATCTGTACCATTTTTACTACTTTGTTAATTTTATATTTTTATTGTGTATTATTGTAGGTTTTTTATTTATAAATATCCCTATCATTTTTTTAATTCCCCTAATTTAATTTAATTCCCAGGGGTTCAGAGTGAAATATCGTGAGTTATTCGCTCTCCTTGGTCCTTCATCATTTTGATCCATGTGGAAATTGTTTTTGAATAAAAATAGGAAACTTTATTACACCCTCACGCTAAGGTCAGTAGAGTTTAAGATGGCTCTTTTGAAGTATTTTCAACAAAGACAATGCAATTAAAGGGGTTTTCCAGGCTCCTGATATTGATGACACATCCTTAGGATTGGTCATTAATATCTGATCAGTAAGGGTCAAGCATTTCACACCCACACCGATCAGCTCTTCCCAGCCCCTCTTGCTCAGAAACTAGAACTTTGAATAAAACATGAAGTACAGCTCCACTCAAAGTGTAGTGGCCGTGCTGGATTACTGCAGCTCAGCTCCCAAATGGAACTAAGCTGCAGTAACCAGAGCCTGCAAGGAACAGCTGATAAGTGGGGAAGCAGGTTGTTGGACCTGCACCAATTGAATATTAATATTCAGAGATTAATGAATTTTTATTCAGAAATTCGATTCGGCCGGTTCACCGAATTTCTGGAAAAAAATTAGGTTTGATCCGAATATATAATGCTATATGCTGAGAGCCTTTATAGTGGTGTAAAACACTGTGTCTTGCAGTAACACGCATAGGGAGTCTGCTGTGTTAGTAAAATAATACTGTGAGTCAGGTGTTGCATTTAGAATCACTGCACACTTCACTTATTTGGGCAGTCACGGGGCCAAAACTGGTCGAGGTTAGCGCCAAGAAGAAGGGCACTCCTTTTACACCATCATCAGCTGATTCCACATAGATGTCTACAGAACCTGTTCTATTAAGCGCTTATACAAGTAGAGTCCCCCCAACAGAGTGGAGAGGGTGTCAGCGGTAAGTTTGTATTGACGTCACTGATTATTTTGCCCTTTCTCTGATCCGTCAGAGCAATAACCCCCAAAAAATGGATCCTATCTGTTGAGCATTCACCATCACTTGGTCAGCATTTGGTCAGTAATCCATCAGTATTGCTAATGCCCAAAAAAACAGGAGTGGATCCAAAGCAGAGATGACACTTGAATGGAATATTTGCATGTCTTCTGTGTTTTGTACCCACTCCTGCTTTTGGCTACCAAATCACAAGCCAATTCTGATGCGACCATACAGGCCTTACAGCTGCTACACAGACAGGATCTGTTGTGCATCTCATTTTTCCTCCCTTCTGACAGATCAGAAGAAGGGTCAAATAAATGATGATGTCAGCCAGGCTGAAAGGCAAAATAGTGGACCAGTCATGAAGTGGGGAGGGTGGGACCAGCATGAGAAGTCCACAGAGTGGCTCTATGACATAGTTGTGAGGTGGAAGCAAAATGAGGAAACCATAGAGTAGCCCAATGACAGAGTCTGGAGGTGGCGGCAACATCAGGAATGGCCACAGAGTGGCACAATGACATTGTGGAGGTGGCGGCAGTATCAGGAGGCTACAGAGCGGCACAATGACAAAGTGTGGAGGTGTCGGCAGCATCAGGAGGCCACAGAGCGGCACAATGACAGAAAGTGGAGGTGGCGGCAGCATCAGGAGGCTGCAGAGTGGCAAAATGACATAGTGTGGAGGTGGCAGCAGCATGAAGAGACCACAGAGTGGCAAGGTGACATAGTGTGGAGGTGGCAGCAGCATCAGGAGACCACAGAGTGACCCGGTGACAGAGTGGGGAGCCCACAGCATACAATACTTCTCTGGCTGAGGGAACAGAAAAGGACAGAGGCAGGTTGAGGACAGGTGAGGGCACAGGGACTGCTCCCGGGCCATACCAACTAAGGGTTGTGTCTGACGAACCCACTGACTCTTGGCTGGGAATGTCTGAAGTCACTTGCGACGAAGTCGAAGATCGATTCAACCATTCAAGAACCACTGAACAGCAAATATATTTTTCTTTTGCCACTAATACACGCCACAAAAGGCTTTAGAACATATAACTGCACCGCTGAACAGCAAATTTATTTTTCTTTTGCCACTAATACAAGCCACAAAAGGCTTTAGAACATATAACTGCACCGCTGAATGATAAATAGATTTTTATTTTGCCACTAATACACACCACAAAAGGCTTTAGAACATATAACTGCACCGTTGAACAGCAAATATATTTTTCTTTTGCCACTAATACACGCCACAGAAGGCTTTAGAACATATAACTGCACCGCTGAACGGCCAATATATTTTTATTTTGCCACTAATACACGCCACAAAAGGCTTTAGAACATATAACTGCACTGCTGAACAGCAAATATATTTTACTTTTGCCACTAATACATGCCACAGTAGGCTTTAGAACATATAACTGCACCACTGAACGGCAAATATATTTTTCTTTTGCCACTAATAAACGCCACAAAAGGCTTTAGAACATATCACTGCACCGCTGAACCAGGGCCGGACTGGCCTACCGGGATACCGGGAAAATTCCCGGTAGGCCGCTACCCCTGACTGCCGCATGGCCGGCCGGAGAAGGCTGTCTGTCTCATGCCTGCGCTGCCCTGCAGTGTGTGTGTGTGCCGCGCGCTCCAGACGCTCCGCTCTGCTCCCCCCTGCCCTGTGTTTCTAGCTGCTGACGGCCGGCGGCCGGTCGGGCCGGCCCCTACTTACAGACTACAGTCAGTTGGTGCTGCTGTCCGTGCCCGGCGGCGGCCGCCGGCCAGCGCAGTAGTGCCTGGCTCACTGGCTGGTGTTGTGGCTGACTGGCTGCAGGCGCTGGCGAGGGCGGGGCGGAGTCCCAGTGAGTAGGACCCGGAGGCACAGAGGGTCAGGGGCTGTGTGATGAGGCGCCGCTCAGGGCGTCACGTGGCGTGCTTGTGCGCTGCAGTGCCCTGCTAGCTGGTCTGGTGTGAGGTGTAGTATAGGCCCTGTCCCTGTATCCACTGGCCCCTGCTCCAGCCCTGGCCTGAAGAATTATTTCTTAATCTTCACCAATTCAATTCATCAAGTAAGTGACTGATTTCATCCTGCCTGAGTGCCTACAAGCCTTAAGCAGCCTTCCTGCTGCTCCTGCATACATGTGATAAGTGCAAATGACGCACTGTTATGGGGATCTGTGGATGATACTGTTATGGGGATCCATCTGTGGATGACACTGTTATGGAGATCTGTGGAGGACACACTGTTATGGGGATCTGTGGTGGACACACTGTTATGGGGGATCTGTGGAGGACACACTGTTATGGGGATCTGTGGATGGCGCACTGTTATGGGGGATCTGTGGAGGACACACTGTTATGGGGATCTGTGGATGACGCACTGTTATGGGGGTACTTTTACACCAGCGGCATGGCTATCCGGCCTATCCGGGCTGTTCACCCGCCGGGTCCACCATGCCGCAAGTACCCGTGCACTGCCATGCTGCCACTCTGTCCCCATTGACTATAATAGGGGCAGGGGACGGAGCTATGGCGCAGCACGGCAGTGCATGGCAGAGATCGGCGGACTAAAAAGTACTGCATGTCCGACTTTTTAGTCCAATGATCTCTGCCGTGCTGCACCATAGCTCCATCCCCTGCTCCTATTATAGTCAATGGGGACAGAGCAGCAGCACGGCAGTGCACGGGTACTTGCGGCATGGTGGACCCGGCGGGTGAACAGCCCGGATAGGCCGGATAGCCATGCCGCAGGTGTGAAAGTACCCCCATAACAGTGCGTCATCCACAGATCCCCATAACAGTGTCATCCACAGATCTCCATAACAGTGTCATCCACAGATCCCCGATAACAGTGTGTCCTCCACAGATCCCCCATAACAGTGTCATCCACAGATCCCCCATAACAGTGTCATCCGCAGATCCCTCATAACAGTGTCATCCACAGATCCCATAGCAGTGTGCCTACCCTGCGTACTGAGGACAGACTGAAAGGAGGGGAAGATCCGCGGAAGCAAGCAGAGGACAGCACAGCAAGATGGAATAGCTTCTTTTGTAAGTACATTTTTTTATTATAAATGTATTCCTGCATACCGCAATACTCTCGTATTTTGTAATCTTATTTATGTATACTTATTTCACTTTTTTCAGTAGTATAAATTTAAGTGGTGAAAATTATTATTCCCCCTCCATTTTGACTGTAGTATCTTATGTGCCCCCATATATTGTTCCTAAAGTCGCCACTGCGCAGAGGCCAAGTCACGGCAACGCTAGGGTGAGGCCCGGCCTGTGTGTGTGTGTATATAATATATATATATATATATATATATATACATACATACAACAAGCGCTCGCGGCGTGTGTGTTTGTGCTTTAGGGTGCACACCCTATTGCAATAGACTGCGCACGCCTATGATCAACGCTGCTGTGTGAGTGGTACATACCATTAGTTCAGGAGGGAGAGCAGGGCCAGCTGCAGAGCATGGGTGCCATTCTGGTCCATGTAGCCCTTATAAAGGAGTTATCAAGTTATTAGAAACGTATTCCCTTTCCACAGGACGCTAGGGGATAAGTATTTGATCACATGGGGTCCACATCCAGAATGGGGCCCAGCTCACCCTGCTAAGCACCCTGGCCCCCATCTTCCAAGTTGTATTTGTCTTGGTAGTGACGGTCACTCAGCCAGCCAATCGCCATCTATAGCGGGACAGCGCTGAGTGGTCCACCACTGATGCACTATTCATCAACTACTGGTTTTCTGTGTGTTGAGTAACTAATATAAAGTAAGAGTTTAACACTGTGTCTTCCATTCTTTAAAGTAAAGTTCTTTGATTATTCTTATTTTTGACCCAATTGGATGGGATACTGGTCTACTGTAGTGTTTCCCTACCAGGATACCTCCAGCTGTTGCAAAACTACACCTTCCAGCATGCCATGTTAGCCAAACGCTGTCTGGGCATGCTGAGAGTTGTAGCTTTGTAACAGCTGGAGGCATCCTGGTTGGGAAAAGTTGGTCTACTGTGATAATATGAACAATGGGGGTTTTATTGTGGGGCAAAGTTCATATTCGTGTTTACACACGTGTTTTAAAATACACAAGTCTTATAAACAAGTAAATACCGACGCAGTGCTGTGGGGCTGGTATGCAACTTTTTCCAGGGCTGGTTTTTATCCCCAGTCATGCCCTGCGCTGAACGGTAAATATGTTTTACTTTTGCCACTAATACACGCCACAGAAGGCTTTAGAACATATCAGTGCACCGCTGAACGGCAAATATATTTTTCTTTTGTCACTAATACACGCCACAAAAGGCTTTAGAACATATAAGTGCACAGCTGAACGGCAAACATATTTTTCTTTTGCCACTAATACATGCCACAAAAGGCTTTAGAACATATAAGTGCACCGCTGAATGGCAAATATAACGTATTTTTCTTTTGCCACATACACACCACAAAAAGCTTTAGAACATATAACTGCACTGCTGGACGGCAAATATATTTTCTTTTGCCACTAATATATGTTACAATAGGCTTTAGAACATATAACTGCACCGCTGAACAAAAAATATATTTTTATTTTGCCACTAATACACAACAAAAAGGGCTTTAGAACATATAACTCACCGCTGAATGGCAAATATATTTTAATTTTGCCACTAATACATGACAAAAAGGGCTTTAGAACATTTAAGTGCACCGCTGAACAGCAAATATATTTTGCTTTTGCCACTAATACACGCCACAGAAAGCTTTAGAACATATAACTGCACTGCTGAGCCACTAATACACGCAACAAAAGGCTTTAGAACATAACACTGTACCGCTGAACAGCAAATATATTTTACTTTTTCCACTAATAAATGCCACAGAAGGCTTTAGAACATATCACTGCACCGCTTAACTGCAAAAATATTTTTCTTTTGCCACTAATACACGACAAAAAGGGCTGTAATTTTAGGACTTCACCACACAACAGCTAATAAGCCCTTTTTTCCCACTAATACAAGCCAAAAAATGCTTTAGAACATATAACCGCACCATACAAGGGCAAATAAGATGTAGAAACATTTCCTTGTAATAAACCCTGTTAATGGCTGCATCAAACAGCAATTGCACCCAGTGTAAGACTGGGTTGCTTACCCCACCAGTAACATTTATTTTGAGGGCCCACCGTAAGTATACATCGTATATTACCTGCTTACACAGCAGCAAGATGCTACCAGATGATTGAATATAGGGGTCCCTGCAGCAACTTTGAGAAGGTAGGTCCTGGGGAAAAGAGGACACTGGCAGCTTTCCTCTATACCTAGAAGTCATCTCAGCTCTGATCGTGTCTATAATAATTAACTGGGGAGTTAATAATCTATCCAGTTTTTTTTATATGAACAATCGGCTGGTTGAGGTGCTGTACATTGAATATATGAATGTAGTGCAGTAAGTCTACTGTGTTATGTGCCACTTGTGCAGGGGTGCCCAGTCAGGTGTAATAGGATTGTTCCTATTACCCAGGCTGTAACATCCCCTACTAAACCAATAGGATTGTTCCTATTACCCAGGCTGTAACGTCCCCTACTAAACCACATGAATGCTGTGGAATGATTCCTCCCTATCCTTTCCCTACACATCATTTTTTTTTAGCACAATGAATTTTTTCTAACACTGTGCCTAGCGCCTGCTGACATCTCTCCCTGCACTAAGTACACTGATAAATGGCAGAATCCAAGATGGCTGAGGCTATTAATAGGGCTGTGACAAAGATTGCAGGCTGCTGATTGGCTACATGCATAGCATTATGGGTGATCCCGCCTTTCCAGAGTTTCTTGCTCCATGTCCTCACACGTGCAGCAGCCATTTTAGGAAAAAGGCATGAGGAAATTGGGATTCAGTGCAAATCAAATTCTTCCTGGGATTCAAATCGAATTCCACTTCGTCAGCTTGATTCGCCTCTCCTATGAATACTCCCTTTTTCTGAAAAACATGACTTTTGGAAGATGTGGGATGTTGTCTCTATATATTATCACTGCACCCTACCATCTTATCCTGAACCCCATCTCCTATCCAATTCTAACCAGCTGTTGTATTTCCTTTTCTAAACCATGTAACCTTTGAGGGGAGGAGCTTAAAAGAAACTTCCATTAAAAGTTGAATTCTCAGCTCTTCTGCTCTGACCATTTATGTTCCTCTTCTGCTAATCGTGAAGCCTTTGTGTTCCCTGTAGCCTTTGTTACAATTTGGTTTCTACTTTGTGGCACTTTGGGGATGTTATTTCCATGCATATAACTAGATGTCAAGCTACTTCTCTTTATATTCTTCTCCTTTTCCTAGACAACCTTAGTTCTTCAGTTATGTGACCACTAAGCCCCACCCAGAATGGTCAAGGCTTAGAACTAATATGTGAAGAATGCATCATGGGATATTAATTACATTAAAGGGGTTCTCCAGGAATTAGGAAAATGAAAATACTTAAATATTACTTTATTATAAATATATTCCTAAATACCTTTCATTAGTTATGATGCCTCGTTTTGTCTAGGAAGGAATCATTAGGAAAAATCAAATGGCTGCCATCCTATTAGTACACAGAAAACCTGTCCTAGTCACACAGGAGGACAAGTTACTTCAGAGCAGTGAGACATCTTCTTCTATGATCCTGATCTTCAGCTAAATCTCTGTAGAAATGGAGTTTATGAGGAGGCATGAAGTACAGAGAGGAGGGTGGGGGTGATGTGGATAATGAGCAGCAGCACTTGTATGCAGTCTCCATTTCCACAGTCTGTCCTGTCCTTCCTCTCTGTACTTCATGTCTCCTCATGTACTCCATTCCCACAGAGATTCAGTTAAAGTTCTTATAATCTGTATTCAGGTTCATAACCCCTGACGAATACAGAAGAGGAGGATGAGGTAGCTCTTTACCTCAGTGCTCGTAAGTAACTTGTCCTCCTGTATGATTAGGACAGGTTTTGTGTGTATTCATAGGACGGTGGCCATTTTGTTTCTCCTAATAATTGCTACCTAAACAAAATTAGTCATTATAATGAAAGGTATATGGGAATATATTTACAATAAAGTAATATTTAAGTATTTTCATTTTCTAAATTCCCGGAGTCCATTGCGGGAATCACACTCCGTGTGTGAGCGTGATCCTCGGTTCTGAATTTGCAGGAGCGCAGAGCATTATCATGATTTATAGTGCTATGTGCCTCTGCTTGACCTTACAGGATCATACTGACAGCTTTAGGTCATGCAGGGACACATAGCATTATAAATCATGATAATGCCCTGCGCTCTTGCAAGTCCAGGACAGAGGACAATGCTCACACACGGAGCGTTATTCCTGTAATAGACTTGCTCATGTTAAACAGCCCTAAAGGGGTTGTCCAGCAGTTAACCTCTTTAGGACACAGGGTGTACATGTACGCCCTTGTGTCCTGGTACTTAAGGACCAGGGGCGTACATGTACACCCTGTGAAATTCCGATCACCGCTGCGCACGTGGCGGTGATCGGAACAAGGTGCCTGCTAGAACCATTCAGAAGTCTGACCAGACTAGTGAAAAGTTAAAAATACAGTACACTATAAAGTGTACTGTACTATATTATATAGACACCAGATCTACTGAATCTTCAAGAACCAATCTTCAAGAACTGGGTCCCAAAAAAATGAAAAAAAGTAAAAATAAAAAAAACACAAATCACTGAATAAAAATTAAAATAGTAAAATACACTACACATATTATGCATCGCCGCGTCCGTAAAAACCTGCTCTATAACCTGCTCTATATCACATGACCTGACCCCTCAGGTGAACACCATAACAAAAAAAAAAAAAAGAATTTTTTGTCACCTTACATCACAAAAAGTGTAATACCAAGCAATCAAAAAGGCGTATGCCTCCCAAAATAGTATAAATCAAATCGCCATCTCATCCCGCAAAAATTGAGCCCCTACATAGGACAATCGCCCCAAAAAATAAAAAAACATGGCTCTCAGACTATGCAGACATTAAACCATGATTTTTTTTCAAAAATGCTGTTATTGTGTTAAAGTAAAATAAATTTAAAAAAGTATACATATTAGGTATCACCGCATCGGTAAAAACCTGCTCTACAAAAATATCACATGATCTAACCCCTCATGTAAATACCGTAAAAATAATTAAATAAAAATAGTGTCCAAAAAATTTTTGTCACCTCACATCACAAAAAGTGTAATAGCAAGCGATCAAAAATGTATATGAACCCCAAAATAGTCCCAATCAATCCGTCATCTCATCCCACAAAAAATGATACCCTACATAGAACAATAGCGCAAAAAAACTAAAAAAAAATGACTCTCAGACTATGGAGACATTAAAACATGATTTTTTTTGTTTAAAAAATTATATTATTGTGTAAAACTTAAATAAATAAATAAAAAGTATACATATTAGGTATCGCTGTGTCAACAACCTGCTCTATAAAAATAAAACATGAACTAACCCCTCAGGTGTACACACCAAAAAAAATATATAAATACGGTGTCAAAAGCCATTTTTGTCACCTTACATCACAAAATGTGTAATAGCAAGCGACCAAAATGTCATATGCACCCCAATATAGTGCCAATCAAACCGCCATCACATCCGGCAAAAAATGAGCCGCTACATAAGACTGTTGCCCAAAAAAATAAATAAAAATATGGCTTTCAGAATGGGGAGACACAAAAAAAAACTTTTTTCACAAATGCTTTTTTATGAAAAACTGAAACAAAAATTCCCCAAAAGTAGTCATATTTTGTATTGTCGCGTCCGTAACAACCTGCTTTATAGAAATAGCACACAATATAACCTGTCAGATCAACTATGTAAATTACAAAAAATAAAAACGGTCTTAAAACAGCAATTTTTTTCAAATTTTTCATTTTAATCAATTTTTCCAGTAACAAAGCAAGGATTAACAGCCAAACAAAACTCAATATTTATTGCTCCGATTCTGTAGTTTGCAGAAACACCCCATATGTGGTTGTACACTGCTGTATGGACAAACGGCAGGGCCAGGGGCAGACTGAGAACCCTCAGGCCCCCGGGCAAAATAAATCAAAGGCCCCACCCATGCCCTACCTCCAGCCACGCCCATGTTATACCTCCAGCCACACCTATATCCCGCCTCCACTACCTGGTCACACCACTATCGTTATGACTCTGATCCCATTACTACAGAAATACAGGGCACTTACCTATTACGTCCAGTGACGTCTTCTTTGATGTAGATGTTTTCTGTCCTCGTCTTCTCCTTTCAGACCTTCAGACCAGACCGCCATGTTGTCGCCATTTTCCATCTCTGCAGTTTAACAAAAAAAAATCTTAGTTTACTACTTTTCCATCATCCTCCCATCTTCTGGACAAATCATCCTACTACCCCCAATACTGTGCCGCTGTGCTCCCCAATACTACACTGCAGAAACAGATAATACCCCTGGTAATACTAGTATCACACAGAGTCCCCCATATAAAATACCCATTATTTGTGGCCTCAGTAGAAGCCCCCATAGTGCCCCATAATAATGTGCCAGTAACACGTGCCTCTCCATGCCACCACATGTGCCAGTAATAAGTGCCTCTCTTGTGCTTCCCCCCATGTGCCAGTAGCCCCCCCTTATTATGTGCCAGTAGCCCCCTCATATGTGTCAGTAGCCCCCCCCCATATGTGCCAATAGCCCCCCCTCCTTATGTGCCAGTAGCCGTCTCCCCTTATGTGCCATTAGGCCCCCCTCATGTGCCATTAGGCCCCCCTCATGTGCCATTAGGCCCCCCTCATGTGCCATTAGTCCCCCCTTATGTGCCAGTAGCCGTTCCCCCTTATGTGCCAGTAGCCGTTCCCCCTTATGTGCCAGTAGCCGTTCCCCCTTATGTGCCAGTAGGCCCCCCTTATGTGTTATTAGTCCCCCCTCATGTGCCAGTAGCCGTCCCCTTTATGTGCCAGTAGCCGTCCCCTTTATGTGCCAGTAGCCCCCTTTATGTGCCAGTAGCCCCCTTTAGTGCCAGTAGCCCCCTTTTGTGCCAGTAGCCGTCCCTTTTGTGCCAGTAGCCGTCCCTTTTGTGCCAGTAGCCGTCCCTTTTGTGCCAGTAGCCGTACCCCCGAAGTGCCAGTAGCCCCAAGAAAAAAAAAAAAAAAAAGAACACTTATACTTACCTCCAGCGATGCGATGCAGGCCTCTTCCGGCCTGTGTCTCAAGCTGTACGGCTCCTGCGGCACGATGACGTCATCGCGCCGCCTGCTCCGGCCTCTGATAGGCTGCCGGCCTAGTGCTGGCAGCCTATCAGAGGAACAGGGAGAGGACATGCCCCTTCTCCTCTGCTGCTGCACGGAGATGGGCGCAATGGAAGCGCTCATCTCCTGATGTCCCCTGCCGCCGCGTCTGCCCTGGGGACGGGCCCCCTACTGGCCACGGGCCCTCGTTCCATGCCCGAGTGCCCTAACGGTCAGTCCGCCCCTGGGCAGGGCTCAGAAGGAAGGGAACGCCATATGGTTTTTGAAAGGCGGATTTTGCTGGATTGGTTTTTTGACACCATGTCCCATTTGAAGCCCCCCCCCCCCCCCCGATGCACCCCTAGAGTAGAAACTCCATAAAAGTGACTCCATCTAAGAAACTACACCCCTCAAGGTATTCAAAACTGGTTTTACAAACTTTGGTAGCCCTTTGGGTGTTCCACAGTTATTGGCAAATGGAGGAGAAATTTCAGAATTTCTATTTTTTGTTACCTTGCCTCAAAAAAAGTGTAATATAGAGGAACCAAAAATCATATTTACCCTAAAATAGTACCAACAAAACTGCCACCTTATCCTGTAGTTTCCAAAATGGAGTCACTTTTTTGGAGTTTCTATTCTATGGGTGCATCAGGGGGGCTTCAAAAGGGACATGTTGTCTAAAAACCAGTCCGGCAAAATCTGCCTTCCAAAAACCACATGGCGCTCCTTTCCCTCTACGCCCTGCCGTGTGCCCGTACAGTAGTTTACGACCACATATGGGGTGTTTATATAAACTACAGAATCAGGGCAATAAATATTGGGTTTTGTTTGGCTGCTAACCCTTGCCTGGTGTCTTGAAAAAATGGATTAAAATGGAAAATTTTCCAAAAATCGAAATTCTGAAATTTTGTCTCCATTTTTCATTAACTCTTGTGGAACACCTAAAGGGTTAACAACGTTTGTAAAATCAGTTTTGAATACCTTTAGGGGTGTGCTGCTTCCTTTTCAAACAGCTGATCAGTGCGGGTGTCAGACCGCTAACAATCTGATATTGATGACCTATCCTGATGAATTGGTCATCAATATTAAAGGCCAGACAACCCATTTAAGGCTTCATACACTGTGGGTTCAGTACAAGAGATCCGCGATCTGATATGAATAGACTGTATCATAAAACACTAAAATAAAGTTAGTTCAGCTCAGGGGAGCCACGGTCAGCCCGATACATCCGGCAGACACACGGACTGTGTTTCTCATGCCAATAACAGTCATGTGCATAAATCCTAAAATTACAGATTTATTCGATTTCCATTCTACAGATTCCATCCCTGATCATCACAACAGGGATGGGGGCGGCTGGACGGTGTCTTCATTATAACATGATGCAATTTCTGGAGGTCCCCTTGAAGGTTCTCTGGACCGAGGTTCTCCTGGAATCCCAGATCCATAACGAGTCATTTGAATTCCTTCTATAACATTACAATGGGAAGTGACTGGACACATTTATTACTAATATTTTAGATCTAAGATTTGCCAGAAAGTTTTTCTGAGTCTTCTCAGATTTCCTCCTTCATTTATGATAATTAGGAGAAAGTTTTGATGTAAACACTAAATCTTCATCTCTTAAGATAAGACAATGAGAAATGCGTCTTTTCCATCTTCTGTCTGTACGACACACATGGGGATGTGTAAATGTGACGGATGTTGATATTATTGTATTTATTGGGGCTGTAAAGAAGGACTTTATAGACACGCTGTCAGGACGCAGTGAGGAGATGCACGCAGAATGCACTGCAGATTACTACAGCACACCAGCACAGAGCCACCTTCTGGCTTTAACTGGCCCCAAGAAATGGCCCTCACTTCTGCCTGTGGGACAGGTATTCTTTTGTATTTTTCACTTGAAATGGTGAAGAGCAGGAATGAAGAGCTTACATAAAGATTTTTAGTTCATCTAACAGGGGAGCGGAGAAAAGACCCCAGCATGGCAGCCATGATTCCTTCATTGAAACTCCCTTAGTTTATACTGGAAAGATAATGGTAAACTACTACTTTTTCACTGTAAGCTATTTCTGTCATCAAATTAATTGACTGCCCCCCCCCATGGTCCACGTTTATATGGAGATATCAACACATGGACTAACGAAAGAAATTGTGGCAGATAAAACTGGAAAGATATAAATGGAGGTATCTAAAATGTTAGTGTCCTCCTGGGGTTGCTTCATGTCACCCAACTCTGGTTGTCACAGCCTTTGTCGAAGTTTGGACTGGATCCTCCATGCCTTTACTGGTTACATGCTGCTCATGGGGATTAGACTCAACTGAAGTTCCCACTTTCGCGAGCCCCCATAGCTTTGTGCCATCTATGTGAAGTAATCCTTGAGTCCAATCTCTCACATAAACTCCCTAAATAATGGGAAGTTTTGCAGTATTCTAACAGGCTTTGTAGTTCAGTTCCTCACCATTTCCATATCCCTGTTTGCTGTCAGTGAACTGGAACATTCTCATTTACATCCAGAAGCTGACTACTTGTCCAAGAGTTTTGAACAGTTGTACTGAGTCTATACAATCCTTGTGAGGTAAACATCCAGGACTCCAGAGTAAGGGCTCATCCACACGAACGTTGTTTGGGTGCGCATCAGAGCCGCATTTCTTGTGGCTCAGGTGCTGACCCATTCACTTCAATGGGGCCACCTAAGATGCAGACGGCACTCCATGTGCTGTCTGCATCCATTGCTCCCTTCCGTGGCCCCGCAAAAAAAAAAAATCGAACATGTGCTATTCTTGTCCGTTTTGTGGACAAGAATAGACATTTCTATTATGGGCGGCGCGTTCCGTTCCACAAATTGCCGAATGCACACTGGTGGCATCCGTGTTTTGCGGATACGCAATTTGCAGATTGCAAATCATGGCACGGTCGTATGCATGAGCCCTAATGCATTTTACCTGCGCAAGTACATTGTGACAAATTATGCTGCTGTGTTTTGCTCACAGAGAATTAGATATAAACCAGTTTTTCAGCCTCTGGTCGTAGGCAATTATCAGTTTTGTTTGCTCACAGCAAGCAGACCTTGAATTGGCGAGTTAGGCTACATGCACACAACCGTTGGTGTTTTGCGGTCCACAAACTGCGGATCCGCAAAACACGGAAGCTGCTCTGCGTTCCGTTCCGCAATTTGCGGAACGGAACGCGGCCCATTATAGAAATGCCTATTCTTGTCCCCAAAACGGACAAGAACAGGACATGCTCTATTTTTTTTGCAGTGGCACGGAACGGAGCAACGGAGCCGGACAGCACAACAACGGCCGTGTGTATGAGGCCTTAATGTTATTCAGTAAATTTATTAGATTTTTAAAAGAAAATGTCACTTAGGCCTCTTGCACACGACCGTATGGCTTTTTCAGTATTATGCGGTCCGTTTATAACGGATCAGTTTTTCCGTTTTTAGTTTCCGTTGTGTTTCCGTTTTGGTTCAGTTTTTCCATTCTGTTTTTCTGTATGGCATATACAGTATACAGTAATTCCATAATTAAAATTGGGCTGGTCTTAAAATTTTCAATAGGTTGTTCAGCAAAAACGGAACGGATACGGATGACATACGGATGCCTTTCCGTATGCATTCTGTTTTTTTTGTGGACCCATTGACTTGAATGGAGCCACTGAACGTGATTTGCGGACAAGAATAGGACATGTTCTATATTTAAGGCTACATGCACACGACAGTTGTTTTTTGCTGTCCGCAAATCGGGATCCGCAAAAAAAACTGATGGCCCATCAGTTTTTTTTGGAGGATTCCTTTGTTTTCACAGATCCCTTGTAATAAATGCCTATCCTCATCCGCAAATGAGAAAAAAGTAGGACATGCACTACTTTTTTTTCTGAAGGGAAACACGGACAATGGACGTGGAACACAAATGGATGAACTGTCAGCATTTTTTTGCTGACCCATTGAAATTAATGGGTTCCTGTCCTATCCGCAAAAAAAACTGAAACGGAAGCCGAGAAAAACAACTGTCGTGTGCATGTAGCCTTAGGGTCCATTCACACGTCCGCAATTCTGTTCCGCATTTGCGGAACGGAATTGCGGACCCATTCATTTCAATGGGGACAGACGATGTCCCGGCCGGGTCCGCAATTGCGGATCCGCACTTCCGGGTCCGCAATTGCGTTACCGAAAAAAATAGAACATGTCCTATTCTTGTCCGCAATTGCGGAAAGAAAAGGCATTTTCTATGAGAGTGCCAGCGATGTGCGGTCCGCAAAATGCGGAACGCACATCGCCGGTTTCCGTGTTTTGCGGATCCACGGATCTGTGGATCCGCAAAACACACACGGACGTGTGAATGGACCCTAAACGGAATGGAAAAACGGAAACGGAAGGCATACGGAGACACTTCAGTATTTTTTGCAGACCCATTAAAGTGAATGGTTCAGTATACTGTCAGTATACTGAACTGAAAAAACTGCCAGTATACTGTCCGCAAAATACTGTCGTGTGCAAGAGGCCTTAGGTCTCATGCACACGAACTTATTTTCTTTCCGTGTCTGTTTAGTTTTTTTTGCGGACCATATGCGGAACCATTCATTTCAATGGGTCCGCAAAAAAAACGGAAGGTACTCCGTGTGCATTCCATTTCCGTATGTCCGTTTTTCCATTCCGCAAAAAAATAGAGCATGTCCTATTTTTTTCCAGTTTGTGGACAAGGATAGGCATTATTACAATGGATCCGCAAAAATAACGGATCCGCAAAAAAAACGGATGCCATACGGTGGACCGCAAAACACATACAGCCGTGTGCATGAGGCCTTAACGTCAGAAGATACCCAGATCTGTACTCGGTAAATGTCTCTGTCATGGTGATAGCGGTGAGTACTGGTGGTAGTTCCACTTATTAATCTGACCAAGTACATCCGCACAGTTTATATGTTCTTTCTGGGTACTCCGGTTTCCTCCCACTCTCCAAAGACAAAATGATAGGGAACTTAGATTGTGAGCCCCATTGGAGACAGCAAGCAATGATAATGTCTGTAAAGCGCTGTGGTATATAAATGAGTAAATAAAATAAATACATTTTATGTAAATGGACATGTAAATGTGAAGACAGCTGGCTGACGAGATATTCTTGTAATTGCAGGGCGCTATATGTTAACACCTCGTACAGATGGCAATCACATATTTCCCGATCGTTCTCACACTGAAGAAATGGCTAAATAACGTATAGCAGCAACTGGAATGTGGAAAGAGAAGCACCATATGTTTAATGGGGTTCCTCCCTCCTAAAATACACGAGAGTGCAGAGACAAGCAGCACATGACGCAAACAACATGGCTACAGGTGACATGTACCTGACAGAAGTCATTCCGAACCCCAGTCATTCCAAGAATTTACATAATATACAATGCACTAAAATCAATGCAATAACCCCTCCAGACATCTGCAGATATATAGTGATAAGTGCTGCAGTTTATTACACCATTGACTTCTAGAGATCTGCAGTACATTGCTGTGTCCCCTCTGCTTCCTAAAAGATACACGTGATATATTCTGCAGACTATTACATCTCGGATCTCTCTAGAGATCTGCAGAACATAGCTCTGTCCCATTTACAGTACCTCCTGGCAGAAACATAGTGATATATCCTGCAGATTATTACATGACTGAGGCCTTCTTTTGTCAGACGTACAACTTATGATAATGTTTAGGCCTGAAGACTATGGGCATCCAGAGTGCTGGACAATGGGATTACTGCACAGCTGTCAGATTTACAGTAGGAGAAGGATGGCTGCTGGCACTTGAACCATTTCTTAGAGCAGATCCTAATTCCGTGAAAGAAGGATATTTTCAGATGATGATCCGCACATTGTAGCAGTGACAGGAGCCACCTTGGAACAGCTGGTGGGTTGAGTGGGGGCAGGTGTTGTGTTCCCGATGGAGTTTAAGCCCCTGGTTTCCAGCAGTTAGTTGTTGGTCTCCTATGGGTTGACCATATGGAAGGCGTCATATCTGTAGATAGAAGAAGGACCTGGCAGCTTAGCTAGAAGTGGGGTCTCCTCTGAGAGGGCAGCATCTGTAGGGAGAATTGTCAATCTTTCTTCTTCCATGATCACTGGAAAGAACGTTTCCTGAAAGCTTCAGAGATAAGCGGCAGTAGGTTTTATCAGAAATGTGTTTAGTGTCTTGACAGAACAGTGAACAGGAAGATGACATCTCAAGATTTGTGACAGAGGAGAAGGCCATGAACATTGTATTCAAATTTTAGCAAAAATTGGAAATTAAGTTTATAGTAGGAATTTCCTCGGGATCCACCTCCTATAAGTCACAGGCAGAAGGGTTGTAATGTAAGGCAGGGCCTATAGGCAGTGTAATTAGGTTGGCACTACTGACACTAATGTAAGGGGGGCCTATGATCAAAACTATGATGCTACCACTATGGACACTACTGTAAGGTGGGACGTATGAGCAGTATCTCTGCCCCCACCCCGTAACCGATTAAAGACTGGCCTGCCACATAGACTGTGAAAACTCACTGCCCTCCTTTTGATATCATCCTCCAATTACAGTTTGACCTGCTACATAAAATATGCAACTTCACTATCTTCCCCTTGTGACGTCACATTCTAATCACAGCATAAGGTGCTACATAGATTGTGGGATCTCACTGTCCTCTAACTGTGACATCATCATCAACTCACAGACCGACTAGCTACAAAGACTGTGTGACCACACTATCATCCTTTTGTGACATCACTATTTAACCACACACTGTTCTGCTACATAGACTGTGTATCAACCCCTTGTGACATCATCATCATCCAGTTACATACTGGCCTGCTACATAAACTGTGTGACCTCACAGCTCTCTCCCTGTGATATCACTATCCAATCACAAGCTGACTAGCTATATAGACTATGGGATCTCACTGTCCAATTACAAGCTTTCAGCTACTTAGACTGCCTGATATCTCTGCTTACCCCTTGTGATATCACTCTCTAATCACAATCTGACCAGCTAAACAGAATGTGTGACCTCATTACCTTACTTGTGTGACATCACAAGGGGTGGATTAAGACTTAACCTGAAAAATGGTGATATATGGAGTGCTGGTCAAGACCAATGAATAAATGCAAACCTGTTAACCAATGGCAAGAGACTGCTCTTATATCATGTGCCCAGGCAGAGTTTGTGGCCCATACCTATACAGTGTACCCATGTTTATTACAATTGTATATAACCCATGTACTGTAATGTTTATAACAGCAATCTTTGGTACTCCAGCTGTTGGGAAACTACAACTCCTAAAATGCTCAATTTGCTGCTATGGGAGTTCCGAGAACAGCCATGCAAGTGTGGGTCGTAGTGTGTTGTAGATTAACAACAGCTGGAATGCTGGAGGTTTCTGATCCCTGGTCTATACACAGGACAGAACTAGTGTTTCGACAAAGTGTACTGGCTTGTGGGTCTTCAGGGATATCTTGGCCCACAGTGCTAAGCTACTGAATGGTTTTTGGGGGCAGTTGGCCTTATGCAGGGGCCTAGCTAACAGCTCATGGGCCCTGGTGAAAGAGTTTAGCTTGGGCCCCCCTTCCCTCAGTGCCTTGTATGTCTTCTTATGCGGAACAAGGGTCTTTGGGCCCCCTCAGGCTCCTGGGCCCGGTAGCGACTGCTACCTCTGCACCCCCTATAGCTACGCCCATGGCCTTATGACATCATAACCTTTCCTACCCACTGAAGATTTCTTCCTGTAGAGTCAATGGCTTGTCCATAGAGTCAATGACCAGTCCACCTGGGACAACACTATTCAGTTACAGACTGACTTTGTACATAAACTTTGTGACCACACTTGTCACATCACAGTCCAGTTACAGACTGAACTGCTACATTGACTGTGTAACCTTACTTCCCCCATCCCCGTGACATCATCAGGAAATCACATACTGTCACTGACCTTCTATGTAGACTGTGGCCTCACTGCCCCTCTCCCCCTTGTGACATCACAGCCTGACCTACTACACAGATTGATTGTCCTCACTGCGCCCCCCCAGTGACATCGTCATCAAATCACACACTGACCTCCTATGTAGACTGTGTCTTCACTCACTATAGAAAAAGGACTAATGCTAATGTTATGGTATAAATGTAAGGATCTTGGCAAATACATTTTATACAAAATGAATTGTCTGTCCGCCAGCAGCAAGGCCATCTCTTTATGACAGGAACCTACACTAAATACTACCTCCGTTGGTACCATACTGGCCTCTATTAAATTTAAGGAATGCAGGGGTGGCTGACTCAACTGGTCGTGCAGTCCTAACTAACCTGTCTCTCCCATAGGCTGATTTTAATTAGTGCAAGTATAAGGCTGTAGCCTGGACGCTATTTGCACCAGGAGAGGTAAAATACAGAGTGGGCTCAGCATGCATGTAGGGCCTGCATTCCTTGAATTTAATGGAGGCCATTGTGGCACCAAAAAAGGTATAATACAGAGTGGGCTCATCATGCAAGCGGAACCTGCATTCCCTGAATCTAATGTAGACCAGTATGGCACCAGCGGAGGTAGTATTTAGTGTATGTTCCTGTCCTAAAGAGATCGTCTTGTCATTGGCACAAATAATTTTGTACAAAATGTATTTGCCAAGAATCTCAAATTTAGGGTACTTTCACACTAGCGTTTTGGATTCCATTTGTGAGATCCGTTTCAGGGCTCTCACAAACGATCCAAAATGGATCAGTTAAGCCCCAATGCATTCTGAATGGATAAGGATCCGTTCAGAAGGCATCAGTTCGGCTCCGTTCCGCTTCTATTCTGTTTTGGAGGCGGACACCAAAACGCAGCATGCAGCATTTTGGTGTCCGTCTGAAGAGGCAGAGCCTAACGGATCCGTTTTGAATCACAATGTAAGTCAATGGGGACGGATCCGTTTTCAATGACACAATATGGTGCATTTGAAAACGGATCCGTTCCCCATTGACTTTCAATGTAATTCAAAACGGATCCGTTTTGGACTTTGTCATAATGCAAACGGATCCGTTCTGAACGGATACAAGCGTTTGCATTATAGGTGTGGATCCGTCTGTGCAAAAAAACAGACGGATCCGCACCAACGCAAGTGTGAAAGAACCCTTATAATGTAGCATTAGCATTAGTACATTTTCTCTAGTGAGTATGGCACTATTGTATTTACTTTATTATTTGTGGTTGCAGAGTGCTGTTGCATTGTTCGTCTTTGCTTTTGCGCTTCCAGCCATGGTGACGTGTGCCTGCACAATGGGATGTGCTAACTAACCCCCATTTCTTTATTTGCTGTATTTCTTCATTGCCCCCTTTGTGACATTTATGTTACTCACATTCTGCAGCACTATACAGACATTATCATTGCTTGCTGTCTCCAATGGACCTCACAATCTAAGTTCCCTATCAGTATGTCTTTGGAGTGTGGAAGAAAATCGGGGTACCCAGAAGAAACCTGCACAAGCACAGGCAGAACATGAAGACTCCATGCTGTCCTTGATCAGATTTGAACCTTAGACCCCAGCACTGCGAGGCACCAGATCTAACCACTGAGCTACCATGCTGCCCATGGATATTATCATCAAATCACAGGTTGACATCCTACAAAGACCTTAATGCCCCCTGTGACATCAACATCCAATCACAGAAAAACTTGCTACATAGGCTGTGTGACCTCATAGTTTACTATCATGTTTGCCCTCCTTGTGGACGGTATAGTGTATTTAGTGATACATTCATCTTGTGGGACTGTAACATGCTGTGTCATACACCTGCAGCAGCCTATTGCCAGCACCTGGGGATCCCTTGCTCCTTAAGAGGTATTATATGTCCCTCTGTAAGAGCAAGTAGTCGTGACTCCAGTTGCAGTTACACAACGCGGACTTGGAGTCCCCTTTCGTAGATGGTAGTGTTGGTACCCAGGATTGCCAGAGTGGTGTAGAGTGGCCTACAATTTCTCTGCAGATGTTGTATGCATGTGTCACGGTGCTCCTACCTGGATATCCTTGGATCCCAGGCGAGGTATAGTCCAAGCAAGTGCAAAAAGGGGTTGTTGAACTTGGGTGATGAATAAGTAGAATAAATGGAGTCCAGACTTTGTAGTAATGTTGAACACAGCTTTTCTTGGCATAAACGGTAATCCAAACAGTTTCCAAACTTTATCTTGGTCATCAGCAGGTATTGGCTTAACTCTGGCAGGCTAACACTTCTGCAACAATCTCAGCACTGCTATGCGGTAGCTCTCTTAGCTCTGCTATGTAGGCTGGGTAAATAGGAACCTTTTCCTCTTCCACTGGTACTTAGCTGTCTGTAGTCTGTCTCTTACTTTATATTTAATCCTAGGACCTTCTTCCTGGCATCAAGCTCTCTTAGCTTGGGAGGCAATGGAAGCCCAGCAACCATGCAGAACTTTTGCAGGCAGGACCTACAGGCCCAGCAGAGCAGGCAGCGCTCTGCTGGCTGACACACAACCTCTCCCGGAGGAGGGTAGACTAGACTGACTTTCACTAGCTAAACTGCTCCTTCTCTAGAGAGGGCTGGAATGGAACTAGAAGGTTCCTCTCCAGAGAAACTAGCTCTGCACAGATTGCCGCCACCTGCTGGTGTACCAGGCACAGAACACTTGAATAATACATTTGCAAGGGAATGCATACACACATTGCAGGAATTGGTAATAAATATATATATGATTACACAGGATCACACATTACAGATAGTGGGGGTCCAGAAGAGGTGGTTATGCCACTCTGGGGTATTACACACCGCAGACAATTCAAATTTGGTATTTGCCCAGGACGAGCTGTGAGACTAGTGGTTATACCTGGTAACATAAAAGTGTCCACTAAGCGAGGGGAAAGGGAGCAACGGAGGGTGAAATAATAAAGAAGGCTTGTTGCCTGGTCAGAATCCGTCCTTACTGGCAGCCAAGGTTCAGCCCAAAGGAAAGGAAGAAGCTGTTGAGCGACAATATAATGCAGGTCTCCAACATTTCCGGTTGTTGCTGATCACATGTGTAAGGGTACTTTCACACTTGCGGCATAGCTATCCGGCAAGCTGTTCCGGCGGGTGAACAGCCTGCCGGATCTGCCATGCTGCAAGTACCCGTGTGCTGCCGCGCCATCCCCATTGATTCTAATGGGGCGGGGGGCGGAGCTCCAGCAGTGCATGGCAGAGATCGCCGGACTAAAAAGTCGGACCTGCAGTACTTTTAGTCAGGCGATCTCCAGCCGTGCACTGCCCTCCTGTGCAGTAGCTCTGCCCCCGCCCCAATATAGTCAATGGAAATGGAGCGCAGCACGGCAGTGCACAGGTACTTGCAGCATGGCGGATCCAGCAGGCTGTTCACCCGCCGGAACAGCCTGCCGGATAGCTATGCCACTAGTGGGAAAGTACCCTAAGAATACCCTATCAGAGTACCATAAATCTCTTTGACTTTGTACATTCGGAAAGTCTTCAGACCCTTTCACGTTTCTCACATTTTGTTATCTTGGGGTCTTGTGCCAAAATAAAAAATAAACAATTTACATTTCCCCTATAATTCTGTACTCAGTACCTCATGATTACTAAGATAAAACAGAATGTTTAAAATCTTAGCTAATTTATTGCAAAAGAAAATTTCAAATGATGCATTGATATAAGTATTCAGACCCATTTACTTAGGACTTAGCTAAAGCATCTTTGGCAGCGATTACAACCTCCAGTCTTCTTGGGTATGAATCCACAAGGTTTTCACAACTGGATTTGGGGATTTTTTGCCATTCCACTCTACAGATCCTCTCAAGCTCTGTCAGGTTGCATGGGGACCATTTTCAGGTCTCTCCAGAGATATTCGAAGTCTGGGCCACTCAAGGATATTCACAGAGTTGTCCCTAAGCCACTCCTATTTTGTCTTGTCTTATGGTCATTGTCTTGTTGGAGGTTGACCTTCGTCACAGTCTGAGGTTCAGTCTAGTTCACATTTTCATTAAGAATATCTCTTTGCTCCATTCAGCTTTTCCTCAACTCTGTGCAGTCTTCTTGAAAAACACCCCCACAGCAAGATGCTGCCACCACCACCATGCTTCACTGTAGGGATGGTATTAGGCAGGTAATGAACAGTGCTTGGTTTTCTCCAGACATGGTGCTTAGAATTGAGGCCAAAAAGTTCAATCTTGGCTTTATTAGACCAGATAATCTTGTTTCTCACAATTTGAGAGTCCTTTAGCTGCTTTTTTAAAAACGTTCATGTGTCTTTACTGAGGAGAGGCTTCTTTCTGGCCACTCTGTCATAAAGCTTAAATTGGAGGAGTGCTGCAGTAATGGTTTCTCAAATCTGCACACAGGATCTTTGGAGCTAATCCACAGTGACCAACGGGTTGTTGTTGGTTACCTGTCTTACCAAGGCCCTTATCCCTCGATTACTTAGTTTGGTGGGACGAACAGCTCAAGGAAGAATTTAATAACTATGGCATCCACTGTGCTCTTGGGCACTTTCAGTGCAGCAGAATTTTTTTGCACCCTTCTCCAGAACTGTGCCTCCACATAAACTGTCTCTGAGCTCTACAGCTCTCCAGGTTTTTGCTCTGATATTCATTGTCAGATTATATCGACCGGGATGTGTCTTTCCAAACATCTGAAAGATTATCAAGAGAAATAGGAAGCCCCCAGAGCAAAATTTCAAGTGCCACAGCAAAGGGTCTGAATACTTATATCTATGCAAAATTTTAGTTTTTCCATTTTAACAAATTAGCGAAAATTCTGTTTCACTTTTCTCATCATAGGGTATTGATTTTTTATTTTAGCACAACGCCTCAACATAACAAAATGTGAAAAAGTGAAAGTGTCTGAAGACTTTCTAAATGCATTGTAGCACCTGGTAAGTGCTGGCTCTGTTAGAGATTCTGTAAGAGGCC
The DNA here is from genome assembly GCA_033119425.1 of Bufotes viridis. Taxonomy (NCBI): domain Eukaryota; kingdom Metazoa; phylum Chordata; class Amphibia; order Anura; family Bufonidae; genus Bufotes; species Bufotes viridis. Next base: position 444,209,169 of record CM065590.1, on the reverse strand, counting down.
ACTGTGCTCTTGGGAACTCTCATTGGAGCATGATTTTTTTTTACCCTTCTCCAGATCTGTGTCTCTACACAATCCTGTCTCTGAGCTCTATAGGCAGTTATTTCCTCCTTATGGCTTGGTTTTTGCTGATATAAACAGGGCTGTGTCTTCTGAAATCATGTCCAATCAACTGAATTTACCACAAGTGGACTCTAATCAAGGTGTAGAAACATCTTAAAGATGATCAAGAGAAATGGGAGCCCCCACAGCTAAATTTCAAGTGTCATAGGAAGGGTTTGAAAACTTATGTCCATGCAAAATTTTAGATTTTCCTTTTTAATAAATCTTCAAATATTTCTAGCATTCTATTTTCATTGTCTCATTATGGTTATTAAGTGCAGAATGACGGGGAAAATTAAATGTTTTTTTTTATTTTATCACAAGGCCGCAACATAACAAAATGGGGAAAAAGCCAAAGGGTCTGAAGACTTTGTGAGTGCACTGTATATCCATATTGTGCTTAGTTGAAAAGTTCCATACACAGCTGGATAGTACAGGCCATAGGTCCTGCATTATATTACTGTCCTTAATGCCAGTCTCATACAATTGGCCATATGGTTTGCTTTATATATTTCTTTAGTGCCAGTCTCATAAGGATACAGTCTATGTAGCAGGTCAGTCTATGAATGAATGGTACTGTCACAGGGTATGAATACTGACTCAATATATGTTACTGGTGAGCCTGTGATTTGACATTGATGTCACAAGGGGAGGGCAGTGAGCTCATACAGTCTGTGTAGAAGGTCAGTCTGTGAGGATGCTGATGTCACAGGGGAATAACAGTGTGGTGACTCAGACTATGTATTAAGTTATGGTGTGATGAAGATAGAATTAATGACCAGGGTGTTCATGTTTTGGACTCTTCCACAAAATTATGGAAAATTAGAAGTATCTGACTCAGTGTGGTCAATGTGATGATCTTAAAGGGATAGTTTATTGAGATTGAAGTGAATGGGGATGGCAAAGTTGTACTTACACCTGCTCTCTGCTGCGATGTTGTCGGCGACTAGCTATACTGTGACGAGAAGGCTGCATTCTCTTCAAACAGCTCATTAGAGAGCTGTGTCCTCTTCAAACAGCTGATCAGAGTACTGTGTTCTCTTCATACAACTAAACAGAGCGCTGCATTCTCTTCATACAGCTGATCAGAGCGCTGCGTTCTCTTCATACAACTGATCAGAGTGCTGCATTCTCTTCATACAGCTGATCAGAGCACTGTGTTCTCTTCATACAACTAATCAGAGCGCTGCATTCTCTTCATACAGCTGATCAGAGCGCTGCGTTCTCTTCATTCAACTGATCAGAGTGCCGCATTCTCTTCATACAGCTGATCAGAGCACTGTGTTCTCTTCATACAACTAATCAGAGCTCTGCATTCTCTTCATACAGCTGATCGGAGCGCTGCGTTCTCTTTATACAACTGATCAGAGCGCTGCATTCTCTTCATACAGCTGATCAGAGCGCTGCATTCTCTTCATACAGCTGATCAGAGCGCTGCATTCTCTTCATACAACTGATCAGAGCGATGCGTTCTCTTCATACAGCTAATCGGAGCACTGCGTTCTCTTCATACAGCTAATCGGAGTGCTGCATTCTCTTCATACAGCTGATCGGAGCACTGCATTCTCTTTATACAGCTAATCGGAGTTTTGCATTCTCTTTATACAACTGATTGGAGCACTGCGTTCTCTTCATACAGCTGATTGGAGCACTGCGTTCTCTTCATACAGCTGATTGGAGCTCTGTGTTCTCTTAATAGAGCTAATTGGAGCACTGCTTTCTCTTCATACAGCTGATCGGAGCACTGTGTTCTCTTCATACAGCTGATCGGAGCAATGCGTTCTCTTCATACAGCTGATTGGAGCATTGCATTCTCTTCATACAGCTTATCGGAGCTCTGTGTTCTCTTCAAACAGCTGATCAGCAGGGGTGATTAGTCTGCTTCCTGCCGATATGATATTGATGACCTATACTGAGGATAGGTCATCAATATTACAAAAGTAGACAACTCCTTTCCCTGAACAACTAATGAAGAAACATCCCCTCCATATACTGTGGCAAAATGTAGGGTGTCTGCTGAGACATTTCCATGTTTTATATGTAGAACGTCACAAATATGTTTTCTGATTCGTTTTGATTTCATTGGTAGTGCTTCCTACATATTGCAAATTACATGAAATGCAGGTTATGACATAAACAGCACAGGTGGTATTGCAATTTAAATGTCATGCAATTTTCAAAACCTGGTTTGTGGCCTTAGATTGGATAGTTTGTGCTGTTTGCATATGTACACAACAAATACTGTACATCTTGTGTGCCCACATTTGAAATTACCCAAAATAGCGAAGCCACACTGGTTTAGACTGACATTTATCAAGAAAAAGGCTAGGCAATAGTTTTGTGCTAGGGTGGACACCCTTCTAGAAACATATCTCACATTCTGTAGATTAACCTTTCTCCACTTCTCATCGTAATTCAAAACAGGTAAATGCTTCCGAATAATAGAGCAGATTTGTGAAAACTCTGCGCTACTATATTTTGTATATAGTATGTGGCCCTCCCCTCCTTATTCCCGTGGCCCTTGTAACACTTGTTTCATGAGGTACTCGGTGCTATTGTCACGGGGCCCTTTTTCATGAGCTCCTAGTAGCGGCGCTGTCCTCAGTGATGGATTCCGGTTGTTACGTGGGATTCATCCCTGGGAATCGGTCACATGATGTTGTGCGCCTCTTACTTATGCAGATTCCCATATTCTGGTCCTTTCTTTTTATTGACTATTAAAAGTGGCCTCTTGTGGTGACAAATCAATGTCCCCCACTCCTCTCTGCTTTACACCTCTAGTGCTGTGCAGCCGTGTTTCACGTAGCGTCCGCAGGGATTAAATCCCCACCTCAGTAATAATGTTCCTGCTTGATGTAAAGCTGCGAGAACCTTTATATAATCGGGAAAAGGGCAGTAACTGAGCTGCAGCAATCGTGCGCACAGAAGGAACAGCAGAGCAGGGCACAAATCATCACATTGGAATAGATGCAGTGTTTAGCATTATTGACTTAGCACATACCCCATAGCAACCCCATACCTGCATACATATTTGGAATGATGTCTAAACTGACCTCCACATTCTAACGGGTTCTGGCAACCCTAATCCATTTTATCATCCCCCCTCACCCTATTACCACTAAGTATCATCAGTGCAGGGGTACTGAAAGACCCTCACTCAAAAGTTGCTAGAGTGTCGTGGCAACTTGCGCATCACAACGTTATGTTGTGATGTGCAGTATCGTTGTGACGCTGTAATCTTTGACTGTATGATGTGTGTCATGGCTAAAGTCAGCATGTAACTCCAGCCTAAAGCTACTGCACGGAGAGTCACTGGTAAAGACTTGTGTTGTACAGACCCCTCCTCCGGGACATTTTTCAAGAACTTGAGCAATGTACTCCCGTTACAACAAAGTGTCACCATAACTACAGGCAAAGTATATCCATAACAGTTTCACCATAATAACAGGCAAAGTGTTCCCATAACAACAGAAAATTTGTCCTACTAACAACAGCATGACCATAACAACAGGTAAAGCACCCCGATAACAAAGGACAAAGTGACTCCATAGTAACAGGCAAACTGCGCCTATGACAACAGGGAATATATCTCCATAACAACAACATACCTCCCAACTTTTTAAAAAGGCCAAGGAGGGACATTGTCTGCGTCTCGCTTAGCGTGTCATGGCAAATTTATTTTATGCTAAATCACACACCTAGCTCCTTCCAAAGCACGCTCAATTCTCACCCAGTCCTCTTTGTGACCCCACACAGTAGTCATGCCAATTTAGTGCCCCCACACAGTAGATATACCCCACACAGTAAATATGTCCCTCTTAGTGCCTGCGCACAGTAGATATGTCCCCTGGGTGCCCCCACACAGTACATTTGTCCCCTTAGTGCCCCCACACAGTAGATATGGCCCTTAGTGCCCCACACAGTGGATATGCCCCCTTAGTACCCTCATAAGTACTCTGTGGGGGCACAAAGGGGACGGTAGGATTGGGCGTGTATAGATAGGCACCAGGAAAAGCTAGAGGCTTAGTGTAAAAAAAAAAAGTCTCTTCATCCTAAGCATACTGCTGATAATGTCCCTCCTTGGCCTCTTTAAAAGTTGTGAGGCATGTGTAGCACCCCAGAGTGGTGTTACCACTTCTGCACCTTGCTACTGTCTTTATTGGTCTAACCTCATGTCATCTTATGCATTTTCTCCAGGTCCCCTACACTAACATTTCTAATGTTATGTAACTGTACATTGTAATGTGCCTGGTTCACCAGCAGGTGGCAGCAAACATGGCAAAGCTATCTTAGATAGAATGCAACCTTCCATTCTAACCCTCTCTCTAAGGAAGGGTGGAGACTAGTTAGTTAGAGGTCAGTCCTAGCTTACCCCAAGCTAGGTGACGTGCCCAAACCAAGCCAGCCAGAGCACCCTAAACTCAGCTGGACATGGAGGCCGACGCTTGAAGCCTCAGAAGCCAGTAAGAAAGTTCCCTGGATTGAGCTAGAGTCAAACTGCAGAAGCAGAGACTCTATTTCAGCCTGTCAGCACAGCAGAGTCAGAGAGTAACCGATGTAGCAGAGAGGAGTTTGCCTGCCAGAGTTACATGCTAAAGCCTGCTTTTCAACTTCATCACAAGGTCTGGACTCAATTTATTCTTTATCCCCCAATTCAACTACCCCCTTTGTCTGCTACGGAGCCAACGCCTGGGGTTCCAGCGTATCCAGGTGGGAGCACCTTGACACGTGCACAAAACATTAAGGGACATTGTAGGCCACCCTATACCACTAGGCCATTCCTACACCTGGGTACCAACACCATTTCTTGAAGGGACTCTGTCTCGTTGCTTCATTGCAACTGGCGTCACAAAACACTTATCTCATCTTAAAGGGACCACTTGCGGACCATGCTTTGTTGCATTTGGTATCACGAACAGGATCTACTTTTGCATCTGGAAGGCCCCTTCTGGGAGTGTGAATCTGCATCAGTTGCAGCACTGTGGCAAAACAGGGGTTAATCGGCCATCTTGGATCTGGGCATCGTGTGTTGAAAGGAAGACATCCACCCAGCAGAGGGGAGGGAACCAAACAGCCCGCATCCACAGGGGAACCATCCTTGCAGCAGAAATAACTAAAGTGCTCAGTATAAGTTCCCAGGAGGACAAAGAAATCGACTGCACCTTACAAGAAGTGAAGCGGTGGCCATCTTGGAAAAGGGAAAATACAGTTCCTTTTTCCCTGGATCCTGAGAAGCAATGTCCAGAGGTCTGAGTGAGTACTGCTGGGGAAAATAACCTTGTCAAAGACTGTTTGGGACCATAATCTGCCTGCCAGAGCATCATACTCCCCAAAATTGAGCAGTTGCAGCGACTCTTAAAGGAGCCACGCACCAATTCTGCTGCAGTTGCCCATAGCAACGGACACTTAAGATGCAATCTAGCTTACATTGACCCCTCTAGTATGGTACAGGGTATCAGAAGCCATCTCTGACAGCGAAGATAGCACCCACTTGGACCGCAGTGAGCCGTCAGAAGCAGCTGCAGACACCTGCATCATGCCTCTTACTATGCCATACCATTTTGGGGCCCCGTGGCCCCTATGTTATTCAGGAGAAGCCCACTAAGAACATCTGCAGTATGTCAGTGATCTACTCCAAGAGGAGGATGACATATAGCAGAATGACCTTGCCCGAAGGAAGGCCCGCAGGTGGAGTGTATTACAGGACTTGATAAAGAAAGAGGAAGAAAGGAAAAAGATGGAGAGGATGCTTAGTGGATAAGCTGACTTAACAAAAAGAAGAAAAAGGATAAAAACATATAAAGAAATTGTGGAGGAAAAAGGGAGCAGAGAAATGGAATTGCATAAAGCCTACAAAAACGCCAAGACTTCCTCTCAGACGCCTGCTGAAGACAGCACACCTGGTATGACACTACCAGATCCTACAACCACTAATAGTGACCTATCCACCAGTGAAGAGTCCACTGACACTGCTCCATGCACTCTGGAACCACCACCGAATCCAGAGCTCCTTGCTATGAAAGACCAAGGGTCTAACCTTTATTGCTGTCTTTCATCTATCAGGAAAAAGTGAAGGCTTACAGAGGATCCTCCAGAAGAGGGTAATCCTGCATTTCCAAGTTCTGCCACAGAATGCCCCCAGAAGATTGCAGATGAAGTTTCTGCCGGAGTTACAGCTGCTGAGAGCACCAGAGCTAACAGTGACAGTGATGAGGATGTCATGCAGCTTAAAAAAGGACTTTTGCCCCCTCAACTATGGGACCTAAGAGGAAGACTTCCAGCCCCTCCTGTAAGAGACCCCATGCTGTAAGAAAACATTCATTGGACTACTGGAGCCACAACTTGAACTGTGTCTGAAGGGTGAGAACTGGTTGGTCCGTTTGTGTGTTCTTTTTGCCCTTGTTTGGTCCTCACCCAGAGGGTAATGTTCTGTAAGGACTCTGCCCATCTGCTACAAACTGACTCCAAGTTGCGCTCAACAGCACCAAATTCTCTTTTTTTAGGTTAAGTGGAAACCCACCTGCCTTACGGGTTCTCATTAAAATTGCTTCTAGTGATAATGTTGTTCTGCCTCATGTGGATTACAAATATTGACATTACTACCTCATGTGGATTACAAATGACTCTTGCACTATTTGTTCCAGTTTGGTGCACTTGATCCGCCAAAACTTAAAGAATAGACTCAAACGTATATCTGAGCTCATTATGGAATCTAATGTGAATTTTATTGCATTATATATTTGCACTATGTTTGCACTAATATTTTACCGTTTCAGCAATATTTAAGTACATTCGCCCATTGTCTGGACTCTTTTATGGGTACCGTAATGTGACCAATTATACACTTTTAAATGGACTTTGGAATTTATGTAGTTAGCCAGATAGCTAGCACCTTACTTTCTAGCTCATATGGACTGCCTCTGTGTCACGACTGTGACTGATCCAGATAGGTCTGGGAAGAGAAGGTCGCAGCGACTTGCTACTCGCGATAGCTTGTTGTGAGTTTGCTCCGTGGTTCAGGGTATGTCATCCGGGTTTTGCCTTGTGAACCTTTTTGTCCTGAATGGGAGTTTGTAGGCATTCTTCTCAGGTGAGTGCTGTCTGCCACTCCCAGCTACTATATTAGTTTCAGTTTCACTTGCAGTCATTGCCAGATATAGTCCTTACTTCCAGTGCTATTCTGACCTTTGAAGGAGATCGGTTGACGGTATTGCTGTGGAGCTCTTGTCTGGCGTGGACTGTCGTTATTGGGATCATCTTCTCAGCTCGTGACTGGATAAGTCTATCTCTGTTGGAGATTGTTTGTTTGTTTGTTACTGTCTTCTCCTGTTGTTCTCCTAGACATGAGTGATGGTGACTAGTGCTCCCATCTGCCTTTCCCCAGCCTAGTCTTCTAAGGGTGACTCAGGGTTTAGGCATCCTGCTCGCTGCACGGGTTCACACCCCATCTAGGGTATCAGGGCAGACAGGTGCCAGCTTAGGGTTTGTCAGGGGTGGCCGTTCTATTTCCCATCCGTAGATAAGGGTCCCCCTTCCCCTCCGTCTGGTGCGACACGACCGCTGCTGGGATAGCGGTTGTGACACTCTGAGGACGTCAATGTAGAGTCACAAGCAGGTCTAACAATGTCAAGGGTAACCCCACTGCTAAAAATGTGTGTTTAGAGAGATCAGCCCTCATGGGAGTTCTGGAAGAGAATCGGCTCCTCCTCCTACTTTGGTGTGTCCTAAGGCTTAGTGTGCAGCCTTATGGATATGTATGTTTAGCTACCTATTTAGTCATCAAGGTGACAAAGTGTAAAGCATTATAAGGCCTTGGTGCTAGGAAGGGAATACAGGATGAAGCCACCCTTTTATTTGCAGGTGTCTCATAGTATCGTGGAGGGATTACAGTACATGACACCCCCACACTCCAATTACGACTCTGGCCCAGTCCTGTGTGGAGTATTTAAGCGCTTAGTGCAGTATCTCTTTCACTGGTTATACCGAGAGGGCAAACTGTGAATAGACACCCTACTCATACGGGCAGGAACCTAGTGGTAGCCGTCTTTATGTTAGTATACCGTATGTATTTCATAATAGTCTATAGTCTAAAGCAGCACTCTAACCTTCCTTGGGTACCCTTAGAGCACATCCTAAGCACAAGCCGAGGACAGCTTGGTAAGGGGGAATGTAACACCCCAGTGGTGTTACCACTTCTGCACGTTGCTACTGTCTTTATTGGTCTAACCTCATGTCATCTTATGTATTTATTCCAGGTCCTCCACACTGTGCATTCTAATGTTATGTAACTGTTCATGTAATGTGCCTGGTTCACCAGCAGGTGGCAGCAAACATCGCAGAGTTATCTTAGATAGAATGGAACCTTCCATTCTAACCCTCTCTCTAAGGAAGGGTGGAGACTAGTTAGTTAGAGGTCAGTACTAGCTTACCCCAAGCTAGGTGAAGTTGTGCAGGGCCACTTCTCTTTGGGACGTGCCCAAACCAAGCCAGCCAGAGCACCCTAAGCTCAGCTGGACATGGAGGCAGAAGCTTGAAGCCTCAGAAGCCAGGAAGAAAATTCCCTAAATTAAGCTAGAGAAATTGCAGCATCCTGCAGAAGCAGAGACTCTATTTAAACCTGTCAGAGTAACCGATGTAGCAGAGAGGAGTTTGCCTTCCAGAGTTAGATGCTAAAGCCTGCTGGAAACAAAGACAAAGTCTGCAAATCGTTTGGAGTAACGTTTATTGAAAGTAAAGCTGCTTTTCAACCTCAGCACAAGGTCTGGACTCAATTTATTCTTTATCCCACAATTCCATTACCCCCTTTGTCTGCTTTGGAGCCAACGCCTGGCGTTCCAGTGTATCCAGGTGGGAGAACCGTGAAACGTACACAAAACAATAAGCAAAATTGTAGGCCACCCTATACCACTCGGCCATTCCTACACCTGGGTACCAACACCATTTCTTAAGGGACTCTGCCCCGTTGTTGCTTCATTGACACTGGCGTCTTAAAACGCTTATCTCATCTTAAAGGGACTCCTTACGGACCATGCTTTGTTGCACATGCTGTAAGTCCGAAGCAGTGCCTGCTCTTAACAAATCTGAGGTAGTGACATTGCACCTTTGGGTGTCCCAGTAACATATCCCATCCAACAAGCAGGATTGATGGATGGACCACCATATTTTCCTGTCCCCAGCTGGTGCACAGTGTTGTTGAAATACTGTGTGCTCCAAAGATGCTGCATTGCTTCTGTAATAAAAGGGTGCATGACTTTTCTGCTGAGGATTTAGAACATGCGATGATATTACCCACACAATATCACAAATATCTGGGAACGGCTTTGCCGCACGCTTTGTGGTTTTAGTGATAGTAACTAAGCCGGTAAGCGCGCGGCAGTCTGCCATGTTATAAATACATCTCGGGCCCTGTTCCCATGTCATTCTTGGACAATACATTTCAGGGGAATGCTGGACTTGTCCGAAAGACAAACTATTCTCATTTTCCCAGTCTCACAATCACAGCGACAATTCCCTCCAGATTCCTGCTGCTCTGTTATTTTTACATTCTCCTTAGTGAAGAACATTTGTCCATAAAATGCCAAATCTCCAGTAAATATTTAATTCTTAGATATATCCAGGCCTGGGAAAGCTGAGCTCCCATAGAAGGTATTGTCACACAGCTTTCCCAGACCCCTGAATGGCACATCTGCTTTACTGTGTAGTTAAACTTGCCACCACATACTGGTCAAGCTGGGCAGGAACTTTGATGGCAGCCATGGCGTTGGTTCTCACCCAGATTTGCAGGTCAAGATAAAACTAAGATAGGGCACTGAATCTTTACTTGATTCTGCGTGATCAGGACCTGACTTCACAGAGCCAACGGTCCAGCGTGTGACTAAGTGTTGCAGTGTAACCAATTATCGTCATCACGTGTTTTCGCAGGAAGGAAAGTGAACAAGGCAGCGATATTCAGATGAAGGACATTAGGAAACGAGCGTGGTAACAACATTAGATGCAGGGCAGGCAGAACTGTCCTAGAATAAGAAGAAGGTATTTATAGGCCTATAATGTGTTTATCCCGCTGGGTCATGTGCTACGTTTCTGCTTCTTCTGTGATGTCAAACTCTCCATAATCCATGGACATTGAAGCTTTGTGACCCCTGCCGGAAAATGGTAGACCTCCTGTACAAGCAGGTAAGTCTCCCACAAAGACAAGACTCCATCCAATGAGAGTAGTTAATGCAGGATCTCTATAGATCTCCATCACTTCTCTGATACTAATGATGGAAATAGGACCACACTGGTTGGTACTATTCTTTGGCGCATTATGACTCAAATGCTTCATCGGGGCACTCTGGTTAGAAATATTCATCAGAGCACTGTGACTGGCACTATTTATGGGATCATGCTGGTTGGTACTATCCTTGGGAGCACAATGGCTGGTATTACTCATGAGGCTGTTCACGTTGGTACTGTTCATAGAAGCATTAGGGCTGGCACTATTCATGGGGCCACTCTGGTTAGAACTATTCATTGGAGCACTATGACTGGTACTATTCATGGGAGCCCTATGATGGGTACTATTCATGGAGCCACTGTGGTGGTACTATTCATTGGAGACCTATTCATGGGGTCATGCCGGTTGATACTATTCATGGGATCACTTTGACTGTTACTGTTCATGGGGTCATACTGCTTGGTGCTCTACATGGGGGCACTATGACTGTTATTATTCATGGGTTCATACTGCTTGGTACTATTCATTGGAGCACCATGACTGGTTCTATTCATGGCACCATTCTGGTTTTTACTATTCATGGGTACACTATGACTGGTACTATTAATGGGGCCACTCTATCCATACAAAGCCACACCCCTTCATATCACATGATCATCACTGGCTTCCACAGCATCTCCCCTCCACTGCTGAGCTCCACCCCCTCCTGCAATGATCACATGACTGTGACATCATCACTGGTCCTTCAGCTCTTGTATTGTAGAAGATACAGAGCAGTTTCTGTAATCAGCCATTAGCAAAGCATTGCATACAGAGGATATATAAAGTCCTCGTTGGATGTCCGCCCCCAGGCTACATTCACACCCGGTTGTGACTTCTGTCAAAACTGCCTTCCCAGAGCCTCACCAACAACTAGTGGGTGCCTTAGGGCCATTTCACACAGACTTTTTTGGCTCTGATTTTGAAGCGTTTCGGCCTCAATGGGAAGCAGCGTGGAAAAAAAAAAGCAGCATGCTCTATCTTTGGGCAAAATCATTCAAATGCATAGGAAGCTGAAAAAAACTGCTTCATGTGAGTCCGTGCAATTCTTGTGCTTTTTCGACACTTTTTTTTTTTTTTTACACAGATCTGCTTAAAAAACCTCAAGCAGAAAATTTACCTTTGTAATGAATTAAACACTCATTGGTTAAAAAAAGACATGTCAAAAACTACATCAAACACGTGTCAAAAACCGCACAAGAAAGCTCTGAAAAAAACAACACGTGGATTCCGTCAGGGCTGGTGCAAGGATCTTTGCCAACACAAGTGAAGCTACATTTTGGCGCCCCCCCCCCCCCCCATTATCACATTATGACCCCCTATTGTGTCACACTTCTCCCCCCCTCTCCCCATGGCACATCATCCCCCCCCATGTTACATTTCTTCCCCTCCATGGCACAGACTACAGACATTTGATTTGTCCCCCCCTCGCATCGTGTCACCCGTGACCCCTCCCAAATAATGTTGTGTAATAATTATAAACAATATGCGCTCTGCGCTCATCGCCTACCACCTACCCTACGGCAGTCGACAGTCCGTCTGGGCTGGCTGTGTGAGTCACAGTCACCAACAGCTGCTCCAGTCCCTGCTGCTGCCCGCCGCGGTGCCACTCACCAGTCACACACCCTGAGTGCCCCCATGACCGTGTTACCGTGCTGCTGCTCTGTGAGTGAGGACTGGGGCCGCATGGCACATGCAGGCTGGGGTGGGTGGCCGGCGGCACTGCGGCGCAACTCGCCGCAAGTGATTTAAAAAAAAAGTTCATTTTTCCGACCCCCCCCCCCCTTCTCTGCACCCTAAGGCAGCCGCTTGGTCTGCCTTATAATAGAACCGGCCCTGGATTCCGTGCTGATTTTTAGGCATGTTTTTCGAAGTACTGACCTACACAGCCTGGACTCCAGACTGATACATTGTAGCAGCTAGCAGAGGGGTTTGTGAAGCTGCAGCTGATGTATTTAGGCTACTTTCACACTCGCGTTTTTTGCGGATCCGTCATGGATCTGCAAAAATGCTTCCGTTACAATAATACAACCGCATGCATCCGTCATGAATAGATCTGGTTGTATTATGTCTTTGGATCCGTTTTCGTTGGAGCCAGATTGTGTCAGAGAAAACTGATCCGTCCTCATTGACTTACATTGTGTGCCAGGACGGATCCGTTTGGCTCCGCTTCACCAGGCCAGGCAGCGTTTTGGTGTCCACCTCCAGAGCGGAATGGTGACTGAACGGAGGCAAACTGATGCATTCTGAGCGGATCCTTTTCCATTCAGAATGCATTAGGGCAAAACTGATCCGTTTTGGACCGCTTCTGAGAGCCCTGAACGGATCTTGCAAATGTAAAGCCAAAACGCTAGTGTGAAAGTAGCCTTAGTCAGTTTCTTGTGTAGAGGATCATAGTAAATGACCCCCAATGTCTGTTAGAAAGTTGTAGAACTTTTTATTTATATTTATACAGAAATGATTTATTCACTGATAACTGGAAAACTCTTATATTTCATGTATCTATTACTAAACTATCTCTGATTGGCGGATACACATAGCACGCCAAATGCACAAAATTGAATGAACCACGTGCAACGTTTGATAAATTTGGCGCAAAGTACACCAACTCAAAGTGTTGGAAAAGTCCCATTATGATACATTCCCCTTAATGTGCTCAGTGAGAATCTAGTTTGTGTCCGGACGAAGCTCGTCCTTCCAGGTGATTTCTGCTGTTGTCACCTGACCAGCACCCTGATACCGCCAACCGTATTCCAGGTAGATTTAAAGAAATCCGCAGCTGCAACTCAAACGGGGGCAGTAAAGTGAGTGGTCATAAAGCCACACAATGTATGCCCGCCGTCCACCTAACGAATAGTCGCATCCCACTTAATACTTTTTTTTAGGAAGCAATAAAATGTGAGTTGCGTTACCTGGCGGCTCTCTAAACAGTTACTCTGTCAGGCGGCGTATTTCCTGCACGCTCTTAATTAGACTTCCAGAGAAGCGAAAGGTAAATTCACTTTCCTTAAACTTTGTATTTTTTACCCTTCGGTGTTTTATTTGGACTGTAAAAAGCTTTGAGATCTTTACGAGAGATGCGGCATAAAAATGGCGTTATTATAAACATGATTTAAATATTTCCGCCATTATGGGGTGATTATTATTGAATAAGGCAGAGTGCATAAAGAGGTTATCTTCTCGGCGAGCCCCGGCTGCTACAATATAACCTAATGAATTGTTCAATACACTCCTAGCGCCATTTGTCTCATCGACTCGGGGGACACATCATATGCAAACGCTAACAAGACCGCCATAAACCGCAGAGCAATAAACTCCCCGGAGATTCTCCACTTCCATGTTATGTGGTCAGCATGTCCCTGCATCATCCAGCATATTGCCCTAAACGCCTGTTACATCAATTATTGGCGCAGGGGAAAAAATGGCGAGAACATTCTCCTCGTCGTAAATAAGTGGCGGACAAAGCGTCCATTGTTCCATAGAGCGTGTGACAGAAACAGATCACATGGCTGCAGCTCAGAGGGGAAGAAGCTTATGTTACAGAATAGTACTAAATGTCCATAGATGTGACATTACTTCAGTGGTGCCCCAAATGTCCGGTCACCCCAGGGGCCAGCATGTCATTGTCCTGTACCCCAAGTGTCAGCATATCTTTGTCCTGTTCCCTAAGTGTCAGCGTGTTATTGTCCTGTACCCCAGGTGCCAGCATGTTATTGTCCTGTACCCCAAGTATCAGCATGTCATTGTCATCTACTCCAAATGTCAGCATGTCATTGTCCTGTACACCACATGTCTGTGTGTCATTGTCCTGTCTCCCAAGTGTCAATATGTCATTGTCCTGTACCCCAAGTGTCAGCATATCTTTGTCCTGTTCCCTAAGGCCCCTTTCACACGGGCGAGTTTTCCACGCGGGTGCAATGCGTGATGTGAACGCATTGCACCCGCACTGAATCCTGACCCATTCATTTCTATGGGGCTGTGTACATGAGCTTTTTTTTTTTCACGCATCACTTGTGCGTTGCGTGAAAATCTCAGCATGTTCTATATTCTGCGTTTTTCACGCAGCTCTAGCCCCATAGAAGTGAATGGGGCTGCGTGAAAAACGCATTGCATCCGCAAGCAAGTGCGGGTGCGTTGCGTTTTTCACTGATGGTTGCTAGGAGATGTTGTTTGTAAACCTTCAGTTTTTTATCACGCGCGTGAAAAACGCATTGCACCCGCGCGGAAAAAACTGAACAACTGAATGCAATCGCAGGCAAAACTGAATGGCTTTGCCTGTGAAAACGCACAGTTTTCACTGAACGCATCCGCAACGCATCCGGACCTAAATCCATCACGCTCGTGTGAAAGAGGCCTAAGGCCTCTTGCACACGGGCGTCATGTTTGACGCCCGGATAAGATGCGGGTGCGTTGCGGGAATCGCCGCGATTTTTCCGCGCGTGTGCTAACGTTTGTAGTGCGTTGAGCACGCGCGTGAAAAAATCCGCATGCTTGGTACCCAGACCCGAAGTCAGACTTCATCACTGAAGTCTGGTTTCGGGATGAGTATTCTGTATGTGTAATTATTTTCCTTTATAACATAGTTATAAGGGAAAATAATCGCATTCTAATTACAGAATGCAATGTTCCCCAGGCTTTAAAGGGTTAAAAATAATAAAGAGTTAACTTACCTTCTCCCATTGTACGCGCAGAGCCCCAGAACGTCTACTCTCTTGATAGTTTTGATGCTTGAGGACCTGTGGTGACGTCACAGGGTCACATGGTCCAATCATAGAAGCATTTGAGTGGACCATGTGACCCATGTGATCCTGTGACATCACGGCAGGTCCTTCATCCAACATCTTGGGCCCCCTTCCCTCAGTGCTTTGTGTGTCTTCTTATGTGGCACAAGGGTCTTTGGGCCCCCCTCAGGCTCCTGGGCCCGGTAGCGACTGCTACCTCTGCACCCCCTATAGCTACACCCATGCCTGTACCCCAAGTTTCAGTGTGTCATTTTTTTGTACACTAAGTGTCGGCATATCATTGTCCTGTACACCAAGTTTCAATATGTTATTGTCTTCTACCCCAAGTGTCAGCATGTCATTGTCCTGTTTCCCAAGTGTCAATATGTCATTGTCCTGTACCTCAAGTACCAGCATGTTATTTTCTTGTACCCCAACTGTCGGCATATCATTATCCTGTACCCCAAGTGTCAATATGTCATTATCTTCTACCCCAAGTATCCGCATGTCATTGCCCTGTACCCAAAGTGTCAGCATGTCATTGTCCAATCTCCCATGTATCAGTGTGTCATTGTCTTGTACCCAAAGTGTCAGTGTGTCATTTCCCTGTACTCCAATTGTCGGAATGTCATTGTCTTGTTCTCCAAGTGTCATTATGATCATTTAAAACAGCATTGTCCAGATTGATGGTTCCACCTATTTATTTCACCACTATTCACTTGTGAGACAAGGAGACCTGTGGCCCATCCTAGGCCTAGGGGGGGACCTCTTGTGACTGCACAAAACAAACCCCGTAGATCCCAATTATTTACTTGACTTATGCTGCATTCATATCTGCAGCAAGCTGATCCAGCACAAATGCTGGACCAAAAACCAGTACATGCAGCGTTTTATGTCTGGCCGAATCTCAACGTTTATGCCTGAAAATGGCTGGATCATCCCTGGACGTTATAACAGTCAATAGGGATCTGGCAGTGGACTGTAGAATCTGGCAATGTAAGATTCGGTGAAATCTGACAGGCTGCTTTCTGCCGAAACAGCGTGCTGGATCTGCTACCGGAGATCATTGGAGATGTGGAAAATTTCCCCGGCAGTGAGAAAGCGCGACGCACAGTGATGGTGGACGCCTTATTATACATTTCACTAAGCAAATAAAGCTAAAATAAAAAAAAAGATAATTACAATGTCGCGCTGAACGCCGCTTCACTGGAGAGGAGGAATCACTGTAACAATATTGCGCAGTAAATTCTGTGACGCAGCTCTTATTATTTTATCTGTAATTTGTTTTTGGATATTTCAGGAATGAGAAGCCACTTTCTGGCCCCGTATGGTATAACATATATTATGTATCTGTCTGAGCTTCCGTCCAATTATCAGCGGAGGAGCCTCGCCATTAACTCTTTCATCCCAGCAGAGTTTACCTTCTCTAAACTGTAAAAGCAGAAAAATACTACATGGACTGATGAGGTCTCCTATATCTTGCCTTATCCTTTAGTCACACCCAGAGCTGCAGCCACAATTCTGCTGTTACATTATGAGTTACGCTCCAGTCATATAAAAAACTGCAGCCACAAATCTGCTGCCACATTATAAGTTATACTCTAGTCAGCTTCAGTGCTGCCACGCATTTCTGCTGTTACATTAACGGTGCATTCGCACGTGCATTATGGCATTCCGTTATAAGTTCCTTTTCTAACAGAATATAACGGAATGCCCAGTCAGAAAGTAATGCCCGGACCAGAGGTGAAACCATAGGGGAGGGCAGCATGACGGGGGTTGGGTTCAGGGAGACCCCCTAGGCTGAGGATAGGTTGGGTTCAGGAAAAGGGGGGGCGGAACTTAGCTGGGGATTAGGCTAGGGATTGGCTGAAGTAGGTGAGGTAGGAGGGAAGAGAAGGGTTAAAAAGCAGGGTAGGAGAGTGGTGAGGCGCCATTTTAGGTTACCTTAGACTGGAAAGGGACCTATTGTAGAATGGAGCTGGAGGACGCCATTCGGTGCCTGAGGGAAGCAGCGGCAGCCAGGGGGCCTGGCTGGGTTCAGGAGCAGCTGCAGCATTTAGTAGAGGCGGCTGAGGCTTCTGCTCCGCCTCAGCCACAGGCGATCCAGCCGCGGCGGTCACGGCCGCCGGCGCGCTAGTCCATGATCCTCCCCACGGGCTCAGCGCCGGAGGCGGAGCCCTTCAGGAGGACCCTCCACGCCGGGGTCTGGCCAAGAGGCCTGCCGCCCGGCCTTCCCGGCGTGGGAGGAATCCGGTTAGGAGGCGGAGCCGGGGTGGCGGGCCGGTCACCCCTGCCAGCAGCGGTGAGCAGCGGTGGATCCGGACCAGGGACGGCGGGCACCTTCCAGGGTCCGGGTGTGGAAGGTGTCCCTCAGCGAGTTCAGGATGCCGGTGGCAACGGGGCTGCTGTCAGTGGTGTATCTTGGTTTTGTGCTGCCCAAGGCGAGACTAAACTCGGGCACCCCCTAATATAAATTTGACCCGCCCCTTCCTGTCAAGGCCAAACCCCTTTCTCTGTAAACCCCTCCATTCCTTTTAGGCTCCATCCTTTCCTGTATTCCTGTATTTAAAAGTGAATAACGACAGCCACACCTCACACCCCTCCCTTGATCCACTAAGTGTCATCCACAGATCCCCCTTAAGTGTCATCCACAGATCCCCCTTAAGTGTCATCCACAGATCCCCTTAGTGCCATCCACAGATCCACCCCTTAAGTGCCATCCACAGATCCCCCTCCTTAAGTGCCATCCACAGATCCCCCTCAGTGTCATCCACAGATTCCCCCTCTTTAGTGTCATCCACATATTCCCCCATAGTGTCATCCACAGATTCCCCCTCAGTGTCATCCACAGATTCCCCCCTCAGTGTCATCCACAGATTCCCCCCTCAGTGTCATCCACAGATTCCCCCTCAGTGTCATCCACAGATTCCCCCCTCAGTGTCATCCACAGATTCCCCCTCAGTGTCATCCACAGATTCCCCCCTCAGTGTCATCCACAGATTCCCCCTCTTTAGTGTCATCCATATTCCCCCTTAGTGTCATCCACAGATTCCCCCTCAGTGTCATCCACAGATTCTCCCCCCCAGTGTCATCCGATTCCACAGATTTCCTACCTGCCCAGCGCCGTTGTAGGTAATTTATTCACTCCACTTGCCTGAGAAGAAGCGCCGGAAGACTCACAGGCGCACTGGCAGGCGCATGCGCACTTCAATGCCTCTGCCAGTGCGCCTGTGAGTCTTCCGCGCTTCTCTCAGGCAAGTGGAGTGAATAAATTACCTACAACGGCGCTGGGCGGGGAGGAGCTGTGCCGGCGCACCCCCAGCAGCGCAGCCCGGACAAAAAAAAAATCGATCACTGAGGCAAACAAGGCATCTTGCCGCCCCATTGGAAGTGCCGCCCTAGGCAAATGCCTTGTTTGCCTCGTGAAAGATACGCCACTGGCTGCTGTGAGGGAAGTTTGCAGCAGGCCCCCAACGCCCTCTGCTGGCTCACATGAGATGGTGAGCCCCGCCCCCAGTGACCGTTATCCAGAGGGAAGCAGCCTCGACGTTCCTGGTCTGCAGGCCAGGGAACAGCCGTCTCGAGCCGGATCGTCATCGCAGTCAACTGGACGTCTGGACGCAGGACCTGCGGCTGATGGGGTCACAGCACCCAGGCAGCTAGGTGAGGCCTCATGGGGACCCTTATTACAGTCAGTGACGGCCAGTGGGGGGGGTGGGGGCCCCCCGGGGGAGTTAGGTAGGGGTTTGGGTCAATTGCTGGGGGGGTTAGCGGGTTTATTGACGGGTTGGGGCGGGGGAACGTTTCCCCTTACCCGCGTGGCTAGGGGCTGGGACGCAGGGGGTTTGGTCCCCCTTACCCGCGTGGCTAGGGGCGGGGGCGCCGGGGGTCTGGTTTGGGGCAGAGTGTGAGTGCGGGAGCTCTACGTCCGTGGCGTCAGTGCAAACTCAGGCAGGGGGTACGGAAGAAGAGACCGTGCGTTTGGACGACAGGGCAAAAGGGGAAATTTACGTTTGCTTTGAGGGCCCGCTGGGTGCGCACTTAAAGCAGGAGGTGAAGGACCGAATCTGGAGGGGCGAATATGTGGAGATATTCTCCCTGTTGCCTCTGGAGAAGTTTAATTTAGATAGGGCGCGGCGGGACGACGGTAAAAAAGAGGAGGAAGAAAAGCGTAGATACAGGTTGATTCCGCGAACGTTTCAAAACTGGCTGCAGGCGTTTGCTATTTTGGCAAGCGTGATAGGGAAAAGGCGCCGGACTGTTGTTCGGCGCTTTTGCTATCTGGACGCCATCGGCGAGGCATACCGGGTTTATGGGGGTACGACGTGGCTGAGGTACGATGAACAGTTCCGGCAGCGGAAAGCGGTGCGGCCTGAGATGAAATGGGATCACAAGGATATAGCCTTGTGGTTAAAGGTGACGGCGCCCGGGAGGACTGGGCAGTCCTTTCGGGGCGACCCGGGACAATCCGCTAGGGGGGAGGGGAGTAGCGGGGGGGGCGTCCAGTGTCGCCGTGGCTTCGGCGAGGGGCCTATGCTTCGCCTTTAACGATGGGAACTGCAAGTTTGGAGCCAAGTGTAAGTTTAAGCACGAGTGTTCCGGTTGCGGAGGGTCTCACGGGGTGGCACGATGCTTTAGGGGTAACAGGCAAAGAGGAGGGGATGGTAATTCCAAAGGGGGTGACGCCGGTACGGCTGGAAAGGATGTTACCTTATCTAGATAGGTACCCTGACAGGGGGGCAGCGGTGTTGTTGCGGGACGGGTTTTTGGAAGGTTTTAAAATTTTCCGTTTGGTTCAGAGGGGGGATCGGTTTTAGTTAGAAAGAATTTGAGATCGGCGTTGGAGCACCCGCGGGTCGTGACGGACAAACTGAACAAGGAGGTGGGGCTAGGTAGGATGGCGGGTCCGTTTGCCGACCCTCCTTTTGACAATTTGAGGGTGTCACCTTTGGGGTTGTTCCGAAGAAGGAGGCGAATAAGTTTCGGCTTATTCACCATCTTTCTTTCCCGAAAGGTTCGTCGGTCAACGATGGTATTGACCCGACCTTATGTTCCGTGGTCTACACTTCTTTCGACGCGGCGGTGGGTTGGGTCAGGAAGTGTGGAGCAGGGGCGCTTTTAGCGAAAACGGACATAGAAGCGGCTTTTCGTTTGCTGCCGGTACATCCGGATTGCATTCATTTGCTGGGTTGTTTTTGGGAGGGTGGGTTTTTCGTGGACCGGTGCTTGCCGATGGGATGCTCATTGTCCTGCGCCTATTTTGAAGCGTTTAGCTCGTTTTTTGGAATGGGCGGTGCGGGATGCATCGGGTTGCGAATCTATCATTCACTATCTGGATGATTTCTTGTGCGTGGGCCCCCCAAACTCTAACGTGTGCGCGTTGTTGTTGCACACTTTAAGATCGCTGTTTGGTAGGTTTGGGGTTCCTTTGGCGGAAGAAAAAACGGTTGGGCCTGTGGCGGAATTGAGCTTTTTGGGGATTGTCATTGATACCATCAGGATGGAGTGTAGGTTGCCCGGGGACAAGTTGGAGGATTTAAAGGGGGAGGTGGCCAGGGCAGGGCGGGCTAAGAAAATTCGGTTACGGGATCTGCAGTCTATTCTCGGAAAGCTCAATTTCGCTTGTCGGATTATGCCGATGGGCCGGATTTTTAGCAGGCGATTGGCGGGGGCGACGGCAGGGGTTTTGTCTCCTCACCATTACATCCGGTTAGGCGCTGAATTGAGAGCGGACTTGCGGGTGTGGAGCTCCTTTCTGGAGCGCTACAACGGTCGCTCCCTTTTCATGGGTGAAGTGGTAGATTCCTTCGATTGCGAGCTGTTTTCCGACGCGGCTGGGGAGGGGATTTGGTGTTTACTGGGGGGGGAGGTGGTGTGCGGGGCAGTGGCCAGCAAGCTGGGCAGAACGGGGTTGGTTACGCAATTTGGCCTTGCTGGAGCTTTTCCCCATAGTGGTTGCGGCGGTTTTGTGGGGGGAGGCTTTTCAGAATAAAAAGGAGAGGTTCCACTGCGATAACTTGGGAGTCGTTCAGGCGATTAACAATCTGTCTGCGTCGTCACCCTTGGTGGTGCGGTTGTTACAGCGGCTCGTGTTGGTATGTTTGTCGCTTAACGCTTGGGTGGTGGCGGTGCATGTACCAGGGGTTGACAACGGTGTCGCTGACGCTCTCTCTCGTTCACAGTGGGAACGTTTGGCGGCTGGCTCCGGAGGCGGACGAGTTTGGGAGCGACTGTCCGCAATGCCTGTGGGATCTCATGGAGGAACGGTAGCTGGGCTCGTGCAGGCTTCTTTGGCGCTTGGGACGTGGGCGAAGTATGTGCATGCGTGGGATCTCTGGGTAGGTTGGTGTGACAGGTTAGGGGTGGGGATGGAGGACTTGGAGGTTCCTTTGTTGTTGTTTGTTGGCCATTGCAGGGAGGAGGGTTGGTCGGTGGCAAAAATGAATAGTTGCATGGCGGGTATCTCGTTTGGGTTCAAGGTCAGAGGGTTTAGAGATGTTACTAAGGCCTTTTTAGTCTCGCGGGCCTTGAAGGGGTGGCGGCGAGTGGGGGCTAGTGTGGATAGGAGAAGGCCGGTTTCCTTTGAGTTGTTGTTAAAGTTGGGGTTTCAGTTGGGCCAGGTCTGTACTTCAGATTGGGAGGCGGTGCTGTTTCGGTTGGCGTTTTCTTTGGCCTTTTTCGGGGCTTTGCGTTTGGGTGAGCTGGTTTGCCCGTCGGCAAGTCGGTTGGGGGGTTTGTTTCGGAGCGACGTTGAGTTTTTTGAAGACAGGATTGAATTTGTAATTCGTAGGTCTAAAACGGACGTGTTGGGAAAAGGGAAGACGGTGGTTTTGTTTGGGGTTCCGGGTTGCGACATGTGTCCGGTGCGGTGTTTACGGGCCTATGAGGCATTTGGTGATTCTGGGGCTAGGCCATTGCTGGTACATAGGGACGGGTCGTTTCTCTCTCGGTTCCAGTTTTCGGCGGTTTTTGGAAAATGTTTGGCTGGTTTGGGTGTGAGTCCAGAGGGATATTCGAGCCACTCTTTTCGCATTGGGGCGGCGACTGAGGCGGCTCGTTGGGGTTTAGGGGATGAGATGGTAAAGAAGATCGGTAGGTGGGAATCGAGGCGTTTTCAGTCTTATGTGCGGTTGCAGCGTTTGTAGGCAATTGGGGTTTTAGTTGTTTGGGGGTTGTGTTGTATGGTTGTATTGTTTCTTTGCTGTTTTCTCGTTACAGGTGCGGTGCCGGCTTTGGTATGGATCATGGGTCATTCCTTTGTGTTCTGGGGGCCGTCAGGGCAGCGGTTCGGCCTGACGGTCAGCAGCTTGGATTTTCCAGGGATGAAGCGGTGGTAAGGTGGTTAGGGCGCAAGGGGATGGTTTGGGGCGGCCTGTTGCAGGAGGTTCATCGCTTCGTCAGGTTAGACAGGGCCCCTGATGTGCTACTGCTTCATTTAGGGGGCAATGACTTGGCGTCGCGGCCGTTGCGGGAATTGTTGCGCGACATGAAATTTGACATGCTGCGGATTTGGGCTTTGTTCCCTAAGTTAGTGACGGTGTGGTCGGATATTGTGCCGCGGAAGGTGTGGAGGGCGCTCGCTCGGTGGTGGGGGTGAACAGGGCTAGGGTTAAGTTAAATAGGGCGATGGGGCGCTTCATGGCCAGGAATGGGGCGGTGGCTGTGAGGCATAGGGAGTTGGAGAAGGGTGAAGGGGGTTTTTGGAGAGCGGACGGGGTGCATTTGAACGCCCTGGGAATGGACATGTGGAGTTTGGCTTTGCAGGAAGGTATTGAAACAGCTCTTGGGATGTGGAGGGACGCCCAGACCTAAGGGGTCAGGCCTGGGCGTTGGTGGCGGGGGGAGGTCCTTGAAGTCGGGTATGTTTTCTGAGGAGGATCATGGGAGGGCCCTGCGGTTGGGGCTGGACTCCCAGTGGTGCGGAGTTTAAGGGCGCCATTCAAGGGGTGCCTCCGAGCTGGCGGGAACGGCTGGAGGCAAGATGGCGACCTGAGGAGGCAATTCGGTGGCTTTTTGGGGCTTCAAGGACCTCCCCTTGCTGGGTTGGAGACTTAGTATTTTTTGCGGTTTCACAGTTATTTATTGTTGGTTATGGAGATATTGAGATATATATGGAGAAATATATATATTTGTATTCTATACTTATGGTTATATTTATACATGGTTATTTATACATTTACATGTTTTGTACGTTTAATAAACGGCTGCTGTGGCCGATTCATTCCATCCTGTGTCTGTGTTTTCTATTCAAAAAGGGATCGGAGAGTCAGGCGAGACGGGGTGGTTGTGAGTCGTCCGGCAGTTAAGTAGGGTTTGGTGGGGGGTCGTTCCTGTGGTGAGTAGTGAAAGTGGGGGCGGACTACAGGTAACCCATACCCCTGTCATGCAAAATGGAAGCCTTTAAGAGGCACTCAGTTTTGACCCTTAAGAATAGAAGTCTATGGGCAAAAATAACGGATCCGTCAGGACGGAAAACAAAGTCCTATCGACCGGACTTGTGATGGATAAAAACGAAATGCCTCTTAAAGGTTTCCATTTTTCATTCCGTCTGGGCATTCCGTCATATTCTGTTAAAAAAACTGAACCTATAACGCAATGCCATAACGCACCCTAAGTCGTAAACACCAGTCCCACCAAGAGCTGCAGTCATATTTTCTCTGGTTTTCCTCTAGCCTTCAAGATGTAGGATCTGACGGATACAGATCACTTTGGAGCAGAAGTAAATGATTCCAAGTGGCAGCCAGCAGGGTTATGACTGCTGCTTTGGATGTGACTGGAGTATACAACATGATATGCCTGGAGAACTGTGAATGCAGCTGTGGTGTATAGGAAAATATACTGAATGCAGCTTTGGATGGGACTGGAGTATAGGATAAAATATAACAGCAAAGATTCTTACTCTGGATATGACCAGAGAAGAAGAGACTTTACAGTAAAGTAGATATAATACAGTCCTGTGTATGCCTGTAGATAAGTGTCAGTGTCACAGCCTCGCACTTACCTCTAGTTCTCTGGACAGATAATGGTTTATTGTACCGTACACAAGAAGATCAGCGATTACCTGATAAAGCCGACACTGTTTACTAAAACGGTGACTGAGTGCGCTATTATACTGCGTCATTGGCTACCGTGGACCGTAGATGTGAAATATTTTCAGCGGAGAAGGGGAAGTCACTGGGTATGGCTCTCTCTGGGGTGATAAAGGTTGAAGATGTCACAGACGGGAACAATTTGGATTAAGATGGAGGCGCATAGATTTTCGGTAATAAGCAGCAACTCTGTCATCTGTTATATCAGCCCCTGATGCATGAATATATCCTCTGGTTTATTCACAGGGTCTATTGCTCCAATTTGTCAAGATCTCTGAGGATTAAAGAAAGTCACCTGAAACTGAAACTTCAAATAACATGGCCGTCACTTGTAGAGTTTGGGATGAGATAGGTGAGGGTAGGCATCTAGTGTGCCACCTCACAGCAAAGATAAGGAAGTGCAATTTTGTAAAGGGCATCTGTCAGCAGATTTGTACCATTGACACTGCCTGAACTGTTACATGTGCGCTTGGCAGCTGAAGACATCTGTGTTGGTCCCATGTTCATATGTGCCCGCATTGCTGAGAAAAATTTGGTTTTAATGTATGCAAATGAGCCTCTAGGAGCAACGGGGGGATCCCGGGTGTCAGACCCCCACCGATCAGATACTGATGACCAGGGCTGGGACAAGGTCCACCACCAACAGAGGCTGAGCTGCCCAAGTGCAACCCCCCCCCCCCCCCCTGCCATTTAGATATGTATGTTTGTTATTTATCAGACATCCACCCCAGAGACCAGAGCAGCGGAGCGGGGAGGGAGCACGTAAGTCAGTGCCAAGTGCTCACTACTCCCTCCGTCCTCCAGCCCGGCAGGCGCGGCAGCAGCAGCAGCGACGTGGTCAGTGGCCTGCGCTCTGAGGCTGGAGCCTCCACAGCCTCTGTGTCGGCCCGGCCCTGCTGATTTTGAGGATAGGTCACCAGTACGCTTGAGCAAATCGAGCTTCAGATCATAAATCCAAAGTCGATTTGTTCAAAAAATTTGTTTTTAATTCTGTTTTCGTACAGCATTAAAATGTATAGGCTCTGTGGAGCCAAACTTCGCTGCGAGCCTTAGTTGCGTGAGACTTCAGTAAATTACTACAGTATCCCTATCTGTGTCTTTAAAAAACTGTTTAAAATAGGAATCCGAAGTGGGCTTTGGTATCGAGGTACCAGCCAATGCCAAAGCCAACTTCGAATTTCTATTGTAAAATATTTTTTAAGACGCAGATAGGAATACCGTAGTAATTCACCTAAGTCTCGCATGACTTCAGGCGATACGAAGTTTGGCTCCACGGGGCCAATACATTTTAATGCTGTACGGAAATAACATTAAAAACAAAGTTTTTGAACGAATCGACTTCTGATCTATGATCCAAAACTCAATTTGCTAAAGCCTAGTCATCAGTATCAAAATCTCGGAAAAAAACGCATTAATTACTCTGCAGCCTGGTCTGAGGTCTGTATTTTTTGGTGCATTTTAGGATTGTTCTAGCTTCTGTATTTATTTTCGATCCAAACCCTTGTTTATTTAAGGGGTCTAGTGTCCATAGTTATTTTGGGAGTCTAATCTTGGGTCTGTATTTATTCTGAGGTACATATTTATTGTGGGTTTTGTATTTATTTAGGGGATCTGGTCTGAGGTCTGTAGTTATTTTGGGGGCTCTGTATCTATTGTGGGCTTTGTATTTCTTTTGGAATCTATTTTTATTTTGGGGTCTATATTTACTTTGGGGTCTGGTCTGAGTTTATTGCATATTTATTTAGAAGCTTTGGGGTCTGTATTTATTCTGGGATATGTATTTACTCTGTGGTCTGGTTTGAGGTCTGCATTTATATTGGGTATCTGTATTTTGGGGACTAAATATTTTGGAAACTATAATTATTTGGGGGCTGTTAAGGTCTCATGCACACGACAGTATTTTTTTGCGGTCCGCAAAACGGGGTTCCGTTGTTCCACGATCCGTGTCCGTTTTTGCTTCCGTTGTGTTTCCGTGTGTCTTCCGTTTTTTTTAGCGGACATGACCCAAAAGATTTTACCAAAAGACAGGCTGACAATTTTTGCCAAGTGCCTGCCAAGGGATCCGCAAAAAAATGCGGACCCGAAATGCGAATGACACACGGATGGCCATCCGCATTTTTTCACGGTCCTATTGACTTGAATGTGTCCGCGAACCGTTTTTCGCGGACAAGAATAGAACAGGTTATATTTTTTTGACGGACTGGAATCACGGACCATGGACGCGGAGGACAAACGGTGCATTTGATGAGTTTTCCACGGACCTATTGAACACCAATGGGTCCGCAGAAAATCACGAAAAACAGCACAACAGACACGGAATCAAACAACGGTCGTGTGCATGAGGCCTTATTCTAGGTTTTAGTCTGGGTTTTTATTAGTTTAGGGGTGTGATGACATTTATATGTACTACTTTTGATTAGGACGCAGCAGGTAAGCGGTGTTTAGGGGCATGACCTATGTAGATTTTGGGAATATATTAAAAGTATATTGGGTGATGCTTATCACAAGTATTCTTGTAATCTCAGAACCTGATGTTGCCAATTAAGGCTATATGCACACGACAGTTGTTTTTTGCTGTCCGCAAATCGGGATCAGCAAAAAAAACTGATGGTCCATCAGTTTTTTTTGGAGGATTCCTTTGTTTTCACAGATCCCCTGTAATAAATGCCTATCCTCGTCCGCAAATGAGAAAAAAGTAGGACATGCACTACTTTTTTTGCTGAAGGGAAACACGGACAACGGACGCGGAACACACACTGATGAACGGTCAGCATTTTTTTGCTGACCCATTGAAATGAATGGGTTCCTGTCCTATCCGCAAAAAAAACTGAAACGGAAGCCGAGAAAAACAACTGTCGTGTGCATGTAGCCTAAGGCCTCATGCACACGACCGTTGTTTGATTCCGTGTCCGTTGCTCCGTTTTTCGTGATTTTCTGCGGACCCATTGGTTTTCAATGGGTCCGTGGAAACCTCGGCAAATGCACCGTTTCCTCTTTATTTTATTAATCCTTAGGATACCAGAGGTTTTTGGGTTTTTACATTTTCCTTCCCTTTCTTACTTGAGCCATAACTCTGTTCACATAGCTGTATGAGGGCTTATTTTTTGCGGGACAAGTTGTACTTTCTAAGGCCACCATTTAATATGACATACAATGTAGTGGTAAGCGGGAAATTCCAAATGGGTAGAATTGTGAAAAAAAAACAACACAATTTCTCCACCGTTTTACGGGTTTTGTTCCCACAGCGTTCCGTTTGTGGCAAAACTTACCTGTGCCCTTCTTTCTCTGGGTTAGTATGATTACAACGATACCACATACAGTATGTACAGGTTTTTATGTATAAATAGTGTAAAAATAAATTTAAAGGCCGCTTTCACACGAACGAGTTGTACACTTCAGACTCGGAGCGTGAGTATAAGACAGCTCCCGTCTTGAACTCCTAGCACTGCCGGGGTCCCATCGCATTATATTGATTTATGATGCTATGTAAGTGCCAGGCCCCCTCCCCCTGGGGCTCTGCGTGGTCTGTCTCTACCATTTGGTGGCTTTCAAATCTCAGATGATGGAAGGAATGCAGTGGACACTGATGGAACTTGCAACAAAAATGTTTACTGGTCTCTTAAAAGGACAACACACATATGGTTATAGAGGGCACAATCTTTATCTGTGGCAATTAGTGCAGGAGAAGTAGTGTTTCTTCAACAGGCTTGGTTTGGAAAGCACCCAACTTCCCTGTGCATCAACACTTACCCTCAGTTCACACTTGCGCGTTTTACAGCGCGTTCGAACGCGCTGTAAAACGCTCAACAGGAGAAAACTCATGTTTCCCTATGGGCATGGTTCTCACCTGAGCGTTTTACAGCGCGTTTGAACTCGCTGTAAAACGCCCTACGCTCAAAGAAGTTTTTGAGCTTCTTTGGGGCGTTTTGTCACGCGTTTGCACCCATAGACTTCAATGGGAACGCGCGTTTAACACGCGTTAAAGTGTAGATATGCCTTTTTCAATTGGTCTTCAGAGTCACGAACGCGCGTATGACGCGCGTTTCCTATTTGCAAAAATGCGCTGTAATACGCGCGACAAAATCGCGCGTCTCAGAAATGCTCAGGTATGAACCCAGGGTTAGTCTAAAGTCTCCACAAGGCGGCAGCAGTGAAGATGGTTTACTGAAGCAGGCACCACAATATCCCTTCCATATGGTGCAGTCTCTCAGAATGTGGAGAGTATTTAACAGGTACTCCCAGGTTGTGGTTTCTCTGTCCTCACAACCACCACTCAAACTCTATACTGTCCTCTCAAAGCCATGGTATGCCCTTCCTAACGCACAGTATCTCACACAGTATCTCTGGCTGTTTTGGCACTGTTTTTATTTTTTACAACATTCATCTGACACATCTCTACACGATCAAGTGCTATTTTTATAGAGCAGGTTGTTATGGACAAAATGATATCAATTATGTCTACTTTGTTTGCTTCAGTTTTACATAATAAAGCATTTTTAAGAAAAAATATATGTTTTTGTGTCTCCATTTTCTGAACGCCATATTTTTTAAAATTATTCTGCCGATCGTTTTTTGCAAGGGCTCGTGCTTTACAGGAAGAGTTGACATTTTTATTGGTACCATTTTTGGGTACATATGATTTTTTGATCATTCATTATTACACTTTATGGGACAAGGTGACCAAATAATTGGTTGTTTTAGCACAGTTTTTATTTATTTATTTTTACAGCGTTCACCTCAGGAGTTAGGTCATGTGACATTTTAATAAAGAAGATCGTTACGGACGTGACAATACATAATATGTATACTTTTTCTTTTTATTTAAGTTTTACACAATAATAGCATTTTTTAAACTAAAAAATTATGTTTTAGTGTCTCCATAGTCTGAGAGCCATGGCTTTTTTATTTTTTGACCGATTGTTTTAGTTGGGGTCTAATTTTTTGTGGGATGAGGTGACTTTTGATTGGTACTATATTGGGGGGAATACGTTTTTTTGATCGCTAGGTGATGTACTTTATGTGATGTTAGGTGACTGTTTTTATTTATAAAAATTTTTACGGTGTTCACCTGAGAGGTTAGGTGATGTGTCTACTTTTTATTTATTTATTTCTCTTTAACACAATAATAGTAGTTTTGAAGCGAAAAAAATCATTTTAGTGTTTCCATTGTCTGGGAGTCATAATTATTATTTTTTTGAGCGATTTTCTTATGTAGGGGCGCATCTTTTGCGGGAAGAGGTGACTGTTTTATTGGTACCATTTTGTGGTACATACGCCTTTTTGATCACTTGGTGTTGCACTTTTTGTGATGTAAGGTGACAAAAATGGCTTTTTTTACACAGTTTTTATTTATTTTTTATCGTGTTTATCAGATGGGGTAGATCATGTGATATATTTAGAGAGCTGGCCATCACGGACGCGGCAATATCAAATATGTCTATTTTATTTTATTTTCTATTTTTAACATTTTTTTAAAATTACTTATGACTCATGCAGACGTCAGTTAAACACGGACGTGAACAGTCCGTGGTATCCTGGCCTGGATTCCTGCTGAGAGCAGGAGTGCACAGCGTCATTGGTTGCTATGACGCCGTGCACTTTCTGCCGCCGCTGCAGTACAGTAATACAGTCGTATAGATCATACCAGTGTATCACTGTACTGCAGGGTAGCAGGAAGCGCAGGGCGTCATAGCAAACAATGACCAGGCCAGGATTCCACCAACCATTCACGTCTGTGTTTAACGGACATCTGCATGAGGCATTAATTGGGGATATTTTTTTTTTATAAAACACTTTTTTTTTTTTTTTTTTTTTTTTTACACTTTGCATTCCCCATAAGGTCATACAAGACCTCTGGGGGACATTTAACTTCACTTTTTTTTTTTTTTTCACTATTGATTTCTCCTGTAACTGGGGCTGACATAGTAGCCCCAGTTACAGGGGAAATACACCCCCTGAGAGGCTGTACAGCAGTATACAGTGCTGTACAGCCTCAGTGCAGGGCTGATCGAGGTCTGTGGAAGACCCGACAGATCCTGTACTCTCCTGGCCCGGCAGTCACATGACCACCGTGCCGCTCGTTGAGCGCTGTGTATACAGCGATCTAGAAGGTAGGGACACCGAGGAAGGGTTCCTGACTTCTCTCTGGGTTGCCCCGGCTGTCACTGACACCGGGCCCCCTGCTCAGCGCAGCTGCAAGATTAGCGTGCAGCTGCCATCTCTGAATGGACGTTCCAGAACGTCCATTCAGAGATAAACGACCGCCCATAGGACGTTTATACTGTAGTTACATGGCACACTTAACCAGCTCCGGACCGCCTCACGCAGAATCGCATGATCTCCGCGGCCCGGTCATTCCTCCTCGGCGCGTCATCTCACGAGAAGCAAATTTTTCTGTGAACGCGTGCGCGCGCTCACAGGATCGCATCGGGAGGAAGTTTAACTACAGCCTGCCAGCGCTGATCATGCGCTGGCAGGCTGTAGATGTTAAAAAAACGGCATCTGAATCGCATATCAGATGCTGTTTTGTAAACAGCGTTTGATATGCCTGCTGCCTGCTCCTCTGGTGGTCCCTTTTGCTTGGGACCACCAGAGGACACAGGCAGCTATGTAAGTGCACCAATCACCACACACCAACAAGCCCTCCTTGTCACTGATTAACCCCTTGACAAGAATAGGACATGCTCTATCTTTTGGAGAGCTGCGGCCGGATGTTTCGGGGCCGAAACCCGGAAGTTCGCGACCACAGCTCCGCAAATGCTGATGCGGAGAGCACATAGTGTGCTCTCCGCATCACCGCCGGACCCATTGACACTGATTGGGTCCGCATCTATTCCCCAGAATTGCGGAATAGATGCAGACATTTTTGCGGACGTGTAAATGGGGCCTTACTTCGCAAGCACTCCTATGTCCTTTCCCCTTTTTTTTTTTTTGCACATTTTTTGGCAGAGATTTTTTCATCCACATTGATCGATGCGAATGAAGAAATCTGTGCCATTCATTTTTTTTTTCAGCCCAGAGGCTGAACGGAAAAAAAAAATCTCATTACCCATATGCTCAATATAAGGAGAATAGCAGAAACTCCTAACGCTGGCCATACATGTAATGATTGCGGAGACCCTCAAATGCCAGGGCAGTACAAACACCTCACATGTGACCTCATTTTAGAAAGAAGACACCCCAAGGTATTCGCTGAGGGGCATATTGAGTCCATGAAAGATTGAACTTTTTGTCACAAGTTAGCGAAAAGGGAGACTTCGTGAGAAAAAACAAAAAAAGTCAATTTCCGCTAACTTGTGCCAAAAAAAAAATCTTCTATGAACTCGCCATACCCCTCACGGAATACCTTGGGGTGTCATACATGTAGTATCGCCGTACTCAAAAGAAGTAGGGCAATGTGTTTTGGGGTGTATTTTTACATATACCCATGCTGGGTGTGAGAAATATCTCTGTAAATTGACAACTTTGTATAAAATTTTTAAAAAAGTTGTCATTTACAGAGATATTTCTCACACCCAGCATGGATATATGTAAAAATACACCCCAAAACACATTGCCCTACTTCTCCTGAGTACGGCGATACCACATGAGTGAAACTTTTTTGCAGCCAAGATGCGCAAAGGGGCCCTAATTCCAATGAGTACCTTTTAGGAGGGCATTTTTACGCATTTGGATTCCAGACTTCTTCTCACGCTTTAGGGCCCCTAAGTGCAAGGGCAGTATAAATACCCCACATGTGACCCCATTTTGGAAAGAAGACACCCCAAGGTATTCTGTGAGGGGCATGGCGAGTTCATAGAAGATTTTTTTTTGCACAAGTTAGCGGAAATTGACTTTTTTTGTTTTTTCTCACAAAGTCTCCCTTTCCACTAACTTGTGACAAAAAGTTCAATCTTTCATGGACTCAATATGCCCCTCAGCAAATACCTTGGGGTGTCTTCTTTCTAAAATGGGGTCACTTGTGGGGTATTTATACTGCCCTGGCATTTTAGGGGCCCCAAATGTGTGAGAAGTAGTTTGGAATCCAAATGCGTAAAAATGCCCTCTGAAATCCTAAAAGTACTCATTGGAATTTGGGCCCCTTTGCGCATCTTGGTTAAAAGATGGCTGCACAATAAATCATAAACTAACAGGAAAATAAAAAAAGGGGGTCATTCCAGAAATAGGAATGAAGGAAGCTCTTAGCGCACATTTTTGATCAAAAGTATGTCGGGCCCAAGTACCACTTCACGGCGGCTTCCGCACAAGGGTCCCTAACGCTACAGATACTGCCTCATATGAACTTACCAGTCTCCTTAGCCACTGAGTTATTCAATAAAATATATATGTATAGCGCCACCTGCTGTTTGTTCTTTTTCTTATTTCTTTGTCCTGCTCACTGAGATGGCCGCACATTCTCAGTTTCATCTTTCAACTGCCTCCTGAGCTGTGATAGGGAGAGCATGGACACGCCCCCTGAGCTGTGATAGGGAGAGAGCTCCAGCAGATAAGACACACCCCCTGAGTTGTGATAGGGAGAGAGCTCCAGCAGATAAGACACACCCCCTGAGCTGTGATAGGGAGAGAGCTGCAGCAGATAAGACACACCCCCTGAGCTGTGATAGGGAGAGAGCTCCAGCAGATAAGACACTCCCCTTGAGCTGTGATAGGGAGAGAGCTGCAGCAGATAAGACACACCCCCTGAGCTGTGATAGGGAGAGAGCTCCAGCAGATAAGACACTCCCCTTGAGCTGTCAGCTCAATATAAATTTAACAGAGCAATGAATAGGGAGATCTCTGGATCCATGTGAGGTCAAGGGCTGGTTAGAAAGAGATTGTCATGTACTATATGTCTTATTTTCATTTTTGACATTAGTCATGGGATAACCCCTTTAAGTGCGGGTAGATATAATCATAACATAAATGATTGCGTGTTCTCAGCTGTAGTCACATCACAGTTCAACTTATGGGATCATCACCACAACAGGGTTAAAGCATTGTACAACCTATTCACCTTCATACAACACCAGATCTGTTCCTATGAGCCAATAATTTTTAATTGCCACAATTTTCTTTATCTGCTTTAGGCCTCATGCACACGGCCTTTGCTTGGTCATACTATGGAGGAGATCACTGCTTGGAATAGCAGCCGTCTCTTTCACTGACGAGCAGGCGATTGTCGGGAAGGAACAATTTCTTCCAGATAATCGTAACCCTCATCTGCAGGTCTAATACAGTCCTACACCTGTGTCCTCAATGAGAGATTGTGGTAACCTTGTCCTAATTGCTCCATGTGAGATTGTAAGCACTAAATCAGTTGCTTCTTGTGAGAAGTCTGTAACTGCCAAACTTCTTGTCTCCAGTGAGGTCAGGAAAGCCAATGTTTTCCAGCTAGAAATCTGCCCACCTGATTCCTTCCACCATCTTTAAATGTGTGGCGCTATGCATACCACTCAGATCCTGACAGCCATGTCTTATACTGCCCTGGCATTTTAGGGGCCCCTAATGCGTTAGAAGTAGTTTGGAATCCAAATGCGTAAAAATGCCCTGTGAAATCCTAAAAGTACTCATTGGAATTTGGGCCCCTTTGCGCATCTGAAGGATCTGAAGGACAGGTGAATATAACCTATTGCTCCTTGTTATCAGACATTTCATGCTATGTAGATGCTGTACTGTTCTTCAGCTGGTGAGTGACATTGAATGTGGAGACCTCACCACAGTTGGCAACAAAATTTGGGACTTTAATGCTTCTCCCCTGGGAACTCCCTGAAAACACCCAGAAAATCTCCACAAACTGCCACTTTGGGTTAAATTTACACACATTCCCTGGGACTGTTGGCTACTATGGTTCCTTGTCCCATCTGATCTCTACTTTGTCACATATCTCTAGTTATTACTGCCACTCGTAAGACTCTATTGTTGTCCTTATTACTAAATACAGTTTTTGCTGCATAATTTTATGTGCACTGTTGTTGATGATGATGATCACTGTTAGGATGTGCTGTGTTACACTGTCTTTTCTGGAAGAAGAACCTGTCATCACCTGACTGTGTAGGTCTTCACTTTAGGACTGCTGCTGTGGCTGCATAACTTGCTGTACTCTATTCTCTAAAGATGTGGTGGTTCTCCATTGGCCAACACCAATTTGCATGGCACTAGGAAAGTCCAGATCCGAACGCCAAGATTGGTGGAGAGAGAGACAGTAATTGATTTAAGACATTCCTCCAGCATATGGCTGTGTTGAAGAGCACCCTGACAGTGTGTGCTGTACCAGAAGTGAAGCTGCTTTTTTGTGATTCTTTAGAAAGAGCATCTGGTGTTGCAGCCATGTGTTGTGAGGGAGCTTGGGTTGGTGCTCAGGGCACTCTGCCTGAACTGCAGGATTGCCACTATAATGCAGGCAATGAAGAAGACATAATTTGTAGCCACTGACATATTACAAGATTGAAAGCACTATGAATAGAACTACCACTGATGCTGCCAGTGGTATGGTTGTGTTGAACTGTGTTTAAGACTGCATCCATTGAAGGACCATTACATTTACACCTGTTTGTGCCTATTATTTCTGAGCAGAATTGGTTATCCTGCTAAACTGTGAGACTGTTTTGTGCCAGTCCTTGTGTGACCTTATCCGCACCTGCATATATACCCCATGTTCACACTCCTTATAATGCTCCAGCCCTGATATAACCTCCAGAGACGTTGACATCATATGTATGACTGATATCAGCAGCTTCTCTTTTATGCTCCTGCACTATTATAGGCCTGGCGAGATTAGGGTTAGTTCTACTTTAACTTTCAGAAGCTGTGATGGTCCCCGGCATGACTCGTGTGTCTGCGGCGCTCTGAATTTCCTCTCTTCTGCTTTTCTATGTTCTCTCAGCAGGACGCTGTGCTGTTCGCAGTGAAGGTCACCGGGACCAGGCCTTTCTCACAGCTCACCATCCCCCCTGCTGGCTCAGAGGCTGACACATCTCTTTATCACATCTCTGAGACACAAAAGGCAAAGGCACAATGAGCCAAAAAGCCGAGTATTGTATCACAGCATGAACAGTGCGAGAATTCCACGAAGAAGGAGGAAGAGGAAAAATCTGTTATTTTATCAGGCAATACGTCCTCTGTCACTCAGAACTTGGAAGCTGATAATTGGGAAATGTGAACAGCCGGCGCGTTACACTCATCCGCAGTACGAGGGCAGCGTGTTCGCCACTGGCAGAGCGCTACAACTGTGACAGTTGCACCCCCCAATTCTTCATGGGTTTTGTTATTTGCAGATTGATTTCAGTTAGAGAGCTGACGACGTTCGGTGCTGGGTGACCCGACACAGCTTGCTCCAGCGATGGCGGCAGTTGTGGGTTAAAGTTGGTTCACAGCCGGCCGGCTTGTTTGTAGAGGAGACACATGGTGACCATACGGCGAATCACAGGATGAATGCGTGGGAAGGAGAAGTGAGAACATGGACTGAAAACGTAACGTGTGAAAGTCAGCGAAGGGCAACGACGGCAAATTATCTACAAATGAACAGAAATAATCACTAGATAATAATAGGGAATGTATGTAGGACCCTTCCCCAAACAAAACAATAAAAGAGTGCCTCCCCGGTAATATCAGTCCTGGGGTCTCCTGTTGTGTCATGTTGAAAATTCTATTGAGCCATTTCTTAGTGGCTGCCATTATAGCTCCAACATATGTGATCACTTAGCTTAATTATAGCTCTGATTGGACAAGACCAGACTCGTCACATCTAGTGTTCAGTGAATCCAAGCATCCGAAGCGGCTCCAAAGGGTGCGTAAATGCAGTACAATTACCCTGCAAACAAATGTGGATAGGGAAATGACTTAAATTACATGAAATACATAAGAATAAAAAATTACAATCTTGAACCAAGAGGCAGAGGTCCGAATTGAGTAGGAAATTGAGGAGGCTGTGGACATGGCGGTGCAGGTGGAAGAGATGGCGGAGGTGGGAAAGGAAGCCAACACTCTTTCTGTTTGCTTTTTCCATGTGTCTGTCAATTCTGTGTCAGGTTGCTAAGGGCCATGGCATGACAGTTTGGTGCTTGTATGTCCTGGGTTAAAACTGGGTAAAAAAATTTGTCTCAGTTATAGATCTCACACATCCCCTATCTGGGGACTATATATTAAAATAATTTTTCTCCTACTACAGTAAGACGGATACCAGAGGGGGGTTCTAAATTTCCAAAAATTGCCAGTGTCACAGACACATTCCACAGAAGAATTTTCTCTCCTACAACAGTTAGACGGATGAAGGGGGTGTCCCTAAATTTTTAAATAATTCATGTCTTTCACACACACCATCCACAGAAGAATTTCCTCTCCTACAACAGTTAAGACGGATGAAAGGAGTGTTCCTAAATTTCAAAAAAACATGCTACACAGAATAATTTCCTCTCCCATTTGGTTGGATTCAGAATGCATCGTCTTTTTAGTATTCTTAATTTATTTATTTTGGGGGATGGGGGGGTAACTGTCAAGCACCAAACATTGGGAGATGTCAAAGAGAACGCACAAACTGCGGTGTAGTACAGCAATGAGTAGGTGCGCCCGGTACACTTCTCTACTCTGTCAATATAAGACATAACAATCTTGAGCCGGGAGGCGGAGGTCCCAGTGGAGGAAGTGGACGTGGCGGTGCAGAAGGAGGGGGCAGACATTGGCAGGCAAAAGAGGCCACCAAACTTTTATTTTTTTATAATTTTAAATTTTTTATTTTCTTTTTTTCGTTTGTGGAGGCCCCAAAACATTTGGAATTGGCGGAGGAGGTCACCAACCTTTCATTTATTTGTTTATTTGTTTTTTTTGTTTGTGGAGGCCCCAAAACATTGCGTAATAGCAAAGAGAATGCACAAATTGCTCCGGAGTACAACAATGGTTAGATGCACCCGGTATAACTCTCTACTCTGGCCAAAGTACGGACAAGTCCTTTGGGATCCATGCCTGGTTCATTTTAATTAACGTGAGGTTGTCCACGTTGGCTGTGGACAGGCATATACGCCTGTTCGTGATCACCCTACCTGCCATGCTAAACACACGTTCAGACAATACACTGGCTGCTAGGGCAGGCCAGCACCTCCAAGGCGTAAAGGGCAAGCTCAGGCCATGTGCCCAATTTGGAGACCCAGAAGTTAAACGGGGCAGACCCATCAGTCAGTGCATGCAGACGTGTGGACACGTACTGTTCCACCATGTTGCTGAAACGTTGCCTCCTACTAAGACGGTCCATATCAGATGGTGGTGCTGTATATTGTGGCATGCAGACAAAGTTTTTCCACATTTCGGCCATGCTAACCCTCCCTTCTGAGGTGCTGACAGTGCCTCTGCTGCATTGGCGACTTTCTCTTCCACCGCCGTCTCCGCCTGGTGCTTCCAATGAGCCCCCGCTGTCTGGTGGGAACGCCATCTGTAGCACCTGTAACAGCGTTCGCTTGTACTCGAGCATCTTCCGTTCACGCTCCAGTGATGGAAGTAAGGACAGCACTTTGTCCTTGTAGTGGGGATCCAGCAGGGTGGCCACCCAGTAATCAGCACCGGTTAGAATGTGGGCAACTCAGCTGTCATTGCCCAGGCACTGCAGCATGTAGTCACTCATGTGCCAGGCTGCCCAGAAGCAATGACAAGTTGTCCTCGTGAGAGGTGTATCGTCTGTGCCCTCTCTATCCCCCCAGCCATGCTCCATTGATGCCCGTGAGCTGATTTGGGTGCCATCCTGCTGTGAACGGGGATCCTCCTCCTCATCATCATCCTCCTTATCTTGCAAAACTGTGCCCAGGCTGGACAGTTTGGTACCTAGCCACTGTTGGTGCAGGAACCCACCCTCGGAGCCACCTGTGGACTACTGCCTGATAACCGTGGGAATGATCCCTGTTCCTCCTCCTCTTACTCCTGTGCCACATCCTCATCCATCAGCACCTGAATCGTTTTTTCAAGTAGACATAGAAGTGGGATAGTAAGGCTGATGACGGCGTCATCACCGCTGGCCATGTTGGTGGAGTACTTGAAGCAGCGCAACACGGCACACAAGTCCTGCATGGAGGCCCACTCATTGGTGGGGAAATGTTGCTGTTCTGCAGAGCATCTCACCCGTGTGTGCTGCAGCTGAAACTCTACTATCACCTGCTGCTGCTCACACAGTCTCTCCAGAATGTGCAAGGCTGAGTTCCACCTTGTGGGTACATCGCATATGAGGTGGTAAGCGGGAAGGCCGAAGTTATGCTGCAGTGCAGACAGGCGAGCAGTAGCAGGGTGAAAATGCCAAAAGCAAGCACAGACGGCCCTCACTTTCTGCACCAGCGCTGACATATCTGGGTAATTCTTGAGGAACCTCTGCACCACCAAGTTCATCACATGCGCCAGGCAAAGGATGTATGTCCAACAGGCTAGTGCCAGAGTTGCTACGAGATTTGGCCCATTGTCGCACACCACCAGGCCTGTCTTGAGGCTCAGAGGCACCAACTACTCATCGTTCTGTTCTTCCATGCCCGCTCACAGCTCCTGCGCTGTGTGGGGTCTTTCCACCAAACATATGAGTTTCAGAACAGTCTGCTGTCGTTTCCCCCTGGCTGTGCTAAAGTTGGTGGTGCAGGTGTTGCGTTGACGTGATGAGGAGGCGGTAGAGGAGGCACCTGAGTCGAAGGAAGAGGCAACAAGAGGCACCGAGAAATGTCCAGCAATCTTCGGTGGCGGTAGGACATGCGACAATTCGCTGTACTCCTCAGGCCCAGCCGCCACTACATTTACCCAGTGGGCAGTTAGGGAGATATAACGTCCCTGCCCGCACTTACTGGTCCACGTGTCAGTAGTTATGTGGACCTTGCCACTGATCGAGTTGCGCAGCACATACTTGATTTTTTCTGTCATTTGTTCATGCAGGGCTGCGTTAGTCCACCTTGAAAAGAAGTGGCGGCTGGGAGCCACATACCACATACCGAAAATATAGATAGGTCACACCAACCCAATTAACCGGCTGAATAACTATGATATATTCAATTTGACGGTGTCAAATACAGTGTTTTTTCAACCCAAAATATAGGTAGGTAACACCGACCCAATTAACCAGCTGAATAACTATTATATATTCACTTTGACGGTGGCAAGTACAGTGTATTTTAAACAAAAAAAAGGTAGGATACACTGAACCAATTAACCGGGTAAATAACTATTATCTCCGGCATAGTGAATCCAAGTCACACCAAGGTCCAATTAATAGTCACAAAGACCGCGCAACTCCAGATAGATGCAAATGCAGAATATAGTAGATAGACATCTGTCTCAATATAGTCAATCACTGTTATGTCAAGCGTGGACTCCATAATAACTCTTGTCTGCACCTCCTATATTGGAAAGGACAGAATGGCCAAGAATAGTGAAGTACTGCTAGCACTTGATCTCAAACCAGTATTTATTATACTTACAAGATTCCATAAAACATAGACATATAACATTTTAAAATCGGTCTCCCATCATTCGATTGACCCGGGTTTCGCCTCCATTTGATATCAAGTGCTAGCAGTACTATATCGACTATATCGAGACAGTTGTCTATCTATTATAATTTGGTCGGATCTGCATCTATCTAGAGCTGAGCGGTCTTTATGACTATTAATTGGACCACAGTGTATTTTAAACAAAAAAAAAAGGTAGGACACACCGACCCAATTAACCAGCTGAATAACTATTATATATTCCCTTTGACGGTGGCAAGTACAGTGTATTTTGAAACCAAAAAAAGTTAGGACACACCGACCCAATTAACCGACTGAATAACTGTAAAGGTTTTTTTTTACCTAAAAAATAGGTATGTCTCACCCACACAATTAGTAGACTGATTAACTATTATATCTACCTGTCACTGGTGCAAAGAAGTGGGAAAGCACCAAAAAAAGTCCAAAACCTCACCGTCAGACCGAACAACAAGATTAAAGCCTCATTCACACGTCCGTGTCCGTGCTCAAATTCGGGAGCAGGTGGTCAGTGATGCATCCATGAAGGATCAGTGTTGGGTCCGTGTGTCCGTTTTTTGCTGTCCGTCTTGCATCCGTGTTTTATTGACACTGAACAGCTGAAAAAGAATCTTCAAAGATTCTCTTCTTAATGAACCGTGAAACACGGATGCAACACGGATGGCATCTGTGGTTTTCACTGACCCATAGACTATAATGGGCGTGATAGATCTGTGAACACGGACAAAATAGAGCATGCTTCCGTGCTAAAAAAAAACGGACCTACAGACCGTGCTAAAACAGTGATGTGTGAATACACACATTAAAATGAATAGGGACGTGTGCTGTCCGTAGAGAACATGTACAGCACACGTCCGTGAAACACTAACGTGTGAATGAGGCTTAAGTATGGTATTTCTGTCTCACTGGTACAAAGGAGCTGTATTGCACCCCTCAATAATGCCTACAGGTCACCAGCACATTTTTTTAAACTAATAAAATCCAGCATTTATGCATGCATGGTCACATGGTGCGCCAGCCAATAACAGCCATGCCAATACTAGGCAACGAACCCGGACATGGACTTTGGCGCCAAAATCCAGGTTGAGGTTCGGTACACGGACACCCAAATATCCGTTATGGTCACAAACGTGGCGGTCTGGGTTCGCTTATCCCTAGTTAGAAGGTTTAACATATGTAAGAGGGTGCAAGGTGTCATATTTGATGGCAGGTACGTGTCACCGAGGTTGCTGGCCTCGGTGAGGTAAGAGCCGGGTTTTTTTGTCTGCAGCAGCTAGTGCTGTTTGACTCTGTTAAATAGCATGGCTGCAAAGCCGATCCGGGCCGGCTCTTACCGGGAGCAGCTAAAGTGTAGGGTGGGTGGCTGCTCCCCACGATCCAGTCCTGGTTTTGGGCTGGGTATAAAACACAGCCAGCAGCTGTGTCTGGGGTGGTGATTATCCTGGAGCCTGCTAACAGGGCTGAGGAGTTCTCTGTCCTGGAGGAAAGAGCTCAGCAAGGAGGTGGCTTTTGTTCCTGGCTACCTGAAGGTGGATTCTCCTGCGGCTGGGCCGACAGCCTGGTGCGAACCTGCACCTACACCTCCCAGGTGACTGAACCTATGTTGGCCTGTTTTGTTTTGCCTCCTTGTTTCTGACATGTGTGAATTACCACCGAAAGACTGTTTGCTGTGTATTTTTGTGTCAGTGTGAATAAAACACTGTTTATTGCACATCCTGGACTCTTTGTTTTGCCTCGGTACTGCACCCGCACCGCTGTCTACCAGAGCGACTCCCCACACATATTAGAAGCAATGTTTGAAATTTTTTAAGGACCAGTTCAGTTATGAAGTCACTTTGCTTACATAGTAGAAACCCCCCATAATTTACCACATTTTAGAAACTACACCCTCAAACTATTCAAAATTGATTTTAGAAATGTTGGTAACCCTTTAGCTATTCCACAGGAATTAAAGCAAAATGGAGGTGAAATTTCATAATTTCGCTTTTTTGTATATTTTCCATTTTAATCAATTTTTCCCTGTAACACATCAAGGGTTAACAGCAAAATAAACCTCAATATTTATTATCATGATTCTGCCATTTGCAGAAACACCCCATATGTGGTCATAAACTGCTGTATGGGTACACAGCAGGGATCAGAAGGCATGGAACGCCATATGGTTTTTAGAAGGCATATTTTGCTGAAATAGTCTTAGGGTGCCATGTTGCATTTGAAGAGACCTTGAGGTACCCCCACTGTGAAAACTTCAAAAAAGTGACCATATTTTGGAAACTACACCATCCAAGGAATTTCTAAGGGGTATAGTGAGCACCTTGACCCAACAGGCTGTGAAAATGAAAATTTTTTTTTTTTTTTCAAGAAAATGGTGCTTTATCCTTTTTCACAAAGGATAACAGGACAATATTACCCCAAGATTTACTACCTATTTTCTCCTGAATACAGTAACATCCCAATTGTGGTTGTAAACTGCTGTTTGGGGATGCGCCAGGGCTCAGAAGGGAAGGAGCAGCCGCTGTATTTTCTAACATGGAATTTGCTGAAATGATTTTCAAGAGCGATAAGGTTACTTTCACATCTGCGTTGTGCTGTCCGTTTTTGAGATCCGGCACAGTGTCTCAAAACTGCAGCACAATGCTTCAGTTTTATCCCCATTCATTGTCAATAACTGAACAAACTGGAACGGAGTGCACCATGATGCATTTCTGTACCGGTTTGTTGCGTTCCCATGCCAGACACAAAATCGCTGCAATGGTGCTGGATACGTTTTTTTCGAACCTGAAACACCTGGCGCCCATTGACATACAATAGTTTTAGTGCCAGATCCGGTTTATTCATTTTCGATATAATATAACCGGATCCATCTGAACGGATCCACTGATTGTATTGTATTATTCAAATGGATGTGTTTTGCTGTGGTTTTGAGATCCCATGCCGGATCTCAAAATCAGACAGCAAAATCGCAGATGTAAAAGTAGCCTAACCTAATTTTTGCAGTAGCTGTAGTTTTTACATTTGGCTTTTTATCTCATTTTTTGGAAGGTGAGGTCACAAAAAAAGCTGTTTGATGTAATTATTTTTTATGCCGTTCACTTGATGGGGGTAGATCATATGATGTTTTTATAGATTTGGTCGTTAGACTCGTTACGGATGCGGGGATACCAAATATGTCTATTTTTTTATGTTTTACATTTACACAATAAGAACATTTTTAGAAAAAAAAAAATCATGTTTATATGTTGCCATTTTCTTAGATACATACTTTCCTTAATTTTCCTGGCTATGGTCTTGTGTGAAGGCTAATTTTTTGCAGGATAAGGTGACATTTTCATTGGTACCATTTTGGGGTACATGCGACTTTTTGATTGCTTGATATTATGTTTTTTGTGAGGTGAGGTGACTTAAAAAAACAGTTTTGGCGTAATTTTACAGCATTCACCTGATAGGGTAGATCATGTGATATTTTTATAGAGCTGCTTGTTAGGATTTTACACAATTAGAGCATTTTTAGAAAAAAAAAAATAAGTTTTTGTGTTGCCA
The DNA here is from genome assembly GCA_033119425.1 of Bufotes viridis. NCBI lineage: Eukaryota > Metazoa > Chordata > Amphibia > Anura > Bufonidae > Bufotes > Bufotes viridis. The sequence goes on along the minus strand of CM065590.1, from coordinate 444,166,007 downwards.
TGTTCTTAGAGCCATTTAAAAAAAAATTCTGGCTATGGTCTTGTGTGAGGACATTTTTATTGCTACCATTTTGGCAGACATAGGACTTTTTGATCCACTGATATTATGTTTTTTGGGAGGTGAAATGACTTTTGGTTTAATTTTTATTTGTTTTTCTTACTGGGTAGATCATATGATATTTTTATAGAGCTGGTCGTTACAGATGTGGTGATACCAAATATGTCTTTTTTCTTAGTTTAACAACAATAGGTGCATTTTAGAAAAAAAATATGTTTTGTGTTGCCATTTTCTTATAGCGATATTCTTTTAAGTTTTCTGGCTATGGTCTTGTGTGAGGACTTTTTTGTGAGATGAGGTGACATTTTTATTGCTACCATTTTGGGGTAGATATGACTTTTGAATTTTTATGAAATTTGATTTTATACTGTGTCCCTCATAAGGTCATTCAAGACCTCTGGGGGACGTTTAGCTTCACTTTTTTTTTTTTACTATTGATTTCTCCTGTAGCTGGGGCTCACATAGCAGCCCCAGTTACAGGGGAAATACAGGCATAACTTTTTTATTTTTCCTTTCACATAGCTGTATGAGGGCTTGTTTATTGCTGGACAATTTGTACTTTCCAACGTCACCATTTAATATTTCAGATGATGTAGTGGGAAGCAGGAAAAAAAATTCCAAATAGGGTGAAATTGGAAAAAAAAGCAATTTCGCCAGTTTTACGGGTTTTTTATTTATGACGTTTTTAATTTACGACGTTCCAAAACCTTGGAAGAAAAATTAGTTTTATTTTTCGTCACCACATTCTGACCCCTATAACTTTTTTGTAGTTACACTGTATGTGTACGGAGCTGTGTAAACATACATTTTTTGTGGGGTGATCACTTGGGATGATACCATTTTGGGGTGTGTATGGCTTTTGTTCACGTTTTATTAAATTATTTGTGGGAAATGAATCGACCAAAAACAGCAAATCGGCCATTGTGACAGTTTTTTTCCGTTTCACCGTTTGCTGGATAAGGAATATTTTTATACTTTTATAGTATAGGCTTTTTCGCATGCGACTATACCCATAATGTGTATTTTTTTTTTTCATTTTCAAAAACTTTATTATTAGTTTTTACAATGTTGTATTGTTCCCTTAGATTGCTATTCTCATAGACCCCAATGCATTAGAGAAATGTACTAGTTTCCTATGAAGCCCTGCTACAGACAAGGGCGACATAGGAAACGCTATGCAGCAGCCTCCTATCATTCTCTATTACAGTGGATGCTGCATACAAGCTTCGGCTCCTCCAATCGGCACACGGGGGAGCCGGTGCACACCCGAAAATGAGTTCTTCCGGGTTTGAACGCGCTTAGATGCCGTGGTCAGGATGTCATTATCACTAGTTGCAGACATGAGTCACGGGTGTCTGCTGTATGAAACAAAGAGGAGCAGGCGCGATCTTTACTAGTACGCTGCTGGTCGGGAAAGGGTTAAAGGGCGGTCTAATATATCACCGCATGCATCTTGTTCAATGGCTGCGACATTCATAGTTAATCTGTTACATTACTAATACAGTTATTGTACACTATGGCCAACAGTTGCCTGGGCCCTCCAAAGGAATGACAGTGGCAAGAATGTTGATGTAGCCGGCACAAGTAGCAGCACAAAAAGGGTTGGTGGTAGCAGCAGCTGCATCAACAGGCCAGAGCTGCCACTCTCATCCAGCAGTCGCGTTTTGACCGACAATCCTGCTGTACTGGAATGGTTAACTCACTTCAACATCATCTCAGGTGACAATAGATACACACACACAGCCAGGAATAGTTGGGTTCCTCCAATACCATGCTTAGTTGGCATGGCCCAGGAACTGCCTCTGTGCCCTCACCTGTCCTGAAACTGCCACTTGCTTTTGCTGTTCCTTCTGCTAGCCAAGTAAGGTATGCCACTCTTTCTGCTCCGCATTTCAGCAAGGATGAGCATTGAGAAGACAGTCAGCAGTTGCCGGCCAGCACAGACTTGGATTAGAGGTACGCTGCATAGTTCTTTAAGCGTGCAACTACCCTTGATGACAGTTGGGTGGGAGCAAATAAACATGTGCCTGGCCAAGTTAATGGTACTACCAGGGGCGTAGCTAGAAATGACTGGGCTCCATAGCAAAAAAAATTTATAGTCCCCCGCCCCATAGCAAAAATTTTTCATGGCCCCCCTCCCGGATCTCCCACCCCCACATACCTATCGGACCTCACACCCCTCCCTAGATCCACCCTAAGTGTCATCCACACATCCCCCCATCAGTGTCATCCATACATTCCCCCCATCAGTGTCCTCCACACATTCCCCCCCAATCTGTGTTCTCCACACATCCCCCCATCAGTGTCATCCACACATCCCCCCCATCGGTGTCACTCACACATCCCCCCCCATCAGAGCTTCATATTAACGTGCAGTACTAATATTATGGCTGAAAACCTCAGTAATAGTTTCCCATATATATTATATTTACATATATATATATATATATATATATATATCAGAAGTATAAATAGATATTATCATACTTCTGATATACATGAATGCATAATTTAGCCTCCATTTCTGAAAGGTTTCCACCAGGATTCAAACTCACAACCTTTTACATCAGAGGCAAGAACCCTAACCACTGAGCTATGGAGCTCAGTGCTAAACTGTGCTAGAAAAATCTCATAGTAGTTTATCATGTATTAGGTATTCCTATACAGCAGAAGTCTAAGTTTATATATTTTTTTATATATATTTAGTAATCATACATTTATTTTGTGTCATACACTTTTTTTTACAATTACTGAAAAGAATATATATATAAAATTATACTTCTGCTGTATAGGAATACCTAATACTTGATAAACTACTATGAGGTTTTTCTAGCACAGTTTACCATTGAGCTCCATAGCTCAGTGGTTAGGGTTCTTGTGTCTGATGTAAAAGGTTGTGAGTTCGAATCCTCGTGGAAACCTTTCAGAAATAGAGGCTAAATTAGATTAAAATACATTGGGTGTCCCCAAGCATACTGAATACTGAAAAAAAATAGAAGCTTTGGAAAAAATGATTATCTTCTTTTCATCACTATATTCTGGTCGCCATAACTTTTTTTAAAGTTACGTGTGAGGGCTCATTTTTGTTGGGTGAACTGTAACTTTTATTGATACCAATTTCATGTCAGTTTGATGTGCATCACATTTTTATTCAGGTTTTTTAGGCCTTATGCACATGGCAAGTCAATGTGTCCGCATCTGTGATGCCGGGAGCACGCGGCCGGTGCCCGCATATTGCGGATCCGCTGTTTCCAGGACGCTATACGTCCACGGCCAGGCAACGGCCGTGTGCATGAGGTCTTAGGCAGATAAAGAGATTAAAAAAATGGCAAATTGGTCGGTTGTCTGCTGTTTTTAAAGACAATATCGCCAACGAGTCATACGGTGGTAGGGTAGTGGATAATCATGCTAATTAAGTGTAACTATTGGGAGGATGATTAAACAGGGGTATATAATACTTCACGTAAAGTTTTTATTTATTTATTCTGCAGCATCACATACAAGTGCATCAGTGTCATTATCATTTGGAGGCAATTACATAAACAGTGAATTTTGTGGCCATTTTGCACATTTTGCTGCTAGAGTTGAGCAAACTTCTGGTAACGGAATCCATAACAGAATTCTTAGATAACCCGGACTGTTCACACATCCCTAGTGCCCAGCCCAGCACACCAAGTGTTACTTTGAACATCAAAATGGTGTATTATTAATCACTCACCAAGTGTTAGAATATGAAAATGGTGGATTATTATTAATCCTTCTCCTCACACGTGCCCAGCCCAGCACACCAAGTGTTTGAACATCAAAATGGTGGATTATTAATCCCTGTATCATACAGGTATTAATAATCCACCATTTTGATGTTCAAAAACTGGCGCAAAATGGAGCGTTTGGGTTGGCAAATCGGCATGGGCCCTTCACTCACCCTGGGTCCGGGGCTGCCGACCCAAACGCCCCAATTATAATCCGCCACTGGCTGTCATGTTTGTGTAGTGTCAGCCCTCTGCGCTCACGCTCTACTGCCATGACTGGCACTGATCCTGTCCCACCTACATATTTAGCAACTTTAGTCTGGAGTCTATGATAAGCAGTCTTCTGCAGCTGCCTTCTGAAGAAACCACCCAGCAGCAGGACATGCAGAAGAACCTCAACCAGCAGATGGTGGCATACTTGGACTTCACTCTGTCCCCCATTATGCAAGATCCCCTGTACTACTGGGCATACATACATATTGTGACCGCAACTGGCTAAATATGCCATGGGCATCCTCTCCTGCCCAGCCAGTAGTTTGGCATCAGAGTGGGTGTTCAGTGTGGCGGGAGGGGGGGGGGGTGTCATAGTTACCCGCTGGGGTGTTGCTAGGGTCTCAAAAGATCCGGGGCCCAAGCCCCAATGAATATAGCCTAGTTCTCCAAGTCGACCCCCCCATCCCCCCGCACACCGCATTTTGTGGTACTTGCTATACCTGGCACATTCAGTGCCTCCAGGTGATGTCTCCTCCAATGTAGATCTTCTCTGTCATCATCTTCTCCATTAGGCCCATACAACTTCTTTCAGCCGCCTCGTCTGTGCAGAGTGTGACACACAGACATCTTAGCTTCCTCACATTTCTATTATCATCCCCCGACCTGGAGTCCTCACAGTGTTATCCTGCTGCTCGCTGTGCTCCCCAATACCCCCAAATACTATCCTGAAGGAAAATGAGTGTCTCCCATAGTAATAGTGCCCCTCATAGTCCACACTTAGAATGCCCCCATTAGTAATACTGACCCCTACAGTTGCTTTCCATTCAGAATGCATTAGGATAAAACTGATCGGTTTATTTCCATTATTGAGCCCCGAGGACGGAACTTAATGACGGAAAACTTTAACGCTAGTGTGAAAGTACCCTTAAGATGAATCAGGCGGGGATCAACCAAGATTTCCAGACACCGGTGCCTGATGCAACAGAATAAATCAGTCTGCCCCTAATGATCATACTGTAGTGTGCTGCTGTAGTACTCCGAAGAGGGGCACTACCATTTTGTCACCTGGCTATGGGCTCCTATGTCTAGCAATACATCCCATCAGTATATTTATTGCAAGGTCTTTTGACTTAGTCCCTTAAAGGTATTATCCAAGTTCTAAAATGCCCCCCATATGCCTGGGCCCCTCACAGAGGTTGTATTTTGCTCGCTCCCTGGCACCCGTGTCGCTTTTTATACCGGCACGGCCACTGCTGCATCTCCCCATCACGTGAATAAAAACATCCGGCATTGGATGGAGGGAGAGGGGGTAAGCAGCCACAGCAGGCCTCGACGGTAACAAGCCTTCCTAGCGTCATCTAAAATTCTAGGGTGGCCCCATCGCGGCCTGCTATTGTCTGACTCCCCCCCAACCCCCCGAGGTTTTCATTTCATCCGCGCAACGCAGGGATGCAGCGGCGGCCGTGCTGGGGAGCGAGGTAAGTACGATCTTTGTGAGAGGCCCTGGCATATGGGGGGCATTATAGAACTTGGATAAGCCCTTTAATATTGTTCTGCAACTGTTTTTACATGAGATGTGCCTTGTTTTATTAATTCTGGGGGTAGCATTAATTAGGACATTATTAATTCTGGGGGCAGTAATGGAGGCATTACTATTACTGGGGGCGCTAATGGGAGCATTATTAATTCTGGGGGGCACTAATGGGGGCATTATTCATTTTGGGGAGCACTATTGGAGGGATCACTTTTACCGAGGGGCACTAATTGGGGCACTATTAATCCTAGGAGCCACATTATGACATAGCAACGTACCCTGTATTAAGCCACGCCCCCACAACCACACTCCCTTTGGGGTGTGGCTTAACTTGGACGGTATTTTTTTTTGGGGAAAGGTGGCAACTCTATTCGTCACATCCTCTGCAGTAACCATGTAAATCCCCATTGGTGTTCTCACCCAGCTTTCTTACAGCTCTGCATGGCCTAGATCTGACTCGTCACATCCTCTGCAGTAGCCATGTAAGACCACTCCCCATAGGTGCTTTCACCCATCTTTGTGCAGGAGGCTAAAATAAATCTGTAGTAATGCTTGTCTGTCAGTTTTCCTAGTAATTTTAGACTTCTGTTCATGAAACAGCATGCTCAGGATGAGTAGCACCAGGCTAGTGCAGTGCTGGAGGACACTGGGAGTATAAATGATAAGATTGTTGTGATCTATGGGGTTGCAGAAAAAGGAGACCGATTTATAGAGGAGGGAGGCTGATACCAGTGGTGGCATCTTTGGAGGTGAGAAAGCTATAGGTAAAGTGTCACAGAAGAGGAAACATTGTAATAAACCTGACCATCGTCACCAAGCTATTTCTTCGCCCGCTCAGCACACTGACCCCTCTATTCATGAGCAACTCCCCTTCCCCCTTATCCCTCTGCCGAGTCCTTGAGGACATGTCTCAGATTTCTCGGAATAATCCCCACAGTTGTTGGCTCCTGATTATTTTCATCCTGAGAGGAGGGAAGAGGCACTTAACAGAGATTACACGCGTGTCCCTAAATCAGGGCGGCAGGGGTCGACCCAGTAATCAGCCTCATGGCCGCTGGAGGGGCTCTTCCCATAATAGAGTGTTTACTTCATGACGAGGAACAGATACACAAGTCTCTCAATTGTCTCAGAGACTGAAGAAGACAAGAAAAGCAGAAGACAGAACATGACATGTGGCTAGGGCATAACGCACCAGTGACAGAGAGGATCCGATGTGCCTAGAGACTGATGGCCTGCTCCACAATCTATTCTAATTAGGGAAATACCTTCCCTGCCTTTTTTATGGATGCGTTCACACCATTTCGGCAGGTTGTTCCGGCAGAGAATAACCTGCCGGAGTACACCAGATCCAGAACCGGAATGCCTGCCGGCCTCATTAACTATACTGGGGTCTTGCGGGGATCTGGCCAAAACCCGGCAAATATGGCGGGAATCGGCCGGACAGAAACTGTTGCACGGAGCAGTTTTTGTCCAGCCGATTACCGGCATCCCATGGCGGAACAGCCTGCCGGAAGGCTGTACCACATATGTCCACACTAGCCTAACTTGCTCAACCCTTTAAATTACCCACAATTCCATGATCATACACTGTGCTGTCTACTAAAAGCATAGCACACCCTATAGAGCATGTACTTTCTGGGGTACACAAGGCAGACAGTGAGAAACTTTGTTATGCTTTTCATTGTACTAAGTTGAAAGAGCGGAGGTCCTCCGTTCAGGATCTCATCTTATAAATGGGACACTCATTTTTATGAAAATTATTTAAAGGGCTGGTCGGGTCTTCTGTCAATTTTTCATTTTAGAGGCTTGTGATAATGTATCAGCACAGGTAAGCGCTATCAATTGCCTGCACTGATTCCAGTTCACTGACAGCAAGCAGAGATCTCGGAAATGGTGAAGAATTTACACACAAAGAAGTAGCTTTACTAATCCTAGGTAATAGTATAAATAAATAAGTAGATAGCATAAAAATGCCTGTGGGTTTTATTTACAGGGGACATCGGTCCATTATATGATATGGATAATCGTCATGTGAAGCACCTCAAATCCCACAAGGAGACAACTTGGGTGCTGCGGTCCTGCAGGAGCCAGGAGAATATCAATGGTCAGAGTAAAGGCTCATGCACACGAACGTATTTTCTTTTAGTGTCCGTTCCGTTTTTGTTTCGCGGATCGTATGTGGAACTATTAATTTTAATGGGTCCACAAAAAACGGAAGGTACTCCGTGTGCATTCCGTTTCGATATGTCCGTATTTCCATTGCGCAAAAAATTAGAGCATGTTCTATTATTGTCTGCAATAGGGCTCTTTTTCATGACCATATGGTTTTGCGGTCCGTTTTTCACAGATCCATTGTTCCGTTTTTTGGATCCGTTGTGTTTCCGTTCAGTTTTTCCGCAAAAATAGGAACTTTGTAATCATTGGAAACACCAAACACATTTGCAAAATGGGCTGGTCATAGCATTTCTACAGCATGGATCTGCATAAAACGGATGACATACAGACATGTGTTTTGTATGCATTCCGTTTTTTATACGGACCCATTTACTTGAATTGAGCCACTGAATGTGATTTGCGGACAATAATAGGACCTCACTTAAAGGCCTCGTGCACACGAACATATTTTGTTTCCGTGTCCTTTTTTTTGCAGATAGGGTTTAGACCCATTAATTTCAATGGGTCCGCAAAAAATGCAGACAGCACACCGTGTGCAATCCGCATCTGTATGCCTGTTCCGTAGCCTCGCAGAAAAATAAAAATATAACATGTCCTATTCTTGTCCATTTTAGACATTGTTACAAAGGAGCCGTAAAAAAAAAAAAAAAACAGATGGCATACGGATGAAATTTGCGGACCGCAAAACACATACGGTCGTGTGCATGTAGTCAAAATGTTGCGGAACGGAAAAAAAGAAATACGGAAACGGAATACATATGGAGTTCATTCCATTTTTTTGCGGACCTATTGAAATGAATAGTTCCGTATACGGACCGTATACGGAAAGCAAAAAACGTTCGTGTGAACGAGCCCTTAGGGGCCAGCTGTACCTTTCTGCAAAATACGGAATGCACACCGACGTCATCCGTATAATTTGCGTATCCGTTTTTTGCGGACCACAAAATACATGCGGTCGTGTGCATGAGCCCTATGGGAGACATGTTCAGCTTAAAGGGGTTGCACAAGAATGGGGGTGGGGTTGGCAGAGGCTACTTCTCCTCCTTGCCTCTGATGCTCCGCTGGGCTCCCTAGCTGAAAACATCCAGTTTGACGCCACCAGCAGCCAATCACTGGCCTTGATGCTGACTGGATCCCCTTGCGTCATGTGACATTTGACGTAAGGTCACCACTGCAGCTAGTGATTGGCTGCAGACATCAAACCGGATGTTTTTAGAAAAAGAGTGAGGAGAAGGAGCGGGGAGCCAGTATCAGAAAGTGGGTTAGTAAGCTTCCCTATAGAGGTTTGGCCAAGGGTGTGTGTTGTTGCCAAAAAAAACACATCCTTGCAGAAACCCATTAATGGGGTTTTCTGAGTGTTTTATACTAGTGACCTATCCACAGAATAGGTCATCAGTATGTGATCAGTGAAGTTCCAAGCTATTTAAAGAGGCCACAGTGTTCTGGTGAGCACCATGGCCTCCTGGCAACTTACCAGTCACATTGCTATCCATGCAGGTCATCCTCATTCGCGTGGCCTAGGAAGAGGCTGCAGTGCTCACTGGAGCACCACAGTGTCCTCAAACACCTAAGCAGCAAGGGTGCTGGGAGTCAGACCCCCACCACTCAGATACTGATGACCTATCCTGAGCATAGTATAAAACACTCAAACAACCCCTTTAATTTTAAATGTAGCACCTCTCTCTTGGGTCGCCCATTAATCCATATCTATAATCTTCTTGACACATTGATAGGAAAACTCTGCAGAATGTTGTAAGATTGTCAGTGCATGGCCCAGTCCTGAACTTAAAATAGAAGTGGCCCCGATCCAAGCTGCTGGCACAATCATCAAATCTCTTCTGTCATCCTGGGACAGTTTGGGTGGGAAGGAGACAAAACGAGAATCTCAAGACCTGACCGTGGATGCTGCCCTTTTAATGGGCAAGACGTGCAATTAGCGGGAACATGGAGAGAATTCCCAGAGATCGGGTATTTTCAGCTTTCATCAGAGGGTGAGTAACAATCGAGGGCAGGGAAATGTCGAGGTTATCGCTGGGCCACAAAGTGTCTGTGAGGGTGGAGAGGGTGCTGCAGCTGTTTGGGGTACCATATATGTCCATGTGTATGTGTATCGTGACCAGTGAGTAATGAGATGGTAAAGTCAATGATATGGTGATATATTGTGCAGATTATCGCACCAGTGGCCTCCCTAGAGATCTGCAGATCGTGGGTCTGTTTCATCAGTTGTGAAGATGTAGGAGTTAATGACATGAGCTAAACAATTGTGTAATTCGCAGATGATTTCGCCCTCGGCGGCCTTTACACGTGCCAGACTTGGATCACACTGGTAAACAGAAGTAAATATTCTGCCTAATCTGTTGTCTTCTTCACCTTTTCAGTGTACACCTTAACTGAGCTTGGTTGCAGGTGACGGCTGCCAAGTCCTGCTCCCTGTTCGCTGTTTAAGGAGGTGGCAGTGATTCAAGCATCTTCAGCAGGTGCGTCACTTAACAGATCTGCCCGGAAGTCTGAACCTTGGCCCAGTTTGATTTATGAAAAGTGCAACCCTGAACCTGCCAAATCTTCCCACTAATAATGAAATCTCTCGGATCCCCCCCAGGAAATAATGCGGGAGGCTGGGGTGGGGGATTGGACAGTTATGCTAAAATCCCCCCTAGTGGCAGCGGGACAATGTGTGCGGCGGTGGCGGGGCACAGGGAAATGAACGCTTCCATTGTAGAAATGTTCATCTCCATTGTCATCTGTATCGCCGTCCTCAGGACAACGATACAGACGGCAGTGCTGCGGAGCAGGAGAGGGAGAGGGGTCTCCCTTCCCTGCTCCTCTGATAGGCTGCCGGCACTAGGCCTGCAGCCTATCAGATGTTGGTACAGATGGCACCATTCGCGCCGTCTGTGAGCCGTACAGCGCGGGACACAGGCCGCAAGAGGCCGGAAGAGGCCTGCATCGCATCGCTGTGACGGATGGAGGTAAGTATAAGTGTCTTGTTTTGTGTGTGTGTTTTTTTTTTAAAAACCGGACCCACTGGCCCATAAGGGGGGGGAAAGATATTTTGGCACTTTGGGGGGGCGGAGAGATATGTGGGTGTGGCTTGAGGGTGGGCAGGGACACAGGGGCTCCATAAGTGCTGTCCCCCCAGATTTTTGGGGCTTCCTACGCCCATGATTGAGAGTGCCTGGATCTCCAATACATTTTAGTGGAGAGTACACGTATGATACCCTGTCCACTGATAATGAGGAATGAGATCCCTTCGTGTACAAGGTAGTGTCTGTTTTGATATCCCTACAATCTGTCTAAAACGTGGAGAAAATTGGCAAGGTTTTTCCTGACTTGCTCATAAAAGGGGCAGAGCTTATTGGGAAGTGGCAGAGCTTCACATGAAAAGGGGTTGAGCTTAAGGTGCACTGATTTCTTGAAAATTTGCTGCACAATTCTGTTGTAGAATTGTGGAGCCAACCAATATTTGGTATGAAGTCCCACAAAAGTGTCTATCCATGCGCTGCATTTATCAGCCTGAGCCCGAGCCCCTGAGATAAACCTGGTTCAGGTCTGGACAGCCTAAGCCTACACCATCTATAGGATTAGTAAATCTGAAAAGCTTGTGGACATTTTCTATCACAAATATAGACAAGCACAGACAGTTGTGGTGTTCATGTCCTTTATTATATTGAGCACATTGAATAAACATCCACGGTACAGAGAGAAAAACTAAGTGAACCCTTACATTTAATAAACTGTAGATACCCCATTGGCAGAAACCGGCTCCACCAGACATTTCCTACAAATAAAATTTGCGCAACATTAAGGAAGAATTTTGGACCATTCCTCCCTGCCAACGTGTTTCAGTTCCTGGGTTGCCCTGTGTGCACAACCCTATTCGAGTCTATAGCATCACTAATTGGTTTAAGTCAGGGTTTCTGACTTTCAATAACACAAATCGTCTTATCAACCATTCCTTTGTTGATTTACATGTTTTCTTTGGTTCATAGCTTCAGCTTGAGGTCATACTGTATTTCCCTCAATGATCTCAAGGTCCTTAGTGGTCTCAAACCATGATGATACCTCCACCATGCTGCATAGTTGGGATGAGGTATCAGTGTTGCTGTGCGGTGATCTTGTTCCTCCACTTTTGTCTCATAGAACATTTTCCCATAAGCATTCTATTTTGGATAGCAGTGGCTTCCTTCGTGCCTTCTTTCCATTACTATTGCCACAAATTTCACGTAGCTTCACCTGTGAAAATTGTGTGCTTATTATCTTCATTGGGCGTACAGCTCCAAACCCTAATGCTTCTCTTTACACAGCCAAAGCCTTAGATCAGCGGTCCACAACCTATCCCAAAAGCCACATTCGGTACTGAGAGATAGTTACAAGCCAGATCTAACGTGACTATCATGCACATTCAGTCTTCTAATTATTAGGATCCATGCACGATACTTGCCGAGCTTCAGGCAGTTACCTTAGCAATTGTCCCTCTCTGTGAAGGCATCTGGAACATCCTTACAGCCTTTGAAGAGTCCATCTCCTCCTGCCATCTAAGTAGACTTCCCCTGCACTACTGAAAAATATGATAGACTTACCGCAAATGTGTTGGTCTAACACATTGGCGAGCCACACAGCAGCCCTTGTGGGCCACAGGTTGGAGACCCCTTCCTCAGATGATAAAATTCTGTCTGCCTGCAGCCACCACTAAGCGGAGCTCACTGCATACAGATATTCCATGGACTAATATGGGAGTTGTATACATCTTTCTGCAGTGAGCTCCCCCTAGAAGTGCTTGAATAAAGGTTAATGTGAGTGAGACAACTACATAAACGACAAAGCATACAAGGCACTCCATAGTGTAAAACCGAAGGATACGGCTGACACGCTTATGGTAAAAACTCTCACCAGAGCAGGCTGTGGTACGAATATGACAGACTCTCCTCCTCTGGTGGATAGAACTATAGCTCTAACCTGCAGGGTACCTGCAAAAAGACCCCAGTGGAAGGTAATACGAATAGCAAAAAGGGTGTGCCTCTTTTTGAATAGGTCAAGAATAGGTCATCATGTTTTTTTGCGAACCCATAGAAATGAATGGGTTTGTGCGCGATCCGCAAAGAATGCGGATCAGATGAGGACCAAAAATAGGGTTGTGTGAATGGGGTATAGCTGGTATAGAGTCTGAGAAAAGTGTCTATCCCTGCACCACATTCATCATCCAGCCTGATCCCCTGTGATAAATCTGGTGCAGATCTAGATAGCTGGTCTAGGGTCCCTTTCACACAGTCAGTATTTGGTCAGTGATTTCTATCAGTGATTGTGAGCCAGAACCAGGGTTAAAAACACAGAACAGGAGCGGATCTTTTCATTAAACCGTATGTCTGCGGAGGCTCCATTCCTGGTTTTGGCTCCAAATCACTGATGGAAATCACTTATCAAACAGTGATCAGGCTACTTTCACACTAGCGTTTTGGCTTTCCGTTTGTGAGATCCGTTCAGGGTTCTCAGAAACGGATCAGTTTTGCCCTAATGCATTCTGAATGGAAATGGATCCGCCCAGAATGCATCAGTTCAGTCACCATTCCGCTCTGGAGGCGGACACCAAAACGCTGCCTGCAGCGTTTATATGTCCGCCATGTGGTGCGGAGCAAGACGGATCCTGACACACAATGTAAGTCGATGGGGACGGGTCCGTTTTGTCTGATACAATAGAAAAAGGATTCGGCCCCCATTGACTTTCAATGGTGTTCAAGATGGATCCATCATGGCTATAGAAGACATAATACAACCGGATCCATTCATGACGGATGCATGCGTTTGTATTATTGTAATGGAAGCGTTTTTGCAGATCCCTGACGGATCCACAAAAAACGCTAATGTGAAAGTGGCCTCAAACAGTTTTACTGTCTACAGGATTCGTCTCTGCCCCATTGACTAATACAGTTCTCCGGCTGCAGTCTCTGGACTCCTGTGTTGGGTCTTGATCGCGCTGCTCCTCCTGGTTTCGGCTCCCCCCCCCCAGTTACATTGTATTAAATTCCCGGTTTGATATTAACGGATTCTGCATCTTTTCATCTGACAGCCGGTTACTCGTTGGCTGTGTGTTCGGGCCCCGGTGCCAATCCCTGGATGGCTGGATTAGGGGCTGTCGTGTGTGATTATTTTTGTCAGCGTGCTGACCCCACGTGGCCTCTTTCTTGTGCTGCTCATTCTGCTGCCATTTTCCATGTCACTCGCCTTTCATGTTGTCAATCAGACTCTGACTTCCTGATTAAAGTGCCAGTCAGCGAGCGGCAATGTCTCCAGCTATTTCAGCATCTCCTCGCGGCATCCAGTTGAGTTTTTCTTCGGCGCAGCTGTTTCCCGGCGCTCACAGCATCACCTCCTCATGTGTACAGACTTAACCTCCAAATCTATAGACACTAGAGAGAACTGCCCCAAACATTCTCCGGACCACCAAACCCTGCCCCATTGCTCTGCCCACTCTACCTCCTGACAGATACATAGTGATATATTCTGCAGATTATTACACTACTAACCTCTCTAGAGATCTGCAGAACATCGCTTTGCCCCCTCTACCTCCTGATACATAGTGATATATTCTGCAGATTATTACACGACTGACCTCTGTAGAGATCTGCAGAACATTGCTCTGTCCCCTCTACCTCCTGATACCTAGTGATATATTCTGCAGATTATTACACCACTGACCTCTGTAGAGATCTGCAGAACATTGCTCTGTCCCCTCTACCTCCTGATACATAGTGATATATCCTGCAGATTATTACACCACTGACCTCTCCAGAGGTCTGCAGAACATTGCTCTGCCTTCTCTACCTCCTGATATATAGTGATGTATTCTGCAGATTATTACACCACTGTCCTCTCTAGAGATCTGCAGAACATTGCTCTGTCTCCTCTACCTCCTGATAGATGCATAATGATATATGCTGCAGATTATTACTCCACTAACCTCACTGGAAATCTGCAGAACATTTCTCTGCCTGCTCTACCTCCTGATACACAGTGATATATTCTGCAGATTATTACACTACTAACCTCACTGGAGATCTGCAGAACATTGCTCTGCCTGCTCTACCTCCTGATACATAGTGATATATTCTGCAGATTATTACACCACTAACCTCACTGGAGGTCTGTAGAACATTTCTCTGTCCCCTATACTTCCTGATACATAATGATATATTCTGCAGATTATTACGGCAGTGATCTCTTTAAAGATTTGCAGACCATTGCTCTGTCTGATCTACCTCCTGAAAGATACATAGTGATGTATTCTGCAGATTATTACACCACTAACTTCACTGCCCCTCTACCTCCTGATACTATACCTGATACTATACTGTGAAAATGTTTACATACCAACACAAAGTAGCAAGTATGTGTGAAGTGAAAAGATAATAATAAATGGTTTTCACAATTTTTATAAACCATAATCTGGAAAGTGCAGCGTGCATTTGTATTCAGCCCCCTGAGTCAATACTTTGTAGGACCGCCTTTTGCTGAAATTACAGCTGCAAGTCTTTTGGGGTATGTCTCTACCAGCTTTGCACATCTAAAGCTGAAATTTTTGCCCGTACTTCTTTTCAAAATAGCTCAAGCTCAGTCAGATTGGATGGAGAGCGTCTGAACAGCAATTTTCAAGTCTTGCCACAGATTCTTAATGGGATTTAGATCTGGACTTTGATTGGGCCATTCTAACACATGAATATGCTGTGATCTAAACCACTCCATGGTAGCTCTGGCTGTATGTATAGGGTCATTGTCCTGCCGGAAGGTGAAACTCCGCCCAGTCTCAAATCTTTTGCAGCCTCTACCAGGTTTTTTTCCAGGCTTGCCCTGTATTCAGCTCCATCCATCTTCCCATCAACTCTGACCAGCTTTCCTGACCCTGCTAAAGAAAAGCAACCTTACAGCATGATGCTGCCACCACCATGTTTCACAGTGGGGATGGTGTGTTCAGGGTGAGGTGCAGTGTTAGTTTTTTCCACACATAGCATTTTCCATTTAGGCCAGAAATTTCAACTTTGGTCTTAACTGACCAGAGGACCTTCTTCGACATGTTTGCTGTGTCCCTGACATGGCTTGTGGTAAACGGCAAACAAAACTTCTTATGCCTTGCTTTCAAAAATTCTTCTTGCCACTCTTCCATAACGGCCAGATTTGTGGAGCACACGACTAATAGTTGTCCTGTGGACAGATTCTCCCACCATGGGCTTTTTGGCTGCTTCTCTAATTAGTGCTCTCCTTGCCCGGGCTGTCAGTTTAGGTGGACGGCCATGTCCTGGTAGTTTTGCAGTTGTGCCATACTCCTTCCATTTTTGGATGATGGATTGAACAGTACTTATAAGATGTTCAGAGCTTTTGATATATTTTTTTTCATAACCTAACCCTGTTTTTCACTTCTCTACAACTTTATCCCTGACCTGTCTGGTGTGTTCCTTGGTTTTCTTGATGCTGTTTGATCACTAATGTTGTCTAACAAACCTCTGAGGCCTAGACAGCTCTAGTTATACTAAGAAAAATTACAATACAGGTAGACTCTCTTTACTAAATAGGTGATTTCTGAAAGCAATTGGTCACACTGGATTATTTTTAGGGAGGTCATAGTATAGAGGGCTGAATACAAATTCACTCCACATTTTTCAGATTTTTATTTCTTAAAAATTTTGAAAGCTGTGTGTCATTTTCTTTTCGCTTCAAACATACTTGCTTCTTTGTGTTGGTCTATCGCCCCAATAAAATACATTTAAGTTTGTGAGTGTAACATGAAAAAATGTAGAAAAGTTCAAGGGGGTATGAATACTTTTTCAAGGTACTGTACATAGAGATATATTCTGCAGATTATTACACCACTGGCATCTCTAGAGATCTACAGATCATTTCTCTGTCTCTTCTACTTCCTGATACATAGTAATATATTCTGTAGATTATGACACCACTGCACTCTCTATAGAGATCTGCAGAACATTCCTCTGTCCCTCTACCTGCTGATAGATACATAGTGATATATTCTGCTGATTATTACACCAGTGACCTCCGTAGAGATCTGCAGGACATTGCTGTCCCCTCTACCTCTTTACAGATACATAATGATATATCCTGCTGATTATTACACCAGTGACCTCAGTACACATCTGCAGAACATTGCTCTGCCACTCTACCTTCTGACAGACACATGATATACAGTATTCTGCAGATTATCACACCAACAACTAAAAATCTGCAGAGCATCACTCCTTTCTGTACTTCATGACAGATATATCCCCTCCGTTCCTTTGCTTTCAACAATTGAAAAGGCCAAAAAACAATTTGCCGCTGTCAAAACAAGAGTCTCATATTTGTTAATTGGACTTCACTAATGATTCCAGATGATGAAGATGAGGCCTTGGGTCCGACCGTCTGTGCTGGGGAGATCTGTGCAGTGTCCAGCGCCCTGTCACCCTCCTGTCACTCTGTGTTAGGATGCCTCTGCTGACCAATGTGCCAGTTTTGGGTGACATTTCCCTGAACTGCCCGAGGTTGCTGGCCAGATTGTACATGAGATCAGTGTTTCTTTCTGTGACAGGAGGAAGAGCCTGAGGGGACAATTTGAAATCGAATGATTCTCTCCTAGAACATCACAACTTATGAATTTTCCCTGGAACATGGCGTCCTTCAAATGGCTTTAAAGAAACGTTGCAGCTGAGAGGGACCGACAGAAGACACCCACAGGGGCCCGATCTCTGGTGATTATCAAAGAAATAAGGTAAGGAAGGCAGGAAACCAAGAACAAAACTCCCAAATGTATATATCTACAGTAAGTCTACCACCTGTGGGATACTGTCTACCTAACTGCTGTACCTTATCTTATGTGTGATACTGTATCTAAGCCTAGCATGTATGATAATGTCGTTGGGGCTTCTGTATCTAAGCCTAGCATGTATGATACTGTCCGTGGAGCTGCCATATATAATTTTATCATGCATGATACCATCTGTGGAGCTGTGTCCCTCGTTGAGTAGTAAACCTGATGTGTGCAGGTAGATATCTATATGCCCCCGGTCAGTTGACATCTCTATATACGACATGTCCTGTTCTCTGTAGGTGTGATGTTCTGCAGTGAAGCCCCCTCTCCCATGTTAGAGACTTTTCTATGCTTTGTGAATGGGAGCAGCTTCTTACCTAAAGAGGGTTTTGCACAATTAATAGCATATATTTTGAGGGCAGCTCTGAAAAGCGTGGTGGAGCAGCAGTGCCATGCCAGGGACGCATGTGCGTAATGTAAGGAAATGTGATAAAATGATGGAATATACAGAGGAAAGTGCTGGGAGAATGGTACTTACTGGTCATAATGCAGCAGTTATTATCCATCCGCACAATAGCTATGTCAGCAAATGGCCTAGCACTCAGGGTCACTTAGGGAAGGAGCACGCATAATACCAACCAGTTCTGCAAACTTTACCACCGCAGAGCGCTGGAGGCGAGAGCTGATGCACCTGTAATTTCTCTGCCATTACCAACAAATTGATTTGCTGTATGTTCGGCTTTCATGTCATTTTACACATTCTTCATATAACAAGCTGAAAGAAGTGGCAGATTCTCTCTATGTGATTGTATAATGCGGACTGTTCCCTCACCACACCCCCGGACCATTCTTCTATATATTCTATACTGTGCTGTACAAATTGTGAACGCAATCCTACCAGAAAAGTATCATCAATGGTTGTAGTTCTCTTATTATCCACAGGGGGGCATGGTCCATATCATATTAGCTTCATTCTTGCACATAAGGGACAAGACAGTATTATATTTTTGTGCATAGGAGGCAGTATTATACTAGCTATATACTTTTACATAGGGAGCAGTAATATTGTAGTTATATTTTGGTATATATCGGAGGTAGCATTATAGTAGATCAATGAGAAAGTCCAGCCTCCGGTAATGGTAAAAAACATCCAATATATAATCAGTCATCTTTAAAATCAGCCACATGTAGAGGGTTAAAAACAGAACAGTGTTCGTCTATCTGAAGCGTTTTGGATGCGTCCTCTTTGCACTATTCTATCACCAAGGGTGCAAAGAGGACGCACCCGAAACGCTAAACAATAAATATCGGATGTTTTTTACCATTACCGGAGGCTGGACTTTCTCATTGATCTGCGATACTGGTTTAGTCCTGCACTTTCCGTGCCTCGCGGTCCTAGTGTTATGCTGGCTACTGGAACTGCTGTCACTATTATAGTGGTTATATTCTTGTACATAGGGAGCGGTATTATAGTAGTTATATTCTTGTACACAGAGACAGTTATATTATTGTACATAGAAGGTACTATTATAGTAGTTATATTCTTGTATATAGAGGCACTATTATAGTAATTATATTCTTGTACGTATGGTACAGAATTACAGTAGTTATATTCTTAGTATGCAAAGAGAATGTTATATTAGTTATATTCCTGTACATAGGGGGTAGTATTATAGCAGTTATATTCTTGTACATAAGAGCAGTAGTATGATATTTATATTCTTGTACATAGGAGGCAGTATTACAGTAGTTATATTCTTGGACATAGGGGCAGTATTAAAGTAGTTATATTCTTGTACATAGGGGACAGTATTACAGAATCAGTGGCGTATCTATCACGAGGCAAACAAGGCATTTGCCTAGGGCGGCACTTCCAATGGGGCGGCGCCGCGGCAAGATGCCTTGTTTGCCTCAGTGATAGATTTTTTTTTGTGTCCGGGCTGCGCTGCTGGGTGTGCGCCGGCGCCGCTCCTCCCCGCCCAGCGCCGCTGTAGGTAATTTATTCACTCCACTTGCCTGAGAGAAGCGCCGGAAGACTCACACAGGCGCACTGGCAGAGGCATTGAAGTGCGCATGCGCCTGCCAGTGAGTCTTCCGCGCTTCTCTCAGGCAAGTGGAGTGAATAAATTACCTACAACGGCCGGCGCTGGGCAGGTAGGAAATGTCTGTGGAATCGGATGACACTGGGGGGGAAGAATCTGTGGATGACACTAAAGAGGGAGGGAATCTGTGGATGGATGACACTAAAGAGGGGGGAAATCTGTGGATGACACTGAGGGGGGAAATCTGTGGATGACACTGAGGGGGGAATCTGTGGATGACACTGAGGGGGGAATCTGTGGATGACACTAAAGAGGGGGAATCTGTGGATGACACTGAGGGGGAAATCTGTGGATGACACTGAGGGGGGAGAATCTGTGGATGACACTGAGGGGGGAATCTATGGATGACACTAAGGGGGGAATATGTGGATGACACTAAAGAGGGGGAATCTGTGGATGACACTGAGGGGCGGGGATATGTGGATGACACTAAAGAGGGGGAATCTGTGGATGACACTGAGGGGGAGGGAATATGTGGATGACACTAAAGAGGGGGAATCTGTGGATGACACTGAGGGGGGAATCTGTGGATGACACTGAGGGGGGAATCTGTGGATGACACTGAGGGGGGAATCTGTGGATGACACTGAGGGGGAGAATCTGTGGATGACACTGAGGGGGAGAATCTGTGGATGACACTGAGGGGGGAATCTGTGGATGACACTAAGGGGGGAATATGTGGATGACACTAAAGAGGGGGAATCTGTGGATGACACTGAGGGGGAGAATCTGTGGATGACACTAGAGGGGGAATCTGTGGATGACACTAAGGGGGGAATATGTGGATGACACTAAAGAGGGGGAATCTGTGGATGACACTGAGGGGGGATCTGTGGATGGCACTTAAGGAGGGGGATCTGTGGATGGCACTTAAGGGGTGGATCTGTCTGTGGATGGCACTTAAGGGGGGGATCTGTGGATGACACTTAGTGGGATCAAGGGAGGGGTGTGAGGTGTGGCTGTCGTTATTCACTTTTAAATACAGGAATACAGGAAAGGATGGAGCCTAAAAGGAAGGGCGGGGTTTACAGAGAAAGGGGTTTGGCCTTGACAGGAAGGGGCGGGTCAAATTTATATTAGGGGGTGCCCGAGTTTAGTCTCGCCTAGGGCAGCACAAAACCAAGATACACCACTGATTACAGTAGTTATATTCTTGGACATAGGGTCAGTATTAAAGTAGTTATATTCTTGCACATAGGGACAGTATTATAGTAGTTATATTCTTGTACATAGGAGGCAGTTGTATAGTAGTTATATTCTTGTACATAGGAGGCAGTATTATAGTAGTTATATTCTTGTACATAGGGGAAAGTATTACAGTAGTTATATTCTTGTACATAGGGGCAGTATTGTAGTAGTTATAGTCTTGTACATAAGAGGTAATATTATAGTTGTTATATTATTGTATATGGCAGTTAGTATTATAATAGTTATATTCTTGAACACTGATGTCGTCTTACAGTAGTTGTATTCTTTTACAGAAGTTTGATGAGACTAACATTCAGAAGATAGGTAGTGAAATACTATTCTGTGCTATGATTTAGTATGTAGATCAGTCTTGATTCTGTTTCAGAGATGTTAATATCAATTGTGACTGGAGCTGCCCTTTAAGTAATCTTTGGGGACCTTCTGCTTTAGGCCCCTTTCACACGGGCGAGTTTTCCGCGCGGGTGCAATGCGTGAGGAGGACGCATTGCACCCGCACTGAATCCGGACCCATTCATTTCTATGGGGCTGTGCACATGAGCGGTGATTTTCACGCATCACTTCTGCGCTGCGTGAAAATCGCAGCATGTTCTATATTCTGCGTTTTCACGCAACGCAGGCCCCATAGAAGTGAATGGGGATGCGGAAAATCGCAAGCATCCGCAACCAGCGCGGATGCGTTGCGATTTTCCCGCATTGTTGCTTAGCAACGGGACCCAATCTCTATTATTTCCCTTATAACATGGTTATAAGGGAAATAATAGCATTCTTAATAAAGAATGCATTGTTAAATGATGAGGAAGGGTTAAAAATAATAAAAGTTAACTTACCTTAGCCACTTGATCGCAGTAGTCGCGATCTGTCCTCTCTTTCCCTGCAGCATCGATGATCTAAAGGACCTGTGATGACGTCACATCACATGGCTCATCACCTGCTCCATCACTATGGTGATGGAGCATGTGATTGGTCCATGTGACCATGTGACATCATCCAAGGTCCTTAATCACTATCCTCAGGCTGTGAATAGTGCTTAAGGACCTTGGATGATGTCACGTGGTCACATGGACCATCACATGCTCCATCACCATAGTGATGGAGCAGGTGATTGGGCCATGTGATGCTGTGACATCATTACAGGTCCTTTACATCTTTCAAGCTAACGGAGAGGAGGCCGGGCTTCGCGATCAAATGGACCAGGTAAGTTATGATTAGTTTATTATTTTTAACCCATTCTGCACCGGGTTCAACATTAGGGAGATGGCCAAGGGTATTATTTAACATTATAACTATGTTATAATGTGAAATAATACCAGCGGGACAATTTCTGACCCAAACATGCACTTCTGTGAAGAAGTGCAGGTTCGGGTCTGGGTACCAAAAGTGCCGATTTTTCTCCCGCGCGTGCAAAACGCATGACAGCGCTTTGCACTCGCAGGGAAAAATCGCGGCAATTCCCGCAACGCACCCGCACTGTTTGACGGAGTGCACCCGCAACGCCCGTCTGAAAGAGGCCTTAAGTAAGATAAACACTGTCACCATTCTGCAGAACAAAGATCTCTCAGAGCAGGTTCAGACTCTGAAATCCACCAGAAGCTCCCTCCAATCACATTAATTTGCCGTCTCTGACTTGTAGCTGTATATTTCTGAGAATCAATAGGATTTCTTATGTTGGGGGTTCACTGTATATCTTGGCCGAGTACCAATAACTCCACTAAACACAAGCTCTGAGTGTTATGCCAGAAAAGCAAACACCGTCCTGCTGAGATATTTTGCAACAGGTGCACGGCACAATTACTCCACAATTACTGCACAATTATGGCGTATTTGCGGATCTGAGGTGAAGGAACCAAGACGTCTTCCAAAACCTTGTGAGAAATAAGCAGAATTATGCAATGAGCTGACGTCTGTCACAATCCAAGAAAGCAAAACTAAAGGATCACAGGGCATCGAATAGAAAAAACTACAGATTTAAAAGAAGGAAAAAATACAATTGTGACAAAAAGTGAAGTGAAATATGTAAGTGCCCAGCCCCCTACCACCACTGTGGGTCCCTCCATTTGAACACCTGTCATTCTGAAATTTATCACATATCATATTATACTCCTTTGCAGACAACAGTAAATCCTTCATGAGAAATGATGGTCCATCTCTGGTGATGGTGAGAGGACTCATGTCATAAGCCATATTGTTGGGTTTGTGGTCAGTGCCCTCCGCCCTCCTGCTGTCCCCTGCGGGCGTGGATGCAGTGACACTCACCATGCCATCCAGTATCCTGGTCACTGGTATCCTCTCCATGCTCCTGCCTAATGCTCCATAGGGCATGCGCACGCTCACCTCCACACTCCACAGTGCGTGTTCTAAATCCTTCCCCAGCCAATGGTTGAACTTGCCTGGGTATTTAATGATGCCTGAGCTTTAGGCTCCCTAGTGACCAGCAATTGTTTAATAGTCTAGTGATATTGCGTTTTACCTGTGTTTATCCTGCATTATTTCCTGCCTGTGTTTCTGCTGTGCTCCACCTTTTGCTTCCATCCTTCCTATGTGCTCCTACACATTCAGTTCAGTTCAGTTTGTGTTTAAGTTACCCCAGTCCGACTTCTCTGTTGTCAGCCTGCATGCCCTGTGTGTGGCTCATCCATACCCCACCCGCAGATCTTTAGTGCGTCTACATTAACTGTGTGCTGCCTGGATCTCTAAAACCAGCATTCTAGCCTTGGTGTCTGTTCAGACTGTACCTGTAGTTGTCCTACAATTTATTTATTATTTTACATCCAGAGCTCCCGGTGCTTGCATCGGCGTCCCTGACTCAGTGGGACGGCTGGCAACTATACCGGGACTATCCCACGATGTAGAGGTTGCCGTTAACTGCAGATCCCAGGAATACCAGGGGAGCGTCAGAATAATGCTCTAAAGGTTAGCTCTACTCGGAACCAGTTGGCACAGTGGGTTCACATTCGCTGATTTGTAATATTTGTAGCGTAATTGATATTTACAGTATAGCTACATCCTGCACTGCGTACACTGGTCAACCTGACCTCCATTTTTTTTTGTTGGATGAAGTTGAGTTATAGGTTGCATAGATTGGTCTTGGCCTTATGTCAGATGTGATGTTCCCATCCAGACAATATCAGAACATGCAGCCTTCTCGCTCACCAATAGGAGTCATGAGCTCCCTGGTGGGAAGGGGGGGGGGGGTCATTCTATGATCCATTCATTAAAAACATTTCTGGGCAGATCATGTCTATAGGTGGAGATGTCCTATTTAGGGTGTACCAGGGAGGATGCTGGAGCATTGTCTAGACTGGAGGATGGTGCCTGACATTTCCAGATATTTTAGTGTTTTGTAGGCTCAATGGTGTGAAGAAATCAGATGGCTACATATACCTTGATTCTAGCATTTATTTAGCAGCTCATGCTGATCTTTTTTGGCAGGAAAGTTGCCAGTACTTAAGATGAGGGCGGATTCACCCACCTGTGGAGCTCAATCTCTGATGGAAGACATCTGGGATCGCTCGTCTGTCGGCTGTTGATGAAAAAATGAACAGTTCTGAAGGAGATTTTTAGTCCTCATCATCCGCTGAACAGGAGCAATTACACCTGGCAAACAACGGGATCATTTTCTAGATGGACACCTGGAGCCATTGTAACCGACTGTCCATTATATCTCCCATATTCCAGTAATGAGTCACTGGTGACAGTGATTTGTGAAGACACCTGAAAATAAGGAGATTGGATAAAATAAGGAAAACATAACAGTGGTCAGGACGTCTGAAATTCCCGCAGACTCATCCACCTTTCACAGGAGGCACTAACAAGCAGATGGTTGCCTCAGCTTGTCCTGAATATATGATGAAAAGATCCAGCTTGTTGGAGATCACAGTGAGGATATAGCAATACGTAAAGGATCTGCGGATTTCAAACAGCATATTTATCAGAATTCTGCAGCTGCAAATTCCGCACCAGATGGTGCGTGCTTTGTTATAGATTCCATCACAGGAATGCCGCAGATTTCACCCTCTGCATTTTGAAGGCTAAAATCTGTGGCCAGAAATCCCACTTCAGCAAGGGCTTGTCTCACTTTAGTAAGTGGCATTAATCATGTAGAGAACGTTACTACAAGCCACTTACTTATTTGCTTTCCTTTCCTGGCTGGATTCATTTTTCCATCACATTATACACTGCTCATTTCCATGGTTACGTCCACTCTGCAATCTATCAGTGGTGGCCGTGCATCGCACACTATCGGAGAAGGCTCCAGCTGCTCTAGTGGCCGGGACCATGGAGGCTCACATAAGCTAGTGCTTTTTCCTATAGTGTGCAAGCACGACCACCACTGATGGATTGCAGGGTGGTCGTAACCATGGAAATGAGCAGTGTATAATGTAATGGAAAAATGAATCCAGCCAGCAAAGGAGACAATATGGACAATAACAATACATTAGTAAGAGGCTTGTATTAACCTTTTCTACATAATAAATGCTGTTTGCTGAAGTGACACAACCTTTTTAAAGGGGTTATCCGAAGAATAACGCATGCGCCCCCTCATTCTGGGTCCCTCATACTGAATCTACTTACCTGAGCCGCTCCTGGTCCCCCCCTGCCGCTTCTCGTGCGTGGATGAAAACATCTGGTGTCGGAGGGGCAGCCAATGGCAGGTGGTGACGGGGACGAGCTTCCCTAGCATCGCAGGTGACTCTAGGGAGGTTCATCCCTGTCCCCGCCTGCCATTGGCTGCCCCCCGAAACCGGATGTTTTCATCTGCACACGGGAGTGGGGAGCCAGGTAAGTAGATTCAGTGTGAAGGGCCCGGCATATGGAGGGCATTTGTTAGTCTCGGATAACTCCTTTAAATTTACATGCTGAGGGTTTAAAATCTATACACAGTAGAAAAGAAGGACTATATCATAAAACAGCACATCTCAAAAATGTCAAATATAATAATCTTTAAAATAGCCATAGTACGACACAGAGGTTAAAATATTGTATGTCGTAAAGATCCATCCTGTGAGCTCTCTGCATTTCTCACGTGCTTCTGCTTCAAGTGTGCTACTTTTTAATGATTTATGTATGTATACATACTGCCTCAGCCATCACTTTTAGGCCTCATGCACACGGCCGTTCCGTGCATTAGGGACTGCAATTTGCAGTGCCCAATGCACGGGCAACGTCCGTACGGCGGCCAAGACAGATCGAGACCCATTCAACTTGAATGTGTCCGTGATCAGTCCACACCACAAAAAAATATAACATGTTCTATTTTTTTGCGGTGCGGAGGCACGGACAGAAACACAGAGAGCTTCCGTGGGGTTATGTATCTCTGTTCTGCACCACAGCTCCGGATTGCGGACTCATTCAAGTGAATGGGTCCTCATCCGTGATGCAGGGAGCACACGGCCATTGCCCGCATATTGCGGACCCACTGTTACGTTACAGGCAACGGCCGTGTGCATGAGGCCTTATTTTAAGACCCCTGAAGTAGCTGGTGCCCACCAGTAATATGCATGGAGCAGAAAAATGTGCACGCAGTAACCTGGACGTCTCCACTATATTGTATGGGTGTCTATTTATCTTTGACACTGGATATACTGTGTCCTATTTTATTGAATTATATTTCTCCATTTTTTGTTTGTCTGGGTACTAGTATTTTTCTTATTGCGAATTAGGTCTATGTACCTCATAGGGTCTTTATTGTATACAATATTTTAAACTTTATTTTAAAAAAGCAGCATATTTTTAAGAATTCTGCAATGAAAAATCCTAAGCATATATATGCAACGTGTGGCCATACCCTTATGGTGGAAAGCAGGGTTGTAACGTATGGCTTTTGCACACAATACAAAATCTATAACACCATTTCCCCCCACTGACAGTACTATGCGCCATTTATTATACCAGCCATATTCTTATGTGACAGAGGGGCATTGCTCGGTTTTTCTTCCTTTGAGGGATATCTGGCTTTCATTGTGTTGTAGACCCATAACTGGGGCTCCACATTTATTTTGCATATTCCTGTTTCCCAGGGAGCTTTGCACTTCGGATTGCTGTGTTGAGACTCTTAAATGAGGCTCCGCAGTGTTTTCTGTAGCTGGTCTCCCTGAGATCAGATATTGGTGTGTTAGAGGGGCATTTGGGTTTCAATGCAGGGGGTGTCTCCTACCTCTCCTACAGGTCATGTGCACATAATGGCAATAATTAGGGCAATAAAGGGCAATAAATTAACAGATTAAGTTTGGATGATTGCCTGACGAAGGTAGAGGTAAATCGCACCAGCTTTCTGGCACCTGACATAAAGGAAAGTTAGTGCCAAACTCTGAACCCCCCAAGTGCCGATAACTGCCTCTGTAAGGATTTACAGCACTACTTCTTGGTAAGGTGAGGCGTTGGACTGATTTGAACTGGGTTCAGATGTTCTACAGCCAGGTGTGTGGTGCTGCTGACAGTGTGGGACTTGTGTTCCACTGTAGGACCCTCCATCTGTATAAAATATCTGCTCCCCTATTTTAATCAAATTGTAATCTTTGTTGATATCATTGTAGGCAAAGTTATACCATCGATAATGTGTAATAGGTTGTCTGTGACTCATCTTTTAAGATGTATACCCTAGTGGCAGTGATTGCGCCAAAGTCACCACCACATCTTTTGCTACTGGATCTTTGGGTCCCCCAGAGCTTGAAGAATCGAATGTTACTCCTATGGCCCAGACTGACCCTGATTGTGGTTACCAATTGGGGATGCTCTTCAGGATTCATTTTGCTTTTACTGTGGGCACCCCCATAATACCTCCACCAGCACAGCAATAAATAATGTTATGATTAGACACTACAATCACATATTCTTACATTTTGTATCTGTTCTAAGACCATAAATCCTGGATCTGCAGAGGGTGTTAGCTAAGGATCCTGCAGTTTTCCGAACTTTACACACTTCTCCATTGTGTGCCCCTCAGACCTCGTCCATGTACAATTTTGCAGCTACAATGTGTCGTTTGTGCTCTCCTTGCGCTTCCTGTGTATGGCTGCCCTTAATTGATGTTGATGAAATTCTTGAGGCTTAGCATTTTAAAAAATAAACATTTACCTGAATAGAAGAATGTCGGAGATTTCTGGAAACTCGCAATGTAACCCGCAATGCAAACGTTGCTGCTTCCCAAGTCTCCCAGGTGCAGGCGCTGCCTCATGTAGGGCACTGGATTCCAGAGTTTGATCCATTCCTGGGTGTTACTATGTAGTAAAAACCTGACTGCTCAACATTTGGTAAATTGAAGAAAGACTGCAGTGAACCCCAACATCTCCATCCCACATCTCATCCTCACACTCCTCACCCTGAACCTCACCAATTGATAAATAAGTTGGGTTTTCACAATGTTCCTTAGCCTCCAGAATCATGTAGATCCTGAAAGATGGGATAGGAAGGGTTTACTAACATCAAGCTCATCTTTCAACAAATAAACTCATTCTAGACACAGAATCAGTGCTTGGGGAAGCTTGGTTTGCTTCTGGATGCCCCTGTAACACACTGCTGTAACATTTAACTTAGATGTTACAGCAGTGTGTTACAGAGCATCCAGACTACAGCAGAGGGCACCAGATCCTCAGTCAGAATGGCCAGGGAAGGACATTCAACCCAGAGAGGAAATAGGAAGGGAATACTGCTCCAGTGTGTGCACATGTGTGCACAGACGAGATAGGCACCTCAGTCATAGGTAAAGTCCGGGTACCAAAGTAAAGGAGACACAAGAGTAAAAATTACATTCTTGTGGTCCCAGTGCAGGTTTTTATCAGCCACAGAATGTCAGATTTAGCAGAATCCTTGAGAAGCTGTGAGTATTTAAAGTGGAATTTAAAGGATTAGACACAATGGAGGTATGTATTGGCTGGCATTTCTAATGTAAGAGGTAATATTTCTGGTACATCTTTGGAAGTTCCAAGCATGATATTGCAAGTGCAATAGGCGCTAGTTTTCTGGAAAACATATTGATAGATATGTCAGGCCGCAGGTGACCCAACCACTTTTTGTAGAAGTAGAGGAACTTCTGCAACTTTTGTATGCCTGAAAACTATAATGCATTCCCGCCAATATGTGTACAAGAAACAGCGCTTTGGCAGAACACTGGCAAGCCGCATCATTAGGAGAGATATCTTCAGAAAAAGACACCTGGTGTATGCAGAGGCTAAGCACAATATTGTTCTGAAGTTGTCCTCTGCTCAATCATGAGTAATTGCTGCGCTGCACAGACGGTTCAAGCATCATATTATCCTGATTGCTGCTGTGAGCCATATAAAGACTGTTCAGCACAAATATATACCACATCCAGCCTATTACAGTTGTCACAGTTTAAAGGGGTTGTGCGTTGGCATAATATTGATGACGTGTCCTGAGGATAAGTCATTAATATCAGATCAGCGGGGGTCCAACTCCAGCACTCCCGCTGATTAGTCATTTGAAGGGGTTATGGCGCTGATGTGAGCCCCGCATTGTCTTAATATTTACCTGCATGCCATCTCTCTTATAGCAGTGGTGCACTGTAATTCAGGTAAATGGGATGAGTGTTGTAATTACACTGCGCCGCTGCTACAAGGGACATGGTGTGCAGGTAAATATTGAAGCAGATGCAGTGCTCACAACCCCTTCACACAGCTGATCAGCGGGATTGCCAGGAGATGGACCCCTGCTGATCACCAGCACAACCCCTTTTAATCCATTTTACGGATCGTCTTTCGGTACAGAAAGAGTTAAGGCCCTTTTACGGAGGCTGTGGATCAGGGCACTGTATGAATGCTGTTTCTGGTGATAGCACCATGTAAGGGCTTATTCACATGTTGGTAGCTCACTGACTTGTGACTCTTATAGAAGTCTATGGGTCCATGAAAACCATAAACAGAACATGGATGACATCCATGTCCTGTCTGTATTTCAGGACTGTCGCTAGGAGATGCTCTGGAAATCCCCCCTTTCAGCCTAGCAGAGCACATGGAAAACCAATGACATATGGAGGACAAAAACGGACCCTTCACTGACATCCTCGAGAATGAAACACTGACTGTATTTCACAGACCTCCAACAGACATGGAAGTGTGACGATGATCTAAATGTGCCATTAATCTTCTATGCAGCTCATAGAATCATTTGTCCCTGTTCACACAGGGTGATGTACTGCCAGCAAGCATCAAATCTGTATGGGAATGAGCAATGGCAGTAGGGATCCTTTGTCTCCATACACAGGAGATGATTGCTACATGCAAATGTAGCTTTTATCTTCACCACCAATCAGGCAATTCGGGAATGAATTTCTGATAATTGTCTGTCAGGGGCGGACTGGGACCTTAACCCCTTCCCGACCAATGACGTAATAGTACGTCATAGCGGCAGGTGACTTCCCGTCATTTGACGATCGGTGCAGGGGCCTGGCAATTACTGATAGCTGGGCCCCTGCTGTATCCTCCAGCATCGACTTTTACAGCGATTAACCCTTTCTATGCTACGGTCAGCACTGACCACGGCATAGAAGGTGTTTGCGGTGATTGTACTCATCGGGCTGCTGTTGACAGGGACCCAATGGGTGAGAAGGCATTCTGCCTTCTACGGAAGCCTAGGAGATTCAGCCCCAGGCTGGGTCTCCTAGGCAACTGTTAGGCCTCTTTCAGACGGGCGTTGCGGGTGCACTCCGTCAAACAGTGCGGGTGCGTTGCGGGAATCGCCGCGATTTTTCCCTGCGAGTGCAAAGCGCTGTCATGCGTTTTGCACGCGCGGGAGAAAAATCGGCACTTTTGGTACCCAGACCCGAACCTGCACTTCTTCACAGAAGTGCATGTTTGGGTCAGAAATTGTCCCGCTGGTATTATTTCACATTATAACATAGTTATAATGTGAAATAATACCCTTGGCCATCTTCCTAATGTTGAACCCGGTGCTGAATGGGTTAAAAATAATAAACTAATAATAACTTACCTGGTCCATTTGATCGCGAAGCCCGGCATCCTCTCCGTTAGCTTGCTGGTAGGAAAGGACCTGTGATGATGTCACAGCATCACATGGCCCAATCACATGCTCCATCACCATAGTGATAGAGCATGTGATTGGGCCATGTGATGTGACGTCATCACAGGTCCTTTAGATCATAGATGCTGCAGGGAAGAGAGGACAGATCGCGACTACGCGATCAAGTGGCTAAGGTAAGTTAACTTTTATTATTTTTAACCCCTTCCTCTTCATTTAACAATGCATTCTTTATTAAGAATGCTATTATTTCCCTTATAACCATGTTATAAGGGAAATAATAGAGATTGGGTCCCGTTGCTAAGCAACAATGCGGGAAAATCGCAACGCATCCGCACTTGGTTGCGGATGCTTGCGATTTTCCCGCAGCCCCATTCACTTCTATGGGGCCTGCGTTGCGTGAAAAACGCAGAATATAGAACATGCTGCGATTTTCACGCAACGCAGAAGTGATGCGTGAAAATCACCTCTCATGTGCACAGCCCCATAGAAATGAATGGGTCCGGATTCAGTGCGGGTGCAATGCGTCCTCCTCACGCATTGCACCCGCGCGGAAAACTCGCCCGTATGAAAGGGGCCTTAGTGTATTACTCTGCAGTGCAGAGGGGATCAGACCCCCAAGAGTGGGACAGAAATAAAGTAAAAAGAAAAAGTAAAAAAAGTAAAGAAACGTGTATTTACGGTAATAATAAAAAATAAAATTTCAAGTAAATAAAAAAAACGCCCCTGTCCCGATTTTATAATAAAAAATAGAAAAAAAAGAAAAAACACACATATTAGGTATCGCCAATTCCATATTAGCCAGCTCCATAAAAATATCACATGACCTAACCTCTGAGCTGAACACCGTAAAAAAAATTTCATAAAAACTGTCACCTTACATCACAAAAAGTGTAATACCAAGCGATCAAAAAGTCATATGCACCACAAAATAGTACCAATCAAACGGTCAACTCATCCTGCAAAAATTGAGCCCCTACACAAAACAATTGACCAAAAAATAAAACAACTATGGCTCTCAGAATATGTTTGTTGTTTCAAAAATGCTTTTATTGTGTTAAAGTGAAAAAAAAAAATATATACATATTAGGTATCGCCGCCTCTGTAACGACAAGCTCTATAAAAAATATCACATGACCTAACCCCTCAGGTAAACACAGTAAAATAAAAAAAAAGAAATGTGGCAAAACAACCAATTTTTTTGTGACCGTGCCCAACAAAGTGTAATATTGAATGATAAAAAAATTGTATGTACCCAAAAATGGTACCAATGAAAAAGTCAACTCTTCCTGCAAAAAAATAGCCCCTGCACAAGACAATCGGCAAAAATTAAAATTTGGCATTCAGAAAATAGAGACACAAAAACATTTTTTTTTTCAAAAATGCTTTATTATGTAAACACAAACAAACAAAAAAGTAGACATATTGGATATTGTTGCGTCTGCAACAACCTGTTCTATAAAAATAGCACATGATCTAACCTGTCAGATGAACATTGTAAAAAACAAAAAATAAAAAGTGTGCCAGAACAGCTATTTTTTTGTTACCTTGCCTCACAAAAAAACGTAATATAGAGTGATCAAATATCATATGTACCCCAAAATAATAGCAATAAAACTGTCACCCGTAGTTTCCAAAATAGGGTAAATTTTGGAGAGTTTCTACTGTAAGGTGCATCAGGGGGGCTTCAAATGGGACATGGTGTCTAAAAACCAGTGCAGCAAAATCTGCCTTCCAAAAACCATACAGCTCTCCTTTTCTTCTGAAACCTGCCATGTGCCTTGACATCAGTTTACCACCACATATGGGGTGTTTTTTTAAACCACAGAATCAGGGTAATAGATATTGAGTTTTGTTAACCCTTTGGCTGTTAACCTTTGATGTGTTACAGAAAAAAATTGATACAAATGGAAAATCTGCCAAAAAAGTGAAATTTCATCTCCATTTTCCTTTAACTCTTGTAGAAAACCTAAAGGGTAAACAAAGTTTGTAAAATCTGTTTTAAATAACTGGAGGGGTGTAGTTTCTAAAATGGGGTCATTTATGGGTGATTTCTATTATATAAGCCCCACAAAGTGACTTCATAACTGAACTGGTCCTTAAAAAGTGGGTTAGTCGTCTAACGTCCTAAAAAATAAAATTACATTTTCAAAATGATGCCAACATACAGTAGACATATGGGGAATGTTAAGTAATAAATATTTTATGAGGTATCACTCTGTTTTAAAAATTGCAAATTTTTCTAAATTTTTGGTACATTTTGGATTTTTTCATAAATATAGGTGAAACATATTGACACAAATTTATGACTGTCAAAGAGTACAATGTGTCACGAGAAAACAGTCTCAGAATGACCTGGATAAATAAAAGTCTTACAAAGTTATTACCACATAAAGTAACACATGTCAGATTTGCAAAAAATGGCCTGGGCAGGAGGGTGAAAACTGGTGCGGGGTAGAAGGGGTCATGCCTCATTCACACGTCAGTGTTCAGTCAGTGATTTCCATCAGTGATTTTGAGCCAAAACTACAGTAGGTGCGTCTCTAAACACAGAACAGGTGCAGATCTTTCCCTTATACCTTATGTCTGTCAAGGCTCCAATGCTGGTTTTGGATCTCAATCACTGATGGAAGTAATTGACCAAAACACTGACGTGTGAATGAGGCTTTAAAGTGGCCCTAGAAAACCTAAAAGTGGACCCATGTTGTAGGAGGGTCCTAATTGACAGAAGGCGTGGTCAACACAGGCAGGCAGGAACAACAGAAGTAGGTGGGACCAGCAACAATGTAGTGCAGTACAAAATACTGCCCCAGCAGAACCGAATACCACAGCACAAAATACTGCTACCCCTGCTGCAATATTCGACTGCAGTTGAATTCAGGAAGCCTCCTGTGGCCAACCAGCAAGTGCTTAAGTATCTAATATTCCTAGAATTAACTAATGATGAGAGCTTCAGATCATTATGTACCTGGCCGGCAGATGTGGGGAGGCTTAGGTGCCCACCAGGAAATTTCCATGTGGGGTCTATGGCCAATCCTCCCCTGTTGTCTGTAAAAGGGAACCTTGGGTTCTCTGGGCTTTTAATATTGGTGACCTATCCTCAGGCACCCCCGCCAATCAGCTGTATGAGGAGAAGGCACACGCAGTGTACACGTGCCGTCTTCCTGCTCAATGCTGCTTTGCCATAGACATAGCAGCAGCAGGAAGAGAGACAGGAGACATCACGTGTACACTGTGCGCGGTGTATCATACAGCTGATCGATGGGGGTACCGGGTGTCAGACACCCGCCGACAGACACCCGCCGATTGAAAGCCCGTAGAACCCCTTTAATCTAGTCTCGAGCCGGTCATACACCTTAGATAAATGTTGGCAGAACCTGCTTATTTAGGGGGGACCCATTGATGATCTAATGTATATGGGGCCTCCTGACTCTCCTCTGAAGGCAGATGTTGTGAAAGAAAAAGATCAGGCGGTTCATTTTGTTCTCAGAAATATAAGCTAAATCCAGGCGGCAGGTTGTATATGGAGCATTTCAGAAAAGAAGCTGGAGGCTGAATAAGAAGTTGGACAGATATCTCATGTGTATGGTCGTGTGCATACCGCTGGTCCACCTGCACCTTATACACTTCCATCTGCCCAAGGAAATAGTTAAGTTGGCAGGGTCTTGGTGTAGTTGCCAGGGTGATGTGCTGGTCACACTCCTGTCTGGTTAGTTTTTGGCTACTTCAGAGTCAGTCTGGCTCTGCCTGTGGCAGATGCTTTTTAATCTAGTGGTAGCCTGTGTAAAGGAACATAATCTGTTCTACAGGGAAATGCCATTCATGTGGAGTGTAGAAACTGCCAGAGAAAAAGCAACTGTACTAGAAGACTGACCTACAGACTGTGGACTGTGTGAGTGCATGTGCAGGGACAGTAAAGATAACTTTGGACTTTGCTGCATGTGGAACAGGTTGTATCCTCCGACACCCACCGCATATTTAAGAGATTTGCACATATGTGGTCATTTTGG
The DNA here is from genome assembly GCA_033119425.1 of Bufotes viridis. Classification (NCBI taxonomy): domain Eukaryota; kingdom Metazoa; phylum Chordata; class Amphibia; order Anura; family Bufonidae; genus Bufotes; species Bufotes viridis. The sequence continues at coordinate 444,131,172 of CM065590.1, read as the reverse complement.
GAAGACTGCAAAGTGTATAGAGAGAGACCCAGGAACTACTGCTACCATCATTGGCACTGCCCATACACAGCCATTTGGAAAAGTAAGCTCTATGTTATACCTTGTAACTGTGCCTATTGCTGCCATCTGTACTGCAACTTTCATCATCCTCAGTAAAGAGAAAGTTCTTTGTTATCGCTAAACTTGGCCTAGTCTTTGCCTCCATCCTTTCACAGGCCCTGCACCTGCCCTCCTGCTTTGCACTCTGCCAACCATACACCATCACCGGCATCCCAACTTCCATCAGGCAGGAGTCCTCAAAAGGCCCAGGGTATGCCCCGAGTCAAGAAATGATGTGCCCTCCATCTACTGCTGAAGGCCCCGGGTAGCGCAAGAGTGAGGACAGCTACTGGGAACCACTGCTATTCCTATATGTGCCATCACTACCACTCCCATCCTCCTCCCAGCACTTCCCACTGTGGGTTGCTACACTAGCTCTGATAGCAGTGCTGTGACTGGGCCCTATGGAATGCATTTGTTGATGGGTAGCTGAGTTGTGGAAAAGTGTGACTTCATGTGAATTTATAGGGGGGCTGTCACTCACATTCCGAAAATTGGCTTTTTATTTCAGATTCTTGCTGCAATCAGAGTGGTAATCATGGCGGTGGTGGCATGGTCAGGTGCTGCGCACTGATAATTGCTTCCATATAACAGTGAAAGCTAGTTTCTAAGTGCTGCGCTATCTACTTCGCTCCGGTCTCCACAAGCTCCATCTATTACACTTAAGTGAAATATTGACTGTCTCCCATCAGACTTGGAGAATGCCCAAGATTTCCTCTCTGAGTTCATAAAACAAAGTGTTTTTGATTGATCGGAGCTGCAGATAGCGTAGATCTGCGGCCATCACAGCGCTGGCTATTTCCAGTAGCTGAGAGTCGACGTGCACTGTTTAAAAGCTTTACAAATGAAGGTAAATAAATGTGTTCTGCGTGAGATCGCCGCCGTCCGCTGCCTCTAATTCATATGTCAGCGTATACGCTTAAAATGATCAAGGAAAAGCCTTTTATTTGCAGATGCGCTGAGTATCGTACATGGCTGCTTTAGAGGAAGGGAATCAGGGAACAATGTTTCTGAATTATGTGCTGTTGTGGTACAATAAATGTATTTCCGCTCCACATTGCGTAATGAGCATAAACTGTCCACATTCAAAGTATGCTCCGGCCTAAGGAAAGCAGAAGAGGTTGGGGGGGGGGGGGGGGGTCTACACGGAATCAATAACTGTGACAGATACCTAATATAACAAAAAAAAGGAGCAAGAGGTGAACACAGCCGCATCTGTGTATAATGAAAAGTTCTGCAACTTTGTAATAGTGTCTCCATTCCTCACCATTGATGAGATCTCTACTTGCTTTCTGTGAATGAGAACATTCTGTTTTACATCCAGAAGCTAAAGACGGGTCATAATCTAGTCTTGCTCACACTACTGAGAGTTTGGTACACATGTAGACAATCCCCTTTGAGATTATTATGCCAACAGCACAAATCTCACTCCTGTACAGACAGTTTGTTACAATGTATGAATGTAGATTAGGTTGTATTCACATCAGCACTGATTCCATCAAAAATACTGGAAAAATATTTTAGATTGCCGTCCTGTTTTTCCCTGTAAAATGATAAACACTTGACCAACCCCTTGAGAGTCATGGTGTCTGTCTGGCACCATAGGTATCTGTCATCTGTCAGATCTGCCATTGCCACAAATTTAGTTTTACTTTTGCTATGATGAAACCGAAAAATGGAAATGCCAATGCATAAAAATTAAATATTATTATAATTAAAGGGGTTGTCTGAGTTAATTTTTTGTTCTTTGTCTGTTTCTAACTAGGCAAATGTAAGGACTTTACAATTCACTTATTTTATCTCCAGTTGCTCCTTTCTCAGATTTCTCTGAGGGTCACATGACCTGTGATGTCAGCTTCTCTCCCTGCTCTGATGATGTTTCGTGCACAAGCCTGAGAGAGCAGATATGTGCCTGTACAAAACGTCACTGTGCTGACCACGCCCCCCTGCACTGGCTGCTGCTTATTGCTCTCTCCCCGGATTCTTGAGGAAAAACATTAACCCCTTCAGCTGCACAGAGTCAGGGCTGAAGCTTTACTGAGTAGCTGCCGGCAGTGAGGAGACAAATGATGGGCAGAGGAGCTGACAAAGAAGTTCTGCAGAGCATTGCACAAGAACAGGTAGGGGGACCCTGTGTGTATCAGCAGTGTCCTTGTACAGCTGGGACTTGTAGTCCTACAAATACAACATGCTGCTGAGTCTCCCAGCAGGCAGACATGTCACTCTGGGCAGTACTTGTATTCACTCCCTTTGCAGAGCAGGGGGAGGGGCACAAATATTCATGAGGAAAACCCGAGATTGTTGTTAGTGCAGGTAAACAAAGGGACAGAAGAGAACCAAGGAAATGAGGAAATATATATTTTTTTGCCTAAAACTTTCTTAGCTTAGTTATATATTGCTGCCCATCAGATTTACAGTGCTATATTTTTTTCATAACTCAGACAACCCCTTTAAAGCATAATGATGTATATTACAGATAGACTAAATGTCTAGTGCGCATATAGTGTGAAAATATATGATCTTAAACCACACTAAATAAAGCACGTATAAGATATAAAATCATTAAGTCCAGATGGTTTTACTGTCTGTAATGTAAACGTCCACTGTGCTTTTTTGCGCAGCAGTAAATTGTCAATATCTCTTCCTCTCGGTGAGCTTCTCACATGTTCCATTCCTTGGAATCTGATATAGTCCTTCATTCCAGGATGGAATTGCAATATGTGTTGCGCTATGGGGGTATCATCCTGTTTGTTGATACTCAATAAATGCTCTCCTATACGTCTCCTGAATTCTATTTTTGTCTTTCCTGCATATTGTTTGTGACAAATACATGTAGCCACGTACACCACCCCTGTCATCTTACAATTAATTAATGATCTGATGTTATATTCTCGTCCTGTGGTAGTACTTGTGATTATGTTGCCACATTTAAAAGTACCTGGTGGTTTGTTTGTCAGCCAGGTTGATTTACTGGGGAGTTGTACATACTGTGTTCTAATTTGTCCTTCAAGTTGCTTCTCCTTCTGTTTATTTATTTACTATTTTCAAAATTTGAATTTCTCTGCTTTTAAGACAAGATGATGATATCTCATAAAATACTTATTACCGATAATTACCATTCAACATATGTCTACTTTATGTGGGCATCATTTTGGTAATGTTATTTTTAGGGATGTCCCGATACCATTTTTTTAAGACCGAGTACGAGTACCGATACTTTTATTTAAGTACTCGCCGATACCAATTACTGATACCAATTTTAACAACAAAAAAATAACACATTTATTTTGTGACCACTGACCAACCAAAAGTCCAAAAAACATAACAGCCCCCAGCCTCTCATTAGCCCCCCAGCCTCTTCCTCTCATCAGCCCCCCCAGCCTCTATTAGCGCCCCCCCAGCCTCTCATCAGCCCCCCAGCCTCTTCCTCTCATCAGCCCCCCCCAGCCTCTGATTACCCCCCCACCAGCCTCTCATTAGCCCCCCAGCCTCTCATCAGCCCCCAGCCTCTTCCTCTCATCAGCCCCCAGCCTCTATTAGCCCCCCAGCCTCTCATCAGCCCCCAGCCTCTCATCAGTCCGCCAGCCTCTTCCTCTCATTATCCCACCCAGCTTCTCATTAGCCCCCAGCCTCTTCCTCTCATCAGCTCACCCAGCCTATCATTACCCCCAGCCTCTCATCAGCCCCCAGCCTCTTCCTCTCATCAGCCCCCAGCTCTCATTAGCTCCCCAGCCTTAATCCCCCAGTATTAAAATCATTGGTGGCAGTGGCCACAGGGTCCCGCTCCCCTTCCATCAATGGTGGCAGTGGCCACAGGGTCCCCCTCTCCCATTGGTGGCAGTACGCCCTCCCCGTCCCCCTCCCCATAACAGAAACCACCCATAAAGTACCCCATTTTAGAAACGACACCCTCACACTATTCAAAACTGATTTTAGAAATATTGTTAACCCTTTAGTTATTCCACAGGTCTTAAAGCAAAATGGATGCGAAACTTCAAAATTTCTCTTTTTTTTTTTTTTGCAGATTTTCCATTTTAATCTATTTTCCTGTAACACATCAGGGTTTACAACAAAAATAAACCTCAATATTTATTACCCTGATTCTACACTTTACATAAATACCCCGCATATAGGCATAAATTGCTGTATGGGTGCACTTCAGTGCTCAGAAGCAAGCAAGGAGCACCATATGGTTTTTGGAGTGCAGATTTTGCTGGAATGGTCTTTGGGCACCATGCTGCATTTCAAGAGACCCTGAGGTGCCCCCACAGTGAAAACTCCCAAAAAGTCACCACATTTTGGAAACTACACCCCGCAAGGAATTTTTAAGGGGTGTAGTGAGCGTTTGGTCCAACAGGTGTTTCATAGAATTCCTAACACTGGGCTGTGAAAATGAAACTTTCTTTTTCACAATGGATAACAGGAGAATATCACCCCAAAATTTGCTATCCATTTTCTCCTGAATACAGTAACACCCGATTTGAGGTCGTAAACTGCTGTTTGAGGAGCGGCATCTGGATTTTCTAACATGGGATTTGCTGAAATGGTTTTTAATAGCCATAACGTTTTCTTATTTTTTGTTGACTTTACGGTGTGAAGGCTTATTTTTTACAGGACAAGCTGTAGTTTTTATTGGCACCATATTGGGGTACATTTGGCTTCCTGATCACTTATTATCTCATTTTTTGGGAGGTGAAACTGAAATTCTGTCAGTGGCATATATGATATGATAACTTTATTCTGCAAATTGAAACGATTATGGCGATACCAAATTTATATAGTTTTTTTCATGTTTTACTACTTTTGCTCAATAAAATCCCTTTTTATAAAAATCTGTTATATTTGCATCGCCATATACTAAAATCCATAACATTTTATTTTTATGCCAACTAAGGGTCCAGTCACATGTCAGCAGGTTTTTTGCAGTCTGCATAATTGCGGATCCGCAAAACACGGACAACGGCCATGTACATTCCGCATTTTGCGGACCGCACATTGGCGGCACTATAATAGAAATGCCTTTTCTTGTCCTTGGCTGCGGACAAGAATAGAACATGTTTTATTCTATTTATTGAAAATGAAAGGGTCCGCACCCGTTTCGCAAAATTGCAGAATGGGTGCGGACCCATTATGCGGACATTTGAATGGACCCGAAGGCTGAGTTCACATCAGCGTTCAGCCTTTCCGTTTTCCTGCTCCGTTATAGGAGCAGTAGAACGGAAAGGAGGGATTCGGCACATAACTGAGCCGAACGGAGCCTACAGACCCATTAGGCTATAATGGGGTCCGTTAGGTTTCCGCTCAGAGGAAGATTTTTGAAGCGTAGACAAAAGTTGTGCACGTAAGACTTAGATGTCTGAGGGCTTGTCTTTTTCAGGGCAGACGGAAATTTTTATCAGTACCATTTTCAAGTGCATAAGACACTTTTGATCATTTATCAAACTGGTGTAAAGTAGAACTGGCTTAGTTGCCCATAGCAACCAATCAGATTCCAAAGGAGCTGTCAAAAACGAATGGTGGGATATCATTGGTTGATAAGGGCATCTAAGCCAGTTCTACATTGCACCAGTTTGAATAATGACCCCATATGTTTTTTGGAAAGAGAGGTGAAAAAAAAAATATGTTTTGGCATCATTTTTATTTATAATTTTTACACCGTTCTTCTGTTAGGATAGATAGTGTGATATTTTTTATAGAGCCAGTTGTAACGGACGTGGTGATGCCAAATATAGTTATGTTTTTTTCTTCTTCTATTTTTGACTTACTCACCGGTTATTGGGGAAAGGGTGAATTTATTTATGTAAAGAATGTATGTAAAAATTCAATTTTTTTATTTGTATAAAAACCCTTTTACACTTTGTGTCCCTGATAAGGTCATAAAAGACATTTGGGAAAAGGGCATTTAACATTATATATTTTTTTTTACTATTGATTTCTCCTGTAATTGGGGCCGATATAGTAACCCCAGTTACAGGGGGAATACACTCCCCATGCAATGCAATGCTGTACAGCCTCAGTGCAGAACTCCATTGCGGGACAGGTAGCGGCATAGTGCTTCCTTGCTGTATACACAGCGCTCCTTCAGCACTGTGTATACAGCGATCTAGAAGGAAGGGACGCAGACAGCACTGTCAGCGGGCCCCCACCACAGCAGCTGAACGATTAGCGCGCAGGGCATTATAGTCAATGGGCAGTTGGGAAGTGGTTAAACAGCGGACACCCGGCGGCTATAGCTCCTGCTAGCTGGCTACTGTTCCTCCATTTTCCAGTCTCCGGCTTGTTTTCTTCCAGCCGGGGAATGGCTATAGCCAAAACCTAGCTTCAGTGGTAACGTGTTGCCACAAGAAACCTCTTTAAGGGTGGTGTCACACACAGTTTTCATGTGGCAGTTTTTGATGCAGTTTTTTTTTAGCCAAAGCCAAAAGTGGATCCAGCAGGAAGGAAGACATATAATCCTTCCTTTATATTTCTCTTTTTCGTCCAATCCCCTACTGGCTTAGGCCTATTTTACACGAATGTGCTCAGTGCCACATCTCCTGGACCAACCTTGGCTCCACTGACCCTAACTGACTGCATCATGGTGATTTATACAGTGAGTTTGTATCTGATTACGGGTCTATTGTATTGTGCTAACATCATACATCACTATCACTTTGCCTTTGAAGTGTGGGAGGAAAACATGCAGTACTGTTGATTGTTTTACTGTTGGATTGTTAAGTGAAATTTGAAATTTAAGTGTGTTTGCCTACTTAATAATATTTTATGGATAGGTCAGGGTTAAAAACCCTGACAGCCTCTTTAGGTTGCTAGGAGATTGACCTGGGCCCACCCTTAGTCGGTGTAGAGAGAGATCTTAGCTGTGCTACTGAGAGGATACATGTCTGCTTGCTCCTCAGTCCTAGGCCTGAGTCCCAGAGAACCATCATCTCTGACACAGTTACAGCTTTATTCAAAGTGCGACAGAGAGAGAAAGAGAAAGAAGAACTGCATTGGAGTCAGACAGCAAGGTATTGGCTCATTTCAGGCTGATAAAGACAACTGTGAGAGAGAATATTGCCAGCACAACCTTCCACACTTTGAGACTGTCTGGCCAGCTGTATTTCAAATCTGTACCCCTTAGCCTGGGAATTACAGAACTGATACAAAAAAAGACTTTAGAGAGAGAGATACAGACAGGAGTACAACAAGCTCCCATTATTGCTGCTATTCATCCATACATTGCTATTGGGGAACTGCACTGTGATACTGTTGGATGAACTACTACTCCTATTCTAAATTATAGTAAAGAGAAACTTATTTATTTTCACCAACTGGCCTGGTCACTGACTTCAACACCATTCGCCGGCTATTGCACCTCCATCTACACTCCTGCCTTGCACCTTATGAAAACATATAACACCTGGCGCACCCCAACTATTATCAGGCTGGAGTCTCAACATCAGAGTGTGCCCTGGGGGAAGAAAGTGTGCATCCTCCTGTCACTGCACGGCCCTAGAGGATATCGGTGTGAGGATTTCCACTGTGATCTGTGTGTTAGAGCCACTACCATTCACATCTTCTGCTCACTTCTGCAGGGCTGCCGTTGCATGGAAAACCCAGAGGAAACCCATGCAAATATGGGGAAAACATCTAAACTCTAAACTCCATGCAGGTGGTGTCCTTGGTCAGATTTGAACCTGTACGCTTTAAGACTCCGTTTTAATACTCTTCTACACAAAGCTACACCCATTTTCTGGTTAGCCATTCCTCCTTATGATAAGGACTAGGTGTTCTCACATTAGGAAATGTAAGCCACTGATTATAAGGCCTCATACACGCGACCATAGTTTTGGTCTGTGTCCGATCCACATTTTTTTCTGGATCTCATCCTTGTGCTGTCCATGTGGCCGTTCCACAAATTATAGAACTGCTTTGTGGACAAGAATAGGCAGATCTAGTGAAGAGAGTGAGAAAATTGCACCATGCACAGGCAAAATAGATACGGTTATGTGCATGAGGCCTAAATAAGATGAATCCATGATATGAAGTAAACCTGATGATTGTCATCAGTAGGCTTGAGCGAATCAACCTTCGGATAATAGATCTGAAGTTGATTCGTTCCAATACTTTCATTTTAATGCTGTTTCTGTAAATTATTAAAATGTATTGGCTCCGTGGAGCCAAAGTTCTTCTTGCCCAAAGTCACGTGAGACTTCAGTGAATTAGTACTGTATTCATATCTGTGTATTGTAAAACTATTTAAAATAACAATCCATAGTGGTACGAGCCAGTACCAAAGCCCATTTCTATTTTAATACACAGATATGAATACGGTAGTAATTCACTAAAGACTCACGTGACTTCAGGCGAGACAAACTTTAGCTCCATAGAGCCAATACATTTTAACGCTGTATGGAAAAAGCAATAAAATCTAAGTATTTTAACAAATCGACTTTAGATCTATGACCCGAAGGTTGATTCGGTCAAGCCTAGTTATCAGTATCGATGCTGTGTCCGGACAGATTCCTGGGGGGAAATCCTTAACTTCTGACACAGAATTTTCTTAAAGCTGAATGTAGTAATGAGAAACACTTTTCCTGGTGGTAACACAATGGTGTCTTGTAGACATGAGTGGGTTTGCTTACACAAAGCTTCTTGGGGTCACAGGGTCACATCCAGGTCGGGTCTGGGGGTCGTACTAACATATAATGAGAGGTAATTATAAAACAGACAAAATAACAAAATAATGTGGTCATAAAAGGCAGAAAGATACTCAAAACCCCACATGCTGTTTCGCATATATAATCGGGGGAGTAAATTCTGCACATGTGATCCGTTGCTAACAGCAATCCCCAGCAAAAATGCATACAATGGAGGATGCCAGCAGCGGACCACATTTACCACAGAAACATCCTACACGTGGGAACCAAATGTGTGGATGTAATTGGCTATATAAAGCAAACATTTAAAAAGAGAAAATGGTGCACTACAATGGAAAATTAAATTGACAATATATGGCTAAACCCTCACACTGGTATTAAAATAAGACTTTCGCCAATATATTATTATATCAAGAACATACTGGAGCCCTCGCACCCCATGAAGGTCTCTCAAAATGGCACACGATCTAACGCTAACCTATCTATGCCATATGAGCAATTACGGATAGGGTTATAGAGTCCGACTCACAGCCTCCCCCCTCCTCCCATTGTATGTGTGATTTCACGCTGGAGGCAACTGGGAGTTGCATAGATAGGTTAGCTTTAGGTCCCGTGCCATTTTGAGAGACCTTGACGGGGTGACGGCAAAGGATTCATTTTAATATCAGTTTGAAGGTTTAGCCATATATTGTCAATTGCATTTTCCATTGTAGTGTACCATTTTTTCTTTGTAAATGTTTAATTATAAAACAAACTGAACCTTCCAAGGTATGATGAGATCAAACCTCCGCAAAATGACAAAGGCTCATTTATTTCCCACTTCACAATAATTCCCCACCTTCCATATTTACTGAAGCCGCCACATGTTATATGTCTGTGAATGGGAGTTTGAAAGAAATGGCGCACATTTTTATTTTTTTTTGCAGCCCAGTCTCTCATATTTACGCCTCTTTCACACGACCGTAGTGCTCTCGTGGCCGTATTGTGGGCCGCATACGGCGGTTCCGCAATACACGTGGCACCGGCCGTGTGCATTCCACATCACAGATGTGGACCCATTCACTTGAATGGGTACGCAAATCCAGAGATGTAGTGCGGAACAGAAGCACAGGACGGTGCTTCTGTTCCGCGCAAAAAAATAGAGCTTATAGATCTATAGTTCTATCTTTTTGTGGAACGGACGGATCACGGACCCATTCAAATTGCAGTCCCCAATGCACGTAACGGAACCAAAGAGGCCTTATGTTTCTTTTTCCTCACATGTAATGGCTATTACCCATAAAAACCTGAAGAAGACTGAAGTAACTGAAGGGAAACCACAGAAATTGAACGTATTTACCTGTTATTTTTTTGTGATGCGGCTCATACCTTTTAGCGTCAAGTGCAAATAAAACAACCCGAATCTGTCAGTTCTGCTTATGTTACATTATTTTCTATAAAGGAAACCTTGCAGTTTTACCATTCCGCAGACTATTTCAGCCCTGGCATTAGGCTACTGTCACAGCAGCGTTTTTGCTGGGTCCGTTATCCGTTATGATAATACAACAGTCTGCATGCTTCATGAATGGATCCAGTTGTATTATCTTTAAAGATCGTACCCATTCCTGAGCGGAGCGAGTGCTATAGCCACGAGGTGCCTGCTGTTTCATATAGCAGACACCCGCGGCTAATGTCTGCGACCAGCGGTAAAGCCAATCGCGGACATTTAACACTCAGATGCCGTGGTCCACGGTCTTTGAATGTTGAAAACATGTGTGTGTGTTTTGGCTCCCCCCGGCGGGGATCGTGGTGAGCCAGAGAGTGTTAACGCCAGCCCCTGTCCTTCTGTGTGACAGGAGGCTGCTGCTTAGCAGGGCTCCATAGAAATACAGTAAAACGCTCATAAACCGCAATGCTAGTGCATTACAGTCTATGAGAAAAGCAATCCAATGATTGCTTGTTATAAAAAGAAGTGTAAAAAAATGTTTTTATAAATTATAAAAAAAAAGAAAAAGAAAAGAAAATTCAATACAATCCCCCTTTCTTCAAAATGAAAAGAAAAAAAAATACATGAAAAAAATACACATCATAGGTATACCAGCATCCAAATATGCCTGTACTATTAAAATATAAAAATGTTATCCCATAAAGAAAAATGGCAAAAAGAAAAAAAAAAAGTCAAAATGGCAGATTCGGAGTTTTTTTGTCACTTCTCCTCCCACAATACATAAAATAAAAAGTGATCATTAAGTCGTAAAGACCCCAAAATTGTTACATTAAAAAGTACAGATAACCTCGCAAAAAAATGAGTCTTCACATAGCTCCGCACACATAACTACAAAAAAGTTATAGAGGTCAGAATATGGAGAATAAAAAATTTATTTAATTTTCACGTTTTTTTTTTTCAGTATAAAAACACAATAAAAAATATACATATTTGGTATTGCCAGATTCGTACTGACCAAGAGAATTAAAGTAACTGGTCAGTTTTATGATATAGGGGATGCATAACAACAAAACCACAAAAAACTGTTCTGGAATTGTGTTTTTTTCCAAGGGCCCTTAAGTGTTTATGACCTCTTAGTAAATTTGAGATAAGGGTTATTAGATGATCGGCACAAAGAGAAAGTAAAAAGTACGTTTCACACAGCTAGATAAACAGTTAACCCTTTGTGACAGAGCGGCTCAATATTTTTTAATAAAGACCAATTGAAAAATATATTTTTAGCCAAAAATGAGTAAAATGCAATCATAAAAAAAAAATGCCTCTGAAAGTGTACATAGCCTTTAACCACTTCAGCCCCCCTAGCTTAAACACCCTTAATGACCAGGCCACTTTTTACAATTCCGCACTACACTACTTTCACCGTTTATTGCTCCGTCATACAACTTACCACCCAAATGAATTTTACCTCCTTTTCTTCTCACTAATAGAGCTTTCATTTGGTGGTATTTCATTGCTGCTGACATTTTTACTTTTTTGCTATTAATCAAAAATTACCGAAATTTTTGCAAAAATGACATTTTTCACTTTCTGTTGTAAAATTTTTCAAAAAAACTACATTTCTATATAAATTTTTCTCTAAATTTATTGTTCTACATGTCTTTGATAAAAAAAATCCAATAAGTGTATATTTATTGGTTTGGGTAAAAGTTATAGCGTTTACAAACTATGGTGCAAAAAGTGAATTTCGGCATTTTGAAGCAGCTCTGACTTTCTGAGCGCCTGTCATGTTTCTTCAGGTGCTAGAATGTCAGGATAGTATGAATATCCCCAAATGACACCATTTTAGAAAGAAGACACCCCAAAGTATTCGCGGAGGGGCTTGGTGAGTTCATGTATCATTTCATTTTTTCACAAGTTAGCGGAAATTGACACTTTCTGAGAAAAAAAAAAAAAAAAGTTTCAATTTCTGATAACTTCTGGCAAAAAAAAAAAATCTCAGACGGACTCACTATGCCCCTCAGTGAATACCTTGGGGTGTCTACTTTCCGAAATGGGGTCATTTGTGGGTGTGTTTACTGTTCTGGCATTTTAGGCGGGGCTAAATTGTGAGCCGCCATGTAAAACCTAAAGGTACTCGTTGGAATTTGGGCCCTTTGCACTCAGGCTGCAAAAAGCGGCACTTATGTGGTATCGCCGTACTCAGGAGAAGTAGGGCAATGTGTTTTGGGGTGTATTTTTACATATACCCATGTTGGGTGAGAGAAATATCTCTGTAAATTGTCAACTTTGTATAAAATTTTTAAAAGTTGTCGTTTACAGAGATATTTTTCACACAAAGTATGGGTATATATAAAAATACACCCCAAAACACATTGCCCTACTTCTCCTGAGTACGGCGATACCACATGTGTGCCACTTTTTGCAGCCTGGGTGCAAAGGCCCTAAAACCAATGAGTACCTTTAGGATTTCACAGGGCATTTTTACGCATTTGGATTCCAGACTTCTTCTCACCCTTTAGGGGCCCCTAAAATGCCAGGACAGCATAAATACCCCACATGTGACCCCATTTTGGAAAGAAGACACCCAAGGTATTCTGTGAGGGGTATGGTGAGTTCATGTAAAATTTTATTTTTGTCACAAGTTAGTGGAATATGAGACTTTGTAAAAAAAAAAAAAAAAAAAAAAAACAATTTCCGCTGACTTGTGCCAAAAATAAAAATTCTGTGGACTCACCATGCCCCTCACAGAATACCTTGGGGTGTCTTCTTTCCAAAATGGGGTCACATGTGGGGTATTTATACTCACCTGGCATTTTAGGGGCCCCTAAAGTGTGAGAATCCAAATGCATAAAAATGGCCTGCTGAAATCCTAAAGGTACTCATTGGAATTTGGGCCCTTTGCATCTTGCCTGCAAAAGTGTCACACATGTAGCATCGCCGTACTCAGGAGAAGTAGGGTGATGTGTTTTGGAGTGTATTTTACATATACCCATGCTGGGTGAGAGAAATATCTCTGTATATTGACAACTTTGAATAAAAAATGTAAAAGTTGTCGTTTACAGCGATATTTCTACACCCAGTATGGGTATATGTAAAATACACCTCAAACACATTGCCCTACTTCTCCTGAGTACGGCGATACCCATGAGTGACACTTTTGCAGCCAAGATGCGCAAAGGGCCCTAAACCAATGAGTACCTTTAGGATTTCACAGGCCATTTTACGCATTTGGATTCTCACGCTTTAGGACCCCTAAAATGCCAGGTGAGTATAAATACTCCACATGTGACCCCATTGTGGAAAGAAGACACCCCAAGGTATTCCGTGAGGGGCATGGCGAGTTCACAGAAAAAAAATTTGGCACAAGTTAGCGGAAATTGTTTTTTTTTTTTTTTTACAGTCTCATATTCCACTAACTTGTGACAAAAATAACATTTTACATGAACTCCCCATACCCTCACAGAATACCTTGGGGTGTCTTCTTTCTAAAATGGGTCACATGTGGGGTTTTTGTACTGCCCTGGCATTTGAGGGTCTCCGCAATCATTACACGTATGGCCAGCATTAGGAGTTTCTGCGATTCTCCGTATATTGAGCATACGGGTAATGAGATTTTTTCCGTTCAGCCTCTGCGCTGAAAAAAAAAAAAATGAACGGCACAGATTTTTCATTCGCATCGATCAATGTGGATGAAAAATCTCTGCCAAAATCAGTGACTGCGGTGCGGTGGGCTGGGCGCTAGCTACCTAACAAGTAGCTAACTAACTGGCGGTGATAAGGGACCCTTATGCCCCATTCACACGTCCGAAATTCTGTTTGCGAGCGAATTGCGGACCCATTCATTTCTATGGGGACAGACTTTGTCCCGCTCGGATCGGAATTACGGATCCGCGCTTCCGAGTCTGCACTTCCGTTCCGCAAAAATATAGAACATGTCCTATTCTTGTCCGCAATTGCGGACAAGAAAAAGCATTTTCTATATAGTTCCGGCAATGTGCGGATCTGTAAAATGCGGAAAGCACATTGCCGGTGTCCGTGTTTTGAGGATCTGCGGATCGGATCCGCGGATCCGTGAATCCACGGATCCGTGAATCCACGGATCCGCAAAACACATATGGACGTCTGAATAAAGCCTTACAAGGGGTGTGATCAATGACAGGGGGTGATCAGGGGTCTAGATGGGGTGATCAAGGGGTTAATAGGTGAGGGGGGTGGGGGGTAAGTGTAGTGTTTGGTGCAACTTTTACTGTGTTACCTGGTCCTCTGGTGGTCGATCCCAGAAAATGGGACCACCAGAGGACCAGGTAGCAGCTATATCAGACGCTGTTCATAAAACAGCGTCTGATATAGCTGTTTGATGCGTTATATCGCATCTACAGCCTGCCAGCGATTGATCATCGCTGGCAGGCTGTAGTCCAACTCTCGAGCCAGCTTCACTGTGAGCAGCGCGCAGCGCCGCGCGTTCACAGGAACTCTCGCGTCTCGCGAGATGACGCCCCGGCGCGTCCAAACAGAAGATCCCGGCCGCCCGCAGGACGCAATCCTGCGTACGGCGGTCGGGGACTGGTTAAGTGTTAGTATGGGTGCAAGGCAATTAAGACATACACATTTTAGAGATACAACTGGCCAAGTCATGTACAAGTGTGAAAGGTGTGTGGTGATGTGTACAGTATAATTACTGGGAGGCGTGTATATCCCACCCGGATACCTCAGCTGGGTGAGATAACTGAAATCCAGAAAGCTGCAGTGGTTTCAGCAAAGTGTAGTTTTGTCTACATGTTGTTCTGGGATGGATATCATGTGGACTGAGCGATAGGTTTGGTAGTAGGATCTGCCAGTTCACACCGTCCTTCTACATGTATTGTCTTTTGCGGGAGGTGATCGCAGGTGAGGCCTGCTGCTGTAATCAAAGAGGGATAAAACAACCCTCTGTGTATGACTTGGAAGAGCGAAAGGCTGAGAAAGCCTGAGAGAGAGGGGAGCCTGAGATGCTCTGTGTGGTCTCAGCCAGGAGGGCTGAGGAGCCACAAGGCTTTGTAAAGCCTGAGGTTTGGGGGGCCCAGCGACACCTACAGAAAGAGGGTCGCACGGTCAGAGTCGGGAGGACTTTTGGACCATCTCCTCCAAGGGTGTTAGTGTGGTCACAGCTTGGAGGCTGCTGGACGTATATGGCTGAGGAAGCCGGATCTAATCCCGTGTGTGAGCGGTGCTCTATAGGTGAGGAAGAGAGAACACGTGTATAAGGTTGAGCACAGATGGGCAAGTATTTATTTTCAACGTTTATACAAGTAGAGCCCCCCCGACAGAGTGGAGAGGGTGTCAGCAGTAAGTTTGTGTTGACGTCACTGATTATTTTGCCTTTCCTCTGATCCGTCAGAACAATAACCCGCAAGAAACGGATCCTGTCTGTGGTGCACCCGCCTTCACCCAGTCAGCATTTGGTCAATAATCCATCAGTATTGCTAAAGCCCAAAAAAAAAATGGAGTAGATCCAAAACAGGAATATGGAATATTTGAATGTTTTCTATGTTTTGTACCCACTCCTGCTTTTGGCTACCAAATCATAAGCCAATTCTGATGCAAAATAGGGACCATGTCATGCAGGCCTTACAGCTGTTAAATAAACATGATCCGTTGTGCGTCTTATTTTTCCTTCCTTCTGACAGATCAGAAGAAGGGTCAAATAAATGGTGATGTCAGCCAGGCCGAAAGGCAAAATAGTGCCCCAGTCATGAAGTGGGGTGGGTGGGAACAGCATGAGAAGTCAACAGAGTAGCCCTATGACATAGTGGTGAGGTGGAAGCTACATGAGGAGACCACAGAGTGGCTCAATGACAGAGTCTGGAGGTGGCAGCAGTATCAGGAGGAGGCCACAGAGTGCCACAATGACAGTGTGGAGGTGGCAGCAGCATAAGGAGGAGGCCACAGGGTGGGACAATGACAGTGTGGAGGTGGCGGCAGCATCAGGAGGCCACAGAGTGGCACAATGACAGAGTGTGGAGGTGGCAGCAGCATCAGGAGGCCAAAGAATGGCACAATGACAGTTTGGAGGTGGCAGCAGCATCATCAGGAGGCCACAAAGTGGCACAATCACAGTGTGGTGGTGGCAGAAGCAGCATCAGGAGGCCACTGAGTGGTAAGGTGACATAATGTTGAGGTAGCAGCAGCATCAGGAGACCACAGAGTGGCAAGGTGACATAGTGTGGAGGTGGCAGAAGCATCAGGAGACCACAGAGTGGCAAGGTGACATAGTGTGGAGGTGGCAGAAGCATCAGGAGAGAGTGGCAGAGGGCCTGCTGCTGATCTGACCATCTAAAACATTATGGGCGAGGGCCTGCTGCCGAGCTGACCATCTAAAACATTATGGGCGAGGGCCTGCTGCAGAGCTGACTATCTAAAAAAAATTGGGGCTGAGGGTCGGCTGCTGAGCTGACCATCTAAAAAATTAGGGGTGATGGTCTGCTGCTAAGCTGACCCTCTAAAACATTAGGGGTGAGTGCCCACTGATGATCTGACTATCTAAAACATTAGGGGCGAGGGCTTGCTGGTGACCATCTAAAACATTATGAACAAGAGCCTGCTGGTGAGTGGTGACCCCCAAAAACATTATGGTTGAGGGCCTGTTGGTGACCCTCAAAAACATTATGGGTGAGGGCCTGCTGGTGACCCTCAAAAACATTATGGGCGAAGGGAAGCTGAGCTGACCCTCTAAAACATTAGGCGCGAGGGCAGCCTAATAAGCAGGTTGATATGATGGAGGAGGAAGAGGAGGACGAGAAAAGGGAGATTGAACCATATACCCTTTTAAGTGGTGGAAGGGGTGCATGGAAATACAGTGTATTCAATACACAATAACAGCCACAGTTAGAGTGCCTTTATGTTTAGCCGCTTTACTCTGGTGGAGTAGAGAAGTCAGGGGCAATTCAGGCCTTGTTCATTTTTATAGGAGTCAACCGGTCAGCGTTTTCAGTTGACAGACGGATGCATTTATCAGTTATTATGCCCCCAGCAGCACTAAATACACGCTCTGACAAAATGCTGCCGGCAGGGCAGGCCAGCACCTCCAAGGTGTAGAGCGCCAGTTCGTGCCACGTGTCCAGCTTGGACACCCAATAGTTGGAAGGCACAGAGGGATCACTGAGGCTGCTGACATGGTCTGCTACGTACTCCTTCACCATCTTCCAAAGTTTTTCCCTCCTTGTGACATTAGGCCATGCATCAGGTTGAGGGTGCTGGCAAGGTGTCATAAAACTGTCTCAGGCCTTGAAGAGTGTTGCCCTGCCTCTGTTGGAACTGCTGTGTGTTCCCCTCGTCTCCCCTCCTTGGTTGGCCAAGGAACTATGTACCTGCAGCCAGCGTTGTCAGCTGGAGATTTTTGGAACAATTTTTCCACAAGGACCTTCTGGTATTGCACCATTTTGCTCGTCCCCTCCACCACAGGAATGAGAGATGAGACGTTCTCCTTGTAGCAGGGTCGAGAAGGGTGAACAACCAGTAATCGGTGTTGGCCAAAATGCGTACAATGCGAGGGTCATGGGAAAGGCAGCCTAACATAAAGTCAGCAAAGTGTGCCATAGTCCCAACAGATAAGACTCTGCTGTCCTCATCAGGAGGATGACTCTCAATCTCCTCATCCTCTTCCTCCTCTTCTACCCATCCACGCTGAACAGATGGAATAAAACTTCCATGGGTACTACCCTATGTAGCGGAGGCAACCGTCTCCTGCTCCTCCTCCTCCTCATCCAATTTGCGCTGAGAAGACGAACTGAGGGTGGTCTGGCTTTTACCCTGTGTACTGTCTTCCCCCATTTTCACCTCTTCCCCATGCAAAGCATCTGCCTTAATTGTGAGCAGCGAGCGTTTGAGTAGACACAGAAGTGGGATGTTTATGCTCATAATAGCGTTACGCTCACCATCTGTGTTGATTTATCAAAGTTGCGTAAAACTTCACAGAGGTCAGACATCAATGCCCACTCGTCGCTTGTGATAAGCCGAAGCGGATTGAAAAGGCGATGACCATGTTGCAGCTGGTATTCCACTACTGCCCTCTGCTGCTCACAAAGCCTGGCCAACATGTGGAACGTCGAGTTCCAGCGCATGCTCACGTCGCACAACAGTCGGTGAGCTGGCAATTGCAAGCGCTGCTGCAACATTGCCAGACCAGCGGAAGCTGTCGATGACTTGCGGAAATGGGCACACACACGGCGCACCTTCACCAGTAGCTCAGGCAAATTGGGGTAGGTTTTGAGAAACCGCTGAATCACTAGGTTGAACACGTGGGCGAGGCATGGTATGTATGTGAGCTTGCCGAGCTCCAAAGCTGCCACCAAGTTATGGCCATTATCAGACATAACCATGCCTGGTTGTAGGTTGAGTGGTGAGAGTCTCAGTCTGGTCTCTTATCCCCTGCCACAGCTCTGCAGCGGTGTGCTGTTTGTCACCTAAGCAGATCAGTTTAGGCACGGCCTGTTGCCGCTTCTCCGCTGCAGTGCTACACTGCTTCCAGCTACTGACTGATGGCTGACTGGTGCTGCAAGATGAGAATTCAGAGGTTGAAGTAGAGGAGGAGGCGAAGGAGGAGAAGGGGGGGTTGCAGACACTAACGTAGGTGGCAGTGGAAACCCTGATGGAAGTAGGGCCCGAAATCCTTGGCGTCGGTAGCACCTGTACCATCCCAGAGTACAACTCGCTCCCGGCCTCCACAACGTTCACCTAGTGTGCCGTCAGGGAAATTTAGCGTCCCTGGCCAAAAGCACTTGTCCATGTGTCAGTCGTTAAGTAGACCTTCCCAATAACTGCGTTGGTCAGGTCACGGGTGATTTTACGGGACACATGCTGGTATAAGGCTGGGACTGTGAAAAATATTGGCGGCTGGGGACAGAGTACAGTGGGACAGCCGCCGCAATCAGGCTGCGTAAAGCCTCAGTGTCCACAAGTCTAAATGGCAACATTTCCAGGGCCAGCAATTTTGAAAGGTGCGCATTTAGTGCTATGGCCTGTAGGTGGGTGGCTGGGTATTTGCGCTTTCGTTCAAAGGCCTGGGGTATAAACATCTGTACGCTGTGCTGGGACACAGAAGTGGATGTGCTAGCTGACAAGGCTTGCAAAGGTCCAGGTGTATGGCGGGAGGCATCCGGGCCTGTGTCTCAGACATGGGATTGGCCAGCACGTAACACAGGGGAAGAGGAGGCAGTGTTGTGACCCACAGACACTGATTGTGGACCCAGGTGTTCAGCCCACCTATTAGGGTGCTTTGAAGCCATGTGGCGGATCATGCTGGTGGTGGAGAGGTTGCTAGTGTTCACACCCCTGCTCATTTTGGTATAGCAAATGACAATTCTTTTATCGACCGCACTTTCCTCAAAAAAGCGCCAGACTGCAGAACACCTACCCCTTGGCAAGGGAGATTTCCACAAGGGGGTGCTCCGGGGAACAGTTGCAGGCCTGTTTGGTGTGGCCCGCCTTCTCCCTTTTGCCACCCCACTGCCTCTTCCAGCCTGTTACGGTGCTGCGGATCCCTCCTCCTCTGTACTACTGTCCTCGCTCGGCTTGCCATCTTCCCAGGTTGAGTCAGTGACTTCATCGTCCACCACCTCCTCTTCCACTTCCTCACTCTGGTCATCCTCCTGACTTGTTGACCTAACAATAACGACAGTTACTGAAACTGTGTCTCATCCTCATCATGAACCTCTTGAGACACTAATTGCGGTTGTCTTATTGGCAACTGTGTCTCATCATCATCATTCACCTCGTAATACACTAATTGCAGTTCCCCACCATCATCTCCTGACTGTGGATGCTCAAGAGTTTGGGAATCATGGCACAAGATCTCCTCCTGTCCCTCTTCAAGTGAGTTTGGCGAGAGGCCCAATTTAAGGAATGGCGATGAAAAGAGCTCCTCGGAATATCCGAGTGTGGGATCACTTGTTTGCCAAGACTCTCCATGGCGGGAGGAAGGAGGATCAGGGTGAGGATTCTGTTGACCAGACTCTTGGCTACTGAGACATGACTTTGTCGAAGACAGGGTGGTGCTTAACCGACTGGAAGCATTATCTGCTGCAATCCAACCGACCACCTGATCGCGCTGGTCTGACTTCGGGAGTGGTGTCCTGCGGCACCCTGCAAACTGGGACATGAAGCTAGGTATCGTGGATGAGTGTGTTTCTTGTGCTCTGGCAGCAGGCACAGTTTCACCGCGCCCAGGGCAACGGCCTCTTTGTGCACCATCAGCAGCACGGCCACTTCCCCGTCCTTTACTACTCGCCTTGCGCATATTAAATGGTATATATGCTTGCAAATATGTCACACGTACAGTAGCGCAGGTTTTGTAAATGTATGGGCAAATAAAGTACACAGAATGTCACAGATATTTTTAGGATGCGCACACGTTATACAGGAGGGATAGCGCAAGTAATGTTGCTGTCACCACCGGCTAATAAAAAATTACACTGAATAAATGTCACTGATATTTAGGATGCGCACATGTTATACAGGCGGTATAGCATAAGTAATATCGCTGTCACCACCGGCTAATAAAAAATTACACTGAATTACTGTCACTGATATTTAGGGTGGGCAAACGTTACACAGGAGATGTAGCACAGGTAATGTCGCTGTCACCAGCAGCGAAAAAAATTACACTGAATGTCACTGATATTTCGGATACACAAACGTTATACAGGAGATGTAGCGCAGGTAATGTAACTGTCCACAGCGGACACCGTCTATAGAAAAAGTACACTGGATGTCACAGATATTTTTAGGCTTTTGGGTCTAAAACAAGTAAAAAAAATTAAATATTCCTATTTCACTCCCTACACTATCTCTCCCTTCTACTCTCCAGCTCTCCCTAACTAAGACTGAGCCGAACACGTGTCATTGGGTGTCATGCGTGGCTGCCAACAAACGTGTGGGGAGGAGACTCGAGCATCACGCTCGAGCACACGAGGTATTCGGCAGAACACCGCGATGTGCCAAGCATCGCAATGTTCGAGCCGAACTAGTGTTCGGCCGAGCATGCTCACCCAACACTAGTAGAAATATTTCCTTGTAATAAACCCTGTTAATGTCTGTATCAAACAGCACTTGCACCCCAATAACAGGGTGGGTTTTATGGCAATTTGGATCAGCAGTCAGTGCAGCAAGGTGTAATAGGATTGTTCCTATTACCCAGGCTGTAAACTCCCCTACCTTCCTAGCACTGTCCCTAGCGCCTGCTGATGTCTCTCCCTGCACTAAGTACACTGGAAAATGACTGAATCTAAGATGGCTGAGGCTATTTAAAGGGCTGTGACATCACAGGGCTAGATGGCTGCTGATTAGTTGCATTCATGGCATTGTGGGTGATCCCTCGTTCCCTTGCTCCATGTCCTAACACTTGCAGCAGCCATTTTAGGGAAAAATGCGATTCGTTACCACAAAGCATGAGGAAAATCGGATTCGGTACGAATAAAATTTTTACTGAAATTCAGATCGAATTCCACCTTGTCAACTTCGATACGCTCATCTCTAGTACAGATCATCCACATGCAAAAAGTCTCACAATCAGCTCTATAGATCGTCAAACAGTCAGCCAAATTGTTATATAAGTGTGAAAGGTGCTGTGAACTGTTTATCCTTCTACAAGAAAAAAAAGTCCCTACACACCTTGCTAGGCCTTGTGATCCTGGACAGTCTATAAGTGTTTCTCCAGCTTTCCTTCAGGGATTGTCCTCCCATCATGAATGATATTTCTTCTAAAGCTAAACTGGTATCTTTTCTGAATGGCAGCTGATCTAAAATGGAAGAGGCTGATGCAATCCTGACTAGAACCTCCTCCCTCAGAGGAGAAAGGGCATAATTAACTAAACAGTGCCACCTACAGACAGATTTTTGGAATACATACAAAGCATAATACAAAGCATGAACATATTAAATAACATCAAATCAAGAACAATTTGCAACTACCCTGTTCTGGGGTACAGCACATACACCACCTTAGTCTGTGATTCAGACCAAACATGCCTGAAGTCTATGGGTCTGTGAAAACTAGGGACAAAAAATGGATGGCATCCATGTTCTAGACTGACTATTGGTAGGAAATGCTCCGAAAATTACCTTTTCAAGCTAGCAATACATGTGAATGACACACAGAGGACACAAACAGACACGTGGACACAGACATTTTTATGAATGAAACACTGACCGTCTTGTCACGGACATCATAACTGACATGGGTGTTTATAAGAGGCCTTAGACTTGGAATCCAAAGCAATTATTGGTTGTGTGACGTGTGTCATGGCCAAGATTATTGCGTAGAATCAGTTTTACGTTATTGGTAGAGCTTGGTAGCAAACTTCTAACACTGCATATACATGTACTTTCATGCACCTCCTGGTTAACATTAATTATAATAATTACACTGCGTGATATCGCAGTGGAGCCCAGACTTGACGGACAAAACACTTTCGTCACCTTGTAGATACTACAAAGTGTGGGTTATTGGGGCATCCTTGCTGTAAGGCTACTTTCACACTAGCGTTTTTTGCGAATCTGCCATGGATCTGCAAAAACGCTTCCGTTACAATAATACAACCGCATAGTCAGTCATGAATGGATCCGGTTGTATTATGTCTTATATAGCCATGACTGATCCATCATGAACACCACTGTAAGTCAATGAGGGACGGATCCATTTTCAATTGTGTTAGAGAAAACTGATCTGTCCCCATTGACTTAGGCCTCATACACACGACCGTATGTGTTTTGCGGTCCGCAAATTGCGGATCCGCAAAAAAAAGGATGACGTTCCGTATGGCATCCGTTTTCTTTGCGGATCCGTTATTTTTGCGGATCCATTGTAATATTGCCCATCCTTGTCCGCAAACTAGAAAAAATAGGACATGCTCTATTTTTTTGCGGAACGGAAAAACGGACACATGGAAACGGAATGCACACTGAGTACCATCTGTTTTTTTTGTGAACCCATTGAAATGAATGGTTCCGCTTATGGTTCGCAAGAAAAACGGAACGGACATGGAAAGAAAATACGTTCGTGTGCATGAGGCTTTACATTGTGTGTCAGGACAGATCCGTCTTGCTCCGCACCACACCGCGGACAGAAAAGCGCTGCTTGCAGCGTTATTCTGTCCGCGATGGGAGCACAACCAAACGGAACAGAATTCATTCTGGTGCATTCCGTTTCGTTCAGTTCAGTTTTGTCCCCATTGACAATTAAAGGGGACAAAACTGAAGCGTTTTCTTCAGCTATTGAGAGCCTATCACAGATCTCAATAGCGGAAATGAAAACGCTAGTGTGAAAGTAGCCTAACATTGTCTGGCTGCTGACTGCTCTGATTGAATTAAGGCGGTGATGAGAATAATGCGGGGCACGCTCTTGTTCTGCGGCTCGATATGCTTATTTAATTTTCTGTCCAAACCGACTCGCACACAAATTGGAAACAGCTGCAATTTTGTGATTCAGTAGCTGCTGTAGCCCACCCCCACCCACTGCGACGTCACACCAGCCCCCAAAGAAACAATAGGTCATTATGTAGAAATCACATTACTGACTTCCATCTGACCACAGGAGGGCATATATGTTGTACTGATAATCACATAGGATCAGCCACACTGTGACACGTCAGATGACAGATTTCATCACTGGTCACAAAAAAATTATTGTAATTTAAAAATTGACATCAAACCTGAAGTGAATAAAAATCTTTGTCACTGCTACACCAGTGAAAAATATGGCTGTCATACTGAACCCCATGTAATGAAGCTGCTGCACAACTTCTGACATTTGGGTCAGAGGCTTCTCACATACATTAGCATTGGAGGAGAGGTTGGGAAATGCCTTTAAGGGGGCAGGTTAATTTTGCTCTTTTAGTCATCTTTCTCCAAAGTTTTTATTTATTTAAAGTTTAAGGCAGAGGACGCAGAGATGGTTGAATTCACACTTGCACTTGAATGGTCACAATATGGTGACATAATCGTGCCTGCTGGGCAGGGGTGCACCACCAATGAGGCGAGGTGCACCACCAATGATTGCCTTAGGCAGTGCAACGGACGCCTCCCCCTGGGGCCTTCTATGTAATGTGTCCCAGGTACAGAAATGCCGAGTGGTATGTTGTGGCCTAAAATGTCCCTTTATTTGTGTCACGGTGCTCCTACCTGGATACGGCTGGACCCCAAGCTTTGGCTCCAAAGCAATAAATAGGGGGAATAATTGAGGGATTTGAAGGAAATAACCTTGTATGAAGTTGAACAGCAGCTTTACTTGAATAAACGTTTGTCAGAAACAATCTTCAAGCTTTGTCTTGGTCCCAGCCGGCTTTAGCATTAAAACTGGCCGGCAAACTCGACTCTGCTACATCTGTTTCTCTCTGGCTCTGCTGTACTGACAGGCTGGCTGTATAACTGTATGCTGCACTTCGCTTTGTAGTGGTCTGTCTCTAGATTGGGCCAGGGAACTTTCCTCTTGGTTCCTGAGGCCCTAAGCTTTGGCCTTCATGGCCAGCAGAGCTCTGGCTGGCTTGGACACCTCCAGCAGAGAAGTGCCTTGCACACCTGTACCCTAGCAGGGGATAAGCTAGACTAAGGCCTCTTTCACATGGGCGTCATGTTTGACGTCCGGACAAGAGGCGGGTGCGTTGCGGGAATATGCGCGATTTTCCTGCGCGGGTGCAAACGGTTGTAATGCGTTTTGCACGCGCGTGAGAAAAATCGCCATGTTTGTTACCCGGACCCGAAGCTGGGTAATCTTATGGTAAGATGGACCATGTGATTGGACCATGTGATGTGACGTCATCACAGGTCCTTTAGTTCTTAGCTGATGCTGGGAAAGAGAGGGCAGATCGCAACTACGCGATCAAGTGGCTAAGGTAAGTTAACTTTTAATATTTTTAACCCCTTCCTCTTCATTTTACTATGCATTCTTTATTAAGAATGCTATTATTTTCCCTTATAACCATGTTATAAGGGAAAATAATAAAGATCGGGTCCCGTTGCTAAGCAACCATGTGGGAAAATCGCAACGCATCCGCACTTGCTTGCGGATGCTTGCGATTTTCCCGCAGCCCCATTCACTTCTATGGGGCCTGCGTTGCTTGAAAAACGCACAAAATAGAGCATGCTGCGATTTTCACGCAACGCAGAAGTGATGCGTGAAAATCACCGCTCATGTGCACAGCCCCATAGAAATGAATGGGTCCGGATTCAGTGCGGGTGCAATGCGTCCTCCTTACGCATTGCACCCGCGCGGAAAACTCGCCCGTGTGAAAGGGGCCTAACTCTCACTGGTCCCCACCCTTCCTGCAGGAAGTGGGACTCGCCCACTCCAACACAGAGGGCGGCACAGAATGAAATGGAAAGTTCCATTCTATCTAAGTATAGCTCTGCCATTTACGCTGCCATCTGCTGGTGAACCAGGCGCATTACATGAACAGTTACATAACATTAGAAATGCACAGTGTATAGGACCTGAACAAAATACATAAGATGACGTTTTGTTAGCCCATTAGAGATAATAGCAGGGTGCAGAAGTGGTAATGCCACTCTGGGGCATTACAGCAGCACCAGGTAGGGGTAAGACGGGTCAGCAGAAGGGGGAATAAATGTTTCTGCAGTATAGTATTGGGAAGCACAGTGGGCACAGTATGTGGCGCTATATTACCCTGTATGTTTTGTAGCTCTGTATGTAATGTTTTTCAAGTATGTCTTTAACAGAAGGGCTGGAAGGAAGGGGTTAGGTTAAGAAATTGGCATGGGGGGTTGGGGTGCCGTTTTAGTTTTTGCCTCAGACAGCAGAAAGGCTAGGTGCACCCCTGCTGCTGGGTGCAACCCAGCTGATCATTTGCCGCCAGTGCACTCTTGTGCTGACCACGCTTGTGCTTGCAGGACGCCCTGGCAAGCCCCTAAGGAGCCGGAGTGGAGGATAGAATTGGTAGTGGGGAAGTGAGGAGAATAGAAGAATAAATGTCTCTCTTTACTGAGGTGCAAACTCACAGTACTCTCTTTACTGAGGTGCAAACTCACACGACAGCAAAACACAGTTCCAACTGTATGCAGTGAAATTCATCCTAGATAGCAATGATTTCAGCATAGGCGGGAGTCATGGCTCTATCTGTCCTGCAGAATCTATGGCAGGCAATAGTACTGTTTCTATGGTTGCTGTAATGTCCATTGACGGATACAGACAAGTCATGTCCAGGTGTGAAGTGTGTCTTAACAGTGTCCCTCACTTAGGGTGGCCAGATGTCCGGTTTTAGGATGGACAGTCCGGTTTTCTGGCTCCCTGTACTCCGTCCGGCACAGGGATGTCCTCCTTTTTAGCAGCTCACGCTTAGACAGCAGCACTATGCTAACTGAGCGTGAGCCAACTTTCCCACCAAAAAATACCGGCCAGGTTAAGCCACACCCCAAAGGGGGTGTTGTTGGGGGCGTGGCTTAACACACGGTGTTAAGTCGCTGTCATACTGTGGCTCACAATAATGGTTCATGCCCACGACCATGTGGCGGCCAGGCCTGTGCTGCGGTCCGCAATTCACGGGCACTGACCATGGGGGTGCCGCATGCGGATCGCGGACCCATTCACTTGCATCTGACGGTCCGCACCTTAAAAAAGTAGTGCATGCACTACTTTCTTGCAGTGTGGAGGCACGGACAGAAAACCCACGGAAGCACTCTGTAGTGCTTCCGTGGGGTTCTGATCAATGCCTCCGTTCCGCACTGCACCGTATCTCCCGGATTGCAGACCCATTCGAGTGAATAGTTCCGCATCTGTGATGCGGTGCCAGAACGTCCGGGGCCTGAATATTGCGGACCCGCTGTTTATGGGCCGCAATACGGGCCCGGCCACCGCACGGTCGTGGGCATGAGCCCTAATATTAATGCCCCCATTAGTGCTGCCCAGAATTAATAATGCCCCCATTAGTTCCCCCCAGCATTAATAATGACCCCATTAGTGCCCCCCAGCATTAATATTGCCCCCCGTAGGCCCCCCAGTAATAGTTATGCCCCCATTAGTGCCCCCTAGAATTAATACTCCCCTTTAGTGCCCCTGTAATATTAATGCCCCCGTTAGTGCCCCCCAGTAATAGTAATACCCTCATTAGTGCACCCCAGAATCAATTTCCCCAAGTAAGTGTTATGGCCCCATTAGTGCCCCCCAGTAAAAATAACAACCCCATTAGTGCCCCCAAGTTAGAACAATGCCCCCATTAGTTCCCCCAGTTAGAATAATGCCCCCCATTAATTCCCCCAGTCAGAATAATGCCCCCATTAGTGCCCCCAGTTAGAATAATGCCCCCCTTTAGTGCCCCCAGTTAGAATAATCCCCCCCCTTCCCCATTTGTGCCCCCTTCTCTGCCTACTGTTCTTGATGGGCGCAGCGGTATTTGTCCAGCCCATTTTTTCCATATCTGGCGGGTTTCTGCCGGATCTCTGCTGGTCCTTAGTAATGGGGCTGGAGGGCATTCTGGCAGCATCTTGCAATGCCGGATCCAAAGATTTCGAAACTCTATTGTGAGACTAGTTTTATACTGATGTATTTAGCTCATAGAGGTCTACACTTATACATTGTAACAAACCCTCAGTTGTGTGAGAAGTATTACATCGGATTTCAGATTAAATCTAGAAGGTTTCTATTCACTGGTAACATGCAGGGATCCTGAAATATATATTCGTTGCGGACGAGTTTGCATTCCACAGAGAATACGATTCTCAGCATTTTAGAGTTTTTTCACGCTGAGTTTGGCCTAGACATGGAAAATGAAATAACTGCGGGCAGCATGTAATTGGTGAGACACAAGGTATCCAGTGGCTGCCCTGTTTCCACGCTGACTGCGCCCACGCCCTCGCAGGCCGTCTGTACGCCTTTGTTTGGGCCCACAGTACAATGGCTAGGTAGGAATTGCTCAGGAACTTGTTCCAGCTGCGGTTTCCACTTTGTTAGACACAGTGGAGCCACAAATCTATCTTGTCCATAAGAATGAAGGGGGAACGTTTAAAGTGACTGTAACTCTGGATTTATGGTCCACAGGAGCCGAATCTCAATGTCTTTATTCTGATTAGAGCCAGATGCCGCTAACAATGTCAGTGTTATGGCGAAACTGCAGGTGTGGGAATAGATCCTTCTGCTCGGGACGCTCGGCAATCAGCCTTGCGGTTTGTGCCTGCTCTCAACTCCAAGCTTTCAATTACAGTGACAATGGGATTGTTGTTCTCCGCCATTAGATCATGTGTCATGTAAATGAATAGGAATATACAAGGTGATTAGGGCCATAACCCCATGTGTTCAGCATTACGGAGGGGTGGAGCGGAGCATGCTGCTCACTTCCCCATTAACTTTTTATTATTTTGGCTTATCAGTAGATTTTCACATTTTTGCATTTATTAAATAAAGAAAAAAAAATCCACTCAGCTCATCCAACAGCAATAAAAGACTGCGGTACTAGAACGTAGGCCGCCATGATGGGTTCCAGAGCCCCAGCTGGTACGTGCTCTAGGGGTAAACTTACAACACCCTAAACAATTGCAGTTACTTTTGTCCAGTATCCACAGCTGCGTCTAACATTCTGCCTTAAAAAATGGCGGCTATTTCCCAATCAGTGTCCGCACTGTAGTAAGCGGTATGCCGCCATCCTGTATACAGTGACCTGGATTGCTTATGCAGATGTTTCGATGCTGATGCTACCAGCAAAGATAGGAGTTGGTTAATAACGGAATTGCGTGTCTTCTTTTTCATGAGGGATTTTATTTTCCGGAGCTTGCACGCACATGGCAGAGGTTTCCTGGTTTTATTGCCGCTTTCTGATGTATTAAACAAACGTGTGGAGTAAAATCTGCTCCCGTCTTCTCCTTTATGACCATCCTGGAGCAGCAGATCCTCCAATAGTTATAGACGGAGGAGTGTGTGGACATGTATATATTTGTGTGTAATGTACAGTAAGGAATGTGGCTGGGAGAGGCAGGGGGCATTGTTCTGGGTGCGGAATCTCTCTTCCTTGGCCAGAGTATTAGGTCCAGCACATTGAACCCTTTATGGCCTGGCTACATGTTTAATTATGCTGCGTAGACAACCCGCTGTGAGCTTAACAGACTTTTACCTGAACTGATACACTGTAACAAACCTTCAGTTGTGAGAAGTATGTATT
The DNA here is from genome assembly GCA_033119425.1 of Bufotes viridis. Taxonomy (NCBI): domain Eukaryota; kingdom Metazoa; phylum Chordata; class Amphibia; order Anura; family Bufonidae; genus Bufotes; species Bufotes viridis. The sequence continues at coordinate 444,101,872 of CM065590.1, read as the reverse complement.
TAACCATGAAGTGTTTTTTCGTTTCTACGTGTAAACCGAAATATTTCCATTCACTGACAGCGAGCAATTTACCCACAAAAGGGGAGACCTGTCAAGAATGGTGTTTTATTCATTGGGCTTGAATCAAGGGACACTGGAAGCAAACTGTGCCAATATTATTTAAGGAGTTTTCCAAGTGTTTAAAACGGATGCCCTATGCATAGGATAAGTCATCAGTATCTGATCGTTGGGGGTCCAACACCCAGGACTCCCACGATCAGCAGTTTGCGGACCACCATGGCCTCTTCCTAGGTGAGCGACGTCACATTCATTGGTCTCAGTAAATGGGGCTGAGCTGAAATACCAAGCACAGCCGCTATACAATGGACAGCCCTGCAGCCTCTTCAAACAGCTGATTGGCGGGGGTCCTGGGTGTTGGACCCCCGAAGATCTGATATTGATGACCTATCCTGCTGCTGTGCCATCACTGCCTTAACTCCACCCTGCCAAGCACAGGAAGTTAACTGAGTCACCTATACACGGAGCAGTAAGGATTCAGGGTTCCTGTGCCTGGGGAAAATAAACCATTAGCATGACCCCATATCAAGAGAAGTGGGTACGGAGTAAAAAGACTCTGCCTCAGGTCCACAAGGTACTGTAAAAGCAAAAATTTGGTTGGCACTACAATTCAAACAATGGTATGGTGCTCAGTGATGGGGCAAAGCCCAGGTATAATTAAATTCTGTAAATCACGGCCCACATCATCATGGTCGCCATCATCTTCACATATCATCTATTTTCTTGTCCTGATGAACCAATGACCATCTTCAATGGGGAAACGCGTCGGGACTTATAGTGACAAACTTTTGAGAAACATCTGAGGGCCTTCTAGGGTCCATAAATTTAAACCAGCACACCTTACAATCCACAGCCCTATGCACGGAACGAGCCAAGCCAATCGCTCTTGTAGAATATAGGAAGAAAAGATGGTTCCAGCACTTGTAATAACTCAGTTGCCTTTATTTCTTACTTGTAGCATGTACTCACATGGACACAAACCTTCACCCCAGCATGGTTGACGCGTTTCGAACACAGGTGTGTTCTTAGTCGTAGCCTTCCAGGGTATTTTCAGGGTTTAGCCACCGAAAAGTGGGGTCGCCCCTTTCGGGGCGGGTGCTCCGCTTTAAGGCAGGGATAGCCAAAAGGGACACCCAGGGACAGTTTATCTCCCGAGATCATACCTTACGGTGGCAAGCCCGTGAGCATCTTTTCCGAAAGACTACAGGAATCGTGAGTAAATGGAACTCACGTTGCCCACTGATTTTTCTGCGTAGTATTGTATATGTATATCCACTGTGGTAAGGTGCAAGGTACTGTGGTCGACGGGAGGTACGTGTCACCGAGGTTCCTGGCCTCGGTGAGGTAAGAGCCGGATTTTTGGTGTGTCAGCAGCAGCTAGTGCTGCTTGACACCTTGCTATTTAGTTTGGCTGCAAAGCCAATCCGGGCCGGCTCTTACTGGGAGTAGGCAAAGAGTTGGGTGGGTGCCTACTCCCCACGGTCCAGGCCGGGTTTTCCAGGGCCTTTATAACACAGCCAGCAGCTGGGTGTGGAGGGTGTGATTGTCCTGGAGCTGCTGTTAGACTGTTTCACTTGTGTTTGGAAGTTCTCTGGGCTGGAAGCAAGAGCCCAGCAAGGAGGAGTGCAGACGACCTGGAAGCCTGACGGCGACTGTCTTACGGCTGGACTGACAGCCAGGTGTGAACCTGCATCTAAAAACCTCCCAGGTGACTGGAGCCTGTTTTGGACTGTCTTGTTTTTCCGCTTGATTTCTTATGTGTGTGAATTAACACCAAGAGACTGTTTTATTTTTGTGCAAGTGTGAATAAAACACTGTTTATTGCACTATCTGGACTCCCTGTTTTGCCTCTATACTGCACCCGCACTGCTATCTACCAGAGCGACTCCCCACATTTGGTGTCGGATGCGGGCATGCGCAGTGAGGCTGGCGTGACCGCTGAAGTTTGTTTTGTTTTGCTGGGCACAAGTGCATGGCATATATTAAGCCAGCAAAGCTACAAGTAGGAGTTACTGGCAACATGGAGGCGGCTGTGAAAGCTCTCATAGAGGCTAACGTGCAGCAGCGGGAGACCAACCAGCTACTGTTACAGCACGTGATGGCGTTACAAGCTGCAGGAGCGTCCCACCACGACCATGATGCCCGAAAGCGGTCCGTGCGGCGATCCCAAAGATGACCCTTCGGACGACGTTGAGACATATCTGGCGGTCTTTGAGAAGGTAGCCGTGAGGGAAAAGTTACCCCGTGACCAGTGGGCCGAGGTGGTCGCTCCGTTCCTGGCATCCGGGCCCCAGCAAGTTTTTTTTGACTTGGCAGATGCCCAGGCTGCTGATTACCCCACGGTGAAGGGGGAGATCCTGGCCAGATTGGGGGTAAACGTGTTGGTCCGGGCTCAGCGGGTCCACCAGTGGGACTTTAAAACGGCTGAACCCGCCAGGCCGCAGTACTATGAGTTGCTGCATCGGTTGCAAAAGTGGCTGCAGCCTGATGTTCTAAGTCCGACTGCTATGCTGGACCGTCTACTGGCCGACATGTTCTGGAGGGCCCTGCCTTATCCCCTCCAACACTGGGTCGGCCAGGCGTCTCCGGTAAGTGCCCTGGAGATGGTCGACCTGGTGGAGCGTTACGAGGCCACCAGAAACCTGCAGGGGAATCTTGCTGGGAAGGGGTCAGTCAAACCCCGGAGGCCTCCGCCCCAGTTCCGACGTCCGCGACAGAGAGGCCTGCACGGAATATACCCCTGCGGATCCGCCTCCCGTGGTATGCTGGAGGTGTCAGGAGCCAGGCCACATCAGGGCCGACTGTCCGCATCGGGATGAGCCGATGGATGTGAACTATGGCTATCGCCACTCCCTGTATGCACGGAAGCTGTGTGCAACTGGCACCCGTGAGGGGCAGGACAATAACCACCTGTGTCAGGTAGAGGTGGGAGATTCTCTGGCGGTGGCCCTGCTGGACTCCGGGAGTCTAGTCTCCTGGTAAGGGCTGCCCTGGTACGGCCTGTGGAGTATACCGGCCGTAAAATCGGGGTCCTGTGCATCCACGGAGACCTAAAAGACTACCCCACTGCACTAGTGACTTTGTCCACAGCGGCTGGTAAGTGGACCCACGAGGTGGCTGTTGCTACCAAACTCCCGCATGAATTGATACTTGGGAGGGACTTCCCAGGTTTCCCGGCGCTGTGGCCGGCGATAAAACTGTCTGATGGACCCGAGACAGGGGTAACCCTAGGAGAGTGGCCTGATACCACTGGAAGGCCAGAACCCTGGGAGCCCGAGTCTGAAGGGCCAGCGGTAGGGGTGACCACTGCTCCAGCGGTAGAGGGGGAGACAACCCCACTGAGTGTAATGGTGGGAGACACGGAGGACTTGCCACCGGGACCTGAGTTGGCAGACCTCAATGTCTCCGGGAAAATTTTGGGACCGCACAACACCGGGACCAAACCCTAACCAGGGCCTGGGAAAGTGTCATAATAATTGATGGTAAACCCCAGAAACCTGGGGCTGAATTAATGTTTCCGCGATTCATTGTTCTTCAGGATATGTTGTATCGAGTGAACCAAATCCGAGGTGAGCCTGTTGAACAGTTGGTGGTGCCCACAGCGTATCGCAAGCTGGTCATGGAGCTTGCCCACCAACATGTTCTTGGGGGACACCTGGGGTGGCAGAAAACGCAGGACCGCATACTACAGCGATTTTACTGGCCCGGTTTGTTTAAGGAAGTAGAAGAGTATTGTAAGTCCTGTCCCACCTGTCAGATAAATAGCCCCCAGCCACATTTCCGTAGTCCTCTGGTACCTCTTCCAATTATTGAGGTCCCGTTTGAGCGAATCGCTATGGATCTAATTGGGCCTGTACCAAAGTCTGCCAGGGGCCACCAACACATTCTGGTAGTTCTCGACTATGCCACTCGATATCCGGAGGCGGTGCCTCTGCGACATACCTCAGCTAAGCTCATTGCCAAAGAGTTAATGGAAATGTTTTCCCGTGTGGGCCAGTCCCATAGTTCTAATACCCAAGCCGGATGGGACGTTGCGGTTCTGCAACGATTTTCGCAAATTAAATGAAGTGTCCAAGTTTGATGCGTATCCCATGCCCCGGGTAGACGAGCTTGTTGAGAATTTAGGGCAAGCCCGCTATTTTTCTGTGCTAGACCTCACTAAAGGATACTGGCAGGTACCCTTAACGGAGGCGGCCAAGGAAAAAACCGCTTTTGTTACCCCGCAGGGCCTGTATCATTACAAGGTGTTACCCTTTGGCCTGCATGGCGCCCCCGCCACCTTCCAAAGGTTAATGGATATTGTACTGCGACCTCATCGTCGTTACGCTTCGGCCTACTTAGATGATGTAATCATCCACAGCACCGACTGGGAAAGCCATTTGCCCAAAGTGCAGGCGGTTGTGGATGCCCTGAGGAAAGCTGGACTAACCGCCAATCCAAAGAAGTGTCGATTGAGTTGGAAGAGACCAAATACCTGGGATATGTTATTGGGCGGGGAGTCATCAAGCCGCAGGTAACTAAAGTAGAAGCCATATGTAACTGGCCCCGACCGGTCACTACCAGGGAGGTAAAATCGTTCCTGGGGATTGTAGGGTACTACATGAGGTTTGTGCCCCACTTTGCCACTATAGCAGCACCATTGACAGACCTATTGAAGGGACGAAAGTCCGGAAAGGTTCACTGGAGTGAGAAGGCAGAAGAGGCTTTCTCTGCATTGAAGTCGGCCCTGTGTGGGTCCCCGGTTTTGGTGACTCCCGACTTCAACAGGGAATTCATAGTACAGACGGATGCTTCAGAGGTAGGCCTCGGTGCTGTACTGTCTCAGGAGGTCAACGGGGAAGAACATCCCGTTGTCTTCCTGAGCCGTAAGCTCAGTCCCGCCGAGTCCAGGTATAGTATAGTGGAGAGGGAGTGCCTGGCTATCAAGTGGGCACTCGAATCTCTCCGCTACTACCTGTTAGGGAGGAGATTCCGTCTGGTGACCGACCATTCCCCTCTCAAGTGGATGAGCCAGGCAAAGGAGAGGAATGCTCGGGTCACCAGGTGGTTCCTATCCCTGCAGAACTTCAAGTTCTCCGTGGAACACAGGGCAGGCCGCTTGCAGGGTAACGCAGATGCCCTGTCCCGCGTCCACTGCCTCACATGTGTTCACCCCTCAAGGTTGAACAAAGGGGGTATGTGGTAAGGTGCAAGGTACTGTGGTCGACGGGAGGTACGTGTCACCGAGGTTCCTGGCCTCGGTGAGGTAAGAGCCGATTTTTGGTGTGTCAGCAGCAGCTAGTGCTGCTTGACACCTTGCTATTTAGTTTGGCTGCAAAGCCAATCCGGGCCGGCTCTTACTGGGAGTAGGCAAAGAGTTGGGTGGGTGCCTACTCCCCACGGTCCAGGCCGGGTTTTCCAGGGCCTTTATAACACAGCCAGCAGCTGGGTGTGGAGGTGTGATTGTCCTGGAGCTGCTGTTAGACTGTTTCACTTGTGTTTGGAAGTTCTCTGGGCTGGAAGCAAGAGCCCAACAAGGAGGAGTGCAGACGACCTGGAAGCCTGACGGCGACTGTCTTACGGCTGGACTGACAGCCAGGTGTGAACCTGCATCTAAAAACCTCCCAGGTGACTGGAGCCTGTTTTGGACTGTCTTGTTTTTCCGCTTGATTTCTTATGTGTGTGAATTAACACCAAGAGACTGTTTTATTTTGTGCAAGTGTGAATAAAACACTGTTTATTGCACTATCTGGACTCCCTGTTTTGCCTCTATACTGCACCCGCACTGCTATCTACCAGAGCGACTCCCCACACCACCCAGGGAAGACTCTAGTATCCTAATTATATTATAGAGTCACTTTTTTGTGGGCATTTATATTTAGTTTCATCAATTTTGTTTATGTGGGGGTAATTTTCTTCCTATCAATTTTTTTTATATATGTGATTAAAGGTTATATTTTAGAGGTTTTTTTTTCTCAATAAGTTAAATCACGACACTCAAATGAAAATATATCTTTGCAAATAAAAATTATTTTATTCCCATCCTTAGACAGTGGCCAACTTTTTGGTCCATCCCGGACCTTGCTCACGGTGTAAACATAAATAGTATAGACATAAGTCACACAAGACGACATCACCAACATAATGTGTAATGTGTAAAAATGTCAACTGTAAAATGTCCAATGTAGCAGAGGTCAGATCACAATTTGGACAAAAACAAGGTAGGGAGTAAGACAAACGTAAAAACAAAGGTGCAATGGCACACTGCAGCTAGAGCTCCGTCCTGCCACCATGCTGGATGAGGCATTAGTTTATATTTTGGCCAAATTATGTAAGCCACCCACCACTTCACGGTTGCCTCTCGAGTGGTCCCTAACATTAATTCTTACCTTTTATGGGCCATATCAGCCACACAAAACCCAGGGAGTAAGACAATCAAACAGAAAATTCTAAATAAACAATACAAATAATAATGAAAAAAATGAAAAAGAGAAACCAATCTCTAAGTAGAGATAGAGAGTCCACCCAAAACTTTTTCAGCTCCAAGAGTAAGAAACAATAAAGAAGCTGAAAATGTGCTTCCATTTATTTCTATCACATTCCCTGACTACTTTCAGCAGTCCCATAGAGATGAATGAATGGACACTGCACATGCGCGGTCCGCTCTCCTTCACTTTGTGGTCTGCATTCTAGAGAAAGGTGTGGCTCCCAGGGGTTGGACACTCACTTATCAGACATTGGGGACAAATTCTAGGGATATGCCCCCAATCTACGAGATGGGCCAACTCCTTTAACCTAATTCCTGCAGGATGAAGCCAAGAAGAAGGTGCCAGAATGTTACTGTGTCTGGTGTATATGTGGATACCATAATAGCCACTACCACTCCTCCCATCATCGCCTCCATTCCGATTTGCCGCACTAGAAGCGAACCCCTATGAAAGTTAACTCATTTACTTAGGCAGTGGTCTCCAATCTATGGCAGCTTGGAGTTGTAGTTTTGCAATAGCTGGGGGAGGCACAGATTTAAAACCACTGCTTGGAGGATTGTCGTCCTTCTCCTTGGGTTTTCTCTGGGTCCGATTTTGGCTGGAGGTGACAAGTAACCCAGTAGCCAAGCCTCAGGAAGCACCAGGGCACCCCCACAGTGCCCTGCCTCCTTAAAATGTGACCTCCACAGCAGCCCTCCCCTTTTACAGTGACCTCCACAACAGCCCACCTGCCCCCATAACAATGACCTCCACAGCGGCCCGCCCCCTTAACAGTGACCCCCCAACAGCGATCTCCCCAACACTAACCCCCCACCCCCACAGTGCCCCACCTCCTTAAAATATCACCCCCCGAAGGCAGGACATTCGGGGCCTGGGACAAAACATTAGGGGCCCAGGCCCCGAATGTTTGACCTAGCAACATCCCCGCATTCTTCACATTAGCAGAGATCATGATGCAGCATTTTTCCGTTTTTGCGTTTTCATTTATTGCTCTCGGCCTTTTGTATTTTTCATTCCCATAGCCGGATGAAGGCTTGTTGTACTTTTTAATGGCACTATTTAATAGTGCATACAATGTAGTGGAGAGCTGGAAAAATTCCAAATGGGTTGAAATTGAACAAAAAAACAAACACAAATTAGCCACAGTTTTATGGGTTTAGTGTTACTACTTTCCTTATGCGCATCATTCTCCTGGTCAGTATGATTACAATGATACTACATTTGTATAGTTTTTCTTGTGTTTTACTCCTTAAAAATATAAAAACTTTGGAACCATTTTTTTTTCTTTTCATTGACCTATTCTGACCCCCTTATTTATTTTTATGTCTGCTGAGCTCTATAAGGGCTAATTTCAGAAAGACCTGTACTTTAATCTGTTTATTGATACCATTTTGGGACATATATGACCTTTTGATCACTTTTTATTCAATTTTTTGGGGAGGTGAGGTGAAGTGAGGAAAAAATGGCAAGTTGTCCATTTTGCCATTATTGCAGATTGCAGACATTATCCCCAGATCTTTGCAGGTGCCATATTAAGAGTGACGATTTCCCCCATACGCGTAAGGTGGATGTTATGACAGGGTCTTATATAGGGTGGCCAGACGTCCGGTTTAAGGCCGGACAGTCCGGCTTTCTGGCTCCCTGTCCTCTGTCCGGCACAGGGCTTGGACGGACACAGGGATGTCCACCCTTTCAGTAGCTCACGCTCAGAGAGCAGCATTGCGCTGTCTGAGCTTGAGCTGCAGCAACTGACTGAGGTCTCTCTTACCCCCAGTCAGTCACTAGAGCCCGTGGACATGGCTCCCTGAGGCTGACTGAGGGGGAGAGAAGCACTCCGGCTGCCCCCAGCTCACCTTCCCCACAGAAATTACTTCCCTCTCCTCCCCCCATTTTTAGCCCGGTTGGCGATAGGGACGTGATTTTACAGAGAATGGACAGGGCTTCTCGGAGGTGGGCGTGGTTTATCAGTTTGGGGGCATGGCCGGCGAGTTCCGGCATTTTTGGGTGAAGCCAGTGGCCACCCTAGTCTTATATGCCCAGGACTATATAACTTCTATAGTATAGCTACTATAATAGTAAAAGAATATAACTACTATAATACTTCACCCTATGTACATGAAAATTACCACTATAATACTGCCCCAATGTACAATAATATAACAACTAAGAAACTGACTCCTATAGAAAAGAGTATAACTATTATAATACTGTTCCTATCAACAAGAATATAACAACTATAATACTGCTACCTATGTATAAGAATATAACTACTATAATACTGCACCCATGTACAAGAATATAACTACTATAATACTGTTACTATGTACAAGAATACAACAACTATAATACTGCACCCTATGCCACTCCTGCCTATGATATAGATGGCGCCATTGTCTTTCGGTGACCTCAGTTGATCTCACATCACTGGATTCTGCATTGACCTCCAAAGCTCAGCTGTACTGCTGGGTCCATGGCATTCACTGCTCTTGTTCTTGTTCTGTTGGGAATAGATGAAATATTATTTCAATAAGAGCTATAAATCCGCTCCACCTTTCATCGGGTCTCGTATAAAGCGGTTATTATGTGGTGATGAATAGCATTCCTGTGTACAGCTTACGGAGCGAGGAGGCCATTGTTTTCCTTGCTTACAGAAAACAGAATTAAACGGCGGGTGCGTTATTAATGAAGGTGAGACAGTTCCCATACAAACAATGAGTTTGACAAACAAAGCATAGTCTACAAATGAACCTGCACCCGGATTTACGTTACATGATGATCCACACACGAGGAGATTCATCTCCATTATTAGAGGAAAATAGAATTATTGACATTGATGGAGTTTAACCGTTTAACGGATGATTTACTTTTCAAAGGACGAATAAGGACAGGAACGTGCGTATCGTATGGATGTCGTTGACGGTTCCATGGGTTGTAGATAAAATGGGAGAAAATCTTACATGGTTATACACTTTACCAATGCAGGGTCCACATCATGTGCCATACTTTGCCAAATTAGAGCCTGCGTAACATGTGCCAACATAAATCTATACTGTTCTGGCATAGAGCCAAGTGGTGCCCACCTCATCCATAGAGGGTCATAAGTTACAGTACATACAGTTAGGTCCATATATATTTGGACAGAGACAACATTTTTCTAATTTTTGTTCTGTACATTACCACAATGTATTTTGGACAAAACAATTCAGATGCAGTTAAAGTTCAGACTTTCAGCTTTAATTCAGTGGGTTGACAAAAATGATTGTATAAAAATGTGAGGAACTAAAGCATTTTTTAAACTCAATCCCTTCATGTCAGGGGCTCAAAAGTAATTGGACAAATTTATTGTAAGTAAAATGTTAATTTCTAATACCTGGTTGAAAACCCTTTGTTGGTAATGACTGCCTAAAGTCTTGAACTCATGGACATCACCAGGCGCTGTGTTTCCTCCTTTTTAATGCTCGGCCAGGCCTTTACTGCCGCAGTTTTCAGTTGCTGTTTGTTCGTGGGCCTTTCTGTCTGAAGTTTAGTCTTTATCAAGTGAAATTCATGCTCTATTGGGGTCAAATCAGGTGACTGACTTTGGCCATTCAAGAAAATTCCACTTCTTTGCTTTAATAAACTCCTGGGTTGCTTTGGCTTTATGTTTTGGGTCATTGTCCATCTGTGTTATGAAACGCTGACTAATCAGTTTGTCTGGATTTGAGCACACAGTATGTCTCTGAAAACCCCCAAACTCATCCGGCTGCTTCTGTCCTGAGTCACATCATCAATAAACACTAGGGACCCACCACCGCTGGCCGCCATGCATGCCCAAGCCATCACACTGCCTCCGCCATGTTTTACAGATGATGTGGTATGCTTTGGATCATGAGCTGTACCATGCCTTCGCCATCCTTTTTTCGTTCCATCTTTATGGTAGAGGTTGATCTTGGCTTCATCTGTCCAAAGAATGTTCTTCAAGAAGTGTGCTGGTTTTTAAGATGTCTTTAGCGAAGTCCAATCTAGCCTTCTTATTCTTGAGGCTTATGAGTGGCTTGCACCGTGCAGTGAACCTTCTGTATTTACTTTCATGTAGTCTTCCCTTTATGGTAGATTTGGATATTGATACGCCTATATCCTGGAGAGTGTTGATCACTTGGTTGGCTGTCGTGAAGGGGTTTCTCTTCACCATGGTAATTATTCTGCGATCATCCACCACTGATGTCTTCCGTGGGCGTCCAGGTCTTTTTGCATTGTTGAGGTCACCAGTGCTTTCTCTCAGGATGCACAAAACTGTAGATTTTGTCACTCCTAACAGTGTAGCAATTTCTTGGATAGGCTTTTTCTGTTTTCACAGATGAAGGGTGGCTTGTTTCACCTGCATGGAGAGCTCCTTTGACCGCATGTTTACTTCTCAGCAAAATCTTCAAAATGCAAGCACCACAGCTCAATCAACTCCAGGCCTTTTATGTGCTTAATTGAGAATTAAATAATGAAGGAATTGCCCACACCTGCCCATGAAACAGCCTTTTAGTCAATTGTCCAATTACTTTTGGTCCCTTTAAAAACAGGGCGCCACATGTAAAGGAGCTGAAACTCCTAAATCCTTCATCCAATTTTAATGTTGATACCCTCAAATGAAAGGACTTTATGTCCATGTCCTTTATATAACTCTAACTTTAATATGATTTAGTAAACAGGTAAAAACAAAACTAAATTTGTGTCACTGTCCAAATATATATGGACCTAACTGTGTAGAGTTAAACAGTGTCCAGAAAAATACTGGCAAAATACTATAACAAGGAGTAACATAACTATAAGGGCCCATTCAGACAACTGTAGTGCTTTGCTGATCCGCAAAACACGGATACCGTCCATGTGCGTTCTGCAATTTGCGGACCGCACATGGCCGCAACCATAATAGAAAATGCCTATTCTTCTCCGCAATTGTGGACAAGAATCGGACATGTTCTATCTTTTCTGTAGAACCGCCGAACAGAATCATGGATGCGGACAGCACACGGTGTACTGTCCGCATCTTTTGCAGCCCCATTGAAATTAATGGGTCCGCATCAGTTCCACAAATGAGCCCTTAGAGTATAGCCATTGTGACTGATTTTCCACATCAGACTTTGCAGTTTCAGATTTGTTGTGGATTTTTCTGTGGAACTATAGCGGATGTCGCCCTATGAAATCTCATGAAAGCCAATTTATGCTGCGGATTTGTTATGCAGTATATTGATGATATCTGTTTAAATCTTTTCTGTGCTGCGTATTTTCCGCATTCTATTTTCCTACAGAAAATCTGCAGCATTAAGCCATATGTGGCATACCGTACCTGTGTGTAAGGTCTACTTACAGAAAATGGAGGATCTTTTTGGCCCAGACTGACATGTTTGGCTCTCATTCTAGGGTGGCAGAAGGAATCAGGAGGACACAGTTTTAACTTAAAGGCGATGTACACCTTCGAGGGCCATTTTTTTTTATCGTTGCATTTTACTCTTTTTGGACTAAAAATTATTTGTAAAATAGGTCTTTATAAAAAAAATATTGAGGAGTTCTGCCACAAAGGATTAACTGTTTTTCTAGCGGTCACTTTCACTTTGTGCCAGTAATAAACCTTATCTCTAACTTACTAAGGCCTCTTTCACACTAGCGTTTTTACTTTCCGTCCTAGAGTTCCGTCCTCGGGGCTCTAGGACGGAAAGATACTGATCAGGATTATCCCAATGCATTCTGAATGGAGAGAAATCTGTTCAGGATGCATCAGGATGTCTTCAGTTCAGTCTTTTTGACTTTTCAGGACGGAGATAAAACTGCAGCATGCTGAGGTTTTATCTCCGTCCTGAAAAGCCTGAACACATGACTGAACGCCTGATCAGGCCTTAAGTCCCATTGACTTACATTGGGGCCTGATCCGGCATTAAAAAAAGACTGAAGGACGGATCCGTCCTTCAGGTGTGCGCATGCGCAGACCTTTAAAACGGTGAAAAAAATACAAGACGGATCCGTCTATCCGCATGGCAAACGGAGAGACGGATCTGCACTTGCAATGCATTTGCAGACGGATCCGCAATCCGGATCCGTCTACAAATGCTTTCAGTTGTCATGCGTTGTGACGGATCCGGCGGGACGGAAGTGCACGCCGGATCCACACAACGCAAGTGTGAAAGGGGCCTAAAAGGTCATTAACACTTATTTAAGCCACATTCTTATAAGTAAGATAAGAACTGAGTTATAATGGGTGTTTGAGCTGCCTGACAGAACAGAGTGAAAATTCAGATCCTGCTACTAGAGAAACTCAAGGCAGCTGAGAGACAGGGGTTCAAAATTTTTAATAAAGATTAATTGAAAAAATGATTTTTTAGCTCAAAATGAGTATAATGCAATAATTAATACAATGCCCCCTTTAAGGCAGTGTTTACTTGCCTCACGAGAAGCAACAAGCTTATGGTTAAAACAGTCTTTGACAGGCAACAGGCTTAGTCATTATAGTCTCAATTAGGTCACAGGCTTAGTTACAGGGAAACAGAATAATTTGGTACACTGTCTCTTTAAGTGGCAACTGGCTAGTACAACACTGTCCCTTTAGAAAACAACAACTCTCTCTTCTTCTGGCTTAGGTTTCACTCAATCTCGGGCATCAGCACTCCGTCTCTGGTCTTCTAAGAGTGGCAGCAATCTGCTCTTATCACCATGGATACCTTTCCACACAGCACACAAACTGTACAGTTTCTTAAAGGTGCTACCAGGTTGCGGTACCTCGCGTCGCAACCACTTTTCCCATTCCTTATTTGTGGTAGAAACTCTGCCTTGTGACGCACAGTCCCAAGCTGCCCTTAGAATGCCCAAACTGTGCAGCTTCTCTTAGCCCCTCAGCTCTGGCGTCTGAATCATCTGCAGTATTCAGCTTCTATTGCCCTAGCAATTCTCTGAGGTGTTGTACCCTTCTTTCCAGTAGAAACTACTTTCGCTTGGTACACTTCGAAATATATAGTGGATCTGTCTCCAGCTGCAGCCACCAGCTCACTCTCCCATTTCCTGTCTCATACTAAAAATGAGTCATAGCACTTCTATTTAAAGGGGTATTCCCATCTGAGACAATGGGGGGCATATTGCTAGGATGTGCCTCTATTGTCTGATAGGTGGGGGCCCCACCTGTAGGACCCGCATCTATCCCTAAAACGAAGCCTAACACAAGTCCAGAAAAGTGGTGGCTCATGGTGCCGGCTCCTGTCACCACCAAAATAGCTGAGCGACGCGGTTGGCTTTTTTCTGAATCTTCATAGAAATGAATAGGAGCGCACTTGCGTTTGCATGGCCACTGTTCCCATTAATTTCTATGGGGATGGGGATGTTGGAAATAGCCGATAAATGAATGGAGGGCAGCCACTCATGCACAGTGCACCCTATGGGACTTTATTGGCTCCGTTTCCGAGATAGGTGCGGGTCCCAGAGGTGGGATATCCTACCGATATACCTCTATTGTCTTAAAGGACACAACCCATTTAACATCTCATGACATGTGTTTCACTACATACTCAAGGACCTTACTTGTCGGTGATGTCTCAAAAGAGGTCCCAACAGCACAAAGACTCTAGATGCTAATTCGGTTGGCTGATCAGAAAGGTATTGCATCGCCCCTGTAATAAGACAGTTGCTCAGTAGATAGCTACATATTCTTTCAGTACAATCATTCACATGATACTGTATATATCTTCTATGCCGTTTACATATGTTCTTCACACCCTAACAAAGGTATATGAATTCCCCAGAGTAGCAGTATGCTGCCATGGTCTGCCCATGACGTCATCACTATTCCCACCAAGGTCTCAAAGGGAGTCTCACCCAAAGTGGTGTACATACAGTACATTTACCTGGCACAGTACATGGTAAATCACATGTCACGAGTGCATACGCTGTGAGGTATAATAGCATGCATAAACATAATATTATAGCAATTCTGGCATGTTCTAGCAACAGTGACATTACAGTTCATCTAGGTGGTATCGCCACCACAACAAAGTCAAACAATAACTCATAGCAACCCATACTATAAATAATATTGTCTTCTTAGTATAAGGTAAAAGGCTGATATCCAACCCTCTGACAAGTCATTTAGATTCTGAATAATCTATGTCAGTGTTGCATCTGTGGGATCTAAGCCTCTGGTCAGGGAGACAGGTGCTAGGTGCAGCCTTGGAGTCATCCTCCAGACTGGAGTCATATTAGTAAATTATCAGCGAACTCACTAATTGCACTGATGAATAGGAAACTTAGTTACCACCTTTCCTTTTTGACCTTCTATTTGCAGGATATGAGTGGATTTAAAAGTTTAAATTTAACGTTCACTAATTAAAGGAAATCCTAAATGGCCCCATGAGCCCTACACCCGTAATAATAAGAGGACTTTTGACCGGTGAGACCCCATTATTTTAATTACATTTTTAAACGGCCATTTCTGTCTGGAGCTAGAAGATTGTGCTTGAATTGTTGCTGCTTTCTGGGGTAAAATGAAAAGGTAGATACCAGGGGACTTGACAGATCAGTGATAAGATGGGGGAGCAGAACGTGATCACCTCACATTTAATATCGTTCAGCAAAACCCCCAATTGTTTATGCTTGTGTCACATGACTGCGGCTTAACAGCGAATATTAACACATAAGCACATACTATTCAATGTAGCAGCAAAACGAAGGTCATCTTAAAGGCCATCAAGATGGAAAGAACAAAAACAATCCCATTAGGACATGAGACAGCAATTAGAGGGGCCAGGACAGGAGAAGACAGCAGAGCAGACACTCTGCCCATACCACCACCACCACCATTGGGTACAGGTCCAAAGGTGTAACTTAAAGGGTTATTCCCATCTGGACTTTTCTGGTAGGGCCAATAGGTGCGAGTAAGCATGCTCAGCAATTTTTGAAAGTCCCATAGAAGTGAATGGAGAAAGCTGTGCATGAGCAGAGGTTGGACCCCCACATAGGTGGGACAACCCTTTTAAAGCTTCTGGGCCAGACCCCCACCTCCCATGTAACCTTGATAATAACGGTGTCTTGGGATATGAGCCCAGACAGAAAGACTACCTCTATACCACAGTAGCTATGTACCTGGAGCAGTGGCGGATAAAGGATAGCATGGTAACTGCAATCATGCATGGTAGTCACACAATATCATGTCCACTGTATGCAGGGGCGTAGCTAAAGGCTCCTGGGCCCTAGTGCAAGAGTTCAGCTTGGGCCCACCGTCCCTCAGTGCTTGTTGGCAAGGGGCAGGGGAGCACATAGGCCCCCTGTTGCCTGAGGCAGAAATTGAAACAGCACCCCATCATGTCAAATTTTTGACCAAACCCCTTCCCTCCAGCCAGAGGTGCAACTTGACCGGCATGCACTTTCTATAATACGGTGTCTTCTTATGTGGCACAAGGGTCTTTGGGCCCCCCAGGCCCCTCAGTCACATTATATATATATATATATATATCTATATATATTAGTAAATGGCAGGCATAGAAAGTTAGTTGAGAGTTGGGAGGAGGTTAGGAGAGGAAAGCCTGTAACTTAAGCTGTGTGCCCCTGGGTACTCCCTAGGAGAAGGGCAGGATAGGTAGGAAACCAAGCCCAAGGACTACTGGATCCCTTCTTTTTGTAGTGCCACTGGAGTCGTGGAGTCAGAAACGAAGTGGACTTATTATTATAGAAGCAACCTGTTCAAATAATGGAGCAGATGAGTAATGCCTGCTGCTAGGGAGACTGCCCTGTTGGTTGCCAAGTTCTAGTTCAGACAATCCAAAGTACCAAAAGGCTGAATTTTCAGAGCAAGTCGAGCAAGATAAGGAAAGTATTACCCTCTCTATCAGATTGAGTTGGAACCTGCATACCCCTGTCTCACTGTGTCTGTTGTCTGGAGTTGCAGCTTACCTCCATACCATCTCTCAACGCACCTTACGGTGCTGGTGTCACAAACACCAGGGACCCTGCCTCCAAGGCACCTACACCACCAAGGCCACCTCAACTACCATCTGGATGGGAATCCCTGGAGAAATAGAGAGTGCCCCAAAGGATTTCGTGCCATCCTTCTCTTGCACGCCAGAGCTACAGAACAGTGAGTAATACTACTACCCCCATCGGACCACAATAACGTACATATAGTGCCCCTGTGGCCCAGTCGCCGCAGATGGATTTTTCATTCCCTGGAAGCAAGCAGAAATCTTGATAAAGCTGATGATGTGAAAAGCAAAGTCTACTAGAAAATTGCAGAAGTTCTCATTATACAATGACTGACTCTTTAAAGCTAAATGCTTCCACAGAGAAGCGATGTCACCCCTATCCAGGTACACGAACGCCATCATTACAATGTATTTAACTTGGCATGTCTGCTCAGATGTGGACCCAGAGAGGTGAAGTGACTTCTTTGCTGTCAGGATTCTCCTTCCCAAACACCAATAAAAATGATTTCAGTGGTAATTACATTTTTCATCCTGAGTGTGCACAATTTTTGCATATCCTACAATTATTTTATAGCTCTGTTGACACATATTTATTGGCGCAGTTATGAATTGTTAAGTGGACGGCGTCTGAGGAGCTCCTATCAGACAGTGATAAAGTGGTGACATCTCCTGCAGTCCCACAAAATCCTCCCATATAAATCATTTTAAGTTCAAATAACAAATGTTAAAACAAATCAAGCTGAGCGGCAATGAACACTGGAAAGGTCACAGCTCCACGTGGCCACAAACTCATATATAAAAAGCCGCTATCTGGTTATTGGGATTTAAAGAGAAAGAGGCGCACAGAGAAAGTCTGATCCTGAGACTGGAAAAGTACCCCCTTAAAAGGGCTCTCCAAGATTTGTTAACATTTGTCAGGGAGCATGGGGCTTTGTACAGTTTAAAAAAATCATCTTTAAAATGTCTCCCCAGTCATGCCATTCATGTACGCGTGACTGCTGAGGCCAGTGATTGGCTGCAACAGTTACAGGAACGATGAATATGATATTACTAAGAAGTCCAATGGGGATCAGAGTGCTGGGGGACATTATGGGAGACCGGGAGGGCATTTTAAAGCTAAAATTTTTTGTTTCGTTTTTGCAGGTCGGGCCTCAGAAGATGCAGACAGCACACCGTTGGCAGTCCACATCCGGATGTCCATTCCGTGGCCTCACAAGCAAATTGAATAGTTGTACAGACAAGTAAAAGGATTGTTCTATAGAGGGCAGGACGTTCCGTTCCACAAAATGCAGAAGGCACACAGTCGGTATCCGTGTTTTGCGCATCCACAATTTTTGGTCCATAAAAACAGCTATGGCCGTGTACATGAGCCCTTACTGTAAGTGTCCTACAGTCCTATGGTATGGACAGCTGTCACAGAACCCCACTGTACAGCCCACGTCTACAGTCCCCGTGGAAAACTATATGTGGCCAGTGCTTGATGAGGAGAGTACTGTCAGGCAGCTTGAATTTTGCAATCTATGGTGCCCTCTGACCTCAGGCTGGGAACTTTACCATTGAGAGGATGAGCATTTTCAATCTAAGGGCTCATGTAAACAAACGTATTATTTTTTTCATGTCTGTTCCGTTTTTTTGCTGCCCGTATGTGGAACCATTCACGTCAATGGGGTCGTAAAAAAATGGTATGTCCGTATGGCAAAAAAATAGAACATGTCCTATTATTGTCTGCATTACGGACAAGGATAGGACTGTTCTATTAGGGGCCGGGCGTTCTGAAAAATATGGCCGGTATCCGTGTTTTGCGGATCTGCAATTGGGGGACCGCAAAACAACAATGGTTGTGTGTATGAGCCCATAATAAAAGTAAAATACCTGGAAGTATCGGTCCTTGAGTTGTCCTCCATTGTGACATCTTGAACTAGTCCTGACCAAGTGTGATATCTGAGGGTTTGTCAAAACGTATCAGTGTATCAATCCACAGAGTGTATCAATGCAAGAATCCCCTCATATCTACACACGTCACTGGTATGTGCTGCCTGCTCGTGTATGGTCAGTAGCGCTGAATATAATGTCCATTCAGCAAGTAAAATATGTCTTAGGCTTTGGCGCAAGGGCGTGTGGGCGGCTGGATCGAGAATTTGGCACAGATGCACTGCAGCTTGGGCCCTGGTTCTTTTGAGACCCTGCTAGAGTGGATACAACTGAAACAAACTCAGCTCAAGTGTTAGGTAAGAGCAAGTTTTTAGCCTCTGGAGGGTTCCCATATGTTGACAGCAAGCAGTGATCCTTATACATGGATTAATATTTGCCTACTAGACACGGCCTTTCACGTTACTTCTGGTTTTTTTAACAGTAATGTAAGATAAATTGCACAGGACAGATCCTATGTCTTCACGTTTGATGTATTGCGCTGCTTTGTCAGGTGACATGTCAGGAGGCGGACGATTGCTGTAAGCAGACATGATGGAAACAAAGAGATTCATTAAGTTTAATAAACCTTGTTGGTCGTGTTATGATTTACCAATGTGCGGCGCTTCTAGAGACTCAGGCCTTAACCCCTTCCTGCCCACTTTATTAAACACATATGTCTGCCGTGATGGCGAACTGGGCGCCGTGCCAGAAAGTAATTTATTCTTTAATGTGGTAGTGATTACCCGGTGGTTCCTGTAGCAGAGATGACAGTTCGGAGCTAATGGACTTGTACTGTAAGTTAATATAAATCATGACACGGGAATTAATTACTGAAACCGCTGCAAATCCCTTTGTTAGTTTCCCCATCACCAGGAGGATTTAATCATCTTCATTTTACCAGGTCCCAGTGACATTTACAAGTCTTAAAACCTTCCTTAATCAAATCAATACCCGCGGCTGCTATATTTAGCCCTGAACCGCTCGCAGATTACACAGCGCGGCTACCGAAGACGAATGTAAGAGAGGCAGAGACACGAAGGAGGAGAAAACCCAGAAACGACTTGTAAAATCTGTGATTTTATACAGAGTCCACCTACAAAGGAAGAAGGCGATGACATAACCCCAAATATTAACCCCTTAGTCACGGGCCAGTCTTGGGCCTTAGTGACTAAGCGATTCTGTTTCATTTTGTCATGGTTGCATTCCAAGAGCTATAACTTTTTCATTTTTTCTGGTCGATGTAGCCATAAGAGGGCTTGTTTTTTTGCACCATTGGGATATACATAACTTACTGATTAACGTTTATTAACTCTTTCTGGGAGGTCCTTTGAGTTTTTATGTTAAATTTTGTAGCATTTAGCATAAATAATACCATAACTATATTCTTTGAGTCAGTACAATTACAGTAATTCCAAATATATCTAGTTTTTAATGTTTTACTACTTTTGCACAAAAAAACCCAATGTAAGAAAAAAAGAAAATCCAAGACTCGTTCTGTGGAGCTTTGTAAGGTATTGATTTTTGTAGGATGACTTTTACTTTATTGGCATCATTTTGGGGTACATAACACTTTTTGATCTCTTTTTATTTAAACTTTTTTTTGAGGCGAACAAGCAAAAAGCAGCAATTTTTGCAATTGCGCCAGCACGAGATTTCGGGCTGCC
Source organism: Bufotes viridis (assembly GCA_033119425.1). Lineage (NCBI taxonomy): Eukaryota > Metazoa > Chordata > Amphibia > Anura > Bufonidae > Bufotes > Bufotes viridis. Next base: position 444,081,847 of record CM065590.1, on the reverse strand, counting down.
GGCGAGAGGAAGATCGGGGTTGTTTCAGGGCAGAGAGTGGAGGCGATTTGGGATGCTGGAGGCATTCTTCTGACTCAAATTTAGGCGGGCTGGGCACATCAGGGGGAGTTCCTGGGCACCTTGGGAGAGAAAAAACGCCCCTCTGGTCTCCTTGGAGCCTAATTTGCAAAATGGATAAAGCGTTTTTTTACAGAAAAGACAAGAGACACAACTAAAAGAACACATATGGATATAAAGTACGTTATTACACTTGGATAAAGGAAGAAAAAAAATGATGATATGCAGATGACAGATTCCCTTTAAGTAGACTCAGTGGCTGACAGTGTGGGGGCACAGTGGTTTTTAATTATGGGGGGTTAGACCTCATTTACCAAGCACTTTTCCTTGTTGCCCCTAGCAACCAGTGCTCCGCTTTCATTTCTTTAACTACTCTGGAAAAATGAAAGTTGCTCTCGGATTGGTTGCTATGGGCAATGAAGACAGTCTTACTGGTAGATAGCGTTGATAAATAAGAACCCATTCCTTAATGGAGATGTGCGCCTAGGTTATTATTTATTGTCTGCCCTAATATTACATACGTAATACGCATTTATTTAATTAGGCCAGACTACTGTGTTACAATTTAGACACCAAATGGCACATGCAGCTAAATCTGAAACTTTCCGACACCATAAAACTAGTGTAGACTAATCCATTTGCCCCACAGTGTTCACCTGAACAGTCATTGACCCTCGGCATCACTAGAGACTGGAAAACGCAACGGTGCTGGGATTCCTAACACTGCTCTGAGTCCTAGCAATTCTCTGCTAACTTGGTTATTTCATAATTAATTTTAAGGGATATTGCCATCTGAGACAATTCTGGAATATCCATAGGATGAGGTCCCCTAAGTGTACAGACAGCAAGTTGCTTGGCCACCGTACATTTACCTCTGTGGAACTTTGGAAAATAGCTGAGTGGTGGTTTGGCTATTTTAAAGAGTCCCATAGTGGTGAGTGGAGAGGTGGTCACACTTCTGATGCTTTTTCTCCATTTGCTGCTATAGTACTTCTGTAAACAGCTGAGTGTGCGAGGTATTTTTGGAAATCCCATAGCAATGAATGGAGAGGACGCTGCGCATGTGCAATGTACTCTCCGTTTGCTTCAGACTCCTGTTCTGGAGATATGAGTGGGTCCCAGAGGTGTGACTCCCACCTATAAAACATTTATGGCACATCCTATCAATATATGTCCCAGATGGGAATACCCCTTTAACCTCCTCCCTGAGAAAATCATGCATACACCCCTGAAACCAAAGAACACAAATGACAGAAACAGAATAATGACACAGAACACGTTAACTGGGGATAAATGGGCAAATTGTTTATTTAAAATATAAAAAAAATGGCAAACCCCCAACTCACAGAGAGTCACCCTCCAGCACACAGGAGAGGAAAAAAAACCCTGTGGAGCAAACCTCTAGGAAACCATGGCTGGAAGACTGCCCTCCATTGGGCTTAGAGGGTAATGGGGGGGGGGGGGGGGGGTTGTCTAGGCGCATGTACCTTTTCTTCCGTTGAGCAATGGGCTTCCTGCTAGAACCTCCAAATTTCATCAAGGTGTGGTGGGCGGAGATAGTCATGCTCAAGGTCCTCAGGACATCAAGTACGGCAACAAATATGGCCGCTCACCCACTTTTTATAAGGGTTCTTCCCTTATAACACACGTGCTTGTGATGTCACAGGTGTCCATGAGTAATGTTGGTGGCAGTGTTCTGAAGGGGTTAACCCTTTAGTGACTGTCAATGTGCCTTACTGCAGAGGCCATTAACCTCTTCCTGACCGCACTGTGTCAATATACTCCAGTTTGGATAACCGCCATATATTTATGGTCCCCCCACAATTGCAGGGTTTCCTGCTTTGGGGGAGCAGGTTTGTTCTGTAACTGACAGCCACTGGTCCAGGTGCCGACACCTACTACCTGGACCAGTGGCTCTTATTTATTCTCTTCCAGACCACACTGTGTAAATGAACAGAGTAACAGCATGGTCTGTACAGTTTTATGTGTGACTCTTGACTTGGGACCCCACTGGAGGACAGCGCAGCCATGAGATAGACGCTTGCATCTTGACTTTATTCAAGAAGGAGGCACAGTGTTTAGCTGTTACAGTCACCCAGCAGGATTGGTGCCCCTACAAATGTCATACACAGTGCACCCATAAGTGCTAGTCCCAATGCCCATCTAACACAGCAACCACAATGCTACCATTGACAGTGCCATATTAGTGCCAGTCAAAGCCCCAACACATTTCATCCACTGCCTCCATAACTTGTCATAGTTTCATCGTTCCTCCATAAGTGCCCCACCCCCCACACACACACAAACAGACGCCAGTCACCGTTTCCGCATAACAGATAAATGTCCTATAAAGCTCAGCCAAAACCCTCTATTGTTTTCCACTATTTCCATAGTTGTGCCATAATTGACAGCTACAGTGCCCCACAAGTGCCATAGCCTCCTTCATAACAGTCTTTAGGGTGACCATGCGTCCTCTTTTTTCCAGATATGTCCTTTCTGGGACCTAAAAAAATTGTCAAGCCGAAATGTATAAATTACCAAAAATGTCTGGGGGTTAGGGGCGCTGCAGGGCGGGCACTATAATCCGCTACAGTGCAAGAGCTGAAGGACCTGTGAGGACATCACCATTATAGCATGAAATTAGACTCCCATAATCCACTGAATGCAATTCAGATTTGTGCTTTATTAAGTAGGCGGTAATACCAGTTAAAGTTGACAAAACGCAAGCGCGCATCCTTCACTCGCCTGTGCCGATTGAGTAATGTTACGGCGCAGGCGCGGTAATACAGAAGGGGCCAGCGGGAGGAGGAGAGGGCTCGCTGGCCTTGTCTATGAAGAGGAGATGGGGCGTGTCTAGAAGCAAAGGATGCTACCAGCAAGTACATGCCCAACTTGCTGGTAGTAAAGAAATTTACATATTATAAAAGTATGATTTTTACAAGAAATAAGCCACAGACAAAGGTAAGACAAGTATGATTGCACTCAGCTGACATTAGCAAATAGCTAATGTCGGCTAATGAAAATTGCACAGTTGGGGGTGACAGAAGCCCTTTAAGAAATGGAGCAGAAGAATCAGGAGTGAGGCAGAGGTTAATCCAAGCAGGAACTTTACTTATCAGATGTAGTAAGGCATCCAATCTCATTACTTTGTCTTTCATACAGATGGCAAAAATAGTAATGCTGCAAATCCACATTAGCAGGCTCCTTGATGTGAAGTATATAGGTTAGCTCCAGCTCACTTTAGTAGCGGAAGCGTGCTTACTTGTACTTAGTTTCTGATGTTGATCTGTTCACTCAACCTTGTAATGGTAGTTTAGATCCTCTGTAAACAAGTGTTCTAACAGATGGCCTTTCTGTCCTTAAGTATGGTGGGCAGCCTGTAGCTTAGAATCTCTCCACCTAATACAAAGGAGTCTATAGTCTAATATATGACAGTTACCTTCCTTTGTCAATATTCTTTAGTTCAGTAGTCAAACAACCCTAGGGCGATCTCCCTCACGGCAGGCAAACACTCTGCTTCATTATTTGTACAGGTTATGGTTTTCAGAGTAATAATCCACTTGGTACCACGAAAGGGTAATCTACAGTGTAGGATCGTATAGTCTTAATCCCAGACTCAATGGTTGAGGTAAATTGGTTCCCCTGGGCTAAACCCAGGAGGACAGGGACAAGCCTGTCTCCTCTCCTTCCTCCTAGCTCCTCCACTCAACTCTCTCCACTCCCAACTAACTCTAACTTCCTGAAACAGCTGTATATAACTGATGTGATAGAGACCTCTAGTGGTGAAAATGTGTAATGCGTGTTAACAGCCTTAAAGGGAACCTGTCATCAACTTTATGCTAACCTCACCGAGGGCAGCATAAATTAGTGACAGAAATGCTGATTTCAGCCGTGTGTCACTCGTAAACTTATGAATAACCATGACTCTTCTCAGATGACCATGACTCTTTTCCAGGCCTAGTCTGCAATGATTGTGATGCTGGTTCTCGGCAACCACTTACTTTTAACTTATAAATGACAGACCGCTGAAATCAACTCACATGTCTCTACTTTATTCTGCCATTAGTATAGGGAGCATAACGTTGATGACAGGTTCCCTTTAAATATGGATTTAGCAGGAAAGACAAGACAAAGGAATAGTGCAAAAAGACATTATAGTACATAACAATTTTGTAGTGGACCATATATACATATGTGGGACACTACATAATTATATACCAGAAGATGTCCAGGTTATACCAGCATGGTCTATATCACTATATACAAGAAGATGTATCAGCTGTACATATATAATTATATTCAGAAGATTTCCAGGTTATACCAGCATTCTCCATATAACTATATACAAGAAGATATATAACTTATATCAGCTGTACATATATAATTATATTCAGAAGATTTCCAGGTTATACCAGCATGGTCCATATCACTATATACAAGAATATCTATAACTTATACCAGCTGTACATATATAATTATATGCAGAAGATAGCCAGGTTATACCAGCATTCTCCATGTAACTATATACAAGAAAATGTATAACTTAATGATTTTCCTAGTCTACGACGTAAAGTCATAGTTTTATTAAGACACAGAGGCGAGTATTGCTTCTCTTCCTTTACTGATCACCAAATAGCAGCAAGGAGAAACATAAAATGCAAATGGTCACCATAGTAACCCCAACATCCCACCCCCACAGCCCCTATATTAGGCTGCTCCATAGGTGGGACTTCCTCTTTCTCTGCGAACCAGTCCATAAGCCTATAACCGGAAACGAAACATCGGGCCAAACCGGGACGCCCACAGCACGTCAGGAACCAAGGACTCCAACGAAGATCAACCGGAGAACAAGTATCCAACTGGAAACATCCTAAGGAATGGTCCGTAGGAATAGTAACTGGAACCGCTCAACAGCACCAACATGGCAATCGCGGAAACTGGAACAGGAACACCGCTCAGATCAGGGAAAGTGCAGAGCTGTCAAACTCATCCTAGAAGAAAATAAGAGAGGCAAATGCCCAGTAAATAAAAGCCGGTAAACCGAGGTACAGGTCACACGGACACCAGTGACTAGAATTAACCATAGAAGACAGGCATATAAATCAGCAAAATAAGCATAATAAGCATGCAATATCACAATCCCCCACAGAAACAGAGATAAATATGAAAAACATATGAACAACAAGTAGAACCAGCCATAACCCACCAGCAAAAATAAACCCCAGACAGGGAGGGCAAGGGTGGGCAATACTCGCCTCTGTGTCTTAATAAAACTATGACTTTACGTCGTAGACTAGGAAAATCATTAAGTTTTACATCAGACACAGAGGCTTCATATTGCTAGTTCAAAGCTGGTTAACCAAGGAATCGAACAAATGAGGAGGAGGACGGAAATAATACTCACGAAAAGTGGTGGCACTCGACCAGTCCGCCAACCGCAGGATGTCCTCTAAACGGGCGCCCGAAACCGCTAAAGAAGTTGACGCTGCACCGCGCGCCGAATGAGCCGTAAAAACGGAAGTGTCTACACCCGCCAAAGACATAACCCACTTCAGCCAACGGGCTAAGGTGGGACTAGAGACAGGTCCGAACGGGTGCCGGATAGAGAGGAACAACTGGGGCACGGACGGGGACCGATAAGAGCGAGTCCTGGCCTCGTATTCTCTCAAACAAGCAACCGGACACAAGGCCGGGAAGACGGAAAACTGGGGTAGGATACGACCCGGATGTTGGTCTTCGTGCGCCGTGAGATATTGAACGTCACGCCTTCAGGAGTAAAAGACCTTGCGTCGTGGTCCAGAGCCCGAACATCCGACACCCTCTTACAGGAGATCAGGCAAAAGAGGGTGACCAGCTTGGCCGAGAGTTGACGTAAAGAAAGATCAGAATTGGCCGGCCAAGAAGATAAAAAGGTCAGCACCAAGGAGACATCCCAAGTGGAAGTAAAACGCGGCCGAGGAGGCCGCGCCAGACGGGAGCCACGGAGGAGGCGGGAGACAGAAGGATGTTGACCCGCCGGGACACCATCAAACCCCTGATGCGTAGAGGAGATAGCTGAACGAAACAAATTGATCGTCCTGAAAGCCTTTCCCTCCTCGAAAAGGGAGGTGAGAAACTGAAGCAGATGGGCTACAGGAGCTGAAACGGGATCCAGGTCCCGTTCCAGGCACCAGCCAGCCCAAGTTCGCCAGGCCGCCCGATAAGATTTTCGGGTGCCGGGAGCCCAGGCATTGTCCAGGAGGCGCCTAGTTGCCTCCGAAACTCCATCGACCGCTCCTGGCGTCCTGAGATCCGGCAGGCCAGCAATCGCAGGGATCCGTCCAGTAGCAGGGGATGTGGAGTTCCCTGAGGGCACCGCAGGAGAGAGATCGGATTCGGCAGAAGAAGGGGAATGTCCACCAAGAGCTCCATCAGAGACGGGTACCACACCTGAGAGTCCCAGAATGGGACTATCGCCACCAACTCCGCCCGATGGCGACGAACCTGGAGGAGCATCCGAGGGATCATCAGGAACGGGGAAATGCATAGAGGAGGCCGACGGACCAATCCTGCAAGAACGCGTCCACCGCTAACGCCTCCGGATCCGGGCGCCAGCTGTAAAGCGAGGAAGGTGTGAGTTGAGCCGGGAGGCGAACAAGTCCACGGAGAAGGGTCCCCACCTGGCCTCGACCACGGCGAAAAACGCTGGGTCCAACTGCCAATCGCTGCCGTCCGTCAGGTGACGCGAACTCCAGTCCGCCTGCACGTTGTGTAGACCCGGTAAATATTCGGCCTGAACCATGATGTCTCTGGAAAGGCAGTACGACCAAAAGTCCTTCGCCAGGCCAGCTAGGGTAGCCGATTGGGTCCCGCCTATCGGTTGACGTAGCGAACCGCAGAAATATTGTCCATCCGAAGACGGATACATGCGTTCGCTACTCCATTGGTAAAACTCCGGACGGCTAAGGAGCCGGCCAGGAGTTCCAAGGCGTTGATATGTAGGCCTGCCTCCACGGCCGACCAAGGTCCTCCAGTGGAGACCCCGTTGCAATGGGCCCCCAACCATGGAGGCTCGCATCCGATTCGATGGTGAGTTCCGGCTGAAAGCCAAAGATCGCTCTGCCGTTCCAGGCCTCCAAGTTGGCGATCCACCAGCGAATCTCCTCCCGGGCGTCCGAGTCCAACTCCACCATGTCTGCAAAGGAAGCACCGGCACGAAGGTGCGCAATTTTGAGACGTTGCAGGGCCCGGTAATGCAACGGCGCCGGAACACCGCCTGGATGGATGATGCCAGTAATCCAATGATGCGGGCCAGGTGTCGGAGAGACAAGCGAGTGCTGGTCAACGCACGCCGCAGTTCCTTGCGAATGGACCGCAACTTGTCCCCTGGAAGGCTGAGGGATTCCGAAACAGAGTCCACTGTGAAGCCCAGGAAGTCCATCCTCTGGGAGGGAGTGAGACAGGACTTCTCCCTGTTGAGCAGAAAGCCGAGCGACTCCAGGAGATTCGCCGTCCACCCGAGGTGTTCCAGCAACGTCGACCTGGATTGATGCATCAGGAGAATGTCGTCCAGATACACTATTAGGCGGACTCCGCGACTCCTCAACCAGGCCATGACCGGGCGTAGAAGTTTGGTGAAACACCAAGGGGCCGACGACAATCCGAATGGCAGGCATGTGAATCTCCAGACCTCGTCTTTCCAAAGGAACCGGAGGAGATCCCGGGAGGGAGGGGCAACGGGCACCGTCAGGTACGCGTCCTTCAAATCCAGCTTCACCAGCCAGTCCCCCGGTGTGAGAAGGTCCCGAAGCAGATGGATCCCTTCCATTTTGAAATGACGATACCGCACGATTCTGTTCAGTGCGCGGAGGTTGATCACGGGGCGCATCTGACCCCCTTTCTTCTGGACTAAGAAAATGTTGCTTATTACACCCCCTGTGCGGTCGGGAGATTTCTCTATAGCCCGCTTGAGGCGGAGGGAGGAGAGCTCCTCGTCCACCAGGGCAGAGTCCGAACCCCACCGAGGGGTGGTCGGTGGGAGATGCAGCGAGTGAGGGGAGTCCGTGAGCTCTATGGAGAAACCCCTGACTGTTGACAGGACCCATGGGTCTGACGTAATTAGTTCCCAAGCGGGGAAAAAATGTCGAAGCCTGCCCCCTACACAACTGACTGAAGAATCCCCGACAGGGGTCAGACTTACCGGAGGATTTGCGAGAGGCTGTGTTTCCTCGGAAGGAGCGGGAGCGCCACTGTCCACCCCTGGACGGGAAGAAAGGCGTAGGTGTCCGCTGGTCTTGAAAGGACGACCGCTGGGAGTAGGAGCCTCGAGATACACCCCTGGACCGGGTGTTGGATCGGCCGGACAGGCGGCCCCTGTTGCTGCCGGCCCTGTGAGAGACACGGCCCTGGAAAACCCTGCGCATAGTGGACTGGGCTTTGTCCAGGGCGGAAAATGTGCCTACGAAACGGCTGAGGTCTTTTATAAAAGAATCCCCAAACAAAGAGCCTTCCGCATCACTACCAGTCTCGGTGAGTGCGAGGTTCACCAATTTGGGATCAATCTTAAGGAGTATGGCTTTGCGCCTCTCCACAGAAAGGGCCGCATTCGTGCCCCCGGCGATGCAAATCGCCCGCTGAACCCAGCCTGTAAGCTCGTCGGGATCAATTTGGGAACCTCCCTGTCTGGCGGATTCCGCCAACTCCATGATTTTAGCCAGAGGGCCAAATATGTCCAGGAGCTTATCCTGGCAGCCTCTCAGGGCTGAGTCTAACCCTTTGCGGGCATTCCATCCAGTCTTAGACAAGAACTGGGTCATTTTAGGGTCTACGACAGGAGTGTCGCAGACTTTGTGAGGCACAATGGGTCTGGGGCATTCCGCCCGCAGCTTACTGCGCGCCTCCTTAGACAGAGGGCGACGGACCCAGTGTTCTAAATAATTGCTGACCTGAGAGTCAGGGAGCCACTCCGCCGATCTAGGATGGTGGAGGGCCTCAGGATCAAACATAGGGACCCCAGAAGAATCCAGTAGTGAGGATGGAATATTATCGGCGGAGGCCAAGGAGGATTCTCTAGCTACAGGAGCGGTAGGGGTAATAATGACAGGGTCAGACATTAGAGCAGTGTCGTCCTCCTCGGATTGGTTACTGGCTTCCGCCAGGATCTCTGGGTCAGAACCGATGTCCGAATCGGATTCAGAATCAGCCTGCGCTCTAGCGCATTTCCACACCCTCGCACGATCAGCCTGGCGGGGACAGGCTCTTTTACGCGACCTCAGCGCGTCGTCTTTGGTGGACTCCAACACACCAGTCATGGACTCCTGTCCAACAGGAGGATCAGCAGCATCGGAATGCTGGGCCCAATCAGAGGGGGGAGGTCTGGCCCCAACTAAGGGGTGTGCAGACAGGGCCTGGGAGATAGTCTGTGATATTACCGAAGACATGGACCCCATTGCCTGTAAAATGGCATTAGATACTGAGCGCTGAATGGCCAAAGCCTGAGAATCAGCGTCAGCGGGTCTAACATCACCAGGGAGGGGAGAGGGGGCAGCATGGGCAGATGTAGGGTCCATGGTGAATGAGCTCTAGGGCAATATATAATGTCCCAATTATACTAAGTGGGGCAGATGGGGAGCAGTAGCCCTGATAATGATATAAATCTATACCTGTGGAGAGAATGAATGCACAGAAAGGGGTTAATCACCCCAGGAGAGCGGAGCAGAGCGGGGAGCAGGCACCGGCAGCCAGGCACGCAGGAGACCAGGGAGTCCGAGATCTCGCGAGATTGGGATCCAAGATGGCCGCCAAATCTCGCGAGATCTCGCTGCGGCCGGAGAAAAGCGCGCGAACGCGGGAGAAGGAAGCCCGATGAAGAGGAAGGTAAGGAAATGGCGCAGGTGCCGGGAGGGGGCGGAGACAAACGCCGAGATTGTCACAAGGGCAGGAATTACACTAAAGACGGCGCGGCCACACCAGCAGGTGCAGGCCGGCCGAAATAGGGCAGAAGGAGAAACCTAAGGGGAAAAAGGGGATAAAAGGAGGGGGGGGAACCCCCAAGCCGGAGATAAGCACCGCAAGCGGTGACAGGGAAAAGCAAGGCAGTGGAAAAGTGGGGAACAACACAGGGAAAAACCGTGTAGAAAAACCAGAAATCAGAAAGAACAAATAATAAAGCACAATAACTGTAAAGATCAAAACCAATAATATGTGTGACTTATCTGGTGAGCAGCAAGAAAGAGGAAGTCCCACCTATGGAGCAGCCTAATATAGGGGCTGTGGGGGTGGGATGTTGGGGTTACTATGGTGACCATTTGCATTTTATGTTTCTCCTTGCTGCTATTTGGTGATCAGTAAAGGAAGAGAAGCAATATGAAGCCTCTGTGTCTGATGTAAAACTTATACCAGCTATACATATATAATTATATACAGAAGATACCCAGGTTATACCAGCATGGTCCATATCACAATATACAAGAATATATATAACTTATATCAGCTGTACATATATAATTATATACAGAAGATGTCCCAGATTATACCGGCATGGCCCATATCACTATATACAAGAAGATATATGACTTATACCAGCTGTACATATATAATTATATATAGAAGATTCCCAGGTTTTACCAGCATGCTCCATATCACTATATACAAGAAGATATATGACTTATACCAGCTGTAAATATATTATTATATACAGAAGATGTCCAGGTTATACCAGCATGGTCCATATCACTATATACAAGAAGATGTATAACTTATACCAGCTGTACATATATAATTATATACAGAAGATACTCAGGTTATACCAGCATGCTCCATATCACTATATACAAGAAGATGTATAGCTTATACCAGCTGTACATATATATTTATATACAGAATATACCCAGGTTATACTAGCATGGCCCATATCACTATATACAAGAAGATGTATAACTTACACCAGCTGTATATATATAATTGTATACGGAATATACCCAGGTTATACCAGCATGTTCCATATCAAGATATACAAGAAGATGTATAACTTATACCAGCTGTACATATATAATTCTATACAGAATATACCCAGGTTATACCAGCATGCTCCATATCACTATATACAAGAAGATGTATAACTTATACCAGCTCTACATATATACTTATATACAGGAGATACCCAGGTTATACCAGCATGCTCCATATCACGATATACAAGAAGATGTATAACTTACACCAGCTGTATATATATAATTATATACGGAATATACCCAGGTTATACCAGCATGTTCCATATCACTATATACAAGAAGATGTATAACTTACACCAGCTGTATATATATAATTATATACGGAATATACCCAGGTTATACCAGCATGTTCCATATCACTATATACAAGAAGATGTATAACTTACACCAGCTGTACATATATAATTATATACAGAATATACCCAGGTTATACCAGCATGGCCCATATCACTATATACAAGAAGATGTATAACTTACACCAGCTGTATATATATAATTATATACGGAATATACCCAGGTTATACCAGCATGTTCCATATCACGATATACAAGAAGATGTATAACTTATACCAGCTGTACATATATAATTATATACAGAAGAAGATACCAAGGTTATACCAGCATGGTCCATATCACTATAGACAAGAAGATGTATAACTTCTACCAGCTGTACATATATAATTATATACAGAAGAAGATACCCAGGTTATACCAGCATGGTCCATATCACTATATACAAGAAGATGTATAACTTATACCAGCTGTACATATATAATTATATACAGAAGATACCCAGGTTATACCGGCATGCTCCATATCACTATATACAAGAAGATGTATAACTTATACCAGCTGTACATATATAATCATATACAGAAGATACCCAGGTTATACCAGCATGGCCCATATCACTATATACAAGAAGATGTATAACTTATACCAGCTGTACATTTATAATAGTATACAGAAGATACCCAGGTTATACCGGCATGCTCCATATCACTATATACAAGAAGATGTATAACTTATACCAGCTGTACATATATAATTATATACAGAAGATACTCAGGTTATACCAGCATGCTCCATATCACTATATACAAGAAGATGTATAACTTATATCAGCTGTACATATATAATTATATACAGAATATACCCAGGTTATACTAGCATGGCCCATATCACTATATACAAGAAGATGTATAACTTCTACCAGATGTACATATATAATTATATACAGAAGATACCCAGGTTATACCAGCATAGTCCATATCATTACAGACAAGAAGATGTATAACTTATACCAGCTGTACATATATAATTATATACAGGAGATACCCAGGTTATACCAGCATGGTCCATATCACTATATACAAGAAGATGTATAACTTATACCAGCTGTACATATATAATTATATACAGAAGATGCCCAGGTTATACCAGCATGCTCCATATCACTATATACAAGAAGATGTATAGCTTATACCAGCTGTACATATATAATTATATACAGAAGATACCCAGGTTATACCAGCATGTTCCATATCACTATAGACAAGAAGATGTATAACGTATACCAGCCGTACATATATAATTATATACAGAAGATACCCAGGTTATACCAGCATGGTCCATATCACTATATACAAGAAGATGTATAACGTATACCAGCTGTACATATATAATTATATACAGGAGATACCCAGGTTATACCAGCATGGCCCATATCACTGTATACAAGAAGATGTATAACTTATACCAGCTGTACATATATAATTATATACAGAAGATGCCCAGGTTATACCAGCATGGTCCATATCACTATATACAAGAAGATGTATAACTTATACCAGCTGTACATATATAATTATATACAGGAGATACCCAGGTTATACCAGCATGTTCCATATCACTATAGACAAGAAGATGTATAACTTATACCAGCTGTACATATATAATTATATACAGAAGATACCCAGGTTATACCAGCATGGTCCATATTACTATATACAAGAAGATGTATAACTTATACCAGCTGTACATATATAATCATATACAGGAGATACCCAGGTTATACCAGCATGGCTCCATATCACTATATACAAGAAGATGTATAACTTATACCAGCTGTACATATATAATTATATACAGGAGTATACCCAGGTTATACCAGCATGTTCCATATCACTATATACAAGAAGATGTATAACTTATACCAGCTGTACATATATAATTATATACAGGAAGATACCCAGGTTATACCAGCATGCTCCATATCACTATATACAAGAAGATGTATAACTTACACCAGCTGTACATATATAATTATATACAGGAATATACCCAGGTTATACCAGCATGTTCCATATCACTATATACAAGAAGATGTATAACTTATACCAGCTGTACATATATAATTATATACAGAAGATACCCAGGTTATACCAGCATGCTCCATATCACTATATACAAGAAGATGTATAACTTATACCAGCTGTACATATATAATTATATACAGGAATATACCCAGGTTATACCAGCATGTTCCATATCACTATATACAAGAAGATGTATAACTTATACCAGCTGTACATATATAATTATATACAGGAAGATACCCAGGTTATACCAGCATGGTCCATATCACTATATACAAGAAGATGTATAACTTATACCAGCTGTACATATATAATTATATACAGGAAGATACCCAGGTTATACCAGCATGGTCCATATCACTATATACAAGAAGATGTATAACTTATACCAGCTGTACATATATAATTATATACAGGAAGATACCCAGGTTATACCAGCATGGTCCATATCACTATATACAAGAAGATGTATAACTTATACCAGCTGTACATATATAATTATATACAGAAGATACCCAGGTTATACCAGCATGGTCCATATCACTATATACAAGAAGATGTATAACTTATACCAGCTGTACATATATAATTATATACAGGAAGATACCCAGGTTATACCAGCATGGTCCATATCACTATATACAAGAAGATGTATAACTTATACCAGCTGTACATATATAATTATATACAGGAAGATACCCAGGTTATACCAGCATGGCCCATATCACTATATACAAGAAGATGTATAACTTATACCAGCTGTACATATATAATTATATACAGAAGATACCCAGGTTATACCAGCATGGTCCATATCACTATATACAAGAAGATGTATAACTTATACCAGCTGTACATATATAATTATATACAGAAGATACCCAGGTTATACCAGCATGCTCCATATCACTATATACAAGAAGATGTATAACTTATACCAGCTGTACATATATAATTATATACAGAAGATACCCAGGTTATACCAGCATGGTCCATATCACTATATACAAGAAGATGTATAACTTATACCAGCTGTACATATATAATTATATACAGAAGATACCCAGGTTATACCAGCATAGTCCATATCATTATATACAAGAAGATGTATAACTTATACCAGCTGTACATATATAATTATATACAGGAGATACCCAGGTTATACCAGCATGGTCCATATCACTATATACAAGAAGATGTATAACTTATACCAGCTGTACATATATAATTATATACAGAAGATGCCCAGGTTATACCAGCATGCTCCATATCACTATATACAAGAAGATGTATAGCTTATACCAGCTGTACATATATAATTATATACAGAAGATACCCAGGTTATACCAGCATGTTCCATATCACTATAGACAAGAAGATGTATAACGTATACCAGCCGTACATATATAATTATATACAGAAGATACCCAGGTTATACCAGCATGGTCCATATTACTATATACAAGAAGATGTATAACGTATACCAGCCGTACATATATAATTATATACAGGAGATACCCAGGTTATACCAGCATGGCCCATATCACTGTATACAAGAAGATGTATAACTTATACCAGTTGTACATATATAATTATATACAGAAGATGCCCAGGTTATACCAGCACAGTCCATATCACTATATACAAGAAGATGTATAACTTATACCAGCTATACATATATAATTATATACAGAAGATACCCAGGTTATACCAGCATGTTCCATATCACTATAGACAAGAAGATGTATAACGTATACCAGCCGTACATATATAATTATATACAGAAGATACCCAGGTTATACCAGCATGGTCCATATTACTATATACAAGAAGATGTATAACGTATACCAGCCGTACATATATAATTATATACAGGAGATACCCAGGTTATACCAGCATGGCCCATATCACTGTATACAAGAAGATGTATAGCTTATACTAGTTGTACATATAATTATATTATGTACTTAAAGTTGTATTATACTACACGCCACCATTTGACCTCTGGATTTTGTGAAGTCACCTCATTAATCATTACACACAGGACAACAAAAGAAACAAGTATATAAAGATTGAAAACTCAAGTAATTTACAAGCGTGGTAAAAAAGGGCATAAGGCTGATTGTGGCAATAAGTGCTCGGAGTTGACCATCTTGCTTTTATTGTAATGGAAACTTCTGCTCTAGGTGGATTTAAGAAGATTACATTGTGTGATGTGGTTGAACTGTGAATACTTTTTATCTTGCATCTTGTCCATGTGATGGAATATGTCTGACCACTGAAAATGGCAACCTCTTCATCAAGACAAAAATTTCTATCTTCTTCTTGAGGTGAATTGTCAGATTCTTGAATTGTCAGCTTGTCTATTGGTCTAGTCCTATAAATATCTAATAGATAGCACCTGGCTACAGATTGGTCAAGTTGGCAATGCTTTCTACTGTACTTTCTCTAGGATTAGCCAGAGATTGATCAGAATGTTTTTAATTTTCTGATTAGCTACGGGTTGGTCTGGTGTTCAGAAACTTCAGATTGTCTTTATGTTGGTTCGGTTCTCATGCTTTTATTGATGATTGATCTTACTCTTATAGGAAGTTAATAGTCTGATTGGCCACTGGTTGGTCTAGTCATAGAAAATAATGCTAGATACAAAAATAACATATGGACTAAGGCTAAGCCCTCACTCTAATGATAAAATCTGAGACACTTAGCCAACACATTTTGATCAAAACACGTCTGTGCCCACCTACCCAGCGCCAAGGTAGTCTCAGTTCAGGCAGGTCCTATGCTGAACTGAGACCACCTTGGCGCTGGGTAGGTGGGCACAGATGTGTTTTGATGAAAATGTGTTTGCTAAGTGTCTCAGATTTTATCATTAGAGTGAGGGCTTAGTCCATATGTTATGTTTGCATCTATTATTATACTGCATTATTTTCTGTGACCTTATAAATGTAGCCATGTACATCCGCAACAATCACTATCATATCGTACGGGATGTTTTATATTTATTTTCCACTGGTTGGTCTACACTGATATAGTCAGTAGGTCTAGTGCTGGCCGTGTCCACAGTCCATATCCTGATTGGTCAGTCTACTGTAGGCTGACCAATGGGGTTGGCTACAGCCTGGTCTATTATTAGAAATGTCCTCAGCTCATTATCTGATTGGTTTTACTGTAGGTTGGTTTCTAGATCTAGTTGATTACACATTGATCTATGCCCAGAAACATAGCTGTAGGCCGATCCAGTAGTAAAATGTTCTGATTAGTTGCATGTCAAGTGTTATATTATACTACTTATATAATATTGGATTTTAGGAAAATAAGAATTTTATTTCCCTAGTTTATTCTTTTATAAAATAAAAATGCTATACTCACAGAAACAATGCAATGACTTAATTATGGATTTCCTGTCTATTCTCAGTCAAATCATATTAGCACAATGTAATAAATATACTCTACACTGTTCATTATTGACTTAATCCATGTCTAGCCCTGGACATGGATCGGATAAATTGGTAGATGACTCTTCACGCTGATAGTTGTGCAATTCGACAAAAGAATATCTAGTGGGGTTCAACCGCTGAGATTATGAGAACAAGGGTCCCGTTCCCTCATCTCTATTGTATTGAGGAAACAGCCAATTTCAGTGCTGTGCTATCTCTGTCAGGCTCATTGAGAGTGAATGGAGTGCAAGTGTTCATGCTCAACCTGCCACTCCATAAGGATGGGGAAATAGGACCCTTGTTCTCATGATTGGTGGGGGTCCCAGTAGTGGGAAAACTCTACTAAACCGATGCCTATCCCTTGTCATATAGGTTTATATTGTGGGAAAACCCCTTTAATGTAGTGACCACAAATACGCCTTTTTACTGACGTAAACAAAGGGGTTTTAGGCTAGACAGCTCGCTTTAATCAATATGTATGTAGCATCCCCAAGTCAGGGTAGTGTGAGGGACTGACCTGGGAAATGCCAGTGATGGAGAAGCTGGCACGTGGATCCTCTGGGGCATTCTCTGGCTTCTTGAGGGACACAGCCAGGTGTAGTGTGAGGTGCCCTTGGTGTTTGTAGATTAACGTGCCTGTGGCTGGGTGTCCCTGATGTCCGTGACGCCAGTGCCGGTAACGGTGGCACACCGATTTGATAGGAGGAATAATTGAGGTACAAGCTTGGATAGTAAACCAGAACTTCACTTTACTTAACAGCAGAGACAGCATACACTCTCTTGACAGTTCCTCAGAAGACGATTGGTTTCAGCAAGCTTTAAGTTACAGTACATTAATGGCAGGCTTACATTTAGCAAGGTGATCACAGAGGGTTAAAAGCAGGACTTGCAGTACACGCGGCTTGCACACTATTCCTGACTGATCCTGACTAGGAATATATTCTTCTCCAAGGCCCCAATGCCCTCTCTCGGCTTATATCCTTGGGATACAGTAAGCATTAAGTACCTCCTCTGGTATTTGTAGTACTTCTTGCTTTCTGGAATTCTCTGCTCTGGCTTCCCTCAGCTCAACCAGGCTGGTGACCAGTAATGCTCCTGCAGGGATACTTGTCCTGTTTGCAGCTTGACTAAGGAGGCAACACTTCTCCACTAGTCCTAGGGTCTGGACTGCTCCTCCCAGGGAATGACTCTTCCTAGTCTGGACCCTCTCAGGCTATAGGGCCTGGGCTGACTTCAACAGGCTCAGGGCCTAAACACTGAACACCTTCATAGGCTCATGGCCTGGACTGGACTGCCTTCAACAGGCTCAAGGCCTGAACTCCCTAACTCCTCCCCTGACTGGGCCTATATTAACTAGGGCTCCCTAGCTCCCTCTAGTGGCTAAAGCTGAGATGACATCCCTAGCAGGCCTGCACAATGGCACATAATAGCAGTAACAGGGTGATAGGATATATAAATAGGCATTACATTACATAGCATTTACTGAAAATGAAATTTACCAATCTCCCCACAAATGAGGGGACCGTACGCACTCTAGTGACCCTTCCGTGGTGTCGGGCATCACAACTCCCGTACACTACATGTACTCAAAATGGTACATTAAAAACTACAACCTGTCATGCAAAAAATAAGCCTTTAAAAAGGTACAATGATGAAAAAAGAAAAACGTTATAGCTCTTGGAAAGCGATGATGAAAAAATGAGGTGGTTACTAAGGGGTTACAGGGAATCTCCCGCCCTAGCTGCTTTGCCACTGTCTGGCCCTGTCAATGAAAGCAGGGAAGGAGAGGCTGACCACAGAAATGAGTGGAGCTTAGGTGCAACAGGAGCAACAATGATGCCCTTATTGCACTAAAGGCCTAATTTGCATATAAAGAACTCAGGAAAAGAGCCTCGGATTAACAAAAAAAAACAGCATTTTAATTCGACGAACCACAGCTATATGCCTATGCAAACAGCTAGATAGGGAGGTCGCTGGTGACAGATTCCTTTTAAGCTCCACCCAGCTCTTATTCAGAGGTAGACATTCCTCTTTAGACTCCTTCACAACAAATTCATATTTCTTAAGAAGTCATCATATACATGGATATCCTGAGAAAAACACTTCAAAACCAGTGGCAAATGGCCATAAATGTCTTGGGTGAAAACTCTGAACATTCCCAGAAATATCAGTCATCATCACGTCGGACTCAACAATAAATCTATTCTCTGACTACAATAGATCCACCAGTGATAATTTAAGCCTGTTTTTTACAGTCCATATAAATCACAACAAACACGGACAATATACTGCCTAATTCTGAGCGGAGCGCGTCCTTTCTTGGCGCCATTGTGCGAGACGACTCATTTCCCAGTGAATTGTAATTGGTGCCTAAATGCCCAGAATTCAATTATACAAATTAAAATTCACACAATTCACATATTTGTTTATAGGGCAATTCAACGAGTGAAAATTTAGCCGGGAAAGCGTGTTTTCTTATATATGAAAAAAACGGCGTGGAAAATTGCAGAGCAAGAAAGAAAGTCTACTATTATCTTCAGAGACGTCTAATAAAGAGAGAAAGCATTCATTATTTATTACTCACAGAGAGAAACACATTTGAATAAGATGCGCAGCGGCGGCGTTCTGCGGAATCTCAGCTGCGAACGGTTTCCATCTGTAACCTGTTGCGCCCATCTGTAAATAGATAAAGGGCATTGGGGAGTAATGATGCATTAGAAAGTAAAATGTTGGAGGCATCTTTGATAAGTCGCCCACAATGCCCCCGACTCCTACACAACAAAACGAGGCAGCGACAAAACACACAGACACGCTCATCATTGTTGAAAGCGACCGCCAAACAAATTTACAGTCTATCAGGGAAAATGGCTCTTTTCATCAGAAAATCAACACAAGTTCAAATCCAAATACAGATTTATCCCCGTCTCTTGTACACGGCAGAGACTAATCCTGCAGAAGATTTACAGCGACCAGGCAATGAAGCAACGTAAGGAGCCTGTTACCCCTTGCCAGGATCCAAGGAGATCTGACTGAAGGATGATCCTATCTAGAGGAGTAACATGGAGCTCCTGAGCCCCAAAACAAATCTTACAACAGGACCCCTGTCTTCTCATGGGGCAGAGGGCTCCTGGGCTCCTTCACAAACTAGATGTGACTGATCGCTGCACCTCCTATAGCTACACTATAACCCTGGCCAGGTGAGTCTTTAAGCCAAATGTCACGACTGTAATGCAGCTAGGGGGAGGGGTGAAAAAGAGAAAGTCTTGTGGCCCCCTACCTCTTGGGGGGCCCATGGATCTTGATACTATCTAAGCAGAACTATTTTTGAACACTCTATGGGCCCAAATTATAATTACACTTACATCTTACTCCACTTTTACATCTGCCCAAAGTCACTTTCGGATAGTCAGATTTATTAATGGTCCTTTAATACTGTGATAAATGTGGATTGACGGTAGCAGTTTATCCTTCAGTAAGCGGCTTTACAAAAGTCGCACGTCTTTACAAAAAAGTCGCATGTTCTATTAAAAAGTCGCATAAGATAAGCATGGTCCCCCCTGGAGTGAAATTGCGCATTTTTTTGCGACTTTTTTGCGACTTTTTAAATGGTTGCAATAGTAAATCTGTCTAGAGATTCAATTACATAAGACAACACGCCCACTTTCACAAAACTGGAGAGCTTAGTGCAGAGCTTGAAAAAGTCGCAAAAAAATGCGCAATTTTACCGATTGCGCATTTTTTTGCGACTTTTTCACTCCATTAAAGTGATTTTAGCTAATGATAAATCTGGCCCCATGTGTGCAAGGAGCAATCTATATCTTCAAACAAAGCTCCCCTATTGTATAAGTTTTTCAAAATTCCAATTGACTTTTCAGTTTCAGTTCATCAACATTTTTAAGGTCTCTGCTTGTTGTCAGTGAACAGGACATTCATGCTTATCTCCAGAGGCAAAATAAAACGCATCCTGATCTAGTCCTGCTCACACAACTGAGGGTTTATGTTTCCAAACCTTGCATAAATCAAGTACAAATAACCATAAGAAACTTTCTAATATTTTTATTAATGAGAAATATCAGCTGTTTACCAGCCCCCTTCGCCTTGCTAATTACTTTTCATTTTGAAAAATGCCTTTTTCCTCATCCAGGACGGACCATCTCTGCAGGAGGATCATATAACACACGTCAATACTAGTATATGGAATGGAGAGGGGAAACTGCTGGAGCTACATGGGCTGAGATATAAACTTCCTAAGTGCTTCATTCACAAGCATACAGTTAGTACTTTTCCGTAACGTACTCCATTAAGCTAGGATTACATGGCGACATGTGTCGAGCAACAATAAGTCGCGTGACATATAGGTTACAACTACACTGCTGTAACTGAGCCGGCAATGCGCTCTTCCCCTGCAGAGCCGCCGGCATCCCGCTAGTGAGGAAGAGCGAGGACGCGGCCGGCACGATTCCTCAGCGTAGCTGGCGTCCTCCATCCCCTAGACAACGAGCAGGTGGGGAACTGAGCGCCAATGTTAATGATTCGGCGCTCAGCTGTACTGAGATGCGGGAAATGGGTCATGTGACGCTGGCCACGTCACATGACCCATCTAGAGGACCTATTTAAACAGGTAACCTGCTGGCCACAGGTTGCCTGTGATTGGTCTTACTTCTTATTTATTGATTCCTGTATGTGCGACTTCTACCTTTTGACCTCGGCTTGTATTTGACTCCGACCTGGTGTTAACCCTGGTACTGACGCAACCTACTGGCTTTTGACCTTGGCTTGTGCTCACTTGACATTATAGTTTATTGTGTGCTTGTATACCCTCCTATCCTTGACTTTGCTTCTGTGTAACCTGTCTCACTATTTTGTACTCTCTGTATTGTTCCTTTTATTAGGCCCCTGCACATACGTAAGCTAGGGACTGCCACCCAGTTGTACGCTGTTGGTTAGGACGGACCATGCAAATAGGTAGGGATGGAGGTCTGGGTGGAGTTTAGGGCTGCACTCATCCATACCTATCAATATGTGTTGCGTGACATTCATGTCGCACCAATGTCATGCGACATATTTTATAATGCTAGTCTATGGTGTTGCACTGCGACATGCTGTGACACCACAGTCAAACAAATATCCATCTTGGATAGGTTTTTTTGTGACTGTCGGGTCGCAGTTGCATGTTGCAGTGCGACACCATAGACTAGCATTATAAAATATGTCAGGCGACAAATGTCGTTGTGTAGCCCTACCTATTCCTGGCCGCTTCTGGCTGACTGTGAGGCAGGAAGAAGATTCTCCTCTACTTTCTCTGTACAGTGGATAGCAGCTAGTCTCCACCCACCATGTCTGAGAGAATTGAAAACTAGATATTCAGCAAACACAGAGGAAAACTGCTAAAAAATGCCAGATACAAATCATATAATGGGCAGAAATATTGTTATCCCTCATGTACGCACTATGTACTATAGATTAATGTAAAATTTGTTGAAAACTCAGTGATGGTTTAAGACTTCACGATAGACTTTAAAGTAACATCTAGATTTATTAACCCTTTCGCTAACAGCACCGTATATGTACGGTGCTAGAGCGATAGGCAAACATGGCGACCGCTCGCACGTGCAGCGGGGGTCATGGCCAGCAGGTCTCCCTTGTTTCAAACAGCAGAGATCTGCAGCTAATTAAAGCCTTTAGATGCCGCGATCAAGTGAGATAATGGCATCTAAAGGGTGAAAAGCCCGAAAGTGCAAGCTTCTTACCGGCATCCTCTGCAGCCAATGAGGATACCGGTAATGGATTTTAATATGCTCAGCCTTGCTGAAAAGGCTCAGGGTATTAAAGCTGCAATTATTATGTTGGCCACCAGGTGGCAGCCCAACATAAGAAATTAGCTATTCTCAGTAATAAATGGATTTAAAAATCCATGATTGTTCAGAATTAAAAAAAAAAATTGGATTTTGTACACTCAAAGACGAGCTTCAAAATAATTACAAAAGAAACTGTTAAAAATATATAAAATATTTTAAAAATATAAAGTTTAAATCACACCCCCTTGCCATATAATAAACAAATACCTATATAAAAGAAAAATATATATCACCATGACTGAAAATGCCCGTACTATTAAAATCTAAAAATATTTTTCCAATACAGCGAATGGCGTAACAGAAAAAGTGGTCAAAATGGCCCCCAAATTACCCAAAACATGTAATAAATGTGATCAAAAAGTCACACGCTCCAAAATGGTATCAATAAAAACTACAGTTTGTCTAGCAAAAAATGAGCCCCCACACAGCTCAGTAGATATAACTATAAAAAAGTTATGGGGGTCAGAATATGGTGATGTAAAAATAAAAAATCTTTTTCAAAGTTTAAATTTATTTTACACTATATAGACATAAAAAAAACTATATATGGGGTATTGTTGCAATCGTAACGACCCAGGGAATGAAGGGCATGGGTCAGTTTTTCCACAAACGGAATGCTGTAGGAACAAAACCCATAAAAGGGTGGAGGAATTGCATTTTTTTTCCAATTCCACCGCATTTGGAATTTTTTTACCCCGTCCCACTACATTGTATGCCATAATTAATGGTGGCATTAGAAAGTACAACTTGTCCTACAAAAAACAAGCCCTCATACAGTTATGTCAATGGAAATATAAAAAAGTTATGGCTCAAGGAAGATAGGGAAGAAAAATGAAAACGCAAAAATGAAAAAACCTCCGGTATCCTCTGGTAAAAGCTTGTTAGGCTTTATTCAACATAAGAAAACTGGCATAGAAAAGGTGTAAATTTCGGTACAAGTCCTGGGTTGCTTCAAATTTTGCAAAGTTTTCCCCCTTTCTAACACTCTTGCAAAGGGCATACATACAGTAGATCTCATAGGGCTCTATAGCAAAACTTTGTATGTATATAATTAGAGATGAGTGAATTTCATGTTGTGTTATGGATTCCGTTACCACGGACCATAACGCAATTCTATGACGGAATGCATAACGGAATGCCTTTAGAGGCATTGCATTATTCATTCCGTCATAATAGAAGTCCACTGCATAGCGGAAACGAGACAGATCCGTTTTGCAGCCCATAGATTTCTATTATGATGGAATGAATAACGGAATGCCTCTAAAGGCATTCTGTGAACGAATTTCAAAATATGAAATTTACTCATCTCTATTTATGATATGTGGAAAAAAAATGAATAAACAAAAAAAAATTTATAATAAAAAAAGTCTCACTAGACCTTACCTTTTACCCCTTACCCTGGGTTCAGACCTGAGCGTTCTTAAAACGCGCGTTTTACGTATTTCAGCGCGTTTTTGCAAATAGGAAACGCGCGTTCGTACGTGCGTTCTTGTGATTGACTACTGTGGTGTCAATCACAAAACGAGCGACAAACGCCCCAAAAAAAGCTCAAGTACTTGTTTATGCGTCGGGCGTTTTACAGCGCGTTCAAACGCGCTGTAAAACGCTCAAGTGAGAACCAGGGCCATAGGAAAGCATTGGTTTTCATGTGTTGAGCGCTTTACAGCGCGTTTGAACGCGCTGTAAAACGCTCAGGTGTGAACTTACCCTGGGAACACACCTAAGCGTTTTTCAGTGCGTTCAAACGCGGCTGAAAAGCGCACAAGTGAAACCCATGTATTCCAATGGACATGGTTCACACTTGAGCGCTTTACAGCGCGCTTGAACGCGCTGAAAAACGCCAAACGCAAACGCTTGTGCATGAGCTTCTTTGGGGCGTTTGCCTAGCCGCTTGCACCCATTGAAAGCATGGGAACGCGCATATAAGAAAATATGCTCGTTTTCCGCTTCAAAAACGCGCATATGATCGCGCGTTTTTGTAGTAAAACCCAGCAGAAAGGCAGAATCTCCACCCACCTTTGCTGGGTGGGGATTCTTTTTTTCTGCAAACTGTAAGCTGTCAATCAAAAAACGCCCCAAATACGCGCGTTGCAAAAATACAAAAACGCCGAAAAAAACGCGTGTTTTCCGCGGAAAAATACGCCTGATCCAAAAACGTCTAGGTGTGTTCCCAGCCTTAGGGTTAGGGTACTTTCACACTTGTGGCATGGCTATCCGGCAGGCTGTTCCGGCAGGTGAACAGCCTGCCGGATTCGCCATGCCGCAAGTACCCGTGTACTGGGGCGGGGGGCGGAGCTAAGGGGCAGCATGTCTGTGCACGGCCGGAGATCGCCAGACTAAAAGTACTGCAGGTCCGACTTTTCAGTCCAGCGATCACTGCCGTGCACTGCAGTGCTGCGCCGTAGCTCCGCCCCCACCCCATTATAGTCAATGGGGACAGAGCGGCAGCACAAGTGTACTTGCGGCATGGCAGATCCGGCAGGCTGTTCAGCCGCCGGAACAGCCTGCCGGATAGCCATGCCGCAAGTGGGAAAGTACCCTTACCTTACCCCCAAAGGGGCTTCAAAAACATGGTGCTTGTTTTGAACACCATATTTCTCAATGTATTTACACAAGACAACTGGCATGAACACACTGATAAATCACCTGCTTTCCTTCACACAGTATGTTATTGTTCTGTCCCAGCACTGGGAGATTCATTTCAGTATCATTACAGATCACATCTGAATATTCTGTAGTTATTAGTTAGGTAACAGCACCATCTAGCGGTGGTAAAAATGTACTGCGCTTTGCTTTCTTGTTAATAAAGTTTATCGTATTGTGGGGAGTGCAAAGCATTCTGAGAAGGAGAAGCCCAGTCTACATACAGACTACAGGACTTCAGCAGAGCTGTTCCGTGCAGTTCTTCTTAAACTCCATCATTCTTGTACAGGCATATCTGGTGAGAATTCTACCTCTGTCTCAGGGATAGTGTTATGTAGAGCTGTTCAGCTAGCTGTAGTATTACTCTGGGAACATGTAGCTGTTAGATATGCAATCCTTTATACAGGCAGCCATTTTGGGACATGTGTTAATGTTATATTATATGCTATCTATACTGTATGCCAATATATGCTATGCTTTATTCTTATACATGTTGTGTATTCTTGTAGTGTTACCAAACAATTGATCACACATCAAATACTCCTGTTCTACCAATCAAAGAATCTGTTTTATCAATCAATCGAACAACCTGTTATCAATAAACAAGTTAGATTACAAGAACAGTCCTCTTATTTGGAAGACAGCAATGGTTCATGCTGAATGTCAGATTGCACACTGTGTGAACATGTATGAAGACAGAACAGTTATAAAACTGTCTGCCTGCAGCCTCCACTTAAAAGGGTTGTCTGGGTTCAGAGCTGAACCCGAACATATCCCCATTTTCTCCACCTAGCTTTACCCATGGAGAGTCCAGTATATCACCGGATGTCCAAAAAAAAGCCTTTGCCCTGCGTGATTTAGCACACTGCAAAGGAGAGCATCGGAGCAATGTCATGTCAGAGGGGCTGCCTGGGTAAAAACAGGGATACGTCATAACCCGTTTGAGGGAGCTCAGTGCATAGCTTTTTGTACAGTTACCATTGATAGCACTGGAAGCTCTAAATCATCACTTTGATTTGACCTAGTGGTGACTCAAGAAAATTGAGTGAATTTATGTTGGGAACAGGAGCAGTTTCCCTTTAGCTCCATTCACACTTCCATGTGTGTTTTGTGGATCCGCAAAACAAGGACATTGGCAATGTGCGTTCCGCATTTTGCGGACCGCACATTGCCGGCACTCTCATAGAAAATGCCTTTTCTTGTCCGCAATTGAAGACAAGAATAGGACATGCTCTATTTTTTTGCAGAACGGAAGTGCGGACCCGGAAGGCGGATCCGCAATTCTGGATATGGGCGGGACATAGTGTGTCCCCATAGAAATGAATGGGTCTGCAATTCCGTTCCGCAAAATGCGGAACAGAATTGTGGACGTGTGAATGGAGCCTTACTCACCATTCCCCAGTCATATGGCATTCCACCATGTGTAATACCATCATCAACACGGCCACTGGGTCCTCTGTTATATCCTTCCAGCAGTGCGGGCCCACTGGCATCCAACTGCCTGTGCCCAGTGGGCCTATTGCACTGCTTCTCCATGGCTCCAGCCTTCTTATTCCTGCCAGCTCTGCCTCTTCTCCTGTAGCCCATAGGGCACGCTCATTCTTAAATGGCCAGTGTGCATGCACATTAGTCCTGCCCAGTCTATGGCTGGCCAGTTTTGAGTATTTAGGGCACCTTCCCTTCTGGGAATTCATATATGGGAGTCAAATATATTTGTTTTATTTTACCACATATCCCATCTGAGCAGTTATTCTGTTATATAAATGAATGATTGCTGGGCCATTCTTAGGGTATGACCACACAGTCAGGTCTCTACATGCAATTTTGAAGGCAAAAATTAGGAGTGGATCATAAAAGGACAGTATAAAGGACAGATACAAGTTCTCCTCTTTTTTGAATTCACTCCTGGTCTTGGCTATCAAAGCTGAATGCAGAAACCTGACCTTGTGGCCGTACCCTTATTCTTCCATTAAAGGGAGCATCACCGGTCTTTTTATCCCATCCTCCCTCTCATTGCATAGTGATCTCTGCACATTTCACAGCACTATTCCATGAAAATCAGTAGTTGATGAGAACGGCTCCGTCTGCTTTTCTCTACACCGTGGCCTCTGTATGTCATAGAGCTTGTTCTCCACGCTTTACTACAGAAGTCAATAGATGATAGGATCACCTAGGGGGTCATTTACTATACTAAAATATGCCTAAATTAGGCATATTTCAGGCGCAGATGGTGGCGCAGCGGTTAGTTGCACCGCTATCTGCGACTTTGCCCTGCTCACGGCAGGTCTAAAATTGTGGGCGTGGCCTGTGCAGAGAAGGGGCTGGCCTGTCTCATTCACCATTTTAGAAAATGGTCTAAATGTAAGACAGAAAGGAAGCTGTACATTTAGAACTGGCGCTGGATGCTCGAAGTTATGGAGAGACCTGCGCATCTTCATAACTTAGGCTACTTTTACACTTGAGTTATTCTTTTCCGGCATAGAGTTCCGTCAAAAGGGCTCTATGAAAAGAACTGATCAGGCATATCCCCATGCATTCTGAATGGATAGAAATGCGTTCAGTTTGCATCAGTATGCCTTCCGCTCAGTCACTGTCAGGCGTTTTGGCCGGACATAATACCGCAGCATGCTGCTGTATTATGTCCGTCCAAAATGCCTGATCAGTCGTCGGAATGCCGGATCCGGCACTAATTCCCATTGACTTGCATTAGTGCCAGATCTGGCATGCACAGACCGGGAAAACTGTAAAAGAGACTGCAAGACAGATCCGTCCATCCACATGACAAGCAGAGAGATGGATCCGTTCTTGCAATGCATTTGTAGACGGATCTGCACCCGGAAAAAAAAAAGATTCTAACAGTGAAATGTATAATTATTGACTCAACCTGATAGCACTCTGGGTGGAAAAGTGATAGAAAAAATTTGAGACAATTGTAAAAAAGGTAAGTTAATAAAATAATTAACTGTATAAGTATAATAAAATATTAAAATGGTAATTTATACGCGGTTTTGAGTTTAGTAGTTTTCTACCATATTCCACAGCAGCTTTAGTATAGCCCTACAATGGGGCTCCTATCCTTACCGCCATGCCCAGTGATTGTATGTATAGAAACGTGTGGTCTTGTGTGTTTTTCACGTTTCACAGAACACACGAGAACGTTTATCATCTCATTTCCACAACAGCAGCACCAATCTTACCCCCTGTCATCTGGAAAGTATAAAGACGCCTGAACGAGAAGTGACATGTGTTTCCTCGCTCATTGGTGTAATTTGGGGGGTAGTGGCCGCTGTCTGTCTGGGCCTTGTTTGATTGTGTGTTTAGGTGAAGTCTCAATTGGCCAAGCATCGAGTTTCACTCTCACTTAATTTCGTCTAATGAACGTGAACTCGACAATGGCGCTGTTATTATGTCATACGCCAGTGAAGGTCAGAGGCCGGGAAGATGGCCGTCAACAAACCTTTCACACTTCTAGTCCAGACAAAGGGGATCCTCATGGGGCTGAGCTCCACCTATGTTATATCTGTCTGGCATATATAATGAGCGCACAGTTCTGCATTCATCTCATCTATTCACAGAATGGAGGATTTAGCTTTGCGCTGGGGGAATTTGTTTAGTTTGGTCACAGCCAAAGGTTGAAAAAGGAAAATTATGGATAAAAGAACAGACTTCACTGTCACTGGAGAAAATGGCATACATAGCACATACTATATAATTTAGAGGTCGAGGATAAGCCCGAAGAGTACACACACACATCTTTGTGGCCCATAGACACCAATCACCACACAACTTTCATGTTTCAAGAGCAGAATTTAAAATGAAAGCTGTGCTGTGATTGGTTGCTACGGGCAACAAAGCCTTTCGCTTTTAGTCAGTTCCATAAATCTACCCCAAAGTGTCAGACTGTGCCCACGTAGCCCGACTGTGAATACAATGCCAAAGAAGTGTGTCCAAAATGATAATGATAGCACCCCCACTTATAACCATCTATCACAGGATACTAGGGGCCCATCAAAAACTGGGGCTGTGTATGACTGCTACATCTGCACCCCCATAGCTTCTCAAAGGATTGTGGTGATTCCTGCAGTTCATTTTTACCACATGTACTGAACCTCACCTGTCCCTTTAAAACATCCCTTTAAGGCCTCTTACACATGACTGTATGTATTTTGTGATCCGCGTGAATTCCGTATTTTGCGGAACGGAACAGCTGTCCCCAAATAGAACAGTACTCTCCTTGTCTGTTATGCGGACAATAATAGGACAAGTTCTATCCTTTAGCGGAACGGATAAACGGAATGCACACAGAGTACCTTCCATTTTTTTTGCGGACCCATTGAAATGAATGGTTCCGCATACGGTCTGCAAAGAAACGGAACGGACACAGAAAGAAAATACATTCGTGTGCAAGAGGCCTCAGGTTGACAAACCAAAATGTAATTAAATGTATGTCGCAATCCTGGATGAACATGAAAGGAAAGTGCGCTCTCCAGCAGACGGCCTGATTAAGAATAGTGGCCGCGCCATCCACGGTGAGCCTCTTTACAGGAGCTTTGTTAAAAGACTTTCCCTCTCATCTGTCTTCGCCATCAATATGCTAAATTTGCACTTTTCATTTACTTTGTATCAGTCGTCCCCGGACGACACAATAACGACTCCCGCACGTCCCTCTGAAAGGAACAGCAGCCCGAAAACTCCACTGCTGGCTGCAAAACCAACGACAAGTCTCTAATGAGCTTAATGTGCATATCATAGTAGATTAAAGCCTCTTGGGGGAGCATGAAAAACAACCCCGAGAGCCACGTAAAAACCAAACCACTCAGAAAATCGTGTTTAACTTCTTGAGACGTTTTTCCCTAACTAAAATGAATGTAAATGTGGCTCATCGGTCACATTTTCAGCAGCTTCCTAAATATATCTGCCTCTGGGAAAGCTTGGTGGAAACTAATATTGCCACCATTACTGCTTTGACAGAAATTGTTGACGATTTTTTTTTTAAGATTTCTGGCCAAAAATATTAATGTGGATTCATAAAGGGCGAGGGAGAGCTATAAGGGTCTCCACACGTGAATATGGCACTGGCGTTTTATTACCGGTAACTGCTGTTTTTCGGGTATATTTTTAGAACATGTGAAAATTACAAAATTCTGAAAAATGCCACTAAAAACCTATGCGTGAATGTCCCCTAAAGATGCTATTCAAGAATCTGGGAAAGAGTGTTCGTCACCTTGCTTTCTCGGATTTTGAATGGTCAGGTGCATAGAATTAAACAGATGTGACATTCAGAAGTAAAGACGAATGAATTTTATGTTAAGAAATTCGTTGACGCTTCGTTAGGTGGTAAAAGCAGAATTGCGTTATGGATTCCGTTACCACGGATCATAACGCAATTCTATGACGGAATGCATAACGGAATGCCTTTAGAGGTATCCCGTTATTCATTCCGTCATAATAGAAGTCTATGCCCTGCATAACGGATCCTTCCTGCTTCCGTTATGCAGGAGAGGACGGATCTGTTTTGCAGCCCCTAGACTTCTATTATGACGGAATGAATAACGGAATGCTGAATGATGGCCATTTGAGAGCTGTAATGGAAGCTATGGTAGATATCAGCCAGCTTTCTCAGGAACAAATATGACAAAGAAATTGATGGATAGGATTTGTACAACCTGACAGATGACGTCCAGTGCTGATGGCTGTACTTTAGAAGGATTTCTCGCTAATGTTTGGGGTTCTATCTTCCGAGAACTTTGGAATGATGTCCCAGTCATCTTGTTGCTTTCAGCTAAATATGGTTGTGGGGAGTCCGTCTTATAAACGTCAGCTTGTGATTTTATAATGATCACCTTCGGCGTCTGTGTATTTTATTCAGCTGCCGAAGGGACAGATCAGCGCACAAAGCGACTGAGCGACAAGTGCTGATTAAGGAACACGTGTTCACCTTCTTAACAGTTCAGGAACCTTCTGCCCCCACAAAGCAGGTCACAGCTGTTTAATAGAAAGGGGCGATGTTAATACAGGCAGGTGGGGGAGAGCATCAGTCAGCAGAATCACCCTGCTTTCTGAGAATCCTGCAAATCTGTATAGCAATGTAGGGGATCTATCACTGCATTAAAAACGTAACCAAATGTATCACATATCAAGAATCAGATCAGTACTGCCTCATAGTCCTGCGCCATTTCCTATAGTGTACAAGTGGATCACAGGGTGGATTGCCGGGTGATCATTTCCCTTGGAAACGAGCAGTGTATAATGTGATGGAAAAATTAATCCAGCCAGCAAAGGAGGCAATATGGACAATCACAATACATTAGTGTGGCGAAACCAACCGCGCCACTGGGTTTTGGAGGGGACAGATTGCCAGCCTCTTGCCCCAGGATTATGGGCCCTCTCATCAGCCCACGCTAAACTTAAACCCCATGGCGATTTGACTGTGTTTGTGGCATCTGAGCGCTGTTTGGATATATTGAGCGCTCAGATCCAAGCCATCTGGGGATATGTTAAATGTCTGTGTGTACTGTAAAGGGTGGGACATGGTATATTGAATAATGATGTCTGTCCTATTGTCCCCACGTGTGTATTGGCGATTTCCCTTTGTCCTGAGAGATAATTGAATGAGTCCTCGATTGTCTCCAGGACAGAAGACATTGTGTATTCTCCTGCCTGTGATGATTACATTAACCTGTGTAGGGTAATTGTATCACAGGCAGAGGGGAGGGATATGCTGGGGGTGTCTGTATTGTCCCATTGTGTGTGATTGGCTGCTGTATCCCTGTGTCGCAGTCTTCCTTCTGGTCCCCTAGGGAGTGTCCACCAGGTGGGAGACCTGCATAAATACCGGGCAGGTAGCCCTCAATAAAGTTAGAATTCCTGTTTAACCATTAATACGGAGCCTCGTCTCGTACTTAGGGGAATTGCTACGTCAGAACGTTCTCTTGCCTGTTCCAGGAAAGGAGGACTTCGTATGGTTCCAGTTCGGTGGATTCGAGCGGTTGTGGGTTGCTGTGCTCTTCTCCAGGGGAATCGCCCGAACAGTATTAACCCTCACTATACCGGGTTATACCGTAACAACTGGTGGCAAGCAGCGGGATCGTTCCTACAGCCAGAAGGACAGCAACAGAAGGCACCGTGGATTTTACAATTTGAGGGCAAAGCGTGTCCCAGTACAGCACCGGTATGGAACCACTAGTGGAGTATGATGAGGGTGTCATGGATGACCGAGATGCAGTCCGCAAAGGCATCTGGTACCAGGCACTGGGTATTGTGGAGTATCTGCGGGACGAGAGGCTCCCCAAGGACGAGCAGCGACAGCAGAAGCGAGTAGCCCTGCGGATGCCCTTCCTAGGAGAGCAGCCCCTGGAAGAGTGGGTAGAAGACCTGAAGCACCTGGTAAGGCGGGAGATGTGGCTGGAAGATGCCTACCAGGCACTCTGGTGGTATGAAGCTCGGTACCTACCCCGGACAGCCGAGCATGACATGCCAGAGGGAGAGGAGTTTGATGGTCCTGGCTTGTTATGGGAGACTTTTTCAGAGCTGGAGTTTGGGAGCCCTACACAAGCCCGGTTTAGGGACCTCTTTGAGTGGCGGGAGAGCAGGTATGACTGGGACGACACTCACAAAATTGAGCAAGACCTGGTCCACCTGGTGACCCGGGAGATGGAGCTGGAACAGGACTACCAGCAGCTGTTCCACTCCAGTGAGAGGGCTCAGCGAGAGAGCAGAGTGTCAGACCCAGGTCCAGAGCCCTTCAGCTGGGAGGATATTGTGGAGGTCTACTGGGAAGAACCCCAGGTGTCCGGTGGAGATGGGACCGAGGTCTCTCCACCGGTCCTGCAGGGAATTGGGAGCCCAGTCTCCATTCCCCAGCGGCAGGCTGAGTTACAGGGGGCAGAGACAGTCGGTCCTGTCTCCCAGCGGCAGAGTCAAGTGCAGGGAATTGGGAGCCCAGGCTCCATTTCCCATCGGCAGAGTGTCCAGCAGGGAATAGAGAGCCCAGTCTCCTTTCCCCAGCAGCAGGACACTGTATTGGGAGCGGAGACAGACGGTCTCCCTCCCCAGAGGCTGGAAGTATGTATGGGAGAGGAGCTTGTTACCCCTCTCCCCAGCGGCAGGCTAAGTTACAGGGGGCAGAGACAGTCGGTCCTGGCCCCCAGCAGCAGAGTGACTTACTGGGAGAGGAGAGCCTTGTCCTCCCTCCCCATCGGCAGAGAGTCCGGCAGGGAATAGAGAGCCCAGTCTCCTTTCCCCAGCAGCAGGACACTGTGTTGGGAGCGGAGACAGTCGGTCTCCCTCCCCAGCGGCTGGAAGTATGTCTGGGAGAGAAGCTTGTTACCTGCTCTCCCCAGCGGCAGCCGGATTTTAAGGGAGTAGGGACAGTCGGTCCTGCTCCCCAGCGGCAGTATGTTTTGCAGGGAGAGAAGAGCATCGTCTCCATTCCCCATCGGCCGTGTGATTTACAGGGAATTGGGAGCCCAGTCTCCATCCCCCAGCGGCAGTTTAACGCACCAGGGGAGACAGTAAGCCCCACAACAGTGCAGATGGGACCGTGGTCTCTGCACTCACAGCACAGGGGGTAGGGACAGTCGGTCCTGTCCCCAGCAACAGGGCCATTTAGCCAAAGGGGAGACAGTCGGTCTCCCCACAGCAGCATGGTGGTCTATCTAAAGGGGAGACAGTCAGTCTCTCCCTACAACAGCAGAGCTGTGTATCTAAAGGGGAGACAGTCGGTCTCCCCTACAACAACCAGGCTCCAACCAGGCTACTTCCGTGGTAGCGCTGGCACCAGGGCAGAGTACCGCTGGTCTCTGCCCACTCAGCAACCCACTCAGGCAGTCTACCAGTCCCCCACACAGCCGTAGTGAGGCACATGGACATGGACAGGTTTATCCCTTGCTCAGGTGTAGTAACCATTTATTGTGGGTGGGCTGTACTGCTGTTTCTGTTTTGTGGGTGGGCTGCTGGACTAACAAGGGCACTGACCGGCAGAAGGTCAGATACCCTGTTAGTCTGTTTGGAAAAGGGGAGATGTGTGGCGAAACCAACCGCGCCACTGGGTTTTGGAGGGGACAGATTGCCAGCCTCTTGCCCCAGGATTATGGGCCCTCTCATCAGCCCACGCTAAACTTAAACCCCATGGCGATTTGACTGTGTTTGTGGCATCTGAGCGCTGTTTGGATATATTGAGCGCTCAGATCCAAGCCATCTGGGGATATGTTAAATGTCTGTGTGTACTGTAAAGGATGGGACATGGTATATTGAATAATGATGTCTGTCCTATTGTCCCCACGTGTGTATTGGCGATT
This sequence comes from Bufotes viridis, assembly GCA_033119425.1. Taxonomy (NCBI): domain Eukaryota; kingdom Metazoa; phylum Chordata; class Amphibia; order Anura; family Bufonidae; genus Bufotes; species Bufotes viridis. The sequence continues at coordinate 444,047,181 of CM065590.1, read as the reverse complement.
TCCCTTTGTCCTGAGAGATAATTGAATGAGTCCTCGATTGTCTCTAGGACAGAAGACATTGTGTATTCTCCTGCCTGTGATGATTACATTAACCTGTGTAGGGTAATTGTATCACAGGCAGAGGGGAGGGATATGCTGGGGGTGTCTGTATTGTCCCATTGTGTGTGATTGGCTGCTGTATCCCCTGTGTCGCAGTCTTCCTTCTGGTCCCCTAGGGGAGTGTCCACCAGGTGGGAGACCTGCATAAATACCGGGCAGGTAGCCCTCAATAAAGTTAGAATTCCTGTTTAACCATTAATACGGAGCCTCGTCTCGTACTTAGGGGAATTGCTACGTCAGAACGTTCTCTTGCCTGTTCCAGGAAAGGAGGACTTCGTATGGTTCCAGTTCGGTGGATTTGAGTGTTTGTGGGTTGCTGTGCTCTTCTCCAGGGGAATCGCCCGAACAGTATTAACCCTCACTATACCGGGTTATACCGTAACAATTAGTAAGTGCAATGTACTAACTTTCTCTGCATGATAAATGCTATTTGCTGAAGTGACACAAGTGACGGTGTAATTATGTCATGGTTAGTGTGAGGACCCCCGCCACCAGATATGTCACATGTACAGGAGAGTCACAAACCACCACCCATGATGTGACTCAAGATAAACCCTACATACATAATGTGTCAATACAATGACCAGTTCAGCTCTGGATGTGACTTGACTATAAGGCCTCTTTCACACGGGCGTCACATGGGACGCCCGGATAAGATGCGGTTGCGTTGCAGGAAAATGCACAATTTTTCCGCGTGAGTGCAAAGCGTTTTAATGCGTTTTGCAGGCGCATGGGAAAATGTTTAGTACCCAGACCCGAACCTGGACTTCTTCACTGAAGTTCCGGTTTGGGTTGAGTACTCTGTAGATTTTATTATTTTCCCTTATAGCATGGTTATAAGGGAAAATAATAGCATTCTCACTACAGAATGCTTAGTAAAATGTGAACCGAGGGGTTAAAAAAAAAATTAACTCACCTTATCCACTTGATCGCGTAGTTGCCAATCTCTTCTTCAATCATTAGCTGCCGGCTAAAGGACCTGTGATGATGTCACTGCGCTCATCACATGGTCCAATCACATGGTCCATCACTATGGTGATGGACCATGTGATATGACATCACCACAGGTCCTTTAGCCGGCTGCTAATGATTGAAGAAGAGAGAAGAGATCGGCAACTACACGATCAAGTGGTTAAGGTGAGTTAATTTTTTTCTTTTAACCCCTTAATTCACATTTTACTAAGCATTCTGTAGTGAGAATGCTATTATTTTCCCTTATAACCATGTTATAAGGGAAAATAATAAAGATCGGGTCCCCATCCCGATCATCTCTTAGCAACCTTGCGGGAAAATCGCACTGCATCCGCACTTGATTGTGGATGCTTGCGATTTTCACGCAGCCCCATTCACTTTTATGGGGCCTGCTCTGCGTGAAAAACGCACATTATAGAGCATGCTGCGATTTTCACGCAACGCAGAAGTGATGCGTGAAAATCACCGCTCATGTGCACAGCCCCATAGAAGTGAATGGGTCAGGATTCAGTGCGGGTGCAATGTGTTCACCTCACGCATTGCACCCGCATGGAAAACTCGCCCGTGTGAAAGGGGCCTAAGACATGATGAAACTTGGTATCAGTAGGAGGGAAAAGGGGATATCCCACAAAATGTGCTCCTAGACATTTCAAATGAAGTACTATTGCAATATACATGCTATAAAAATATTGTTGTTTTTTTTTTTTTTGTGCTTTGCATTTTTATTTCTAGTAGCGCCTCCTGCTGTTTCTCCAATGGCTGCAATTCTGATCCACCGTCTCTTCCATTCAGTGATGGACCTACATGCTTAGTAGATTCCCCACTGTCTCTCACTCGCCTCAGTGCTGGTGTAGTGTCTCCTAGTAAAGCAGATGAAGCAGTCCACACACTTTTCACTCATTCTCCCTATAGAAATCTATATCTATATCTCTCTCTAGACAGTGGAGAAGGAAACTTGGGTGGGTGTATTACATACCATAGTGCTATTTATTAGTGGTCTTGCCGGGGCTGTGTATGAGGGATTATTTTCTATGTGATTAACACAAGCTCACAGCAATGCATCCTAAGAGGTGCAGGTGCTTCATCGCCACATGTGATGAGTTACTACCCATCCACAGAAAAGTGATGAGACCACAGCTACAGAGAGGTGAGTAACAAAGAGAAAAAGGGTGAAACTTACACTCGAGAGCGGCATTTTTGCATTGACATAGTTAATGGTGTGCATTACTCCAGACATATATATATATATATATATATATATGTATATATTTATTTATTTATTTTCAATTTGTTGGATAACCCCATGTGTAATATTTACAAAGTAGCTCAACATTACAGGAGCAGTACTTCAAAATTGTGAATGCAGCTCTGGATGTAACTGGAGAATTGGACATTATATAGTTAAAAGCCTATAGATTAAAGGGGTTGTCCAAGTTATTTTTTTGCTCTTTGTATGTTTCTAACTAATCAAAAATAATAGCTTTGCCATGCACTTACTGTATCTGTAGTTGCACCTTTCTCAGATTTCACTGAGGGTCACATGACCTGTGATATCAGCTTCTCTCCCTGCTCTGATGATGATTTCCACAAGCCTGAAAGAGCAGATAAGTGTCTGTACACCTGCTGGCCGCGCCCTCCCTTCACTGCTGCTGAGGTCTGCTCTCTCCCTGGATTCTTAACCAGTTTAGCTGCACAGACTCAGGGCTGAAGGCTTTACTGAGTAGCTGCCAGCAGTGAGGAGACAAATGCTGGGCACAGGAGCTCACAGACTAGAGGAGTTCTGCACAAGAACAGGTAGGGGGAAGATCCTGTGTGTATCAGCAGTGTCATTGTACAGCTGGGACTTGTAGTCCCACACATACAACATGCTGCTGAGTCTCCCAGCAGGCAGACATGTCACTCAGGGCAGCACTTCTATTCACTCCCACGAGATTGTTGTTATTGCAGGTAAACAAAGAGCCAGAATAGAACCAAGGAAATGAGGAAATATATTTTTTTTTTACCTAAAACTTGCTTAGCTTAGTTATATATTGCTTCCCATCAGCACTACAGTGCTCTATATATTTTTTTCATAACTCAGACAACCCCTTTAAAGAAAAAGCAGCACCTCCATATCAATTTATCAATTTCCTTTTTTTGATAAAACCACAGGCAGGTAAACATAAGAATTGCAGTAAGCTTGGCCTCGACACCCGTCACACAGCCAGATAGGACTGTGTAGCAGTGCAGCCATTGAACTGAGTAGGGTTGCTGAATGGCTTGCAAATTACATGACTGCGATCCAGAATGACCAAAAATCGAGCAGTGCTGAATGTTTTGTGATTCAGGGGTCGCAGCTGCGACAACTTGTAAGTCACACTGCGACCTCATTTAAGATCACTGACTGTAGTCCACACAGTCTGAAGTTTAGAACAGGACATGATGTAACAGCAGAATAGTGACTGCAGCTCTAGGTGTGAATGGAGTATACATAGGAGTTAAAAAAAACTTAAAACTGTGAATTAGTCTCAGATGTGGATTTTCCCTTTAACATTTAGAAGCTGACTTCAGATTCCTGTTTTAAAATATTTTTAAAGTCGTAGAATCAAAGCCTGATATTATTCATCGAAGTATTGCGCGACTTTGGACTTTGCCACAAATTTTGCCATGTCGAGGCACATACATTTTAATGCTATACTGAGATGGGTCTCCGTACAGCATAAATGCTTCTTGCTTCGCATCTTGAATCCGAAGTTCCATTCGCTCACCTCTAACGTCCACCAATGCTGGATTGCAGGGTGGTCATAACCTCTGGAGGCAGGCAATGTATAATGTAATGGAAAAATGAATCAGGGCAGCAAAGGGGGGCAAAATGGGCAATCACAATACATTGGAAAGTGCCTTGTATTCACTTTGTCTACATGAATTCCAGTTGCTGAAGTGAGACAACCCCTTTAAGGATTTATCTGATATAATGTGTGACACCGGAGTGATCGGTGGTGTGGTTTGACTCATGTGCCTTTTGCTGGAAGAGCAATCATCCTTATTACTCTAGTAATATATTTGTATGGGAGCTTGCAAGCGGCAGACACGTACACAGCATCAGGTAAATGTGCAGCAGCCACTAGAGCAGGTGTTTGAGCAGTGAGTTCATCCCAAATTTCATTCTATTATTCATAAATCAAAATTTTTGCAAGATGAACAATTTCAGGGAAAATGTCAGATCTGTAAGGTAACAACAGTGCTCTGCCTCTCCTCTTATCATATAATATGGCCTAATAGCTACCGCACACAATGTTTCCAAGCTGGACACTTTGTAAGGCCATTAACAGCTGATCTTTCTAAAGCCGCATTCTATACTAGGGCTGTATACTAAATTCAGTGATGTCAGTAACAGGGGGAGGGGCCGTGACAACCTCTCAGACATGATATAGAGGCTGGTTGTCAGCAGTAATAGATGGAATAGCTGTTACTGTAGTATAAGGTGTGTGGATCTCATGTCTGATCACAGTGTAATTATATTACTATTATACTCAGTGATGTCAGTAACAGGAGGCGGGGCTGTGACAACCTCTCAGACATGATATAGAGGCTGGTTGTCAGCAGTAATAGATGGAATAGCTGTTACTGTAGTATAAGGTGTGTGGATCTCATGTCTGATCACAGTGTAATTATATTATTATATTCAGTGATGTCAGTAACAGTGGGCGGGGCTGTGACAACCTCTCCGACATGGTATAGAGGCTGGTTGTCAGCAGTAATAGATGGAATAGCTGTTACTGTAGTATAAGGTGTGTGGATCTCATGTCTGATCACAGTGTAATTATATTATTATATTCAGTGATGTCAGTAACAGGGGGCGGGGCTGTGACAACCTCTCAGTCATGATATAGAGGCTGGTTGTCAGCAGTAATAGATGGAATAGCTGTTACTGTAGTATAAGGTGTGTGGATCTCATGTCTGATCACAGTGTAATTATATTACTATTATACTCAGTGATGTCAGTAACAGGGGGCGGGGCTGTGACAACCTCTCAGACATGGTATAGAGGCTGGTTGTCAGCAGTAATAGATGGAATAGCAGTTACTGTAGTATAAGGTGTGTGGATCTAATGTCTGATCACAGTGTAATTATATTACTATTATATTCAGTGATGTCAGTAACAGGGGGCGGGGCTGTGACAACCTCTCAGACATGATATAGAGGCTGGTTGTCAGCAGTAATAGATGGAATAGCTGTTACCGTAGTATAAGGTGTGTGGATCTCATGTCTGATCACAGTGTAATTATATTACTATTATATTCAGTGATGTCAGTAACAGGGGGAGGGGCTGTGACAACCTCTCAGACATGATATAGAGGCTGGTTGTCAGCAGTAGTAGATGGAATAGCTGTTACTGTAGTATAAGATGTGTGGATCTCATGTCTGATCACAATGTAATTATATTACTATTATACTCAGTGATGTCAGTAACAGGGGGCGGGGCTGTGACAACCTCTCAGACATGATATAGAGGCTGGTTGTCAGCAGTAACAGATGGAATAGCTGTTACTGTAGTATAAGGTGTGTGGATCTCATGTCTGATCACAGTGTAATTATATTACTATTATACTCAGTGATGTCAGTAACAGGGGGCAGGGCTGTGACAACCTCTCAGACATGATATAGAGGCTGGTTGTCAGCAGTAATAGATGGAATAGCTGTTACTGTAGTATAAGGTGTGTGGATCTCATGTCTGATCACAGTGTAATTATATTACTATTATATTCTGTGATGTCAGTAACAGGGGCGGGGCTGTGACAACCTCTCAGACATGGTATAGAGGCTGGTTGTCAGCAGTAATAGATGGAATAGCTGTTACTGTAGTATAAGGTGTGTGGATCTCATGTCTGATCACAGTGTAATTATATTACTAATATATTCAGTGATGTCAGTAACAGAGGGCGGGGCTGTGACAACCTCTCAGACATGGTATAGAGGCTGGTTGTCAGCAGTAATAGATGGAATAGCTGTTACTGTAGTATAAGGTGTGTGGATCTCATGTCTGATCACAGTGTAATTATATTACTATTATATTCTGTGATGTCAGTAACAGGGAGCGGGGCTGTGACAACCTCTCAAGACATGGTATAGAGGCTGGTTGTCAGCAGTAATAGATGGAATAGCTGTTACTGTAGTATAAGGTTTGTGGATCTCATGTCTGATCACAATGTAATTATATTACTATTATATTCAGTGATGTCAGTAACAGGGGCGGGGCTGTGACAACCTCTCAGACATGGTATAGAGGCTGGTTGTCAGCAGTAATAGATGGAATAGCTGTTACTGTAGTATAAGGTGTGTGGATCTCATGTCTGATCACAGTGTAATTATATTACTATTATATTCTGTGATGTCAGTAACAGGGGCGGGGCTGTGACAACCTCTCAAGACATGGTATAGAGGCTGGTTGTCAGCAGTAATAGATGGAATAGCTGTTACTGTAGTATAAGGTTTGTGGATCTCATGTCTGATCACAATGTAATTATATTACTATTATATTCAGTGATGTCAGTTACAGGGGGCGGGGCTGTGACAACCTCTCAGACATGGTATAGAGGCTGGTTGTCAGCAGTAATAGATGGAATAGCTGTTACTGTAGTATAAGGTGTGAGGATCTCATGTCTGATCTCAGTGTAATTATATTACTATTATACTCAGTGATGTCAGTAACAGGGGGCGGGGCTGTGACAACCTCTCAGACATGATATAGAGGCTGGTTGTCAGCAGTAACAGATGGAATAGCTGTTACTGTAGTATAAGGTGTGTGGATCTCATGTCTGATCACAGTGTAATTATATTACTATTATATTCAGTGATGTCAGTAACGGGGTGGGGCTGTGACAACCTCTCAGACATGATATGGAGGCTGGTTGTCAGCAGTAATAGATGGAATAGTTGTTACTGTAGTATAAGGTGTGTGGATCTCATGTCTGATCTCAGTGTAATTATATTACTATTATACTCAGTGATGTCAGTAACAGAGGGCGGAGCTGTGACAACCTCTCAGACATGGTATAGAGGCTGGTTGTCAGCAGTAATAGATGGAATAGCTGTTACTGTAGTATAAGGTGTGAGGATCTCATGTCTGATCACAATGTAATTATATTACTATTATATTCAGTGATGTCAGTAACAGGGGGCGGGGCTGTGACAACCTCTCAGACATGGTATAGAGGCTGGTTGTCAGCAGTAATAGATGGAATAGCTGTTACTGTAGTATAAGGTGTGAGGATCTCATGTCTGATCACAATGTAATTATATTACTATTATATTCAGTGATGTCAGTAACAGGGGGCGGGGCTGTGACAACCTCTCAGACATGATATAGAGGCTGGTTGTCAGCAGTAATAGATGGAATAGCTGTTACTGTAGTATAAGGTGTGTGGATCTCATGTGTGATCACAATGTAATTATATTACTATTATAGTCAGTGATGTCAGTAACAGGGGGCGGGGCTGTGACAACCTATCAAACATGATACAGAGGCTGGTTGTCAGCAGTAATAGATGGAATAGCTGTTACTGTAGTATAAGGTGTGTGGATCTCATGTCTGATCACAGTGTAATTATATTACTATTATACTCAGTGATGTCAGTAACAGGGGCGGGGCTGTGACAACCTCTCAGACATGATATGGAGGCTGGTTGTCAGCAGTAATAGATGGAATAGCTGTTACTGTAGTATAAGGTGTGTGGATCTCATGTCTGATTACAATGTAATTATATTACTATTATATTCAGTGATGTCAGTAACAGGGGGCAGGGCTGTGACAACCTCTCAGACATGATATAGAGGCTGGTTGTCAGCAGTAATAGGTGGAATAGCTGTTACTGTAGTATAAGGTGTGTGGATCTCATGTCTGATCACAGTGTAATTATATTACTATTATACTCAGTGATGTCAGTAACAGGGGGCGGGGCTGTGACAACCTCTCAGACATGATATAGAGCAGGCATCCTCAAACTGCGGCCCTCCAGCTGTTGTAAAACTACAACTCCCACCATGCCCTGCTGCAGGCTGATACCTGTAGGCTGTTCGGGCATGCTGGGAGTTGTAGTTTTGCAACAGCTGGAGGGCCGCAGTTTGAGGATGCCTGATATAGAGGCTGGTTGTCAGCAGTAATAGATGGAATAGCTGTTACTGTAGTAAAAGGTGTGTGGATCTCATGTCTGATCACAGTGTAATTATATTACTATTATATTCAGTAGTAATATTATATACAGGGGGCGGGGCTGTGACAACCTCTCAGACATGGTATAGAGGCTGGTTGTCAGCAGTAATAGATGGAATAGCTGTTACTGTAGTATAAGATGTGTGGATCTCATGTCTGATCACAGTGTAATTATATTACTATTATACTCAGTGATGTCAGTAACAGGGGGCGAGGCTGTGACAACCTCTCAGACATGAATTAGAGGCTGGTTGTCAGCAGTAATAGATGGAATAGATGTTACTGTAGTATAAGGTGTGTGGATCTCATGTCTGATCACATTGTAATTATATTACTAATATATTCAGAATGTTACACTTGATTTGCAGGCTGTTCCTCCTGTTTAAAGGGGTTGTGTCACTTCAGCAACTAGAATTTATTATCCAGAGAAAGATAATACAAGCTACTTCCTAATGTATGGTTATTATCCATATTGCTTCCTTTGCTGGATGGATTCATTTTTCCATCACATTATACACTGCTCGTTTCCATGGTTACAGACCACCCTGCAATCCATCGGTGGTGGCCGTGCTTGCACACTATAGGAAGAAGCGCCGGCCTCTCTGGTGGCTCGGTCCATGGGAGCTCACGTAGGCCGGTGCTTTTTCCTATAGTGAGCAAGCACGACTACCACTGATGGATTGCAGGGTGGTCTGTAACCATGGAAACGAGCAGTGTATAATATGATGGGGAAATCAATCAAGGCAGCAAAGGAAGCAATATGGACAATCACAATACATTAGTAAGTGTCTTGTATGAACTTTTTCTACATGATAATTGCCACTTGCAGAAGTGAGACAACCCCTTTAACCATTTTGGATCAGGTGACTGTTCAAGTGTTTTAAAAGGGGAGTAGTTTTGTTACTGTGTAGTAGCCCATGAATAAGGCACTTCACTGGAGCGCGTAGTCCAATTATGTCGTTTTTCTGACGCATTGTATTATATTGGTCTGAATAAAGTGCACATTGTACGGGATTGATTGTGCTTCCCACACTCTAACTTCTCTGCGCAGAACTTTCTTTATGTCTTGTGATGTATTGTCCGTCTCCCCGCCAATTCCAGTGTTTATAAAGCGGAGTCTCTAGTGATTAATAAGTTATAATGCAGATTCATCTCAAGCGCTGTGAAGAGGATGAGCTGACATGTGAGGAGGGAGCAGATGCGGAAAGGTCACAATAATTACTCCGCACACCAAATGCAGGAAATGTAAATTGAGAGGGTGAAGGATGAATCTTGTACACGAGCGCGGCCAACTCAGCACCCAACCTGAAATAATAGCATCTTTTGTGTTAAAGGGGCTATCTCATATCTACCCCCCCCCCAAATGCCCAGGCCCCTTGTGTGGATTATACTTACCTGCTCCCCAGCACCCGCGTTGCTCTGGATTCCTGCATGGCCACAGCTGCATCTCACCGTCGCTCGGATCAAAAGGTGGGGCTTGTCCCCGTCACGGCCTGCTATTGGCTGCTCCCACGTTACCGGATGTTTTCATGTGAGTGATGGGGAGATGCCGCGGCGGCCATGCAGGGATCCGGAGTGTCGTTGGTGCCGAGGAGCAGGTAAGTATAATCCATACAAGGGGTCCGGACATTAGGGATATTTTACATATCGGATAACCCCCTCATCACTGTCTGTCTATCTGCATGTCTGTCTGTCTGTCCATATACCTGTCTAACCTAGCTCTCTGCCTATGCTCTATCTATCATCTATCTGCAGCAGGCGCCTCCTCCCAGGGCCCTTTAAGAGGAAAAAGTACTTGTTTTTCGTGACACCAGTTGCCGTGAAGCAACAAGGGCACAGGGCCCCTTTTTAGTGATACTGAGGATGGTACCCAGGTGTAGAAATGCCAGCGTGGTGTAGGGTAGCCTAAATGTCCCTAATGCTGGGTTCAGACCTGAGCGTTTCTGAGACGCGCGTTTTCCGCGCGTTTTTGTGCGTGTTTTTGGCAATAGTAAACGCGTGTTTTACACGCGTTTGTGTGATTGACTGCAGTGTTGTCCAATGACCAAATATCCCTGTCTATATGAAGTTTGGCCTTTCCAGCATGTTGCAAATTCATAAACGCGCGTTCGAACGCGCATTTTCAGTGTCAAAAACACGCAAAATACAAGTGTTGCGTGTTCCCATTAAAGTCTATGGGCCAAAACGCGCGACAAACGCCCCAAAAAAAGCTCAAGTACTTGTTTATGTGTTGGGGCGTTTTTCAGCGCGTTTGAACGTGCTGTAAAACGCGAAAATGTGAACCAGTCCCATAGGGAGGCATTGGTTTGCATCGGTTATGCGTTTTACAGCGCGTTCGAACGCGCTGTAAAACGCGCAAGTGTAAACTGAGGGTTAAGGTGTTGTTGTGCACGTGTCACGGTGATCCTACCTGGATACGTTGTGTCCTAGGCGTTGGCTCCGAAGCAATGAAAAGGGGGTTTGTTGATGAAGGGGATGATTAAATAAATTAGTCCAGACCTTGTGATGAAGTTCAAGAACAGCTTTACTTTCAATGAACGTTTCTAAAAAACAGTTTACAGGCTTTATCTTGGTTCCCAGCAGGCTTTTGCATTAACTCCAGCAGGCAAACTCCTCTCTGCTACATCTGTTGCTCTCTGACTTTGCTGTGCTGACAGGGTAGCTGAATAACTTAGCTTTAGCTGTCTGCTGCAAATTCTCTCTGTAGTCTGACTCTAGCTTTGTTCAGGGAAAACCTTCTCCTTCTGGCTTCTGAGGCTTCAAGCTGTGGCCTCCACGTCCAGCAGAGCTGAAGATGCTCTAGCTGGTCTAGACAGGGCTCGTCCAACAGGGACATGCTCCTGCTTCATTCCCCCAGAACTCCACCCTCCCTTCAGCAAATGGGACACGCCCACCACACCACAGGAGTGTGGGGGGGGGGGGGGTTAGAATGGAATGGACATCTCCATTCTCTGTACCTGTAGCTCTGCCATTTATGCTGCCACCTGCTGGTGAACCAGGCACATTACACGTGAACCTAAACAGTTACATGGAAAGAGATATGCACATTATACAGGACCTGGAAATAAATACATAGGATGATATTAGGTTAACCATATGAGACCGTAGCAGGGTGCAGTAGTGGTGATGTCACTCCGGGGTGTTACATATCTATCTATCTATCTATCTATCTATCTCATATCTATCTATCTCATAACTATCTATCTATCTATCTCATATCTATCTATCTCATATCTATCTATCTCATATCTATCTATCTTTTTCGTATCTATCTATCTCATATCTATCTATCTATCTATCTCATATCTATCTTTTTCGTATCTATCTATCTATCTATCTATCTATCAATCATCTATCTAGACACTGTGTTCGATCCTGGTTTGAGGTTATGACCTTACTATATACAGAGTGTTGTCAGCTCCTTGGTTGCCAGGATGTGTATCTTATTGGTGATTACTGAGTATGTCGCCAATTCCATGGTGGACACTAACCATCAATTTTGTTGGATGCTATTTTTGGTGGATGAGTTAAATTTCTTCTCTTGTCCTTTCTTCCTCTACTTGGCAGCATGGGCACAGAATATTTTTTAATCCCATTTTCTCATCGTTTGCTCTTGTCTGGCAATACAGAGGGTACAGAAGTGAATGTACCTTCCTGCTGCCAAATTATCTGCCGGCCGGCGCTCGGTGAAGATCCTGCCAGATGTTAATTGGTGCACCCCAGCAGCTGATCAAATTGAAAGTGAATATTTCCCAGTGCCAAAAACAAGCGGTTGTTACTGAGTTTACCAAAGGGTCCCAAAACAATAACCCTTTGCCCCTTATCTTATGTTGCATAGGGGGCACATAGCAGGTATGTGTGTGTGTGTGGGGTGGGGGGGGGGGGTGAGGACATTTAAATTCCTAATTTGGAAGAATGGGTTAAGTTAATACTGTTTTTCTAAAAGTTTAACCCTTGCAGAGCAGTCCTCCCCGCTTAAAGGGTTTCCTCGGAATTTACATATTAATAACCTATATTCGGGATAGGTCATCGATATGAGATTGGCGGGGGTCCGACACCTAGCACCCCTGCTGATCAGCTGTTTGAGGAAGCTGCAGCACTCACCAGAGCTGGGGTAAGCTCTGTGGCTTCCTCCCAGCTCACCAAGCACATTTCATAGCGGCTGTGCTTGGTATCGAAGCTTAGCCCCATTACCCTGGGCCAGCCCATGTGACTGATGAACGTGACGTCACATGGCCTAGGAAGAGGCCTAAGCACTCACAGAGCGCTGTGGCCTCTTTGCACAGCTGATCGGCTTGAGTTCCAAGAGTTTGACCTCCACCAATCAGATACTGATGACCTATTCTGAGGATAGGACATCAATATATAAATCCCGGAAAACCCTTTAAATCCTTATGGTACAGCCACACGTGTATGACCATTAACAATGAACACCAAATAAACAATTTTGTTCTGATTAGTTAATATGATGCTGATGCCGCTTGAACAGGCTTAGTACTCAGCCACAAGGTGGCTATGTCCCAACTGGAGCATGGCCATATGGTCGAAGCATTCCAGGGATATTTTTTGAACATATAATGGTATACCACCACCAGTATTATAGATTTGCTGTATCCCAGCTTAGTTGCATTCATACATGTTGAACCCTTTCATTACAAGCCTTTGTGTGAGACTAGTATGACCACCAGTCTAGAGCACTCATGTGTTGAGGAATATTATCAGCATCTATCAAATTATTCCTGGCAGCTTTCAGACACCTCCGCTTTTCAGCAAGCTCCATCTTCCTCGTTCCTCTATATGTGCTGAAGATATCATTTATTCCCTATATAACAGATCAGGACTGCAGTGATATAGTAGTTGAGTCCCTACAGTGATTAGCTGCTGCCTTAAAAAATTCCTCTCATCCACACTAACTGTCTATACTACATGTGCGCACTGTGCGCAGAATCTGTAGTGTATCCTATGAGATTCAGCTTCACACTGCTCTCCCCTGCCTCCTCCTTGTAATATCTGACATGGCAAAAACAATCACAAGCAGGAGGCAGGGGACAGTAGTGTGAAGCTGCATAACATAGGCATACACTAAAACTCTGCAGTGTGAATTAGGGGACAGAAGTTCTATGTCACAATCTATCACTTCCTGCCTTTAGGATGCAAAACAGGGGAAATACAGTATGAGGAGATTCTTCCCACTCTTGCCTTTGTAAAGCCAAGGGCATAATGAGAAACATAGTCTGCATTAGGTGAACCATATCAGAGAGGAAGAAAGAACCGAATGTTAAATGACAGATCAACCTAAACAGGTGTACACAAGGCTCACGCAAGCTTCTACAGAATTATTAAAAGCTACCTAAACTTTTAGATAACTTTTTGGAACAAGCTGCCATATGTGTATGCATGAGGAATAGGATTAGATCTCACCATTATATGACTTGTATCTCTAATTCTCAGTTGTCTCTGACCTCGTGAGTGGAGACTAGCTGCTCATCCTGTCTGTCCATAGAATACACATGGAGACAGCAGATTTTGCTCTCTAAGGGCTCATGCACACGACTGTTGTTGTTTTGCGGACCATTTTTCACGGATCCGTTGTTTTTTTTCTCTAATTTAAATCCTCTTCCGTTCTGTTATTCCACAAAACATATCCGTATGGTGTCAGTTTTTTGCGGATTGTAAACGGAAACAGTAACTTATTAATCACCAAACACATGAGCAATATGGGCTGGGTATAGCATTTCTACAGTATGGATCTGCAAAATACGGATGACATACGGATGTGTTCCGTGTGCGTTATGTACTTTTTGCAGACCCATTTACTTGAATGGGGCCTCGGACCGTGATTTGCGGGCAATAATAGGACATGCACTACTTTTTTGCGGAACAGCCATGCAGACAAACGTAAACAGAATGCACACGGAGTAACTTCCGTATTTTCTACAGCTCTATTGAAGTTTATGGTTCCGCATACGGGCCACACAAAAAACGGAACGGAAGCGGAAAGAAAATACGGTCATGTGCATGAGCCCTGAGGGTCAGTTCACATGGCTGATTTTCAAAATATTAGCACTGACTCCAAGCAAATTTGTACGCCTCGCAATTCTGTGCGTTTTCGGACGTGGTTTTTGTAAAGCATTTGTCAGGCAGATTTTTGACTTTGTTAAATTCTATATAGGAAATAAGGTTCCTGGACAACACTTGATGCTTCGTGATTTATTAAAGCTTGATATACAATGTGCGTTATGCCAGTTTGTAAACATATAGTTTCAGTGACGTTTCGGCCGTAGCCTTCATCAGGAAACTGGATGAGCCGCACTGTATGTGTAGGGATGGCCTCAGTGGCGTGTAGGGGGGCTCTATGGCCCTGTGGGCGGATAGGTCTGTCTGTATTAGAGCAGTAGCCTGTTTGTAGTCCGCCACTGCTCTAATACAGACAGACCTATCCGCCCACAGGGCCATAGAGCCCCCCTACACGCCACTGAGGCCATCCCTACACATACAGTGCGGCTCATCCAGTTTCCTGATGAAGGCTACGGCCGAAACGTCACTGAAACTATATGTTTACAAACTGGCATAACGCACATTGTATATCAAGCTTTAATAAATCACGAAGCATCAAGTGTTGTCCAGGAACCTTATTTCCTATATACTTATCCTGGTGTGGGAACCTTTTCCTGTGATCCACGAATAAAAGTGGAGTGTTACCCAACCCATACAGAATTGTTAAATTCTATAGTACCTTTCCCACCAGTGTTTTTTGGCATGTTTATGCACGGCAAAACGCGCATATGTGCACATCTCAATGGTGCATTTTTTTTCTGCTTCCTATTAATTTGAATGGGAAAATCAGCGCTGTTTCTGCCCCAAGATAGGACATGCTGCCTCTTTTTTTACATGCTTCTTTTTTACACGTGTAAAAATAAATCAAGTGCTGCTTCCTATTGAAATGAATGGGAGGCTGTTTTGAAGCAGATTCGCTGTAAAATCAGCACCAAAAAACTCTGTGTGAACTGACCCTAACACAATCACTTAGAATAGGAAGCAACACACAGGACATTATGGAGATGTACCGAGGAGTATGTGAATGAAGTAGTTGGGATGAGATGGAAAACGTACTATTAGCTGCTGAATGTGCGGAATCATTCCTGTGCTGTCTGGTCTCTGTACACTTCCTGCCTCCTCCTGCCTCCCATCCCTTCTCTACTGACTTAAAAGGGTTTTTGGATATTTATATACTAATGATCCTCTGAATAAGTCACCACTATCTGATTGGTGGGGGTCTGATACTCAGGACCCCTGCCGATCAGCTGTTTGAGATGCCACCGGCGCTCCTGTGAGCACTGCTGCTTTCTCCGTGCTCACCAAACACAGTCCTGTACATTGTATGGCAGCTCTGCTTGGTATAATTCCTTTGGGGCTAAGCTGTGCCTGAGCCATGTGACCGATAAATGTTTTGCCTACGATGAGCACTGCTGCCTTCTCAAACAGTTGATCGGCGGGGGTCCCAGGTATCAGACTCCCACTGATCAGATACTGACCTAAGTTTTGGAAAACCCCTTTAAATGGGATGATGTTATGGGCAGGCAGTGAGATCAATGCAAACAGCTCCCACGTGGAGCAACACTCATGGTCTGACTCTGGACCACACTTTGGCTCCGCAATCACAGTCACCCACAATCTAGTTACCGTATAGAAGCAGGATCTGTACTTTGCAACTTTTTATTGTTTTTTAGCACAATTCGTGCTTTCATTCTGAGGATGCTGAGCTGAATCCTATGCCATACTGCGCAACGTTTCAGGGTTCACACATTAAAGGGTTTTTCAGAAATAATTATAAATGTCGGCTATGCCCCTAAATGGCTTAAAATACCAAATTAGTTAATACTTACCATATCCTCCAGTGCCGTTCTCTGCTCCTCCGGTCCAGTACTCCTGCTGCTTGTTTACACCCTGCAGGTATCTAGCACATGACTGCTGCAGACAATTACTGTCCTTAGCGGTATACCCTCATTTTTTATTTTATGCTATATGTGGCCATGTCCAATATTTTTAATTATCTCAAATAACCCCTTTAATATAGTTTCCTGAACTCGTCTTCCCCTTTGACAGCATCCTCTTCAGTGACTTTCAGTTCTCTGTTGTCTGAGCTGTTGACACCTAATAAAATTTTTAGGAGGAATGGGGCACAAAAAAGCATGAAAAGCATTTTAACTGACTATCAAATGACTATTATCAGAACTAATAGGAATAGTTATTTATAGAGGTCATCACAAGGCTGAGCTCCTGGCAGCCCCAGGTCACAACTCCTGGAGAAAATCTGATGGTTGCTGATGCTGTGAGGCAAAGGCAAAAAAAACTAAAATGTAAAAGTTTAATTTATAGAAATTTGATTCGTACTTTTTGTTCAAAGAGATTTTTTTATTTAATAATCCAAGAATTTACATTTCTTTTACCTGGAAAAAAATAAAAATAAAAAACAAAAACATGAAAAGCCTTTTTACAAATTGAATCTCCGTCTTCTGTCGGAATTGTTTTATGAAGCAGCCATCAATTTGTCAGTCCTAACGAGTTCAGTGAACAATCTGTGCGAAGGATGACTGTTTACTGAGGAGATGTTTGGCAGGAGCAAAAAACTTCTCTTGCCAGGTTTTTTTTAAATAAATAATGTTAAAATCAATGATAATTTATATCCAGATCCTGCAGGATTGAGACTTATATCCTCATCATTTATAAGATTATGCTTGTCACATTCTCTTCATTATCTGATGCCCAAGTAAACTTTCTGAAGTTTGGTTTTCACTTAGCTCAGTACTGTCATCTAGTGGCCATAAGTGTAAGCATAGCATCTTTACAAGTAACAAAGGGGGGAATTGATCAAGTCTGCTTCGCCAGTTTTGTAGCATAAACTTTCTGTAAGTGATGCCAGTGTGTGAAATTTGGTGAATATTTTTGCAACATTTTGACAAATTTGGCGACATAGGTGATCTTCACCGCTTTTAGAAGTGGAGTCAAAAGTAGGTTAGGATTTCAGATTAAAACACATTTAAGTCTCATTATTATTGATGTGTGACTTTTTAAAATGTCGCAAAAAAGTTGCATATCCATGCCAGGCAACCCAGTGGTGTACTTTTACAGAAAAAGTTGTACTCCACATTGCACTCACACCAAATATCTATAAGCCATTTCATAAATTTGGCGCAACGTCACAAGCCAAAGACAGGCTTAAAATTGACACCAGAACGAATGCAAATTATAAATTCCCCCCAAAGTGCTGGAGTAGATCAGTGGCTTTCCGCCTGTTTTAGTGAATCTACAGTTCCAAGCATGCCAGGCCAACTACGCTGGGAGTTGTAGTTTTCATAACAGTCCACTGGATGAGACAAACACGACATTGATTCAGCAGCTCGTTACTTTGCAGGAGGATAAATTGGAGCTCCTGAGTCAGTGGTCACAGCTTGTTCAAATAAGGCCTGTTCCACACCTCAGTGAAGCACGCACACGTTTCCATAGACTTTTATATATGTATTCACATTTCAATGGTTTCTTCACAGACCAAGGTTCTCTAGTGACACCACAAATACGCCCTGTGAAAACCATGGACACAACACGGATGGCATCGGTGTTTGGTCTGTGGTTTTCACTGACCATTTGTAGGAAATGCTCTGGAATATGGGTGAAACACGGAGGGCAAAAAACGGACACACGGACCAAACACGTATACTTCACGGACAACTTCACAGATGAACCACTGACCATCTTGTCACATATGTCATCACGGACATGTGAAATAGGCACAAAGTACTAAATGTTATAATAAAGATGTTCTCAAGGTGTAGTCGTATTGTGGATCTGTTTGCTTTCAGTGGACAATATGGTGCCCAATGTATTTTTGCCATGTGCATGAGCCTGTAGATTATGGACCGTGACATGGACAGAAAAGGCTCCCAAACAGATTACTGCACGCTCCTCCATCTGCATTGGATATACAAGCACTATCTGCGAGCACTGACATCTCAAATTGCAAAGAATATGTACTAGGCTAGTATTTCCTAGCTTAGCCAAATTAGAAGGTTGTATTAAACCAGTGTTCTTTAGAGAGCCACAGGTTGAAGACCAGAATAAAAGACAGTGTACAGGCCGTCAGCCAGTGGCATACCTAGAGAAATAAGGGCACCATTGCAAGGATCAAACCAGGCCCCCACACAGGACAGAAGGGTTTCTGCCTAAACCCCTTTCAATGACCCTTGAGCAATTTTTCCACTGCTTCATTTGCTAAAAGTTGTTGCTTTGGAGCAGGCATCCTCAAACTGCGGCCCTCCAGCTGTTGTAAAACTACAACTCCCACAATGCCCTGCTGTAGGCTGATACCTGTAGGCTGTTCGGGCATGTTGGGAGTTGTAGTTTTGCAACCGCTGGAGGGCCGCAGTTTGAGGATGCCTGCTTTAGAGGGTAGAGTCCTGATCAAGTTTTCATGCCCAGTAGAAGAGGAGATAATCCCAACCAAGACTGCGCCCTATAACAGTCACATAGTCTGCCGCTATGGTAAGTTACGCCCCTGCCGTCAGCTTATCATATACAGGCTATCCTGTCACAATGCAAGTGAGTAAAACCTTCCTGTCATGTAGGGAAATATGTTATTCTTAACACTACTAATTAATGCACCATTCAGGATCTAAGGAAAGATTTGTGCCATATAATAATGGCTCTCGGGTGGAGATTCCTGGAGGACTTTTTTCCTTTTTAGGAAATTTCTCTTCAAACTTATTATATAAAACTTATTATTAAAATGTTGGATCAGATTCCGCAACGAATAATACAATTTAAATAATGTGTTTCACCTTTAATAAATGACAGGACACCGGCAATGATTTAGCACAGCGGCATGACCCGTCGCTTTGCGGATGGCTTTTCTTGACCATCTGACCACTGTGTGCTTGTTGCTTTATTGAACACATAATGTGAGTAGCATACGTGTCAAAGAGCCAACTGTAATGTAATCCACGCTCATTCTGCCATAATTCATATTCTGATTTACTGAAATATAAAACCACAACTGGAATTGATCTGAACTATTTTACGCTCAGATTTTACTTTTATGGCATTGAGAATTTGAATATTTATTGCATCTTTGATATTTTGGGCAATTTTAGAGAATAGAAAACATTCAGTCAATCAATTATTGTGGGACTGGGGGATTTGGGGGTCTTATGCTGCCATCTAGTGGTGAAATAAAAGAAGTGTGCTGGATACTGTGGTTGAACTTTTTTTATGCTCTGTAATGAAAAACAAATAAGACCAAGCAGAATATAACAACGGAAAAGAGATCAAAGCAGCCACAGCTAAATGCATTCTGTAGGCTTCATGTACATATAAAAGCATGCAGGAGACTTTATTACCACATTACCATATTGCCATATGTATGGAAGTATTGTCCACTGTAAACTGAGATCAAGGTATTAGTGTGGTTGGGACTATAGAATAAGACAGTGTGTTGGTGTCATTACAGTCATAGGCTTAGGACAGCACTTTGCTGTGATTAAAGTTATGGCTGAGGCTTGGTGTGCTTAGCAGGGCTGTGGAGTAAAAGTTAAAGCTATTTTTGAGTGAAGTCAGTCGGTAGAAAAGTATAGACCAGTGATGGCTAACCTCCGGCACTTCAGCTGTGGTGAAACTACCACTCCCAGCATGCTCCATTCATTTCTGTGGAGTTCTGAGAACAACCAAGCAAGTGGCATCTTGGGAGTTGTAGTTTTACCACAGCTGGAGTGCCGGAGGTTAGACATCACAGGTATAGACTGTAGCTTAAAAAAAATTATCTTTTTATTAATATTGTGTAAATAATTTATTAACTTTCATAGAGATTTAGAAAAGTTTAGAAATGGTAATCATAAAAATATTTTATGTTCTATCAATCTAAAGGCGCATTTACATACACTGACGGTCAGGCAATTATCAGGAAGGGACCGTTTCATCTTGATAGTTGTCTGTTAGACAGTGGAAGTGAAGAGCTATATTTACATGCAGCAATCACCTCTACCTCACACACTGGCTCATCAGGTGATTGGCAGCACATTTAAATGGGCCTATTATTGGGATTGAGTGTTTGTAGTAACGTTCGTTCTCAATAATTGGCCCCACAATTGTGCGGTATAGATCCACCATTAGACCCCTATTATCAAAAACAGTTATAAGCTGGATGTTCTAGTGATGAAAGAGGATCAATTATCTCCTTTCCTGTGTTCTCCCCTGTCCTTATACAAAAAACAATGATATGCAGGGTGTTCTAGTGATGATAGATAATCAGTTCTCACCTCTTCTATGTTCTCTCCTGTCCCTTATACTATAAACAGTGATAAGCAGGGTGTTTTAGTTATGATAGATAATCAATCCTCACCTCTCCTGTCCCTTATACTATATACAGTGATAAGCTGGGTGTTCTAATGATGATAGAAATTAGTCCTCCTCTCCTGTGTTCTCTCCTGTCCCTTATACTATAAACAGTGATAAGCAGGGTGCTCTAGTGGTGATAGATAATCAGTTCTCATCTCTCCTGTGTTCTTTCCTGTCCCTTATACTATAATCAGTGATAAGCAGGGTGTTCTAGTGATGATAGATAATCAGTTCTCACCTATCCTGTGTTCTCTTCTGTCCCTTATACTATAAACAGTGATAAGCAGGGTGCTCTAGTGGTGATAGATAATCAGGTCTCATCTCTCCTGTGTTCTCTCCTGTCCCTTATACTATAACCAGTGATAAGCAGGGTGTTCTAGTGATGATAGATAATCAGTTCTCACCTATCCTGTGTTCTCTCCTGTCCCTTATACTATAACCAGTGATAAGCAGGGTGTTCTAGTGATGATAGATAATCAGTTCTCACCTATCCTGTGTTCTCTCCTGTCCCTTATACTATAACCAGTGATAAGCAGGGTGTTCTAGTGATGATAGATAATCAGTTCTCACCTCTCCTGTGTTCTCTCCTGTCCCTTATACTATAACCAGTGATAAGCAGGGTGTTCTAGTGATGATAGATAATCAGTTCTCATTTCTCCTGTGTTCTCCCCTGTCCTTATACTATATACAGTGATAAGCAGGGTGTTCTAGTGGTGATAGATAATCAGTTCTCATCTCTCCTGTGTTCTCTCCTGTCCCTTATACTATAAACAGTGATAAGCAGGATGTTCTAGTGGTGATAGATAATCAGTTCTCATCTCTCCTGTGTTCTCTCCTGTCCCTTATACTATAAACAGTGATAAGCAGGGTGTTCTAGTGATGATAGATAATCAGTTTTCACCTCTCCTGTGTTCTCCCCTGTCCCTTATACTATAAAACAGTGAACAGTAGAGTCTTGTAGTGATGACAGAAAATTAGTCCTTGCTTCTTCTGCCCTTATACTACAAAGAGTGATAAACAGGGTGTCCAAGTAGTGATAGAAAATCAGTCCTCACCTCTCCTCTGTTCTTTCCTGTCCTTATACTAGAAAGAGTGATAAGCAGTGTGTTCTAGTTATGATAGATAATCAGTTCTCACCTCTCCTGTGTTCCCTCCTGTCCCTTATACTATAAACAGTGATAAGCAGGGTGTTCTAGTGGTCATAGTCATAGATAATCAGCCCTCACCTCTCATGTGTTCTCTCCTGTTTCTTATACTATGAACAGTGATAAGCAGGGTGTTTTAGTGATGATAGATAATCAGTTCTCACCTCTCATGTGTTCTCTCCTGTCCCTTATACTATAAACAGTGATAAGCAGTGTGTTCTAGTTATGATAGATAATCAGCCCTCACCTCTCCTGTATTCTCTCCTGTCCCTTATACTATAAACAGTGATAAGCAGTGTGTTCTAGTTATGATAGATAATCAGCCCTCACCTCTCCTGAATTCTCTCCTGTCCCTTATACTATAAACAGTGATAAGCAGTGTGTTCTAGTGATGATAGATAATCAGTCCTCACCTCTCCTGTATTCTCTCCTGTCCCTTATACTATAAACAGTGATAAGCAGTGTGTTCTAGTTATGATAGATAATCAGCCCTCACCTCTCCTGAATTCTCTCCTGTCCCTTATACTATGAACAGTGATAAGCAGGGTGTTCTAGTGGTGATAGATAATCAGCCCTCACCTCTCCTGTCCTTATACTATAAACAGTTATTAGTAGTGAGCTCTAGTGGTGAGAGAAAATCAGTCCTCACCACTCCCTTGTTCTCCCCTGTCCCTTATACTATAAACAGTGATAAACTGTCTGTTCTAGTGATGATATTCAGTCCTCACCACTTCTTATACTATAAAGTGTGATAAGCAGGGTGTAAAGTAGTGATAGAAAATCAGTCATCACCTCTACTGTGTTCCCTCTTGTCTTTATCTTATAAACAGTGGTAAGCTCTGGGTGTTCTAGTGGTGATAGATAATCAGCCCTCACCTCTTCTGTGTTATGTCCTGTCCTTATACTACAAACAGTGATAATCAGTGTGTTCTAGTGATGATAGATAATCATTCATCGCCTCTCATGTGTTCTCTCCGGTCCCTTATACTAAAACAGTGATAAACTTGGTGTTCTAGTGATGATGGATAATCAGTTCTCACC
Organism: Bufotes viridis; assembly: GCA_033119425.1. Classification (NCBI taxonomy): domain Eukaryota; kingdom Metazoa; phylum Chordata; class Amphibia; order Anura; family Bufonidae; genus Bufotes; species Bufotes viridis. Next base: position 444,024,345 of record CM065590.1, on the reverse strand, counting down.
TCTCCTATCCTTATGGTATAAACCGTTATAAGCAGGGTGTTCTAGTGGTGATAGATAATTAGTCCTCATCTCTTCTGTGTTCTTCCCTGCCCCTTTTACTATAAACAGTGAAAAGTAGGGTCTTCTAGTGATGATAGATAATCAGTCCTCACCTCTCCTGTGTTCTCTCCTGTCCTTATACGATAAACAGTGATAAACTGGGTGTTCTAGTGGTGATAGATAACCAGTCATCACCTCTCCTGTGTTCTTCCCTGTACCTTATACTATAAACAGTGATAAACTGGGTGTTATAGTGGTGATAGATAATCAGTTCTCACCTCTCCTGTGTTCTCCGCTGTCCCTTATACTATAAGCAATGATAAACAGGGTTAACTAGTAATGATAGATAATCAGTTCTCACCTCTTCTGTCCTTATACTATCAGCAGTGAAAAGCAAGGTTTTCTAGTGATGATGGAAAATCAGTCCTCAGCTCTCCTGTCTTCTCTCCTGTTCCTGTACTATAAACAGTGTTAAACAGAGTGTTCTAATGGTCATAGATAATCAGTCCTCACCTCTCCTGGTTTTTTTTCTGTCCCTTATACTATAAACAGGGGTAAGCAGTGTGTTCTAGTGGTCATAGATAATCAGTCCTTATCTCTCCTGTGTTCTCTGCTGTCATTATACTATCAACATTGATAGGCTGGGTGTTCTAGTTGTAATAGATAATCAGTTTTCAACTCACTTGTGTTCTCTCCTGTCCAGTGATAAGATGGGTGTTCTAGTGATGTTAGAAAACAGTCCTCACGTATCCTGTTCCTTATACTATAAACAGTGATAAACTAGGTATTCTAGTAATGATAGATAATCAGTTCTCACCTCTTCTGTCCTTATATTATTAAGAGTGATAAGAAGGGTGTTCTATTGATGATGGAAAATTAGTCCTTCTATTTTAGCAGATGACTCTAAGCTGATTAGTACTGTGAGTCTATTGAAGATTTCCATAAGCTTACTTGAACACTTGAACACTGAGTGATTGGGCATCAACTTGGTAAATGAGATTCAGTGCGGATAAAAGTAAAAGTTGTGTTCTCTCTATCTATTACCGACTAAAACCTGATATCTCCCTCTCAGTGTGTGACACCATCATCACTCCTAGGCAACACGCCCGCTGTATCGGGGTGACATTTGACATTGATCTTTCCTTCTCCCCCTATATTCAATCTCTCACCCACTCATGTTGCCTGCACCTCAAAAACATCTCTAGAATCCGCCCCTTTCTCACTATGTAAACAACAATAAATACACTCATTGTTGCCCTGATTATTACCATCTCGATTACTGTAACTCACTATTAATTGGCCTTCCCCTTACCAGACTCCAATCTATCCTTAATGCAGCAGCCAGGGTCACCAATCTGTCCAACCGCTGCTCCAATGCCTAGACTCTGTGCCAGTCATTGCACTGGTTGCCCGTACAGTGTAGAATCCAAATTAAACTGCTTGTCCTCACCCACAAAGCTGTCCACAGTGCTGCACCCCCTACATCTCTTCCCTCATCTCTGTCTACCACCCTACCCGTGCTCTCTGTTCAGCCAATGACTTACGACTGACTTCCACCATAATCTGAACCTCTCACTCCCGGCTCCAAAACTTCTCCCGAGCTGCATCAGTTCTCTGGAATGCCCTACCCCAAAAAATTAGGTTAAATCACAATAAAAACACGTTTTGGGTGCTCCCTGAAAACACATCTTTTTAGGGTGGTCTATTACATCCCCTCCTCTCAATATATAGACCATTTATCATTTCCTGGAAGTGATGCTCCACCAAACTTTCCACCGCACCCATGCATCCAGAAGCACTACAGATTTCGGCTTCTGACCGTCTCATGCAGCTTTATATCTACTCCCCTATTCTCCCAAGATGGCTGGACTATTGTACAAAACAAGCACTTTTACCTTCTGTGTCACCCCATCTCCTCATAGATTGTAAGCTCTTGCGAGCAGGGCCCTCAATCCTCTTGCTGTAATTATTGACTTGTCTGTTGCTATGTTATTTATGACTGTTTGTACATGAACCCCTGAACTGTAAAGCGCTGCCGAATATGTTGGCGCTATATAAATAAAGATTATTATTATTATTATTATTATTAGTTATGTATCTTGGTGGTAATAATCTCTGTGCATCATATATCCTAGGGCAGTGATGGCAAACCTATGGCACGGGTGCCAGAGGCGGCACTCAGAGCCCTCTCTGTGGGCACTCACACAGCGGAAAAAGTCTATGGTGTACCAATATGCCTTAGACTTTTCCTGCCATTCATCAGCACAGGGCGCACTATGGACAGCACAGGCATCGCATTAAATGTAGGCTATTAAGCTGTTATAGCTAAATGATACAGTACATGGAAGATATACTATATTGGACTGTAGTATTCAGGTTAAATTGACGTTTTGGCACTTTGCGATAAATAAGTGGGTTTTGGGTTGCAGTTTGGGCACATTGCCTCTAAAAGGTTCATCATCAGTGTCCTAGGGGGATGTAACACTGGGAGAGTCACTTTTAGAGAAGCATTTGCGTTTCCTTGTAGATTGTAGACTAAATAACACCATAAAATGTAAATCAGCTGCTTCTACGGCTACCAGGATATTAGATATTGGATATTCATGCATTAAACGAGGTATGGGCTCGCAGGACAAGGATGTACTATTACCACTTTACAAAGCATTGATTCGGCCTCATCTGGAATATGCAGTTCAGTTCAGGGCTCCAATCCATAGAAAGCATGCTTTGGAATTGGAAAAAGTAAAAGGAGAGTGACTAAACTGGAATGGAGGGTCTAAGTTCTGAAACATTAAAAGAAATACATTTATTTAGTCTTCAGAAGAGACGTCTAAGGGGGGACATGATTAACCTATCCAAATATATAAATGGGCCATACAAAAAATACGGTGAAAAACTGTTCAATGTAAAATGCCCCCAAAAGACAAGGGGGCACTGCCTCTGACTGGAGAAGAAAAAGATCAGTCTCCAGGAGCGTCAAAGCTTCTTTACTGTAAAAACTGGGAATCTGTGGAATAGACTTCCTCAGGACATGGTCACAGCAGGAACAGTGGACAGTTTTAAAAAGGGTTTAGAATTCTTAAAAGTAAATGACATTACTGCTTATGAAAATGTGTAGAAATCTGAGTCTCACTTCCTTCTGAGATTCACATCCCCACCTACCCCTTGGTTGAACTTGATGGACTTATGTTTATAGTATAAGGGGCAGGAAAGAACACATAAGAGGACTGATTATCTGTCACCCCTAGAACATCCTGCGTATAACTGTTTATAGTATATGGACAGGTGAGAACACATGATAGGTGAGGGCTGATTATCTATGACCACTAGAATACCCTGCTTATCACTCTTTATAGTATAAGGACAGGAGAGGTGAGGAGTAGGACTGATTTTCTATCATAACTAGACAACCCTGTTTATTAAGTTCAGTTATTTAAGTTATTAAGTTCAGTCTCCAGAAGTGTCAAAGCTTCTTTACTGTAAGAACTGTGAATCTGTGGAATAGACTTTCTCAGGACGTGGTCACAGCAGGAACAGTGGGCAGTTTTAAAAAGGGCTTAGATGAATTCTTAAAAGTAAATGACATTAATGCCTATGAAAATGTGTAGAAATATGAGTCTCACTTCCTTCTGAGATTCACACCCCCATCTACCCCTCGGTTTATCTTGATGGACTTATGTCTTTATAGTATAAGTACAGGAGAGAACACAGGAGAGGTGAGGACTGTCACATACTCCTGTATATAGTCCCTTAAGAGTCCTTCAAACATTTTTCCCACAACAGAAGTTAAATGAACTGGTCTATAATTACATGTAGAGGACCTAGATTTTTTTTTTGAATATGGGCACCACATTTGCCTTGCACCAGTCACTTGGCGCTGTACCAGCACCTAGAGAATCTTTAAAGATTATTAACAAGGGCAGAGCAATGACTCAACTGATCTCTTTAAGAACTCTTGGGTATAATCCATCTGGACCCGGAGTTTTGTTCACATTTACCTTATTTAACTTAGTTTAGACCATATCTATTTTACCTTTATTTAACTTAGTTTGGGCCATATCTACAGTTAGCCAATTGAGAATATTACTGGATGTACTAACAGACCTGGCACCACCGATACAATCTCCTTTCTCTTCTTTTGTATATACAGAACTAAAAAAACTAATTTAGTAACTCTGCCTTTTCCTTATCTTCAGGACTAACCCCAGTTATCGTTATTTAGGTAACCTACCTGCTCAGACCTTGTTTTTTTAGCATTTATATATTTAAATAATTTTTGGGGATTTGTTTTCCTCTCTTTTGCCACCTGCTGTTCATTTTGTAGTGTTCTAGTGAAGGTTCTCACCTCTACTGCCCTTATACTATAAATAGTTATAAGCAGGGTGTTCTAATGGTGATAGATAATCAGGTCTCACCTCTCTTGTGTTCTCTCCTATCCTTATACTATAATCAGTGATAGGCAGGGTGTTCTAGTGATGATAGAAAATCATTCCTCAACTCTCATGTGTTCTCCTTGTCCCTTATACTAGGTATCTTCATGATGTTCCAATGCCCTTAGTTACAGTGCCTTAAAATGTGAATTGCACATGCTCAGTGGTAAAGACCAGAGGAGGAACTTCTAGACAAAACAGGAGGACCATATTAAAGGTATTTTCCAGGAATAAGTTACTTTTCACATTAGCCCACAGCCTGCCCCCGCTATGGAAAGATCCATACTTACCTGCTACCGACAGCTCTGATCCTGCGCACTGACGTCCATCTTATAGTCCACAGCTTGTTTACTTCCTCCCCAGCATGGGCATAGTCACCAGCTCTGCTACAGCTAATGACTGACTTCGGAGGTGATGATTCTCTTCTGGACACCGCTGATGATTATGCCCATTTAGGTAAGGAACCATACAAGCTACAGACCAGAAGATGGGCACAAAAGAGTCGGCACACAGGACCAGAGCTGCAGGTAAGCATGAATCGTCTCATAACAGAAGCAGGCTGCGGGCAACTGTGAAACGTTATTCATTCCCAGACAACCCCTTTAAGGCAAGTACTAAAAAAGCAGCTGCACTTTTTAAGTTTCTTTTATTCCCTTTTACACTTGCACAGGATTCCTCATTTCCAGGACATAGCATTTTTAACTTTTTTGGAGAACAAATTCATAGATTTCTTAAAATGATTGAGTGTTCAACAGTGTTTTCCAGTTATTAAACATATAGGGCCAGATTTATCATTAGCTAAAGTCACTTTAATGGAGTAAAAAATTGACGGTAAAATTGCGCTTTTTTTTTGCGACTTTTTCAAGCTCTGCACTAAGCTCTCCAGTTTTGTGAAAGTGGGCGTGTTGTCTTTTGTAAATGAATCTCTAGACAGATTTACTATTGCAACCATTTAAAAAGTCGCAAAAAAGTCGCAAAAAAATGCGCAATTTCACTCCAGGGGGGACCATGCTTATCTTATGCGACTTTTTAATAGAACATGCGACTTTTTTGTAAAGACGTGCGACTTTTGTAAAGCCGCTTACTGAAGGATAAACTGCTACCGTCAATCCACATTTATCACAGTATTAAAGGACCATTAATAAATCTGACTAACTAAAAGTGACTTTGGGCAGATGTAAAAGTGGAGTAAGATGTAAGTGTAATGATAAATCTGGCCCATAGCGCATTGCATATTTACTTGGAAATTCAGAAATTGTACTCCAATAAATGTGTAGTGATCTTAGAAGCATGATTACTTACATGATAGTGAGAAAAACCCTGTTACCATTTTACAACAGTACAGTTTTTATTACTAAATTATTGGCCATCAATAGAGGAGTCAGAGAGGAGTCAGAGCTGGAGTTGAACTGTGATAAAATACAGAAGTCAGCGTTGGAGTCAGAACTTACCAACTCTACAGCCCTGGTTAGGATTGCAGGGTGAGTTTAGCATGTTGGTGTAATTAGGTGTTGGTGTGCTTAGGTTTATAGGCCGAGGTTAGACTGCTGGTGTAGTTAGAGTTATAGGCCGAGGACAGCATGTTGGGTTCATTAGTTATAGGCTAAGGACAACATGTAGGGGGGGGGGGCTGGGCTCTAGGTGATATAAGGGGTGAGTTGAAAGGAGCCAGGCGCCATTTTGTAATATCAGCGTGGGGAACAGAACTAGCTGACCTACGCAGCAGCTTACCAGCAGGATGTCCCAGGACGTGGAGGCGCTATTGCGGCAGCTGAGGGAGGCAGCAGAGGCCTGAGGATCCGCGTGGCTGGAGGAGCAGGTAGCTGGCCTTCTGCGGGGGGGCAGCAGGTACTACCAACCCGCAGCCCAACTCGAGACTGCTGCGGCGGGTCCGGCCGCCGACGCGCCTGAGCCCAGAAGAGACCCCCGGGTTCGGTGCGGGGTCAGGAGCCCCTCAGGGGACGCTTCACGCCGGGGGGTCTGCAGGCCTGCATCTTTAAGGGCCTCCCGGCGTGGGAGGAATCCTACACGTATGTGGGACCCAGTACTGGGCGGGGAGGCTGTCCTGAAGGGGGGGAGCCCCTCTCGGCGAGGGAGAGGCAGCGGCAGTGGAGCGGAGGCTGTGCAGGGAGGACGCCAGAGCAAGCGCAGGCCTCTTTCAGGAGACGTACAGCATGTGGCTGGTCCCGCCTACATTGAGGGGGAAGATGGAATCTTGTGTGTTCGTGAAGGTGTCGCAGCATTGAGATGGCGGGATGTCATCTGGACGGATCGTTCCTTTGATGCCCGGGGCAGATATCGTCTGGATTCTGGACTATCGGCTGGCAGGTTCACAGCGCCCGGGCAGCATTGGGGTCGTTTTTGGCGCTGGTTCAGGGGTGTGGGATGGGGGGTTCTGGCAGGCGACAGGCAGACTTAATTGGGGGGCTGGGTAGGTTATGTGGCTTGGCAGGTGTGGGTTCATGGTTAGGGACGTCGGGGGCGGCTCCCCTCCAGGCCTGGGTGGTGGAGTCTGGGGTTGGGGGGGCAGGGGGCATCGCTGGGGTAGGGGCGGGGGGCTTAGTTTCCGTGCAGATGCAGGCGGGCGGCAAGGAGGATAGGCCTCAGGTGGATGATGCGGCGAAGGGAAAGATAAATATGTGTGTTTCGAGGGTCCCTTTGGAGCGCATTTGAAACAGGAAGTGCACGAGAGGATTTGGCGTGGCGAGTATGTAGAAATTTTTTCCCTACTCCCCTTGGAGCGGTTTAACCTGCGGAACCGCCGTTATGTAATTTGCGGGTTTCCCCGTTGGGAATGGTTCCAAAGAAGGAGGCGAATACATTTTGTCTCATTCACCATTTATCATTTCCAAAGGGGGCGTCGGTCAATGAAGGTATAGATCCTGAGCTTTGTTCAGTGGTCTATACCCCATTTGATGCGGCTGTGGAATGGGTGCGAAAGTTGGGTCCTGGGACCCTATTAGCCAAGACAGACATCGAATCGGCGTTTTACCTGTTGGGGTGTTTTTGGGATGGCGGGTATTTTGTCGACAGGTGTTTGCCAATGGGTTGCTCTGTGTCGTGCGCATATTTTGAAATGTTTAGCTCGTTCTTGGAGTGGGTGGTTTCGGACATGTCTGGTTGTTCCTCCATCATTCATTACCTGGACGATTTTCTTTGCTTGGGTCCGACGGATTCATGGGTGTGTGCGTTATTATTGTCGACGTTGCAGACAGTTTTCGGGTCGTTTGGGGTACCGTTGGTGGAGGGCAAGACAGTGGGGCCCTCTACCAAGTTGAGTTTTTTGGAGATTGTTATTGACACCGTAAGCATGGAGTGCCGCTTACCGGAGGACAAGGTGCTGGACTTGAGGGCTGTAGTGGGGGAGGCGTTGCGGGCAAAAAAAATACGGTTGAGGGACCTGCAGTCCCTTTTGGGGAAGTTGAATTTTGCTTGTCGCATTATTTCCATGGGTCGTATTTTTTGCAGGCGGTTGGCGTCAGCGATGAGAGGGGTGGTGGCTCTGCATCATTTTGTCTGGTTGGGTCGGGAATTGAAGGATGATTTTTACAGCGGTTTAACGGTAGGGCGTTGTTGTTGGGGATGCGGTAGACAGTTTAGATTTTGAATTATTTACGGATGCAGCGGGGGGAGTTGGTTTTGGGGCATACTGTCAGGGACAGTGTTGCACGGGAAGATGGCTAGAGTCTTAAGTTTTGAGGGGTTGGGTAAAAAATGTAGCATTATTGGAGCTGTTTCCGATAGTGTTGGTGGTGACGCTTTGGGGGGACGAGTTTCGGGATAAATAGTGCTTTTTCACTGTGATAATCTGGGGGTGGTGCAGTCTGGGGGTGGTCAATAGTTTGAGCGACCTCCTTGCCCCCCGTAGTTTGTTTGTTGCAGCATCTGGTTTTACTTTGTTTGTCACTTAATGCTTGGATTGTTGCGATTCATGTGCCAGGGACTTCTAATGACATTGCAGATGCACTTTCTCGTTTACAGTGGGACCGTTTTCGTCAGGTGGCACCATAAGCGTGTGTGAACGGGTTGGAGTGTCCAGAGTCCCTGTGGGAGCTCTTGAAGGTACGGTAGCGGGACTTTTGAGGAACTCTCTGAATGAGGGGTCTTAGCGGTCTTACGGTAAGGCGTGGAGTCGTTGGGAGCAGTGGTGCAGGGAGTTGGGGGGGGGGGGGTGGATGCTGGTAAGATACCTTTGTTGTTGTTTCTGGGGGATATTGTGGACCAGGGTCCTTTTGGGTTTAAACAGCGGGGTTTGCCGGAAGTTACTAAGGTATTTTTGGTCCACCAGGTGTTCTGACAGGGTAGGCGGGTTGCGGATAGTAGACGTCCAGTGTCTTTCTCGTTGGTGTTGCAATTGGGGTTACAGGCGGGTTCGGTGTGTAGATAGCCCAGTGAGGTGCGGTTGTTTCAGTTGGTGTTTACGCTAGCGTTTTTTGGAGCATTTCGCCTGGGAGAGTTGGTTTGCAGGAGCGCTCGTTGTGCAGGTGGGCTTTATGGGGACGATGTTGATCTGTACGAGGATCGGGTGGTGGTTCGGATTTGGGTTTCAAAAACAGATAGGGAAGGTAGGGGTTGCTGTGTTACGTTGTTTGGGGTTCTGGGGTGCCTTTTATGTCCGGTCTGGTGTTTGGGGGAGTACAGGTCAGGTTTGGTTTTTGTGGGAGGCCCCCTTCTGAGACATGAGAATGGGTCATTCCTGTCCCGATTCCAATTTGTGGCGGTTTTTAAGAAGTGCTTGAGAGCTTTGGGGATTTTACAGGTCATTCCTTCAGGATCGGGGCAGCAACTAAGGCGGCCCGGTTGGGTTTGAGTGATACGGTGATCAAAAGGATTGGCAGGTGGGAGTCAGCCTGATTTCGGTCTTATGTGCGGTTGGAGGCTATGTGAGGGAGGTGTGGAGCTGGGGGTTCATATGTTTATATGTGTTTTGTTTTGTGTATCAGGGGCCGCTGCAGTGCTGGTGTGGATTTTAGGTCATTTATTTATTTTTTGGGGGGCACTGCGAGCCGATGTGCGACCGAACGGGCGACAGCTGGGGTTTGAGAGGGATGTCGCGGTGATCCGGTGGCTTGGGCGTAGAGGTATGTTGTGGGGTTCAGTTTTGCAGGAAGTGAATCGGTATGCTCGTTTGGATCGGGCCCCCCATATTCTTTTGTTGCACGTTGGGGACAACGATTTGGGTGTTAGGCCCTGTAGGGTACTGATTAGGGACATTAAATTTGACCTTTTACGTTTATGGTCTCTTTTTCCGGCACTGATCACGGTGTGGTCGGATATTGTGCCTAGGCGGGTGTGGCATGAGGTGAGATCTGTGGATCGGGTCAATAAGGCCAGGATTAAGTTGCATAGGGCGATAGGGAGGTTTTGTGCTCGAAATGGTGCAGTGGCGGTGAGGCATCCGGGATTGGAGGCTGGTAGTGGCGGCTTCTGGAGGATGGATGGTGTTCACTTGAACGCGGTTGGCATCGATCTATGGTCCCTGGCAGGGCTGCCATCAGAAATTTTGGGGCCACTTACACAGCTCAAGGCCTGGGCCCCCCCCCCGACACTGCCCCAGTGGCGGATCCAGAGCCTGGTCTTTGGAGGGGCACTTCCCCCAGGAATAGGAGATCATGGGGCCCCTGTGTCCCCGTCCACCCTCAAGCCACACCCACACACAGCCCCACCCATATATCGGCCCATACCTCTTACATCCAGGGACGTCTCCCACACGGCCCTCCACTATGTAGTTCGCCCGCCACACTGCCCCCCACTGAGTAATTTGCCCCCCCAAGTTAATTTTGCCCCCACACAAGTTAATTTTGCCCCCAGACAGCCCTGCATTATGTAATTTGCCCCACACGGTCCTCCATTATGTAGTTTGCCCGCCACACTGACCCCCTACTGACTAATTTCCCCCCTTCACAAGTTAATTTTGCCCCAGACAGCCCTGCATTATGCAAGTTGCCCCCACTAAGTAATTTGCCCCCACATGCCCCTCCATTATGTAGTTTGCCCGCCACACTGACCCCCACTGAGTAATTTGCCCCTCCCCACAAGTTAATTTTATCCCCAGACAGCCCTGCATTATGTAATTTGCCCCCACACTAAGTAATTTTGCCCCCACATGGCCCTCCATGTAGTTTGCCCGCCACACTGACCTCCCACTAAGTAATTTGCCCCCACACAAGTTAATTTTGCCCCCAGACAGCCCTCCATTATTGACCCCCACCCCTGTACTTGTGTCGCTGATTCCGGCCAGCTCGCTCCCCAGCACCGGCTGGAGGTACCCTTTCCTTAAATCCAGTCTCTGTGCATGGGCGTCCGCAGAAATTTTTCAGGGAGGTAATAATTTTATTGACATCCATGCTCTGCTTGTTTCTGAGAATGTAATGAAGGGGAGGGCGACGTGATGGAAAAGCTTAAATGTATATTAGAAGTGCCATAACAGGAACATATTGAAAATATTTATTTTTGTGAACAACAGAAAACTGGTCAATTAAATAAAGGCTTTGGACCCAGGGGCTGGGCCAAGAGTAGATGGATGGGGCGTGAATTAATATAAATTAAATTTAAATTTCATAACATTAAAGGTTTAGTTTATTTCAAGATAGAAAAGCATAAAAAGACGCACCTAGGTTTTTGAGGAGAAAAATAAGAAAAAATTATTTTTAACCATAAGGTGAGCATTTGGTGGGATTTGAACTAATGGTGGCCTGTGGATGGCACTGTTTTGGGGGGATCTGTGGATGGCACTGTTTTGGGGGGATCTGTGGATGGCACTGTTTTGGGGGGGATCTGTGGATGGCACTGTTTTGGGGGGGATCTGTAGATGGCACTGTTTTGGGGGATCTGTGGATGGCACTGTTTTGGGGGGATCTGTGGATGGCACTGTTTTGGGGGGATCTGTGGATGGCACTGTTTTGGGGAGGGATCTGTGGATGGCACTGTTTTGGGGGGATCTGTGGATGGCACTGTTTTTGGGGGATCTGTGGATGGCACTGTTTTGGGGGGGATCTGTGGATGGCACATATATGGCATCTTATGCTATATATATGTCATCCACAGATCCCCTAAGTGCCATCCACACTGATCCCGCATAAGTGACCCCTAACACTCAGAAGTAATAGTGGTATAATAAAGCAAAGACCTTTTTTCTTCAGAATCGCGCCACACTCCGGGCCCAGTGCCGCCTCCTAGTTAATTTATTACATAATATAGATTACAGCGCTTCTCTTCAATTATGTCAGCGCCAGTGAGGTGAGTAAATTAGCTAGTTTGCACGTCAGACAGACACACATGCAGGGACAGACAGACACACACGCAGGGACAGACAGACACAGACACACACGCAGGGACAGACAGACACAGACACACACGCAGGGACAGAGACACAGACACACACGCAGGGACAGACAGACACAGACACACACACAGGGACAGACAGACACACACGCAGGGACAGACAGACACACACGCAGGGACAGACAGACACAGACACACGCAGGGACAGACAGACACATACAGGGACAGACAGACACAGACACACACAGGGACAGGGACAGACACACATAAACCATGGCCCTCAGAATACACCTGGATCTGTGCTATAAACCCCCTTAATTGCACCAGATTCCACTCCACTTGAACCCCACTGCTCCTGAGTGCTCCACCTACCCCCTCATATATGAGCTGCCCCTCACCTGCTCTCCATGAAGCTCTGTGGACTCCAGGACTGCAGCACATCCTCCATCACTGAGCAGCCTGCAGGCACACAGCCCCTCCTCCTCCACAAGCTGCTGCTCAATTGGGGTTACAGGCGGGTTCGGTGTGTAGATAGCCCAGTGAGGTGCGGTTGTTTCAGTTGGTGTTTACGCTAGCGTTTTTGGAGCATTTCGCCTGGGAGAGTTGGTTTGCAGGAGCGCGTTGTGCAGGTGGGCTTTATGGGGACGATGTTGATCTGTACGAGGATCGGGTGGTGGTTCGGATTTGGGTTTCAAAAACAGATAGGGAAGGTAGGGGTTGCTGTGTTACGTTGTTTGGGGTTCTGGGGTGCCTTTTATGTCCGGTCTGGTGTTTGGGGGAGTACAGGTCAGGTTTGGTTTTTGTGGGAGGCCCCCTTCTGAGACATGAGAATGGGTCATTCCTGTCCCGATTCCAATTTGTGGCGGTTTTTAAGAAGTGCTTGAGAGCTTTGGGGATTTTACAGGTCATTTCTTCAGGATCGGGGCAGCAACTAAGGCGGCCCGGTTGGGTTTGAGTGACACGGTGATCAAAAGGATTGGCAGGTGGGAGTCAGCCTGATTTCGGTCTTATGTGCGGTTGGAGGCTATGTGAGGGAGGTGTGGAGCTGGGGGTTCATATGTTTATATGTGTTTTGTTTTGTGTATCAGGGGCCGCTGCAGTGCTGGTGTGGATTTTAGGTCATTTATTTATTTTTTGGGGGGCACTGCGAGCCGATGTGCGACCGAACGGGCGACAGCTGGGGTTTGAGAGGGATGTCGCGGTGATCCGGTGGCTTGGGCATAGAGGTATGTTGTGGGGTTCAGTTTTGCAGGAAGTGAATCGGTATGCTCGTTTGGATCGGGCCCCCCATATTCTTTTGTTGCACGTTGGGGACAACGATTTGGGTGTTAGGCCCTGTAGGGAACTGATTAGGGACATTAAATTTGACCTTTTACGTTTATGGTCTCTTTTTCCGGCACTGATCACGGTGTGGTCGGATATTGTGCCTAGGCGGGTGTGGCATGAGGTGAGATCTGTGGATCGGGTCAATAAGGCCAGGATTAAGTTGCATAGGGCGATAGGGAGGTTTTGTGCTCGAAATGGTGCAGTGGCGGTGAGGCATCCGGGATTGGAGGCTGGTAGTGGCGGCTTCTGGAGGATGGATGGTGTTCACTTGAACGCGGTTGGCATCGATCTATGGTCCCTGGGATTGCAGGGTGATATTGAGCGGGCATTACGTTTGTGGAGGAACACGCAAGCTTGAGGAAGGTTGGGTCAAGTTGCACGTTGTTGGCGGTGGGAGGTCCTAGAATCTGGTGGTACAGGATGGTATAGGTCAATGGGAGGGCCTCAATCGTGGGGCTGAACTCCCATTGGTGGAGCACCTGGTTGGTTTGGAGAGGCGTCCATCAGTTGGTGTCTCCGAGTTGGTGTTTCACAGCTGGAGGCAAGATGGAGTCGCCATGGTGGTTGTTTACTAATGTTAAGTTTTTAAGGCTTCTACGACCTCCCTCGTCAGGTTTTATGTTAATATTAATGTTATTTATATTATGTATGTTAATTTAATAATAAAAAAAGTCTGCTGTGGCTGATTTAATCCAACCAGTGGCTGAGTGTGTTTCTTTGTGGGGATGGTGGGGTTTTCTTGGTGTAAAATTAGGTGGTTGGAAGGGCCTGAAGAATAGCCAATAATCTACTCATGAGTTTAAGGATTATAGGCTGCGGTTAGCATGTTGGTGTGATTAGGGTTATAGGATGGGGACATGTTGGCTTAAGAGCAGTATATTGGTATGATTAGAATTATAGGCTAGGGTCAGCATGTTGGTGTAATTAGATATATAGTCTGAGGTTAGCATGTGAGTGGAATTAGGGTTAGAGGTCAAGGTTATGGTGTTAGTCTTGATAGAGTTATAGGCTGAGAATAGGCTTTTGGTGTGGTTGGGGTCAAAGGATGAGATTATGCTGTTGGTGTGGTTTATGCTATAAGATAATGTTAGGGTGTTGGCATGGTTGGAGTTACAGAATGAGGTTGGGGGGATTGGTGTAGTTTGGGTTATGATGTTGTTGTGGTTGAGATTATAGGTTGAGTTTAGGGTGTGTATATGGTTGGAGGTATTGGGGATGGTTTGGGAGTGGCTGTGGCTGGGTTTATGGGTTTGCGGATATGCCTCATAATATACACTGATATCTACAAGGATCCTTATATGGTACAATAACCGTAATAACCATTCAATATCAGTATGTTTTGCCACCATAGATCTTAATGACTGAATTTAGAGCGGCCATTGCACAATTACTTTAAAATCCGATATCCACCTTGTTCTATTCCCGACCATCAGATACAAATACCGGCAACAAGAAGGTGGTGATTAATGAGGTGAGACTTCAGCTAATTACTGTTTCCTCCAGAAGTAATTAGGTTGGCAGCGCTAATCAAGATGAATGAACATGCTGACCTGCTTCTTTAGTATAGAACTACCTACTTCTTCTGCAGTCACATCATTTATTGGAGGCGGCTGTGTCCTCTTTATTCGCAGCTGGTTTGATGTTGTTCCTTTTGTTGTAGACGTTGCTCTGTAAAAAAAAAAAAAAAAAATGTTAGATTATATGCTGAAAGAATTTGTCCTCAGTAATTAAGACTGAAGAACATGGACAGGGGAGGGGATTCAAGCATTAAACTGTTCAGAAAGAAAACCCATTAATCAGAATGATGTCTGGACAATCAACAAGACCTTTACTGAAATTGTATTTTGTGTCAATCACATGGCATTCATATATTCTTATATTTCTCTATAATCTATCCCACAATACTCCGTCTGGCCGTTCCAGCCTCCCTATTACAACTGAATTACAACTGAATATTATAATGTAATTGCAACCTCCAGTCATAATAGTTTTTAAAAAATGGTGCAGATCCCACCACATCAAAGTCCTAAAATATAGATCCCGGAGTCATTATTAATGACCTCAGCCTATCAATGATTTCACAGTGTCAGAGGTTTGACTTCAAGCTCCTAGACCCCAATGCAAAACAGGCCCCCAGCTACAATTTATACTTATGGTATCTTCTTATGGGGTGAACCCCTTTAGACATTGTGGCCTGCATGCGACTGTCACCTCAGCACCTACTCTAGCTACATGTATGTACAAAGGGAACAATACATTTTCCTGAACTTTCTGGTTTCTTTCCAGATTCTTGTGTGGATATTTTCCAGATAAATTCAACCATACCATAATACCATAAAGCAGTGATGTTCAGGAATACAGAGGAACTTGTATGTGTAACAATTATGTGACGTCTGATTTCATGCTCCCACAAAGCTTCAGGGGCAGGACTCCACCTGGTTTTATTTTTTCTTCTTACACAGTTGCTCAGGGCCCTGACATGGATCGGTGAGCTCAAGAATGAGCTGGAGGTAAAACACGTGTTACTGTGAGCACTGGACAAACGAACAAAGGATTTTACATGATGTCACATAAAATGTGAGTCTCTACCAGTAATATGGGGTAGGAGGCAGCTGCAGGTAATAGAAAAAAGGGGACAGCAACAGAGTGCAGATTTAATAATTTATGTCCCGAGATTATACTGGCACATAGCTTTGGTTCATCTGGTTAAATAGCTGTTTTCCTTTTGTTGATCTGAGGCTCTGTTCCTGAGTTATGGTATTTTTTCTCAAAATGCAAATTAGGTCTTTGCTGCAATGAGGACATTATATTGCCCTTGTTGCACCCAAGCTCAGTGCCTTTCTGAGACCAGCCCCTCCATCACTGCTTTGATCGACAGGTCCAAGCAGTGGCAAAGCAGCCAGGACAGGGCTGGCCAAAGAAAAGAGTGGAGTTTGTGTGCAACAAGAGCAATGGTGATGCCCTAAATTTCACCAAAGGCCTAATTTGCATGTAACACCCCTTTGGAAAGCACTAGGTAGGCAGGGTGTATGGTGGTTCTCACCTCACTATGATGCAGTGCCTACACCCAAATCTTGCTTGGAACTCTATAGGATAGCAGGAGTGTCTTCCTCTTTTGCCAGGGGGGAACATGGGAAACCCATGCCCAGCTCAGTACACACTTACCCCAGGAAGGAGTTAACTGATCAATGGATTTATTTGGGACAGGGTGAACAATGATGAAGAATATAAAGATAATGCAATAAAAAAAAAAAACACAGATAGCAATTCTGTCTAAGCAAAACCCCTGGTGACGGGGGTTGGACTTTCTGTAACAGTTAGCAGTGATGGTGATCACACACACACTCTTTTGGAAAATAAAAACTGTATACACTTTCCAGCTATTTACTCAGCTTTCTATAACCAACTGTAGCAATTAACCCAGTGCGAACATTGAGGCCCGGTTGCAGAAAACGTTGTTGGGCTAATGTTGGTGCACTTACGACTGTCCTGTCCAGGAACCAGCTGGGGGCTGCAAGATTCAGAAGCTTGGATGGCAGTGGAGTCGGGGGCAAGTTCCTCCTGGGATGCAGGCTTGGCTGTAGGGGTAATGCAGCAGCTGAGATTTCTCTTCTCATACGGGAATCACAGGAGCTGTAAGGACTGTGCTGTACTGTCTGCACAGAACCAGGGCTCACTTCTGTCTGAGACGATCTCCCAGTCTCTCTGTCTCCTGGCCATGCTGCTGTTTCTAAGATGACTGCTCTTCCTTTTTCTTCCTTAGACTTTCCCCTTGGTCCCCCTGCTACAGAGCTATGGAATAACAAAAAAACTGCGTTTTAATATGGTGAACTGCAGCTATTTCTCTATGCAAACAGCTGGTGACAGATTCCCCTTAAAGCGTTTTAGTACACAATCTGTGTACTAAAGGCGGCACTCATGGCCCTCTCTGTGGGCACCCGCACCCTGGAAAAAGTCTATAGTGTACCAATAAGCCTTAGACTTTTCCTGCCATTCTTTAGCGCAAGGCACACCATGAACAGCACATTGAATGTAGGCAGGCTATTATAGCTAAATGATAGAGTACATGGAAAATATATTATCTTTATTGGACTGCAGTATTCAGGTTAAATTGCTGTGTTGGCACTTTGCGATAAATAGGTGGGTTTTGGGTTGCAGTTTGGGCACTCGGTCTCTAAAAGGTTCGCCATCACTATTCTAGGGTTTTAGGGTCCGCTGGGTTGACACACAAGATTTTGTCAGGTACAGTATGTTCGTCCTTCTGTCTCTTCTTGGGCTGGGGGTTCCCCTGAAGCAGTATCATTGCCTGCTATAGCTCCTGGGGGTGCTGTGGAGGTAGGGCAGGCGGGGTTGCCCATGGCGGCATCTGGTGATGTTCCAATTGTCGCATCAGAGTATGAGGCTACCAGTAGTGGGAAGGCTTCAGCCATGGAGGATGTTAGCCTTGCTGATGCGGCTAAAGGGAAGGTTTATGTGTCTTTTTGAGGGGCAAATACAAAGGTCAAGGAGAATTTTTGAAAGTACAAGTATGTGGAGATCTTTTCTTTTCCTTTACTGGAAAATATTTAATTTGGATAGGGTGAAGCCAGAAAGCAAAAAGGAGAAGTGGCAGTATCACTTAATTCCTCGAACCTTTTTGAATTGGTTGCAAGATTTAGCAATTTTTACTAGTGTTGTTAGCAAGAAAACACACTTTTTTTTTCTATATCGATGCCACTAGGAAAGTGTATAAAGTTTATAGTGAGTTTGCTTGGCTCCAGTATGACGAGCAGTTTCCACAGCAAAAGGTGCTTAGGCCTAGCGTTTGGTAGGATCATAAGGACATTAGTCTGTGTGCACCTGATGGCTGCACGGAAGGATGGGTCTCAGCTGGAATCATCAGCTGGTTTAAAAAAGGATTTATGGTGGCAATATAATGACCGTAGGTGCATTTAGAAGCACCAATAATCATCCAGATTGCGAACGGTCATTCCCGATCATCTGGCCGTCTAAATGTGCTGCCGATCACCCGATGAACAAGCTAAATGCTTGTTCAACGGGTGAGCCTGTCACTCGTGCAGGCATCACCGATCATGGCCTCTGAGAAGCAGATCATCTGGTCTAAACAGCGATCTGCTGCTCAGAAGCCATAGTTCTGTATGAAGATGAGGCGATCCCCTGTCCTTATACAGTGAAGGAAATCGCTCATGTAAATGCAAGGTCTCCTTCACTGAACAAGCAGCCGACTGTCGGGAAGGAACACTTCCTTCCCGACAATAAGCCGCGCAGTCAGCCCATCTCAATCTACCTTTTTACTGTAAGTTCCTCGCTGATTGTCAATATAAGCATGAGTGTTCTGGATTTGGGGGGTGCTTACAGCTTTTTTCACTGTTTCAAGAAAGAAAAAGGAAGTCTATGCTTTCAATGAGCCCCAGATGCAATTTGGGGGTATTTCCGCTTGGATTGGTTCCTAAGAAGGAACCACATAAGTTTTGTCTTATTCACCATCAATTGTACCCTGCTGGGAGTTCAGTGAATGACCAAGATTGATCCGTAGCCATGTTCAGTTTTATATACTTCGTTTGATGCAATGATTTGGTGGGTTAGTCGGTTCATCGGCGTAAAGCTTTCTTGGTGAAGACAGTCATTGAGTTGGCATTTTGTTTGTTGCCAATTCATTCTGACAGTTTTCATATGCTTGGGTTTCATATTAGACTGTATTATAACCATCCAATTTTTGTTTGTCATAATTGAGGGGAATTGCCCCAGAGCCCTTTTGAAATCCTGGTATTTAACTGGCTCTACAGCCATTATAATGAACTTTAAGCCAAGGAATGACCCTTTGCGGTGGACTGAAGAATTGTACTGACTGTTGAGCACTATCAATGCTTTAGGAGCTTGTGGTTATGGGGTGTTTTTTCCATAGCAGTGGGGTACTGAGCCTTGACCAGAGTTGTGGGAGGATTTATTAAAAGACAAGCGTGTGCACTTTTGTTGTGACAATCTAGGGCTGATGCAAGTTATGAATTCACCTCTGGTGCTGCAGTGCTACTCAAACACCAAGTGGTACAGCAGAGACTTCCCATCTGCCGTGGTGGGCAGAACTTTATGTAGAAGACCTAACTACTTTAGCAGAGCAAGTTGAAGGTTTGTTAAATGTGGCAAAGAAACATCATCACGCCTTCAGCTAACATTCAATGGACTTTGGCAAAGCCAGCCTCATACAACATACTACAGTCGTGGCCAAAAGTTTTGAGAATTGCATAAATATTGGAATTTGGAAAAGTTGCTGCTTAAGTTTTTATAATAGCAATTTTCATAATGTTATGAAGAGTGATCAGATGAATTGCATAGTCCTTCTTTGCCATGAAAATTAACTTAATCCCAAAAAAACTTTCCACTGCATTTCATTGCTGTCATTAAAGGACCTGCTGAGATCATTTCAGTAATCGTCTTGTTAACTCAGGTGAGAATGTTGACAAGCACAAGGCTGGAGATCATTATGTCAGGCTGATTGGGTTAAAATGGCAGACTTGACATGTTAAAAGGAGGGTGATGCCTGAAATCATTGTTCTTCCATTGTTAACCATGATGACCTGCAAAGAAACGCGTGCAGCCATCATTGCGTTGCATAAAAATGGCTTCACAGGCAAGGATATTGTGGCTACTAAGATTGCACCTCAATCAACAATTTATAGGATCATCAAGAACTTCAAGGAAAGAGGTTCAATTCTTGTTAAGAAGGCTTCAGGGCGTCCAAGAAAGTCCAGCAAGTGCCAGGATCGTCTCCTAAAGAGGGTTCAGCTGCGGGATCGGAGTGCCACCAGTGCAGAGCTTGCTCTGGAATGGCAGCAGGCAGGTGTGAGCGCATCTGCACGCACAGTGAGGCGAAGACTTTTGGAAGATGGCCTGGTGTCAAGAAGGGCAGCAAAGAAGCCACTTCTCTCCAAAAAAAACATCAGGAACAGATTGATCTTCTGCAGAAAGTATGGTGAATGGACTGCTGAGGACTGGGGCAAAGTCATATTCTCCAGATGAGGCCTCTTTCCGATTGTTTGGGGCATCTGGAAAAAGGCTTGTCCAGAGAAGAAAAGGTGAGCGCTACCATCAGTCCTGTGTCATGCCAACAGTAAAGCATCCTGAGACCATTCATGTGTGGGGTTGCTTCTCATCCAAGGGAGTGGGCTCACTCACAATTTTGCCCAAAAACACAGCCATGATTGAAGAATGGTACCAAAACACCCTCCAACAGCAACTTCTTCCAACAATCCAACATCAGTTTGGTGAAGAACAATGCATTTTCCAGCACGATGGAGCACCGTGCCATAAGGCAAAAGTGATAATTAAGTGGCTCGGGGACCAAAATGTTGACATTTTGGGTCCATTGCTTGGAAACTCCCCAGATCTTAATCCCATTGAGAACTTGTGGTCAATCCTCAAGAGGCGGGTGGACAAACAAAAACCCACTAATTCTGACAAACTCCAAGAAGTGATTATGAAAGAATGGGGTGCTATCAGTCAGGAATTGGCCCAGAAGTTGATTGAGAGCATTCCCAGTCAACTTGCAGAGGTCCTGAAAAGAAGGGCCAACACTGCAAATACTGACTCTTTGCATTAAATGTCATGTAATTGTCGATAAAAGCCTTTGAAATGTATGAAGTGTGTGTAATTATATTTCACTACATCACAGAAACAACTGAAACAAAGATCTAAAAGCAGTTTTGCAGCAAACTTTGTGAAAACTAATATTTGTGTCATTCTCAAAACTTTTGGCCACGACTGTATGCCAACTGGTTTACATGCTGGAATCAAAGATGGATGATCTATTTGCTTCTGTATGGACTATCGGAAAATCATCAGCATCAGGCAAAATGATGCTTACTTCTGAACACTGGACTTAACCAACAGCTATTGGCAAGTGTCTATAGCGCCAGAAGACATAAAAAAGTCTGCCTTCACTATTATGGGCTTGTTTGAGTTCAACTACATTTGGACTATACAATGCCACTAGATACCTTTCAGAGATTATTGGAGAGATGCCTTAGACACAATAACCTTGAGACAGTCTTGTTGTATCTACCGTAGACAATGTGATCGTCTACTCCACCTGCAACATCTAGCTGAAGTATTTCAGACCCTTATCAAACATGGGCTAAGATAAAACCTTCTTAGTGTTATCTACTCAAACCTCAAGTCAAATACTTGAGAAATCAAAGCTGGTCAACTCCAACCACAGTAAATGAAGCAAGACGTTTTCTTGGCTTCACCAGCTAATACAGGCGATTCATACCTCACTGTACTAAAATTGCAGAGCCTCTCCAAGAACTCTTGAAGGGTCAAACCAAGGCTTGTCAGCATGCCAAGATCCCTGTACAGTGTAATGAAGAATGTGAAATAACCATCCGACTTCTTAAGAAGAAGCTCATAGAACAACCAATATATCAGATGCGAATAAGAAAGACCTAGACACTATACTATCTCAAGTCCAAGCAAGAAAAGAGAGAGAGAGTCATCACATATGCTAGACAATCCTTGAGAGGAACAGAACAAAATAACCAAAATTACATCTCTGTCAAATTGGAGTTCCTTGCCTCGGTGTGGTCTGTAACAGAAAAGTTCAAGGACTACCTAGCAGGCTTCACCTTTCACAATCAAAATGGACAAAAATCTTCTTGATCATCTTAACATTTTTAATCTAGGAGCTTTAGAGCAAAGGCAGGCCTCCAGGCTTGCAAATGTTGACTTCACAATCAACTACCATGCCTGGAAAATCCAACGACAATGCCAACATCTTGTCTAGGCTGCCTGAAAAAGGAGAACTTACTTCTGAAGATGACTACTGTGAAGATGTGGAAATGTCATTGTTCTAATCCAGATTTGCCCAGGAAGATCACATCAAGACTTAAACTCCAAGAGCCATCAATTCTCAACAAGAAGGGGTGGACTGGACATAGACTCTAGACAGGGCCGGCGCTTCCATAGAGGCAAGGGGGGCAATTGCCCCCGGGCCCCCGAGTCCTTAGGGGCCCCCAAGCAGTGGCGGATCCAGGGGGGGGGCAACGGGGCAATTGAGACAGGAGATGAACGCTTCCACTGTGGAAGCGTTCATCTCCATAGCGATCTGTGTCGCCGTCCTCTGGACAGCGATACAGATCGCTGTGCAGTGCGGCAGGGGAGGGAGGCGTCTCCCTCCCTGCTCCTCTGATAGGCTGCCGGCCTCGTGCCGACAGCCTATCAGAGCGGTTCAAGCGGCGCGATGGCGTCATCGCGCCGCCTGAGCAGAAAGATAGAACGGGACACAGGCCGGAAGAGGCCTGCATCCAGCGCTGCAAGGAGGTAAGTAGGGAGGGGAAAGGGAAAGGAGCCTGCACATGATTTTGGGGGAGGAGGGAGTGGAAGGAGCCTGCACATGATTTTGGGGGAGTGGAAGGAGCCTGCACATGATTTTGGTGGGGGGTTGGGAGAAGGAGCCTGCACATGATTTGGGGGGGGAAAGGAGCCTGCACATGATTTTGGGGGAGGGAGGGAGTGGAAGGAGCCTCCACATGATTTTGGGGGAGTGGAAGGAGCCTGCACATGATTTTGGTGGGGGTTGGGAGAAGGAGCCTGCACATGATTTTGGGGGAGGGAGGGAGTGGAAGGAGCCTGCACATGATTTTGGGGGAGTGGAAGGAGCCTGCACATGATTTTGGGGGGGAAGGAGCCTGCACATGATTTTGGGGGGAGGAGGGAGTGGAAGGAGCCTCCACATGATTTTGGGGGAGTGGAAGGAGCCTGCACATGATTTTGGTGGGGGTTGGGAGAAGGAGCCTGCACATGATTTTGGGGGGAGGGAGTGGAAGGAGCCTCCACATGATTTTGGGGGGAGTGGAAGGAGCCTGCACATGATTTTGGGGGGGAGTGGAAGGAGCCTCCACATGATTTTGGGGGGAGTGGAAGGAGCCTGCACATGATTTTGGTGGGGGTTGGGAGAAGGAGCCTGCACATGATTTGGGGGGGAGGAGCCTGCACATGATTTTGGGGGAGGGAGGGAGTGGAAGGAGCCTCCACATGATTTTGGGGGAGTGGAAGGAGCCTGCACATGATTTTGGTGGGGGTTGGGAGAAGGAGCCTGCACATGATTTTGGGGGAGGAGGGAGTGGAAGGAGCCTCCACATGATTTTGGGGGAGTGGAAGGAGCCTGCACATGATTTTTTGGGGGAAGGAGCCTGCACATGATTTTGGGGGAGGGAAGGAGCCTGCACATGATTTTGGGGAGGGGAAGGAGCCTGCACATGATTTTGGTGGGGGTTGGGAGAAGGAGCCTGCACATGATTTTGGGGGGAAGGAGCCTGCACATGATTTTTTTGGGGGGGAGGAAGGAGCCTGCACATGATTTGGGGGCTGGGGAAAGGAGCCTGCAAATAATTTTGGGGAAGGGGGATGGGTGGGAAAAGGAGCCTGCACATGATTGGGGGGTGGGGGGACATGATGGGGGAGAGAGGAGACTCCGGGGGCACTATGGGGACATTACTGATGTATTTTATATGGGGGTAGTAGGATAATTAGTCCAGAATATGGGAGGATGATGGAAAAGTAGTAACTGAGATTTATTTTGTTGTCAAACTGCAGAGACGAAACCTGACGGTCTGGTCTGAAGGTCTGAAAGGAGAAGATGAGGAAAGAGAACATCTACATCACAGGAGACGTCACTGGATGGAAGAGGTAAGTGGGGCTGTATTTCTGTAGTGATGGGAGCTGGGGGGGGAGGAGATGTGCAGATGTGCTGGAGAAATGAGCCATGGGGTTGGGGGGGGGAGAGATGTGCTGCTGCCACTGGCCCATACAGGGGAGAAATGTGCCATTCGGGGGAGGGGGGAGTATGCGGCAATGGAGGGGGCGGGGAGAAATTGTGACGCGAAGGGGGTGATTGATGGCGTGACACTGAGGGGGGGGGCCCCTTATTGTTTTTCGCCCCCGGGCCCCATTTCACCTAGAACCGGCCCTGACTCTAGAGAGAAACTTCCCAGTGGGCCAATGCCCAGGGGGCCAATTAAGACCTCCTCATGGCTGCCAGCTAGGTAGGTTATGACCTGACGCTTCCCTCCAGAATTCGTGAATTCGATTGGATTGTCATCCTGACACAACTGGATTAGGAGAATAGAACAAAGCATCTGGTGCTGGCCACCACAGAGGGTCAGCTTCTGTGGAGGTATTTTGTGCTGCTTGGGTATTAATTTGTGATGCACTATGGTAATTGGTTCTGCTGGTGTGGTATTTTTTCTACAATATGGAATTGCTGGCCCTGCCTACTTGTGTTTACCCCTGCCTACTGCCCAAGAGAATGCTTGATCCTATCATTAACGAGCACTTACATCAAGTAGTGGTAGCCTACAGAGATGCAAAAATGATCTTAGAGATGTACCACAATAGATTGGGACATTTTGGTACTCACAAGCTTGGGTGTGGATACTGGGGTGATTTGTGAGTGAGCAAAAGAGAAGAGAGGAAGCATCTCCATGTACTGTATTCTTCACAGTACTGAACTAAAGCTACAGCGACTCCCCAATCTCTGGATGATCTACAGAAAGGAACAAAGAGAAAGTGACAAGAAGGTTCTGAAATCTGCATGGCTGAGCACTGGATTCAGTAAGGTATCCTGCTACCTAAGCTATTTAGACTTTACTGCAGTGAGGGGAATACTGTTAAGACACTCTTCACACTTGGACACCACCGGTTGTGTCTCTGAAACTTGTACACCTCAGTTGACAATTATGTGCACAATTGAAAAAGTAAGATTGACAACTATA
Source organism: Bufotes viridis (assembly GCA_033119425.1). Taxonomy (NCBI): domain Eukaryota; kingdom Metazoa; phylum Chordata; class Amphibia; order Anura; family Bufonidae; genus Bufotes; species Bufotes viridis. Next base: position 443,999,498 of record CM065590.1, on the reverse strand, counting down.
GATTTTGCAGGAAGAGACTTCAGAAAGATAAAGAGAAAAAGTATGATAATTTATATCCTTGCTCAAATCCATACGAAACCATCTGGGGTGATTCACACTGTATATTGTGGGAACAGTTTTTTTCTGTTGTTGGATTACAACTTCCATTTTTCATTACAGTAAAGAGAGATGTTTATTCTGCTAAATCTGGCCTGGTTACTTACTCCTGCACCATACTCCAGCCATTGCACTCTACATGCCCTGCCTTGCACCCATACAAACACTTAACATCATGGGCACCCCAATTACTATCAGACAGGAGCCCCAGAATCAGGGTGTACCCTGAGGCAAGAAGGGGTGTAGCCAGGGGTGCACCTAGCCTTTCCGCTGCCTAAGGTGAAAACTAAAATGTTATGTACAGACATTTGCGGTTAGCTCAAGAAAGTCCCTGTCTGGTTTGCTGAGGAAGGACCAGGGAAAACTTCCCTTATTCCTAAAATTCTCAGTGCGCCCACACACAAAAACTAATTATAACTCCTTGTAACACATTTAAACATCATGTTTCTAACATTTCCCTCCTGTTTTAAAGTTTGTTTAAAATTCTCCTTAAAAACATCAGGGTCCTTGCATTCCTTTTTTAAGGTTTTCACAAAACGCATCACACAGAGGAGACATCATCACCATAAGGTTTATTTTCTTCTTTCACTTGTTGATACATGGTATGAGAGAAGTTCTCCCATGCATGGTATGTAACAACATCCATAGACCGTGAGTTCGCTGGCGACAATGGCAACAGACAGTAATGCTGATCTCACCAATCTGGACCATTTCCCGAACCATCCTTTAAGCCAGGAGTTCTCAGCCATTTCTTGGGACAACGCTGTCAATCCTTCCTGGACCTTGGTAATGCTGCCGTCAGGTGCTGGATTATTTAGGATAAAGGTACAATAGTATCCTCCTATCATTTTGCAGACCCCTCCCCTCTCAGCTAATAACATATCAAGGGCCATTCTGTTTAGCCATATCAAGAGGGAGGTGGGGCCTCGCTGTTCCACTATTCCTTTTATTGCATTTCTGGTATAATTAACAAATCTCTATGTAATTAATCCAATCGTTAATCGTTACCCACCATATCATAGACTCCCACCCTGCTGTGATCTGATTTCTTGCTTTTAACTCATTGTGTACTCCACGTGGAACTCCTATCTCATCTATATAGATGTTAGGGTCAAAGGCTCCCAGGGAGGGTTTCTCTCTTCCCCTATGGTGTTTACAAGTTGTCTCTAGCCATTTCCCTGTCGAGAGCAAGTGGAGAGGCATTACCAACTCAACCAAGGCACACTCTCCCCAATCACTGGTAACACTTTTGGGGATTCTTTAAAGTTATCAAGAGTTTAATCTTGTGTTCAGTGTAATCTATACCCAGAATCCTCTCTAGTGTTCAATTGCTAAATCCAAGGTTGAACATTTATGGTTGCCTGGGATATTAATATGCACAACCTAAATATTACTTCTTTTACCAATGCTTTGGCTACAGAGATTGCATCTGGGTTAGCCATGGGGAATACCTCTATCCACTTAGTGAAGGCATCAGTAATCACCAGACAGTACTTCTTCCCTTCACATCTGTTAATTCAATTAAGTCTATACAAATGTGTTGGGTATTGTGGTTGTGGAAAATTGTCCACGTTTGGGTCTGAGATTACCTTGGGCATTGTGTTTAGAACAAATTAAACATGAGAGACAAATATTTTTTGAGTAATTAGTAAATCCATAGGCTGTGAAGACTCTGGATATTATCTCTACCATCCCTCTTGTTGAGACATGACTTGTTCCATGGCTCAATATAGCTGCATACCTGAAAAGATTGCTGGGTAGTATGTATTTCCCTCGGGGACCTACATATACGTCATCTTTTTTTATTGCACCCATATTTACCCATGTTTGTTGTCCCCTTTTGGGTGAGAACTCCTTCCTAGTCTGTGCAGGACATTTACAGATAGCGACCTTACTTGGTGATTGTATAGCATCTAATAGTTGCAAAACCAAGTCTTTATGATTTATGGTTTTCCTAGAGTAAGTAACCATTCCCCTATTTTCCACTGTTGGGCAAACACATGGACCATAGAGAAGTCATTCTGGCTATCTGTGTATATATCTGCGAGTCTGCATGCCTCTGTTAGAGCTATTAATTCAGCTGCTTGTGCTGAAAGATGTTTCGGGAGTGGTTTAGCTACAAGTACCTTTCTTGTGTTATTATACAATCTGAAATTCAACATTTCCTCTTTACTCTCCCAGTAACGTACTTGTTCTTCCTTAACTAGTCATGCTGACACGTATTTCTCATTTTCAGGCTCTGACCTGTCCTTTCTCTGTTTGCAATCTCTTCCTATCCTTTTACATACATAACAACCTCCATTATTCCTTCTTACTCCTTCTCTATCTCATCCGTTTTTTTTACTTATTCATTCTACCACATAAATTGTTGAACATTCATTGTAAATGAAAGTTTGTCCATTCTTGTTTATTGTAGTTCAGCATGTCTGGCATAGTCCAGAGTAGGGGGGAGTCCACTAGTGTGATGGTCAATCGTGTTTAGTTGTCAAGCTCCTTATTTGTTGTAATCAGCCTTTCAATAAGGAGGAGGCATCCGGAGTCTGCTCTCCACAATACCCATCTATTCCTAAACGTTGCCTCAATCACCATGGATTTATAGGGAGAGAGGTTTTGCTGAACGGACGGACCTCAAACCTGGAAATATACACTGTCCTAGAAATGTGGCCATGGACTACGTCGCTTATCTCTTGACACTTTGCTGCCTTTCACAAATAGAAATGATAAAAGACTAACAAATTCATCAAAACCTTGCTGTCCTGCATCAAATACTGATACATAATCAACATATTACAGCTGATCATGCGTCATCCAATGAACTACTGGTCGTCTCTTCAGTGTCCTCCCTGCTACTGTAAATAGGGGTGTGTCCTACAGGGAAGTACTTTTATCTATAATCCCACCTCTTGTAGCTGGGCTCCAATGGCTTTTTCCTTGGTGTGGCCTAGAAGGTACTGACAAAGACATAGAGCTGTGGGCTTATAAAGGCTTATAAGCTAGGGCTTATTTTAACATGGACAGGTCAAACAGGCCTCCTGCCAAACTACTTTACTGTTCACTCACAATGTATCAGGCACCAATGACAATGTAGCTTCTGGCCACAGGGTGTGGCGTGGTCTGAGGGGTAGCCGTTGTAATGCAGAAAGTCCTGCCCCTTTCAGTTGGGCTGCCTCACCCTTTCTTCTAACAGCCATTTCAACTTAGCAAGGCTCATAGTCTGATCTCTGCAGTTAATTAAACATTCAGTAACGCTTCACACAGGAAGTTACTAACTTCATACATAACATACACCACATTAATTAATCCACAAAATTCATACACACATCTCTGTACAGTGTCACACATCTCTTATGGTCACATCCAGAATTACACAGAAGAAACAGACTACGAAGTAAGCTCATTCAGTCATTACTTATATCCGTTATATCACTTTTATCCATAACTGCGCTTCATAAAACACGTCCTGATCATTCAACCATCCATTATTACACATCCTCAGCCACCTGTCCACAAAACAGCTGGTTTATCATACATTCACCTTCTTTTATTGCATTGTTTCGCTCTTTGCAGTATGTATGGATGGGGTACCACTACTCCCAGCATTGTATACCCATCAGCTCCACCCCTAACACACACTCGCTCCGGCTGCTTCCCACACACCAGGATAACTCAGGTCTCTCCCAGCCTCAGTTTAGGAGTTCCTTGGGTCTCTCTCTACCAGGTCTCAGACTCTGGAATTACGATTACATAATGCATCTCACAATCTGTTACAAGAGGGTTTCCTTCTTTGCGGAACTCTTTTACGCATTTTGAACATGATTCTACAATCAATTTGCCATTAAACTTCTTAAACCCAAACTTTTTACACAGTTTCTTCTAAATCTTTATATATCAATGGGGGCACACTCGCTTTGGGATACATACACTACTTTAATCACATATACACTTAATCATATAAAATCACCATAAAACATCCAGAACTGTCATAAAACAATTCACTAAAAAGCAAAATAGCGCAAAAGTCTGAAGGGTGTAGCCGCTATTTACTAGATTTTTCTAAATCTTGTAGTTTATCCGGTCCTAATTGATACATATATTTAACATCTCTGGTTAGTTGGCCTTCAAGTTCTTTCTGACAACATATACAGTACATCCACATCCTGACAATGTACCTGCAGAATTTCCCATCACTCAAATTAGTCTTATATTATCCTAGAAGGGGGGGGTCCTTTCCTGATATTCTAAACAATTTTAAGCATTAAACATACAGGAAACAATGCGATAAGACACAAGGCTGAGACAAAGCCTTAAGCACAGTGGATATGAATAGATTCACAGACACCAGGGAGGGACATGGGGACATGTGCCTGTCTGTGTGCTTTACTTTTTCTTGCCTCACGGACTTTGTCTTCTGTCCACCTGACAGAAAACCTCACCTACTGGGATCTCTTATAAACTCAGGATTTTATAGATGTAATCCTCATACATTCACACAGTGAAAAAAGCCATTCAGAGGTCCTCATATGTTTGCAAAGAACAGATATTTTGTGGCTGGGTGGGATGAACTGGAGTCAGTTCATGAGTAACCGTGCTCGCTGAACCGTGGTTTTGGACCGAATAAAGGCTGCTTGATAAAACATTACTCTCCCGGGACTGTAATGACTCACTGCACCCTGGATGCCCAGAGCCGCTTACCAAAACACAGCCCTCAGACAGTTGTGTCATTCACCAGAGGTGACCATCGACTGGGTGTGTAAGAGTCTGTCTTAACTCTCACTTTTACAATATTAAAAAGGACATACATACACAAAACGACAATGGCAGCCAAATATCAACCTCTAGACTAGTGATGAGCGGCATAGGCTATATTCGTTTTCGTGATATTTCGCAAATTTTTTGCATAATATCCGCAATAGATTTGTGAATTCTAGAATTCATGCTCTCCAGTCATTATTTTCGCGATTGCACAAATCGGAACTAATGATGCGCATATTTTTTGCAAAATACATGCAACTTCACATTTTATCAGGTCTGAGTAGATATTACTGATTTGTGCACTAAGTATTGTGGTGACATCACAGCACTATGTCTGTAGCATGTATGTATGGACAGCGGACAAACAGTAATTCCTATCACACTACCTAACACCCTGCACTGGAACCTATCAGCTACACTATATCACTATCTAACCTATACTGACTAGCTCTCACTAACTATCTGCATTATATATATGAGCTAACTAACTACCTAATGTAATTGGATAAAGAATAGGATCCAGATGAAAGCACAGAGCACAGCAATTGTCACTGTTCTCTCTCTGAGAACTGCAAAAAAAGCAGAAAATGGCTGCTTGGGAGTTTCTAGACATGCTAGCTCTGACAATCATATTGCAGCCTTCTCATTGGCCCACAAGCAAGAAGCGAGGTTACTGATGAAAAAAAATCTAGAATATTCGCGACTACAAATATATAGCACTATATTCTACATCTTTGTTAATTCTCTAAGTGCCGATATTCGCGATAAAAATTTGCGATTAGAATATTCACGATCAACACTACTCTAGACATCTCTATTAACCAGTACTATCTTTAAAGTGTGGCACGGAGTTATTCATTCCTGTAGTCTTCTCACACAGACTATGGATTGTAATCCCCAGAGTCCCTGCTGACTCTACTCACAATATTCAGTAACCTTACACAACTTATCCAGTAATCCTTATCTCTTACCTCAATTCATATGAAATTCATCCTGTTCGCCAATGACTATATCTACGAATCCGTCACCACACTTCAGTCCAGGTGGACCGGCCTTCATCTGGATGAAGACAGAGTCTGTTGGATTCCGGCTCAAAGGACCAAGTTGTTACGGAAATATTTATTCTATGAAGTGAGAATAAGGGTCATCTGAATATGAGGACGTTTATTTTACTTGCAGCAAGGAGACTTCATAGATGAAGGTGTCATCAAAATGAAGTCTGACATATAAGACACAATACATACTTATTATACCTTCTAGCCAGCAGAGACAGTTTTCACCACAATTCTATTTTCAGCAAAGGTATCGATCACATGTTATGTACAAACATTTGCGGTTAGCTCAAGAAAGTCCCTGTCTGGTTTGCTGAGGAAGGACCAGGGAAAGCTTCCTTTATTTCCAAAAACCTCAGCGCCCCCGCACACAAAAACTAATTATAACTCCTTGTAACACAATTTAAACATAATTTTTCTGACAGAAGGAAAAGATAGCAAGTTGGATCCCCATGCTTTTCTTCCATTCTATGTAGGCACAGAAACCTTAAAATCAGAAACGTCTCTCTATTCTGTAGTTTTGAAATCAATCGCCGCTGCAGATCGCCTATGCGATGTGGGTGAAGTTCGCTTCTCACTCAAAAGTTCCAAAAGGTGTGGATCGCGCTGCCTATGAGTGTAGGATTCGCTCCCAGATATTAATTCTCAATGCACAGGTGTTTCACTTAGTAGCCAAACAATCGATTTCCAGGGACCGGTGCACTGCCGTACACCCTTACCCTAGAAGCCCCTGACTAAGCTGGACTGGTGAAACCCGGGTTGGGTGGACTCTGTAGACACAGACATCGTGATTTTTATCAGGCGTATTGTTCATGTCGATCTTGTAAGTACAATAAATGTGCTTTTAAGTGAAAACTCCTGGTGGAACTTCACTATTGTGCGAAAAACTTCCTTCTAGGGTAAGGGTGTACGGGAGTGCACCAGTCCCTGGAAATCGGATTGTTTGGCTACGAAGTGAAACACCTGCGCATTGAGTATTAATATCTGGGAGTCAATCCTACACTCATAGGCAGTGCGATCCGCACCTTTTGGAACTTTTATGTAGGCACAGAAGATTGTCTTGAATGGAATGAAGAAAAGGCTATGATCAAAGCTATTACTAAGAAAAGGCTATCATCTGGTTGTGTATAACTACTACACATTCCACTGTTCAAACACTTGAATGAGAGGTATAGTGTCTTGTGGGACAATTAAAAAAACACAAGAGGGGCTTCCCAGGATTACTTGTCAATAAAAATCTGAAGAGAGGAGAATCAGCATCTGTGTCCAGCTCAGAATTGCTGGCCATCAAAGACTGACTACCCACTAGTGCCAAGTGCCCACTGGACTCCATTGACAATAATAAAATGCAGAGAGGATTCAGCTGCTCCATTGCATGTATGCCGGGATTTGGCTAGACAAAAACTGTTTCAAACAGTGATATTTGTGTGGACAAATCCTGCCATAAATTTTGGGGAGATGCTGGATTCCCACTGGATTCCATTATAGTGTATAGGATCTGATTGGCATGCCGCACTATCTGGTTAAGCTGGATCTGGAGAACTCTGGCAGATCTTTTCTGTTGGAACAGCCTGCCAGATTGCTCTGCCACCTTGTGACAGAAGTCTCACAAAAAATGTTTTTTTTTTACCCAGCACAATTTATGAAAATTCCTTAGTCCCTCTTAGTTGAAGACACGCACACGATGAAAAGCCACTCTGTGTCGTTTAATATAATAAGTAGATTTCAATGACAAAATGATGAAATCATATTCGGAACTACACAAATCCAAGCACTGGTACAAAAAAGTGTTTTCCTATGTGGTGTATATAAAGAATCTGGAAATCAGGGTTCATTACTCAATTTTCCAGACAAAATAATAACAACATTTCCATTAAGTTTTATCCCAAGATGAATACTGCTTAGGGGTCAACATTCCAAAAAATAGTTACTTTGTTCGTGTTTCTAATGTTTTGGTACTGTGCAACATCTGTTCTGGCAGCGTGGTGCCATAGAACCAGCAATGGAAAAATAGGTCTCCAATATCTATAACGTACTCCAGTTATTTTGAAGTCTTGCAGTGAGCCCAAAATATATGTAAAAAGCTTATAGGATATCATTCCAAATGTCAGGAGTATATGAATGTGTGGTAATGTGCGTTTTTTCAAGGCCAGATGGTAGATGTCAAAAATAGGCTACCGAATCAAAAAATGTTGGGAAAAAAGTAAATTTTTATTTTACTCCAACTAATTTCACTCAGTTTTCCTAAAAAAAAAAAAAAAAAAAGCCAAAATGTCCAAATTTTCTAAGATAAATACCTTAGGGGGTCAACAGTTAGAAATAATTGATAAGAATGGAAACAATGTTTTTTTCATAATTTTCACAGATTTTCCTTCAATATATTTGTAACATATTAGATCTGTCATCTAATGAGGTCTAATGTCTCCTGTGAAAAATAATCAAATACATGTAGGTTGGCTCATAAATTAATTACTTATTTGCAGTTAGAGTGGCCCATTTCTCAAACTGGAAAACTGGCCTTGTATGGAAGGGTGTAAAGAGGGGCATAACTACAGGGGTCGGGGCAGTTGCATTTGCAACCGGGCCCCAAAACCAGGGGAACCTACAGGGCCCCCCTCGCCAGTGGCGCACTGCCAATTATGTATTGGCATCCTGAGGATGGAGATACAGTTAGATGCTGCGGCAGGGAAGAGCTCCAGAAGAAAATAAGGAAAGAGAACATCTACAGTACATCACTGGATTTAGGAAGTATGTAGCGCTGTATACTCCTGTTTTGTAGAGCTGTACGCTTTATAGGCTAAAGCTACATGGCGTCACTTGTCGAGGACAGGATCACAGAGTAGTGGTGATCCCATAGAAATGAATGGGATTGCTGTGCCAGTCACAAGAAATCCAGCATTGTTGGATTTCTTGCAACTGCCGCAGCGATCCCATTCATTTCTATGGGGTCCTCACAACTGTGCAATCCCACCCGCGACCCGCATAACTGTGTGGTCCTAGTAGGGCTGGAAGGAAGGGGCTAGTTTGAGAATTTGTCATAGGGGTTGCCATTTTAATTTTTGCCTCAGGCAGCAGAAAGGCTGAACGAGGTCAAAGCCAAACTCTTGCACCAGGGCCCATAAGCCTTTAGCTACTCCTCTGGGGATAAACACTCTGCAGTGAGAAGGACATTGTTGATACAACCTTCCACATTTTAACATGGTCCTGGCCAGCCATATCTTTGACCTGTAACACTCAGCCTGGGAACTGCAGACCAGTTTGCAAGAACATTATTGCCAGCCTTAGATTCTACAGAGAGAGAGAAATATAGAGAGAGGTACTACAACCCCCATCATCCCTCATATCCATACATTGCTGTTGGGGAAGATTTTCATTGTGAATTATTTGGAACTGTGTTTTGATACCGCTGGATGTACTACAACTCCCATTTTGCAATTTTGTAAAGAGAGACTTGTTATTTTCTACAACTGGCCTGGTTACTGACTCCCGCACCATATGCCAGTCATAGCACCTATATCCCCTGGCTTGCAACTGTACCAAACTGAAACCATCAAGGGAACCCAAATACCGTCAGGGAGGAACCTCAACATCAGGGTGTGCCCCAAGGGAAGAAAGGGTGCGCCCTCACTGCCCTAGGGAACATCAGTGTGAGGACTGCCACTGGGATTTATGTGAGTAAAAGTTGCAGCCAGAGCTACTGCCACTCCCATCTTGTGCTCTGCTCCTCCAAGGCCGCAGCACATATAGACATACAAGGGACACATATGAACTCTGCATATTGACTTGTATGTGAACTTTCGTGTTTAAAAGGTGCTGTCTGTCTCAGGCAGGTCTTTAGCCACAAATAGAGCAAAGTTTTCGAAAATTAGATTCGGACGCTTAGACACAAAGCGTGTTAAATCAGCTATATCCAAGCCTGCAGGGAGTACACATACACGGCACATACAGTTTGTGTGTAGTGATATGTGCATTGGCGTGCATCACTGTTAGGCTTAGTTCACACTTCACTTATTTGGTCAGTTATGGGTCCAAAACACAGAACAGGTGCAGATCTTTTCATGATACCTTATCTGCGAGTAAGTTTGGCTCCTGATTTTGGCTCACCATATCATAATTGCTGGAATCAACTGACCAAATAACTGAACAATGGACTCAGCCTTACAGGTCAATGTTTGCATCAGATATAATGTACTTAACCATGCAGTGCCGCAAGATTATACTATAGAGTAAAAGAGTGGTCTCATTTTACACCGTCTGCTGTTTTCACATAGATTGCTAGTTAACCTATTAGCCACTAATTCTACTAAATTGTGAAAGAGCAGTCTCATTTCACTGTTTGTGGGATGTCCACATTAAATTTATTGATAGATAAGGTATTGTATTACCGACTCATTCTACTATAGAGTCAAAGAGCGGTCTCATTTTACACCATCTACTGTTTCCACATAGATTGCTATCTACTGATACAAGTAGTGACCCCATGACAGAGTGGGGAGGGTGTCAGCAATAAGTTTGTGTTGATGTTAATGTTTATTTTTCCCTTCTTCTGATCTGTCATTAAAACAACAATCCGCCTTTACACAGTCAGTATTTATACAGTAATTGATCAGTATTGGTAAGGGAAAAAAAGGAGTGGATCCAAAACAGAGATGACACATGAAGGAAATATGTGCATGTCTTATGTTTTTTTAGGACCCACTCCTGCTTTTGGCTTCCAAATCATGATCAAATCCTGATGCAAATACTGACCATGTGATAGAGGCTTAATGCTCAATTTGCATAAGTTTTGCCCATTTGCATTTGACTTCGGTTTTACTGAGATGGGAAAGAAGTCCTGCATGGCAGTTATAACACAAGATGGTGGAGATGGCAGCAGAAGAAGCAGGTGTGTGGCATCAGGCGGATGGCAGCATCAGAATAGTGGCTGAAGCAGATGGCCAGAAGTAACAGGCCATCTTTCACAATGTTCTGGTGTAGCAGCACACTGGAGTCAGAATATTACTGCCAGAATGATCTAGTCTGATGCATCGGGCACCGGTGCGTGGAAATCCTGGCTGATCCACGACTGATTCATCTTTATTAAGGTTAATCTCTCAACATTTTGTGTTGAAAGGTGAGTTCTCTTTGGGATAACTATATCCCCGCTGCACTAAACACCAGCTACTGGCCGGGCAGGAAAGCTTGTCCATGGCAAACTCAGCCAGTTGCGGCCACAATTCAAGTTTGGCTGCCCAGTAGTCTAGGGGATCTTGGATCTGGGGTGGCAGGGTAGACTCAGGTTCCATGTCCTGCTGCTGCTGGCTGGTTTCTTCTTTAGGCAGATAAAGAAACGTGCTCACCAGAGACAGAGCCTCAACTTACTGTTGACGGAGCTGGTGCTGCCCCTGCCCCCCACCCCCCTCAATTCCAACAGTCATGGCAGTGGTGTGTGAGAACAGATGGTCCCCCCGTCAGACCTTTGTAAGGATGGGCAATGGCACACATAGGCAGAAACCAACTGACTACATAGGGTGTCTCTATGGTAGTTGAGTTTATCATCGTTCTCAGCAAGTGGGGAAAAAAAGCACCCATTTCGGCCTTGTAGAGGCTGTCTAATATCATGGAGAGCCAGTAGTCATCCCGCTGCCGAATAGTGATAATACAGCTGTAACTACGAAAGCACTTAGCATGCATCTGGCCATTTACGCAAGGGACTCCATCTCCACTACATACCGCGTACCGTGTGTTGGGGTCATCTGCCTGGTCTTCCTCATTGCTCTACTGTTCCTTTCCTGACATATGTACAGATAAACCACCTATTTCTGTATACATTTCCTGGGCGTTAGTGTCCTCCTCCTTCACCACTTCAGCCCCTACGGGGAAAATTATCCAAACATGAAGTAGACATATGGGAAATTTAAAGTAATAACTATTTTAGGAGGTATCACTATCTGTTTTAAAGACAGAGAAATAGAAATTTTGAAAATTGCGATTTTTTTTTCCAAAATTTTTGGTAAATTTGGTATTTTTTTATAAATAAAAAATTAAATATTTTGACTCAAATTTACCACTGTCATGAAGTACAATATGTAATGAGAAAACAATCTCAGAATAGCTTGGATAAGTAAAAGCATTTTAAAAATGACATGTCAGATTTGCAAAAAATTGCCTGGTCCTGAAGGGGTTTAGGTATTAAGGTGTGGAATGAGCATTTTGATGTCATAGGTATTTTGCAGAAATGAATGCACAGTGGACCATGCAAAGTGAAAATTGCAAGTTTTCCACAGATACAGCATTTCAATGCACACTATTTTGTACCCAGCTGGTGCCATCTCAGATATACAGCACACTACTTGAATTGGTAAGTTGGTTCTACTGGCTATAAAAATGCCATAAATTGCAGTATAGGCACACAGCAGGGTTCAAGGGGAAGGAGCACCATTTGGCTTTTAGAGAGTGGATTTTGCTGGAGTGGTTTTTGGTCACATATATCTCATATTTGCACCTGAAGTACCAATAAAATGGAAACTCCCTATAAGTGACCATGTTTTGAAAACTACACCTTCAAATTACTTATCAAGGGGTAGAGTGAGATGTTTTTCAGAAATTATAGGCTACTGCACAAAATGAAAATTTCAAGTTTCCCACACATATGACATTTTATTACCCAAAATGCTATGTCCAGCTATTGTTGTAGCACATTCAATATTTCACCTGACAGGGTAGATCATATATTTTTGTATAGACAGTTGTTGTAGAGGTACTTAATATGTCAAATTTTTTTTTAGTTTAACCGCTACAGGACCGCCTAACGCACAGATGCGTCAGGCGGGCGGTCCTGTAGTTCTGAGTGGACGCATCGGCGCGTCATCTCGCGAGACGTGAGACTTCCTGTGAACGCGCGCGTTCACAGTGCCGCACATCTCACACAACTTGTACTGCAGCCTGCCAGCGATAATCAATCGCTGGCAGGCTGTAGATGCGAAATAATTCACATCAAACAAGTATATCAGACGCTGTTTTGTTAACAGCGTCTGATATACCTGCTACCTGGTCCTCTGGTGGTCCCATTTGCTGGGATCGACCACCAGAGGACCAGGTAGCTATGTAAAGTTGCACCAAACACTAACATTAACCCCTTGTTAACCCCTTGATCACCCCATCTAGATTCCCTGATCACCTCCCTGTCATTGATCACACCCCTTGTAAGGCTCCATTCAGACGTCCATATGTGTTTTGCGGATCTGATCCATGGATCCGCGGATCTGATCCGCGGATCCGCAGATCCTCAAAACACGGACACCGGCAATGTGCTTTCCGCATTTTGCAGATCCGCACATTGCCAGAACTATATAGAAAATGCTTTTTCTTGTCAGCAATTGCGGAAAAGAATAGGACGTGTTCTATATTTTTGCGGAACGGAAGTGCAGACCCGGAAGCGTGGATCTGTAATTCCGGATCCGAGCGGGACAAAGTCTGTCCCCATAGAAATGAATGGGTCCGCAATTCCGTTCCGCAAACAGAGTTGCGGACATGTGAATGGGGCAAAAGGGTCCCCTATCACCGCCAGTTAGTTAGCTACTTGTTAGGTAGCTAGCGCCCAGCCCACCGCACCGCAGTCACTGATTTTGGCAGAGATTTTTTCATCCACATTGATCGATGCGAATGAAAAATTCTGTGCCGTTCATTTTTTTTTTTCAGCCCAGAGGCTGAACGGAAAAAAAAAAATCTCATTACCTGTATGCTCAATATAAGGAGAATCGCAGAAACTCCTAATGCTGGCCATACGTGTAATGATTGCGGAGACCCTCAAATGCCAGGGCAGTACAAAAACCTCACATGTGACCCCATTTTAGAAAGAAGACACCCCAAGTTATTCCGTGAGGGGTATGGTGAGTTCATGTAAAATTTTATTTTTTGTCACAAGTTAGAGAAAAAAATATATATATCAATTTCTGCTAACTTGTGCCAAAAAAATTTTTTCTGTGAACTCGCCATGCCCCTCACGGAATACCTTGGGGTGTCTTCTTTCCAAAATGGGGTCACATGTGGGGTATTTATACTGCCCTGGCATTTTAGGAGTCCTAAAGTGTGAGAATCCAAATGCGTAAAAATGCCCTGTGAAATCCTAAAGGTACTCATTGGAATTTGGGCCCCTTTGCGCATCTTGTCTGCAAAAAAAGTGTCACACATGTGGTATTGGTGTACTTCGGAGAAGTAGGGCAATGAGTTTTGGGGTGTATTTTTATATATACCCATACTTTGTGTAAGAAATATCTCTGTAAACGACAACTTTTTAATTTTTTTTATACAAAGTTGACAATTTACAGAGATATTTCTCTCACCCAACATGGGTATATGTAAAAATACACCCCAAAACACATTGCCCTACTTCTCCTGAGTACGGCGATACCACATGAGTAACACTTTTTTGCAGCCTGGGTGCGCAAAGGGGCCCAAATTCCAACGAGTACCTTTAGGCTTTACATGGCTGCTCACAATTTAGCCCCGCCCAAAATGCCAGAACAGTAAACACACCCCACAAATGACCCCATTTCAGAAAGTAGACACCCCAAGGTATTCAATGAGGGGCATAGTGAGTCCGTCTGAGATTTTATTTTTTTTGCCAGAAGTTAGCAGAAATGGAAACTTTATTATTATTTTTTTTTCCTCAGAAAGTGTCATTTTCGCTAACTTGTGAAAAAAAATGAAATGATAAATGAACTCACCATGCCCCTCCACGAATACTTTGGGGTGTCTTCTTTCTAAAATGGTGTCATTTGGGGGGTATTTATACTTTGCTGGCATTCTAGCACCTGAAGAAACATGACAGGTGCTCAGAAAGTCAGAGCTGCTTCAAAATGCGGAAATTCACTTTTTTGCACCATAGTTTGTAAACGCTATAACTTTTACCCAAACCAATAAATATACACTTATTGGATTTTTTTTTATCAAAGACTTGTAGAACAATACATTTTGCGGAAAATTTATATAGAAATGTAGTTTTTTAAAAAAAAATGTACAACAGAAAGTGAAAAATGTCATTTTTTTGCAAAAATGTCGTTACATTTTTATTAATAGCAAAAAAAGTAAAAATGTCAGCAACAATGAAATACCACCAAATGAAAGCTCTATTAGTGAGAAGAAAAAGAGGTAAAATTCATTTGGGTGGTAAGTTGCATGACGGAGCAATAAACGGTGAAAATAGTGTAGTGGAGAATTGTAAAAAGTGGTCTGGTCACTAAGGTTGTTTAAGCTAGGGGGGCTGAGGTGGTTAAATGGCTCGATGAGGGGAAAGTGGCACCTTTTTACTTGAAAGAATTTCAACTTTGATATTCTGATTCGTTCTACAATGCATAGGGGCTGGGTCTCATAGGCCTCCATATCTGGCATTGTCAGTATGCCTGGGGACACACCTGTGCATATAACTTTTATTAATTCTCGATTTTCAAATTGTCTCTGCCCGGGGCGAACCAACAAACTTTTACATCAAAAGCAAAGACTCTAACTATTGAGCTAAAGGTCTAAATGATAAAAAAAATGGGGGGCATTTATTAAGACGGGCGTTTTAACCTTATAGCTGACGGATTTCTGTTCCATTAATGACCCCCTATATTTGTAAATTCCAGTGCATTGTTCATCTGAATACATATATATATGGGGACATTGTGTTTTTTTTCCATATATACCAGGCCATTTTATATATTTTTTAGCAATTGCAAAAAAGTTATTGGTACAAAATAAATGGACAGTTTTATGATTATTGTAATTTCTTTTGTGCCACAAATCTTTTTGCAATTGCTAATAGAATATAAAATGTCCTGCAGTTTATAGAAAAAAATAAAAATAACTCCCATATACTACAGGGATACTATAACTCCCATAACTCCCAGGTATACTACAGGGATATATGAGTTTGGAGATAGAGAGACAGCTTTTAGACTTACTAAATGTTAAATTAATAGGGGTGTCCCCAACAGGAAAAACATTTAATAAAAAAAAAAATACAGAATATGATTAGGTTTGAGCGAATCGAGCTAGTAGAGGAAGTGAATACAAGCCACTTACTAATGTATTGTTATTATCCATATTGCTTCCTTTGCTGGCTGGATTCTTTTTTTTCCATCACATTATACACTGCTCGTTTCCATGGTTACAGACCACCCTGCAATCCAGAAGCGGTGGTCCTGCTTGCACACTATGTGAAAAAGCACAAACCTAGTTGTGCTCGCGGCCATCAGAGAGGCCAGAGCTTTTTTCTATATTGTGCAAGAACAACCACCACTGATGGATTGCAGGGTGGTCGTAACCATGGACATTAGCAGTGTTTTATGTGATGAAAAAATGAATCCAGCCAGAAAAGGAAGCAATATGGATATTAACAACTCATTAGTAATTGGCTTGTATAAACTTTCTCTACAAGATAAATGCCACTTACTGAAGTGAGGCAACCCCTTTAATCTTATAAAATTATGCAATGGAGGCCTAAAGTGGACTGAGGGTGGGCTCTTACTGCTAAGTGCTCCTTAGTTCCTCCACTCTGCAGTACTGGAGACTACCCTTCCATTTATTGACAGGGCCAGGTATCTGGGGGGTGTCTAGCCCTTTAGGGCAGAGGAGAAAAGGTGCACTGAATGTCAAGGGCCCACCCTCGGTGCACCTTCTTAGGCCTCCATTGCATAATTTTAAAAGATTACA
Organism: Bufotes viridis; assembly: GCA_033119425.1. Taxonomy (NCBI): domain Eukaryota; kingdom Metazoa; phylum Chordata; class Amphibia; order Anura; family Bufonidae; genus Bufotes; species Bufotes viridis. Next base: position 443,982,921 of record CM065590.1, on the reverse strand, counting down.
TTTCTCAGTAGTGCATCAACAGGTGTAGGTGAGGAGGGTTTTACTGAGCTCGGGCAGCCATATTAAGCATTGTGCCTGGTTTAATACTGTTACAGCTGGTGAGAGATGTTCTTTAAAGGCCCAGTATGTGCAAATGAAGACATATAAATGCCCCAACTATAAACATGGCACTGGCATACATCAGAACCTATCAACTCAACAGCAATCACCAAGTTAACCCCTTAGGCTGCATTCACACGGGCGAGTTTCCCGCGCGGGTGCAATGCGTGATGTGAACGCATTGCACCCGCACTGTATCCTGACCCATTCATTTCAATGGGGCTATGTACATGAGCGTTTTTTTTCACGCATCACTTGTGCTTTGTGTGAAAATCGCAGCATGTTCTATATTCTGCAATTTTCACACATCCCTAGCCCCATAGAAGTGAATGGGGCTGCGTGAAAAACACATTGCATCCGCAAGCAAGTGCGGGTGCGTTGCGTTTTTCACTGATGGTTGCTAGGAGATGTTGTTTGTAAACCTTCAGTTTTTTATCACGCACGTGAAAAACGCGTCAAAACGCATTGCACTCGCGCGGAAAAAACTGAACAACTGAAGGCAATCGCAGGCAAAACTGAATGGCTTTGCCTGTTAAATCGCACAGTTTTCACTGAACGCATCCGCAACGCATCTGCAACGCATCCGATACACGCTCGTGTGAACCCAGCCTTAGTGACCACCAATATGCTTTTGACAGTGGTCACTAAGGGTCCTTAGGCTAGGCCACCACCTTTTTACAGTGACCCAGTCTAAGCACTGCACAGATCTCTCATGCAGCAGGGGTTGGCTCTCCCATGAGAATCATGCTCCTTCTCTAATGGCCCGGACCAGCAGCAGCGCTAACCAGGGCCGTTTAACTCCTTACATGCTGTGTAAGCTGTATGCAAGCGGTTACAAGGAGAGCGGACTCCTTCTGTCTCCCATCAGCATCCTGCAAATGAGATTGCCTGCAGGTGACCTCATAGGATAACCGCAAATTGAGCTTAGACTATAGTTCAATTGAACTACAATGTAAGCTGAATGAGATCAGAACATTGCATGTTCTAAACATTTAAATCACCCCCTTTCCCCAGAAGTAAAATTAAAATAAAAACTACAGATTGTCCTGCAAAAAACAGGCCACACAGCTCTGTAGATGTAACTCTAAAAAAGTTATGAATGTCAGAATATGGCAATAAAGGGTTATGCTTTATTTCTTAGAAGTAATACACAAACTAACTACACAAATGTGCTGTCCCGGTAATCGTACTGAGAAGAAGGGCACAGGTTAGTTTTACCGCAAAGCAAATGCCATTGAGACAAAACCCATAAAACTGTTTTTTTCCCAATTCCACTCCATTTGGAATTTTTTTCCAACTACATTGTATGCAACATTAAATGGTGCCATTAGACAGTACCACTTGTTCTGCCAACAACCTGCCCTCATACGGCTGCGTAAACGGAAAAAAAAGTTATGGCTTCGGGGAGACAGGGAAGTAAAATCAAAATGCGAAAATTAAAAATCCTCCTGGACTCAAAGAATTAAAAAATACATCTATTACATTTTTTTTATTCCAACTTCTGATATAAAAAAATAATAAAAAACAAACATAAGTAGGATTGCCATCCGAAAATGTCTCAAATATTAAATATCACATTATTTATCTTGTGTGGTGAACACCGTACAAAATATCCCAGTTCATAACTGTCATTTTTGGTCACCTCATCTCACCCAAAAAAATACAATAGAATGATCAAAAAGTTCTATGTACCAAAACTACAGCTCGCTCACGTTTATTGCGTCACAAAGCAATTTTTTGAAAGGTTTATATTTTTATAAAAGTAATAAGATGTAACAAAATGTAGGAAAATTTGGTATGCCGTAATTGTGCTGAGCTGAAGAATAAGGTCGTCATTCTTACTGCATTGTGAACGCCACATTTTTTTTTCCTTTCATTCCACAAATTATATGGAACAATAAATGCTGTCATTTAAAAGTATAACTCACCATGCAAAAAAGCACAAAACATACAAACCCTCATATGACTGTCGACAGAAAAACATAAAAGTTATGTGTCTTCAAATGAGGAAAGGACATATCGAAAAATGGCTTCAGTGGGATAGGGTTAATCTCCAATTGGTGTTGGGCGAATCAAAGTTAACTACAGTGGGCTTCAATATGAATTTCAGGAAAAATTTGATTCGCCACAAAACCGAATTTCCTCACTCATCCATTTGCTCTGGGAGAGGCCGTTGTGGCGGTCTTGATTAGTGACGTGAGACATCGTGTCAGTGCGCTAGCTGGGCGCACGGTAATGTCATCAATGATGATGTCACTGTGCCTGGCCGGCTTGATGACATCACATCACCGCGTGTGAGATTTTGCACGGTTTCTTCAATCAAGATGGCTGCAATGGCCTCTTCTTGAGCAAATAGATGAGGTGAGTATTTTTTTTTTAACCCATGAAAGGCCTCAATGTTACTGTCAGATGGCCCGAACACGGCATCTGAGGTGTTCAAATTGTTTATACTGTTTTTACAGTCTAGTTGAAGTGATGATATCGTCTGTGAGGAGAATTCTTTGGATACAGGAGGGGAGAAATTCAACATTTTTAAAGCAGGTTCCCTACTTTATGTGCAGAGTGCCTTTTTTACCTCCAAAATACAAAGGATTAGTGTTCTTTGTACCAATACAACACCAGAACCAAGCTCATCACATACTGACCATACTGGGTCTCCCTGAATATAACTCACACACAGTGCCCCCGTAAATCAGTGTCACGTATAGTGCCCAAATAAATCAGTGCCACATAGTGTGCCTCCATTTACAGTATACAGCTGAACAGGAAGACTTAGGAACACATAGATCCAGCACCAGATCCAAACTCATTACATACTGACCACACTGAGCCCCCATGAATATAACAGTGCCACACACAGAGCCCCCCCCCATAAATCAGTGTCACGTATAGTGCCCATATAAATCAGTGCCACATAGTGTGCCTCCATTTACAGTATACAGCTGAACAGGAAGACTTAGGAACACATAGATCCAGCACCAGATCCAAACTCATTACATACTGACCACACTGAGCCCCCCTGAATATAACAGTGCCACACACAGTGCCCCCCATAAATCAGTGTCACATATAGTGCCCATATAAATCAGTGCCACATAGTGTGCCTCCATTTACAGTATACAGCTGAACAGGAAGACTTAGGAACACATAGATCCAGCACCAGATCCAAACTCATTACATACTGACCACACTGAGCCCCCCTGAACATAACAGTGCCACACACAGTGCCCCCATAAATCAGTGTCACGTATAGTGCCCATATAAATCAGTGCCACATAGTGTGCCTCCATTTACAGTATACAGCTGAACAGGAAGACTTAGGAACACACAGATCCAGCACCAGATCCAAACTCATTACATACTGACCACACTGAGCCCCCCTGAACATAACAGTGCCACACACAGTGCCCCCCCATAAATCAGTGTCACACATACAGTAGTGCCCATATAAATCAGTGCCGCAATGTGCCCCATTTACAGTTGAACAGGAAGAATCAGGAAAACATCTGCTTAAAAACTCCAGGTGTTCACATGAGCATAGTAAGGATGGTGGTGTCAGCAGTGTAACAGAGAGGTAAGTACTGACCAACCCATCTTGTCTACACAGGTCAGAAAGCTGCTGGATTGTCAGAAAAGCTCAGAGAACCCCTTTAAAGGAGTTTTCCCTTCTCAGACAATGGGGGCATATTGCTAGGATATGCCCCATTGTCTAATAGGTGCGGGTCCCACCGCTGGGACCTGCAACTACACTAAGAATGGAACCCTCGAAAATTGTGGAGGGCATACTGCTCAAGTGCAGCTGCCCTCCATTTACTTCTATTAAGACGCAGAAAATAGTGCTGACTCGGCTATTTCCTAGCGATATGCCCCCATTGTCTCAGTCAAGGTCCATATAATAAATGATTATCAGAACCAGGCTTGTCTAAGGTTTTCTATTCCTTTTATTACAGAATGTCTGCACTGTGGTCACTTCCAGGAATATGAAAGTAGAATTGAAGCTTCTAAGGTGATGCTGCAGGCGGAGGTCCCTGGGATAAGGCTGAAGACAATTCTCTTGTAGACTCCATGGAACTCTTCTTTCCTATAAGACAGAAGACACAGAAATATAAACCCATTCCTCGCTGCTGGTTCTGGCCGTGTAGGCCGACCCTTACCATCATGTCTCTTCTATATACATCAGGCCTAACACATAGATCTTGAGGTCTATCTGAATAAAGAGCTGCAGGTTATTACCGATTTTGTGTCACTGGGTTGATAGAAATGCTTGTAAAGTCCATTTTCTGTTTCTTGTAGGCCATGAACTGCAGGGCTCCATCTGATGTTCCCAGCAGGCCGGGTCCAACCCTACAGATACAAGACATGAAGGTAACTGATGGAAAAGCCTGACATCTATGATGATTGTAGGACATTATAGAGACACTGATCACCTTGTACGGGAATTCCTTCCTGTCCATAGATTGTAGTAAGAGTAGGGAACATGTCCTTATATTGTCATCATTAAGGGTCAACACCAGCATTGTACTGAAGAACAAGACGAGGAAAAAAGGGTTAAAGGGGTTGTCTCACTTCAGTAAGTTGCATTTATCATGTGGATGAAGTAAATACAAGACACTTACTAATATATTGTTATTATCCATATTGCTTCCTTTGCTGGCTGGATTCATTTTTCCATCACATTATACACTGCTCGTTTCCATGGTTACAGACCACCCTGCAATCCATCAGTGGTGGTCGTGCTTGCACACTATAGGAAAAGACGCCAGCCTCTCTGGCGACGCCTATTCCTATAGTGTGGAAGCATGGCCACTGCTGCTGGATTGCAGGGTGGTCTGTAACCATGGAAACGAGCAGTGTATAATGGGATAGAAAAATGAATCCAGCCTCTAAAGGAAGCAATATGGATAATAACCATACATTAGTAGGTGGCTTGTAGTAACTTCCTCTACATGATAAATGCAACTTACTGAAGTGAGACAACCCCTTTAAGGCACCTGCATGAAATAAATGATGCAATAAATGATTCTCACAAGGAACAAACCTAGACAACAATTATGTTCTGAAGAGTGTAAATATGGCGGTGTAATGGTTAACCGCCCTGTGGCCGTAGGTGAAAACTGGACCAGGACTACACCTGCATCATGTTCTCCTGGGGCATATTCACACATGGCAGATTTGTTACATATGCTAGACTTACATCTTCCATTCATCTACTCACATCAATGGAAGTGATTTGACCCATAAAATACTGCAGTACGAGGCACGCTCACCCTGTATGTATGGCGCTGGGTCTGATTTCACACAGTGCAGGGGGTGCTGCACCCCAGTGAGTATAGCAGCCCACGTTATGGATCGCAGAGGCTACGCTCCCCACAGCCTACAATGGAGAGGCAGCTGGCAATGGAAAGGCGGACATTGCAGGTTATGGGGAGTACCACCTCCATGATCCAGTGACCATGGGGCATGGCACGTCCATGCCAGAGGTTGGATCCCGCACCATAAATGTATATGATGGGAATACCCCTTTAAGCTCTATTCCATCATTTTACTGGGATTCCCATAGTAATAGCACTACAAAATGTATGACTACAGTATATTGGAGGGAAAGCAGGCTGACAATCAATGTGACCACTTTTATAGCATCCAGGAAGGTTGTCACCCCAGGTTTTCATGCAGTGATACAACCCACCCCAACTAGTACTGCTGAATAACTAGATGAGTTTGACTTCAGAAGCCTTGGAAAGATGGGTAGCATCTACTGTAAGAACAGCAATGGCGGCCATATTAAACAGGTGACCATATCTCCAGTCCATCCTGTCCTGGGGTGGGAGTTGGGGGTGACAGAAGCCCCTGTCTTTCTCCAATCAGATGAGAATATAAAGATATCAGTCTTCTCATGTAATGTTCACTTACAAGAAGTAAAGGCCCACCTCACAGATTTGGGGTAAGCCCCTAAGTCTCTGCCTTCATTTACTGACAGGAGCAGAGATTTTAGAAAACGTCACTACAAAGCATATATGAAAGCTACATATGGTATCATTAAATTGTTAGTGGGTACTACAACCCCCAGCATGCTCACCATATATGTACATAGAGGCAGTAATGGATTATATAAGCACTGTGGTTATACCTGTAAAGAGGATCTTGACCAGGTCCTGCGGGTGTAGTAACACGGTACAGATGAAGTCTCTGCTGAGGCCGGCCATCAGGTTCTCGTACTGGCCATTTCTGAAGAGCTGTCTCACTATTGTGACCGGGGAAGAGGTGGGCAGTGCTGGCTCAACAGCTGGTCTGGATGAGAGGGCCATGTGGATGTACTGATGCTGGCACTGTACACACATTACATCTCGGGCCTGAGTGGGCTTCAAATGCAGCCCTGGCACACTGATACCACAGTGCGACACAGAATATCTCCCCAGAAGTGCCAAACACCACAGTGCAGCAACATTGTATTCCCTCCAGACCCTCCTCTATTTGCCAAAGCATTTCCCCCCTCCCTTACTGGGGGAACTAATGGCATGGAGGGAATTGATGGCACTGGGAACGGATGGTACTGGTGGCAACTAATGGCACTGGGGACAGATAGCATGGGGGGAACTGATGGCACTGTGAACATGTAATGGGGGGAATTGATGGCACTGGGGACAGATGGCATGGGGAGGCTGAAGGCACTGGGGGCGGATGGTATACTGCAGAGCTACCCCCTTCCTGCCCCACCCCCATTGGCCGAAGCAATTCCCCTTCTCACCCCTCTCCCATTGGCCAAGGCATTTTCTACCCCTCACCTATTTGCTGAAGAATTCCCCCCTCCCCTGTTGGTCAAAATAATTTTCTACCCCCTCCCCATTGGTCCAACTTTTCCCCCTTTCCACCACTTCCCCATTGGCCAAAGCATTTTCCAGTTCCCATTGACATCTGCATTTTCACCTTCCCACTCCTCCCCTACTGACATCAGAATTTACCCCCTTCTCACTGACATAAGAACTGTCCCCCTCGCACCCCTCCCCCACTGACAGCAGCACTGTCCTTCTTCACACCTCTCCACTACTGACAGCGACATTTTCCCCCTTCCTACCCCCTTCCTGCTGACAGCAGCATTTCCTACATCCCACCTCTCCCCACCAACAGCAGCATTCTTCCCCAAACTACTGTCAGCAGGACATTCCCCATTCCCACCCCTTCAAGACTGACAGGAGCAGAGATAATAGAGGTGGAAGGGAGATTGTCAGGTCCTTCAGTTCTTGTCACCACAGAAACTACACTGATAACGCAGTACTGGTTTTATCCATGCAGTGTCACCTTTACCATGGCGGGCGGCCCCCTGACTGACCAGCCCACTGGGAATCTGTCACATGCAGGAGATTACAAGTCCAGACTTGGTTACTGGCCTAAGTGTCTGTCTGTTGCCCATAGCAAAGTTGGTGCTGCCATTGCCCATATGAAGTATGGTCAGGAATAAAGTAAATGGTCAGAAGTAAATATGCAGAACATGTAATATGCAGACCGTTCAATTCCGGTCCAGGAAAAGAGCCCACCATAGTTCTCTCCATTACTGAATCTCAGTGTATGAGACAATAATTGGGATCTACCCAGAGGTGAGGCCGGGAGAGAGGCACTGACTCTCCTGCTGTCATTTACAATAAGGTACCAAATCGGCAGGCAGGAGAGTAGTCAAAAACAGGCTGGGTCAGGGCAGGCAGCAAGCAATCGTAGTCCAAAAACAGGCCGAGGTCAGGGCAGGCAGCAAACAATGGTAGTCCAAAAACAGGCCGAGGTCGGGGCAGGCAGCAAACAATCATAGTCCAAAAACAGGCCGAGGTCGGGGCAGGCAGCAAACAATCGTAGTCCAAAAACAGTCCGGGGTCAGGGCAGGCGGCAGTCAAAACACAGTCGATAAGTCAAGCCAAGGTCAAAACCGAAAAGTCAATCCGAAAAGCAGCTGTGCGCTAAGATGGTACTCACGCTTTGCAGGGGACTCCACCACTACATTTTTTGCGGCAGAAGGAGATTTTCCGTGGTATTCCCGGTAGTGGAAGATGACATCACGGGTAAAGGTGTACCTCAGATATTCTCCCTCATGAGTCACATAGGAGTCCCGCACATCCACCAATGGTCTGGTCAGCATGGCTATCATGTTCTTCCGAGACTCATAACTGACAGGGAGCCATTGTGGGAAGTTATTCAGCTGTCTCGCAGTGACCTTAATACGCGGTGGGAAGGCGTCAGGCACACTGCGGACTCCTCTCGGGGTTGGTGTTTTCCCGGCAGATGGTCTACTGGATAATGAGGGATAGATCTGCTCCTCACCTGGTGTTATGGTGGGCTGTGGTACCCGATGTTTCTCTATCTCTACCTCTGCCGCACAGGTGTTATCGGCAGATGGTGGTGCTGGTGGTAGTGGGGTCCTCCCTGCAGTCTAAGGTATCGGCCAGGTTCCTCCTGTCTAGGTATTTCAAACAGTGTTTTAAAATCTGGCACGATACCTTCTAATCCAGCTGTAAGATGGTTATAGCCAGGTCTTCTTGGCTTCCGGCTGTACGGGGGCCTCCGGGAAGGATGGAGATGTCTCCGGGACTGGAGTTTTCCTCCAGCCCCCGTAGCAGCCATTTGGCTGCCTCTCCCACAACACACCTAAAAAAAAGTGTGAGGGGTGGGGCAGACAAACAAACAAAAAAAAACGCGAAAAAAATAAAAATAAAAGGAAATTAGCAAATTGCTCGCTCTGCAAAGTCTCAACCGATCCTCTCTCCACAAACCTCAACTCACTCTGACCGTTTTGACAGTTGGAGGTCTCAAGGCAACTCGTCTGTGATGTCATGCTCGGCAACAGGAGCTAAAGCAGAGTATCGGTGGTGTTGCCCATGGCAACCAAACCCATCCTAGCTGTGTAGGCTGGAAAATAGTAATTTGGATGGATTGTCACTCATCATAGTGTAGATTTTTAGAAACATTAAAACCTAATGTAGTAGGGCATGCTGGGATCTGTAGTGCATAAGAACTGTGCTGTTGACAGTTACAATGGAAAATAACAGGTGTGACTTTCTTCGGGTTAGGGGGGTGGGAGAGAAGTGCTGGTCTTGTCCTTAATATCGCCCCCTGTAGCTGCTGGGACGGGGGGTAATGGCCCCTTCTTCTCCAGATTGCCTGCCAGGCCTGCTGTAGCTCTGCTGCTCCAACAGGTAAAATAGTAAGTAATTTAGTGGTACAGGTGACAGCAGAGGGATGCGAGTAGTAGTGGCACAGGTGACAACAGAGGGATGGGACCAGTAGTGACACAGGTGACAGCAAGGGGATGGGAGGAGTAGTGGCACAGGTGACAACAGAGGGATAGGAGTAGTAGTGGCACAGGTGACAACAGAGGGATAGGAGTAGTAGTGACACAGGTAACAGCAGAGAGATGGGAGTAGTAGTGGTAGTAAGTATAGGTGACAACAGAGAGATGGGAGGAGTAATGACACAGGTGACAGCAGAGGGATGGGAGTAGTAGTGGCACAGGTGACAGCAGAGGGATGGGAGTAGTAGTGGTATAGGTGACAGGAGGGGGATTGGAGGAGTAGTGGTACAGGTGACAGCAGGGGGATGGGAAGAGAAGTAGTACAGGTGACAGGAGTGGGATGGGAGGAGTAGTGGTACAGGTGACAGAAAGGGGATGGGAGTAGTAGTGACACAGGTGACAGCAGGGGCATGGGAGTAAAAGTTACACAGGTGACCACAGAGGGATGGGAGTAGTGTGGCACAAGTGGCTGCAAAAGGGATGGGATTAGTAGTGGTGCCAATGACCGTAGAGGGATGAGAGTAGTAGTGGCTCAGGTGACAGTAGGGGTGAAAGTAGTAGTGACACATGATGGGATGGGAGTAGTAGTAACACCGTTCATGGAATGGGAGCAGCAGTGACTCAGGTAACGGTATAGGAGTAATATTGGCAAAGGTGACGGCAGAGGAACGGGAGTAGTAGTGACGTAAGTGATGGGATTAGTAGTGGCACAGGTGACAGCAGAGGGATTGGAGGAGTAGGGACATAGGTGACAGTCGAGGGATGGGAGTAGTAGTTACACAGGTGAGAGCAGGGGGATGGGAGTAGTAGTGGTACAGGTGACAGCAGGTGGATGAGAGTAGTAGTGACACAGCTGACAGCAGTGGCATAGGAGGAGTAGTGGCACAGGTGACAACAGAGGGATGGGAGTAGTAGTGGCACAGGTGACAGCAGAGGGATGGGAGTAGTAGTGACACAGGTAACAGCAGAGACAGAGTACAAACAGTCAGCACTCCTCTCTTGTTGGAAGCGTGGTGCTCGCGTCCATGGAAGGTACCCACATCAACATGCGAAGGAAAGGCCGGCACTTCACTTACTTGCAAGGAATTGTAGTTTATTTTAAAGCATCAGAGGATTGAATCCTCTGATGCTTTAAAATAAACTACAATTCCTTGCAAGTAAGTAAAGTGCCGGTCTTTCCTTCGTCTGGTAACAGCAGAGAGATGGGAGTAGTAGTGGTAGTAAGTATACAGTAGGTGACAACAGAGAGATGGGAGGAGTAATGACACAGGTGACAGCAGAGCGATGGGAGTAGTAGTGACACAGGTGACAGCAGAGGGATGGGAGTAGTAATAACACAGATGACAGCAGAGGGATGGAAGTAGTAGTGGCACAGGTGACAACAGAGTGATGGGAGTAGTAGTGACTAAGGTGACAGCAAGGGGATGGGAGTAGTAGTGACACAGGTGACAGCAGAGGGATGGAAGTAGTAGTGGCACAGGTGACAACAGAGGGATGGGAGTAGTAGTGACACAGGTGACAGCAAGGGGATGGGAGGAGTAGTGGCACAGGTGACAACAGAGGGATGGGAATAGTAGTGACACAGGTGACAGAAGAGGGATGGGAGTAGTAGTGACACAGGTGACAGAAGAGGGATGGGAATAGTAGTGTTAGTAAGTACAGGTGACAAAGAGATGGGAGTAGTAGTGTTAGTAAGTACAGGTGACAACAAAGAGATGGGAGTAGTAGTGACACAGGTGACAGAAGACGGATGGGAGTAGTAGTGACACAGGTGACAGAAGAGGGATGGGAATAGTAGTGTTAGTAAGTACAGGTGACAAAGAGATGGGAGTAGTAGTGTTAGTAAGTACAGGTGACAGCAGAGGGATGGAAGTAGTAGTGACACAGGTGACAAATAATGCTATAATATATTACATATTATAAATCACTGGTATATGTCTCTGCAAACAATCTCTGTACCAACTATAGGGGGTAATGCCCCCAGGGAAGAGACAACAGAGTGCTGGAAATACAGTGTGACTCAGTTGTTGCGTCACCGGAGCGCACCCCCATACTTGAAACTATAAAAAACAATAATTCAAGTTCTGCATTCAGACCTCCTGGACTGATTGTACCAACCTTGTATCTCTGAATTGTTGAACCAATGATTAAGCGCTTAAAACATATTTGTACTGAAAACACACAGCTTAAAAAGGAATCATTGGTTCAACAATTCAGAGATAAAAATTTTCCCACAAATATAATAAATTCGGCATTAATGAAGATAGAATCGATGGATAGGTCTAGCTTTTTTTAAATAATGAAAATGGAAAAAGAAAAATCAGAGGAGGACACTGTCCGATTGATCCTTACTTTTAATTCGCAATACAGAATAATAGAAAATATAAAAAAAAAACTTTGGTATTACTTACATAATGACAAAAATATAGGTCCCCTATTACCTCAAATCCCACAAATCACCTATACCACAGCATTAAATCTTAGTCAAAAGATAGCGCCTTCTATAAATAAAATGTAAAGAAGTAGGGGAATACATTCCCAAGCTAAGTAGGCCAGTTTTTTTTCCAGTGTCGGATTTGTGGGAATTGCAAAAACACCAGTTTTTTTGGGGAAAAAAACAACACGTCAGTAACATTGACACAAAATATGTACAAATGGGAGATATTGGAAGCGCTGACATGTTGCTCTACAAACATTATTTTTATTATTGAGTGTCCATGTACGAAACAATATAAAGAGCGTACAATACGTACATTGAAAAAAAAAGAGTAGCTGAACACATCTACAATATTCGGACATGTTATGAGAAACACTCCTGACATGACAGTGATCCATCAGGTCTCTCATTTGTAGCATTAGAACAGATTAAACATCATTGGAGAAGAAGGAATCACATAATGAGAATGTCTCCAGCAGAATCCAAAATGATATACAAGTTTGGTACAATCAGTCCAGGAGGTCTGAATGCGGAACTTGAATGATTTGGGTTATTTTTTATAGTTTCGAGTATGGGGGTGTCAGGAGTCAGGCTATATTTCCAGCACTCTGTTGTCTCTTCCCTGGGGTGCTTACCCCTATACCTGGTATAGAGATTGATTACAGAGATATATACCAGTGATTTATAATAAGTAATAGATAATAGCATTATTTACATTAGATATACTGTTTTGGATTTATTTATATTGATTTTCAAACTCAGGATACAAATTTGAAGATCAGTCTATCAACTGAGCACATTTTTGACTGATAGGTTGTGATAAAAGCACATTATAGATAGACTGGAAAGCCACAAAAAACGGATCAAGACCTCATAGAAATCACATTGTCAAATACAATAGCAAAATGAAGTGTTTTTGACAGATGTTACCATAAAACAATATTTTACATTTAAGTATAATTTTTGGGTATTAGACTCATATATATTATACTCCTATTGTAATCCATGCCGTGTTTTGACTAATGCTAGAAGAATTCCATGCCACCTTTTGTGATCCCAATATTCAGCTGTCTGACAAAATGGTTACTGCCACTGAGGAAGAAGTTTGTTAACTCTGAAACGCGTCTGGCGTCGTAACCACAACCTAACCGCTGTCCCCAAATATGTGAGCGCACGATGCAGTTAGCGAGTATCTGCTAGCCACGTACGATATTCACAACAAGCTGACCATGCTGACTAAAAGCAGCTATTCCACGTTGAGTTTATCATTATATCAAGTGGCCAGGCTACGTGAGTGTGTCAGTGAGAGAGACACTACACTACACTCCGGCCCCACAGATTACTTCACTCCACTGCAGCCCCATGGATTACTGCATGGTTATACCTTACCTGCATTGCGCACCTGCATCATTTCATTGTCTTCACAGCCTGGACTACAAGTGGAGGCGGTAAAATACTTACTCCAGACTTACTAAATGTTAAATTAATAGGGGTGTCCCCAACAGGAAAAACATTTAATAAAAAAAAATACAGAATATGATTAGGTTTGAGCGAATCGAGTTTCGGATCATCGATCTACGATATCAACGAAATGCACCTGTCTAATTTTACGCCTAAGAACAGATGAGCGTGATAAACATGGCCCCTTATGTCTGTGGAGGCTCCAGTCCTGGTTTTGGTTCACAATCCCTGATGAAAATGACAGATCAAAACACTGACGTGTAAATAGGCATTTTACAGTATGATACTGTTACTGGTATAGCTGCTGAGTAAAACTCTACCTAAAACTTAAAGGGGTTGTGTCACCTCAGCAAATAGCATGTATCAAGTAGAGGAAGTGAATACAAGCCACTTACTAATGTATTGTTATTATCCATATTGCTTCCTTTGCTGGCTGGATTCATTTTTCTATCACATTATACACTGCTCGTTTCCATGGTTACAGACCACCCTGCAATCCAGAAGCGGTGGTCCTGCTTGCACACTATGTGAAAAAGCACAAACCTAGTTGCGCTCGCGGCCACCAGAGAGGCCAGAGCTTTTTTCTATATTGTGCAAGAACAACCACCACTGATGGATTGCAGGGTGGTCTTAACCATGGACATTAGCAGTGTTTTATGTGATAAAAAAATTAATCCAGCCAGAAAAGGAAGCAATATGGATATTAACCCCTTCTGGACACATGAGGTACCGGTACGGCATGTTTCCCGAATCCTTAAGGACACATGACGTACAGGTACGTCATGAGTAGTTCCGATCACTGCTGCTCAGCCAGCAGTGATCGGAACAAAGTACCTGCTGAAATCATTCAGCAGGTACCTTGTTACAATGCCGAGGGGGGTCCTGTAACCCCCTGTATCGGCGATCGCTGCAAACCGTAGGTCAATTCAGACATGCAGTTTGCAGCTCTTTTCGCGATCTTTGAGAGTCTAAATGCCCCCAAAGTTATACATTTTAACCCCCCCTGCAGCCCCCAATCATATTATGGCTGCGGGGGTGCAGGGGGGGTTGCGGGAGGCGGGCGGTGCGGCAGGCGGGATCGCAATTAGCGATCCCCGCCTGCCTCCTCTGTATTCTTCCCTGGTGTCTAGTGGATCTATCAGAGTGTCAGCACATTGCTGACACTCTGATAGAAACGGATGGCATCTGTGCTTGATCAGATGGCAGCCGTTTAACCCCTTCCCGGTCCACGGACCGCGGTTTGGAAGGTGCTAACAGGGAGGGAGCTCCCTCCCTCTCCCATCGGGGGGGGGGCTGCTGTGCCTTTGCAGCCCCCCCGAAAGGATGGGATCGCAGAGGGAGGGAGCCCCCCTCCCTTCCCATCGCCCGCTGCTCTGTTATGGCGGCGGGTGATGGTTGCCATGGAAGCAGGACGCTTTCAGAAGTGTCCTGCTCTCCATGGTGCTGAAAGTCTGAATAGACCTGCTAAAGGTCTATTCAGACCTTATAAAGTAAAAAATACAACACAGTGGACTATATAGTGTACTTTACTGTATTATACAGACACCAGATCCACTGGATCTACAAGAACCAAGTTGGTCTGGGTCAAAAAAAAAATTTAAAAAGTGAAAAAAAAGTAAAATATGTAAAAAAATGAAAAGAAAACACATATAACTGAATAAAATTAAAAAAATAAAATACACTACACATATTTGTATCGCCGCGTCCGTAAAAACCTTCTCTATAAAAATATCACATGACTGAACCCCTCAGTTGAACGCCATTAAAAAAACAACCAAAAGTGTAATACAAAGCAATCAAAAAGGCTTATGCCTCCCAAAATAGTACCAATCAAACCGCTATCTCATCCCGCAAAAAATCAGCCCCTACCTAAAACAATTGCCCAAAAATAAAAAATACTATGCCTCTCAGACTAAAACATGATTTTTTTTGTTTCAAAAATGCTTTTTAGTGTTATATGTAAAAAAAAAAATAAACAGTAGACATATTGTGTATCTCCACGTCCGTAAGAATCTGCTCTATAAAAATATCACATGACCTAACCCCTCAAGTAAACACTGTAAAAAAAATTAAATAAAAACTTTGTCAAAAAGCCATTTTTTTGTCACCTCACATCACAAAAAGTGTAATAGTAAGCGATCAAAAAGTCATATAACCCCTCAAATAGTGCCAATCTAACCGTCACCTCATCCCGCAAAAATTGAACCCAACCTGATAAAATTGCCTAAAAACTTGAAAAAAATATGGCTCTATAGAGACACTAAAACATGTTTTTTTTATGTTTCAAAAAGGATATTATTATGTAAAACCAAAATAAACAAAAAAGGTACACAAATTATGTATCGCCGCGTCCGACAGGACCTGCTCTATAAAAATATTACATGACCTAACCCCTCAGGTGACCGCCGTAAACATAAAAAGTAAAAACGTTGTCAAAAACCATTTTTGTCACCTTAAATCACAAAAAGTGTAATAGCAAGCGATCAAAAAGTCATATGCACCCCAAGATCCAACCCAGTCAAACCGCCATCTCATCCCGCAAAAAATGCGCCCCTACATAGGACAGTCACCCAAAAAATAAAAAATAAACTATGGCTTTCAGAATGTGGAGTAGTACACAATCTAACCTGTCAGTTCAACGATGTAAATAACAAAAAAATACAAAACGGTCCCAAAACAGCTATTTTTTTGCAAATTTTCCAGTTTAATTCATTTTTCCAGTAACAAAGCAAGGGTTAACAGCCAAACAAAACTCAATATTTGTTTCCCTGATTCTGTAGTTTGCACAAACACCCCATATATGGTCGTAAACTGCTGTATGGCCAAAGGGCAGGGCGTAGAAGGAAGGGAACGCCATATGGTTTTTGGAAGGAAGATTTTGCTGGACTGTTTTTTTGACACTATGTCCCATTTGAAGCCCCCCTGATGCACCCCTACAGTAGAAACTCCAAAAAAGTGACCCCATTTTGAAAACTACAGGATAAGGTGTCAGTTTTGTTGGTACTATTTTAGGTTAAATCTTATTTTTGGTTGCTCTATACTACACTTTTTTTGAGGCATGGTAACAAAAAATAGAAATTCTGAAATTTCATCTCCATTTGCCAATAACTCTTGTGGAACACCTAAAGGGTTAACATAGTTTGTAAAACTGGTTTTGAATACCTTGAGGGGTGTAGTTTCTTAGATGGAGTCACTTTTATGGAGTTTATACTCTAGGGGTGCATCGGGGGGCTTCAAATAGGACATGGTGTCAAAAATCCAGTCCAGCAAAGTCCGCCTTCCAAAAACCATATGTCGTTCCTTTCCTTCTGCGCCCTGCCGTTTGGCCATACAGCAGTTTACGACCACATATGGGGTGTTTGTGCAAACTACAGAATCGGGGCAATAAATATTAAGTTTTGTTTGGCTGTTATTGTTAACCCTTGCTTTGTTACTGGAAAAAATTGCAAATTTTTGGTAAATTTGATATTTTTTTATAAATAAAAATGACATTTTTCGACTTCATTTTACCACTGTCATGAAGTACAATATATGACGAAAAAACAATCTCAGAATGGCCTGGATAAGAAAGTGTTTTGAAGTTATTACCACATGAAGTGACACTGGTCAGATTTTGAAAAAATGGCCTGGTCCTTAAGGTGAAATAGGGCCGTATCCTTAAGGGGTTAACAACTCATTAGTAATTGGCTTGTATAAAATTTCTCTACAAGATAAATGCCACTTATTGAACTGAGGCAACCCCTTTAATCTTATAAAATTCTGCAATGGAGGCCTAACGTGGACTGAGGGTGGGCTCTTACTGCTAAGTGCTCCTTAGAAAAGGTGCACTCAATGGCAAGGGCCCACCCTCGGTGCACCTTCTTAGGCCTCCATTGCATAATTTTAAAAGATTACATTTCTTAGTAGTGCAGCAACAGGTGTAGGTGAGGAGGGTTTTACTGAGCTGGGGAAGCCACATTAAGAATTGTGCCTGGTTTAATACTATTACAAATGGTGAGAGATGTTCTTTAAAGGCCCAGCAGGGGCGTAGCTAGAAATGACTGGGCCTCAGAGCAAAAAAATGTATGCCCCCCCCCCCCACCCCATAGCTAAAAAAAATTATGGGCCCCCTCCTCCCGGATCTCCCACCCCCACATACCTATCAGACCTCCCACCCCTTCCAGAGCTTCCACCCAAACACCCCTCCAGGACCTCCCATCCCCACATCCCTCCCTAGATCCCCCCTAAGTGTCATCCACACATCTCCCCTAAGTGTCATCCACACATCCCCCCCATCAGTGTCCTCAACACATACCCCCTATCAGTGTCCTCAACACATACCCCCTATCAGTGTCCTCCACACATACCCCCAACAGTGTTCTCCACACATCCCCCCATCAGTGTCCTGCACACATCCCCCCATCAGTGTCCTCCACACATACCCCCATCAGTGTCCTGCACACATCCCACATCAGGTCCTGCACACATCCCCCATCAGTGTCCTGCACATCCCCCATCAGTGTCCTGCACATATCCCCCATCAGTGTCCTGCACACATCCCCCATCAGTGTCCTGCACACATCCCCCATCAGTGTCCTGCACATATCCCCATCAGTGTCCTGCACACATCTCCCATCAGTGTCCTGCACATTCCCCATCAGTGTCCTGCACACATCCCCATCAGTGTCCTGCACACATCTCCCATCAGTGTCCTGCACACATCCCCCATCAGTGTCCTGCACACATCCCCCATCAGTGTCCTGCACATCCCCCATCAGTGTCCTGCACACATCCCCATCAGTGTCCTGCACATTCCCCATCAGTGTCCTGCACATATCCCCATCAGTGTCCTGCACACATTCCCCATCAGTGTCCTGCACACATTCCCCATCAGTGTCCTGCACATTCCCCATCAGTGTCCTGCACACATTCCCCATCAGTGTCCTGCACATATTCCCCATCAGTGTCCTGCACATATCCCCATCAGTGTCCTGCACACATTCCCCATCAGTGTCCTGCACATCCCCCATCAGTGTCCTGCACACATCCCCCATCAGTGTCCTGCACACATCCCCCATCAGTGTCCTGCACACATCCCCCATCAGTGTCCTGCACACATCCCCCATCAGTGTCCTCACACATCCCCCCATCAGTGTCCTGCACATCCCCCATCAGTGTCCTCCACATCCCCCATCAGTGTCCTCCACACATCCCCCATCAGTGTCCTGCACACATCCCCCATCAGTGTCCTCACACATCCCCCATCAGTGTCCTCACACATCCCCATCAGTGTCCTGCACACATCCCCCATCAGTGTCCTCCACACATCCCCCATCAGTGTCCTGCACATCCCCCATCAGTGTCCTCACACATCCCCATCAGTGTCTCACATCCATCAGTGTCCTGCACATCCCCCATCAGTGTCCTGCACATCCCCCATCAGTGTCCTCACATCCCCATCAGTGTCCTCACATCCCCATCCGTGTCCTCCACAAATGTCCCCATCAGTGTCCTGCAAACATCCCCCATCTGTGTCCTCCACACATACCCCCATCAGTGTCCTCCACACATACCCCCATCAGTGTCCTCCACACATCCCCCCATCAGTGTCCTGCACACATCCCCCCATCCAGGGGAGTAACTAGAGGTGACTGGGCCCCACAGCAAATTTTTGTACGCCCCTCCCCCCCACCCTGTGTAAACCCCACTCCTTTGGCTAGTCACGATCTAGACCAGACCAGGCTGCCACGCCATTCTTTTCCTAAGATATATATATATATATATATACATACACACACAGTCAAAATTATTCAACCCCCACTGAAATTGAGTGTTTTGGCCAGTTTGATATTGATTTGGATCATTTCAGTCATCTTGTTTACAATTAAATCAAAGAGGCCCTTGTAAGTCAGACAAATATAACATAACATTTATAATGAAATAACCACAAATGTCTTTTCTGTGCTCACATCATTATCAGTTTTATTCAACCCCCAAGTGACATTCAATCTTAGTACTTAGTACAACATCCTTTTCCAGTTATATCAGCTTTTAAACGTGAAGCATAGCTTGACACAAGTGTCTTGCAGCGATCTACGGGTATCTTCGCCCATTCTTCATGGGCAAAAGCCTCCAGTTCAGTCACATTCTTAGGCTTGCGCGCTGCAACTGCTTTCTTTAAGTCCCACCAGAGGTTCTCAATCGGATTTAAGTCTGGTGACTGCGATGGCCACTTCAAAATGTTCCAGCCATTAATCTGCAACCATGCTCTAGTGGACTTGGAGGTATGCTTGGGATCATTGTCCTGTTGAAAGGTCCAACGTCTCCCAAGCCTCAGGTTTGTGACGGACTGCATCACATTTTCATCCAATATCTCCTGGTACTGAAGAGAATTCATGGTACCTTGCACACGCTGAAGCTTCCCTGTACCTATAGAAGCAAAACAGCCCCAAAGCATGATTGACCCCCCGCCATGCTTCACAGTAGGCAAGGTGTTCTTCATAGGCCTTGTTCTTCCTCCTCCAAACATAGCGTTGATCCATGGGCCCAAACAGTTCTAATTTTGTTTCATCAGTCCACAGAACACTATCCCAAAACTTTTGAGGTTTGTCCACATGACTTTTGGCATACTGCAGTCGACTCTTCTTATTCTTTGGAGACAGCAAGGGGATGCGCCTGGGAGTTCTGGCATGGAGGCCTTCATTACGCAGTGTGCGCCCTATTGTCTGAGCTGAAACTTCAGTACCCGCATCTGACAAATCTTTTTTCAGTTCCTCAGCAGTCACACGGGGACTTTTCTCCACTTTGCGCTTCAGGAAGCGCACAGCAGTCGAAATCAGCATCAGTTTCAACAGTGCCCTTTGCCTTGAATTTGCGAATGATGCTTCCTATGATGTCTCTTGGTATGTTTAACATCTTTGCAATCTTCTTATAGCCATTGCCCTTCCTGTGAAGAGAAATCGCCTCTTCTCTTGTCTTCCTGGACCATTCTCTTGACTTCACCATGTCTGTAAACACACCAGTAAATGTCTAGAAGGAGCTGAGTATCACAGTCCTTTCAAATCTGCCGAATTGGTGCTTATTATGCTTGATTGCTGCTCCTTGACATCCACAGGGGTTTTCAATACCTGATCGAAAACACTTGAATGAACCTCTGTTCTTAAGAGTGGTCGTCTTTAAGGGGTTGAATAATTGTGTCAATGAAGAAATCACAAAAAAAACATTTAATACTGTATTCCAAAAACAATTGATGTCATTTTAGTTTCATTTGGTTCTTTAAAAAGTCCTTGTAAGATTTCATTCTGAACACAATTACAAGTGTACACTAAATTCCCTAAAACCCTTCACAGCATTGGGGGTTGAATAATTTTGAACACAACTGTATATATATATATATATATATATATATATATATACATACACACACACACACCCTATCTGTCATGTAGTATCATTCTATCATACTGTTGTGGGGGCCCTGTGAAAGTCTTAGGCTCCTTTGACACGGGCGAGTTTTCTGCGCGGGTGCAATGCGTGATGTGAACGCATAGCACCTGAACTGAATCCTGACCCATTCACCTCAATGGGGCTGTGTACATGATCGGTGATTGTCATGCATCACTTGTGCATTGCGTAAATATCACAGCATGCTCTATATTCTGCGTTTTTCACGTAGCGCAGGCCCCACAGAAGTGAATGGGCTGCTTGAAAATCGCATTGCATCAGCAGTATTGCGGATGCATCGCGATTTTCACGGATGGTTGCTAGGAGATGATAGCGACCCGAACTTTATTATTTTCCCTCATAACATGGTTATAAGGAAAATAATAGCATTCTTAATACAGAATGCTAAGTAACATGTGGCTTAAGGGGTTAAAAAATAATAAAATATTTAATTATTCACCTCATCCACTTGATCGCGCAGCCCGGCTTGTCTTCTTTCAGGACCTGGCAGGAAAAGTACCTTTGGTGGCGTCACCGCGCTCACAGCGTGGTGAGCATGGTGACGTCGGAAAT